>LR880970.1:4039436-4063778 GCA_904067115.1 Aegilops sharonensis | reverse complement strand
TATATATATCATACGAGGAGGTGGGTGTCCAGCACCCCGTGGGCGGTGGTTCCTCGTCGTCCGCACCGTCAATGTCTTCGGAGTCAAAGTCAAGCACGTCGGTCAAATCATCGACAGTGGCAATGAAGTGGGTGGTGGGTGGGCAACGAATTTCCTCGTCGCCTGCTTCCCACTCGAGCCGGACATAGCTCGGCCAAGAGTCTCCTGGCAAAGAGAGAGACTTTAATGAGTTCAGCATGTCGCCAAAGGGCGAGTTCTGGAAGATATCCGCAGCGGTGAACTCCATTACCGGAGCCCAACCAGATTCGGCGGGCTTGGGGGCGCGCGGTCTGGAACCTACAGCCGGACACAAGTCCGGGGGTCCGGTGACACAGACTTCCTTGGGGGTGGAGTCTGTGTTCGGCTCTACCGCCGATGAGTGTGCGGCCTCCGGGGCGGGGTCCATCCACCCGTCCTCGGACAACACGATCTGCCCCGGATTTAGGTCCGGAGCTATTGCAGGTGCGATATCCCGAGTATTGTCTGACAGAAGGTCTACGCCATGCTCGTCGTGACTGTTCGGCGCTCCTAGCGTAGGCCCAAATCCATCGAAGATCAAGTCTCCATAGATATCGGCCATGTAGTTTAAGTTTTCGAACCTGACCTGATGGCTAGGGGCGTAGCTGTCGACCTGCTCCAGATGGCCAAGCGAATTGGCCCGCAGTGCGAAGCCGCCGGACACGAAGATCTGTCCGGGGAGAAAAGTCTCACCCTGGACCGCGTTGTTGTTGATGATTGAAGGAGTCATCGAGCCTTGCAGCGACGACACAGAGGAACTCTCAATGAAAGCACCAATGTCGGTGTCAAAACCGGCGGATCTCGGGTAGGGGGTCCCGATCTGTGCGTCTAAGGCTAATGGTAACAGGAGGCAAGGGACACAATGTTTTACCCAGGTTCGGGCCCTCTCGATGGAGGTAAAACCCTACTTCCTACTTGATTGATCTTGATGATATAAGTATTACAAGAGTTAATCTACCACGAGATCGTAGAGGCTAAACCCTAGAAGCTAGCCTATGATGATTATGATTGTTCCCATCCCACGGACTAAACCCTCCGGTTTATATAGACACCGGAGGAGGCTAGGGTTACACAGAGTCGGTTATGAAGAAGGATATCTAATATCCGGATCGCCAAGCTTGTGTTCCACGCAAAGGAGAGTCCCATCCGGACACGGGACGAAGTCTTGAGTCTTGTATCTTCACGGCCCAACAGTCCAGCCAAAGTATATAGTCCGGCTGTCCGAATACCCCCTAATCCAGGACTCCCTCAGTGTCGCGTGGCTCGGTGATGTAGAACCACCCCGATTGCCACCCCTTCATGGTCTCCACAAAGGAGCCTTTGGGCCAGGTGACACTGGGCATCTTGCCCACCATGGCACCCCCGCACTCTGCTTGTTGGCCGCCCACCACCTTTGGCTTCACGTTGAAGGTCTTCAGCCATAGGCCAAAGTAGGGCGTGATGCGGAGGAAGGCCTCACACACGACGATAAACGCCGAGATGTTGAGGATAAAGTTGGGGGCCAGATCATGGAAGTCCATCCCGTAATAGAACATTAGTCCGCGGACGAACGGGTGGAGGGGGAATCCCAGCCCGCAGACGAAATGAGGGAGGAATACTACCCTTTCCTGGGGTTTCGGGGTAGGGATGCTCTGCCCTTCTGCTGGAAGCCGATGCGTGATGTTTGCGGACAGGTATCCGGCCTCTTGAAGCTTCATGATGTCCTCCTCCATGATGGAGGAGGCCATCCACTTGCCTCCTGCTCCGGACATGCTCGGAATGACTTTGCAGAGAAGGTGAAAGCTTGGGCGTTGGAGCTCGAGAATGGATGAGCAGAGGAAGAAGAAGGCGTGGGTGAAAAAGGGGAATCCTTATCTCTTTATAAAGGCGGTAGAAACTATACGCCTCCCCTCTTGCCCTGTAAACTCGCTTATTCCCCAAACGTCGTGTTGATGGCGCGGTTGGGTTATCCACACCCGTATTGATGAGAATCCCGTGATAAGGGGACACGATCTCTGCTTCAACAAGACATTCCAATAAAACCTCCTCGCAAGATGTGCAGTAGCAGGTTGAGAAAACGGTTCAAATAATGACCGGGCCACGGCGTGATGTCATGCTATGAAAAAGTTGTCAGTAGATTAGACTTGTGGAACATTGTGCTCTCTACGGTGGTATGTGGAATTTGTTTTGCAGAGCCGGACATGATTCTTGTGTTCAAGATCTTCTTTGGAGTATTCGGAGAAGGAACCCGCCTTGCAATGTCGAAGACAATCATCATCATTGAAGCCTGGTTCAGGGGCTACTGAGGGAGTCCTGGATTAGGGGGTCCTCGGACAGCCGGACTATATGCTTATGTCGGACGGTTGGACTATGAAGATACAAGATTGAAGACTTTATCTCGTGTCTGGGTGGGACTCTCGTTTGCGTGGAAGGCAAGCCTGGAATTTTGTATATGTAGATTTCCTTCTCTATAACCGACTCTGTGTAACCCTAGCCCCCCTCCGGTGTCTATATAAACCAGAGGGTTTAGTCTGTAGGACAACAACAATCATAACCATAGGCTAGCTTATAGGGTTTAGCCTCTACGATCTCGTGGTAGATCAACTCTTGTAATACTCATATCATCAAGATCAATCAAGCAGGAAGTAGGGTATTACCTCCATAGAGAGGGCCCGAACCTGGGTAAACATTGTGTCCCCCACCTCCTGTTACCATTAGCCTTAGACGCACAGTTAGGGACCCCCTACCCAAGATCCGCCGGTTTTGACACCGACAGGGAGGGTGTCAATCCCCATCAACATCTTCACCAGCACCATCTCCTCTCGAACCCTAGTTCATCTCTTGTATCTGATCTTTGTCTCAAAACCTCATATTGGTACCTGTGGGTTGCTAGTAGTGTTGATTACTCCTTGTAGTTGATGCTAGTTGGTTTATTCGGTGGAAGATCATATGTTCAGATCCTTTATGCATATTAATACCCCTCTAATTATGAACATGAATATGATTTGTGAGTAGTTACGTTTGTTCCTGAGGACATGCTAGAAGTCTTGTTATAAGTAGTCATGTGAATTTGGTATTCGTTCGATATTTTGATGAGATGTATGTTGTCTTTCCTCTAGTGGTGTTATGTGAACATCGACTACATGACACTTCACCATTGTTTGGGCCTAGAGGAAGGCATTGGGAAGTAATAAGTAGATGATGGGTTGCTAGAGTGACAGAAGCTTAAACCCTAGTTTATGCGTTGCTTCATAAGGGGCTGATTTGGTTCCATATGTTTCATGCTATGGTTAGGTTTACCTTAATTCTTCTTTCGTAGTTGCGGATGCTTGGGAGAGGGGTTAATCATAAGTGGGATGCTTGTCCAAGGAAGGGCAGTACCCAAGCACCGGTCCACCCACATATCAAATTATCAAAGTGCCGAACGGGAATCATATGAGCATGATGAAAACTAGCTTGACGATAATTCCCATGTGTCCTCGGGAGCGCTTTCCTTTATGTAAGAGTTTGTCCAGGTTTGTCCTTTGCTACAAAAAGGATTGGGCCACCATGCTGCACCTTGTTTACTTTTGTTACTTGTTACCTATTACAAATTACCTTATCACAAAACTATCTATTATCAATAATTTCAGTGCTTGCAGAGAATACCTTACTGAAAACCGCTTTTCATTTCCTTCTGCTCCTTGTTGGGATCGACACTCTTACTTATCAAAAGGACTACGATAGATCCCCTATACTTGTGGGTCATCAAGGTGTAGGATCAAGATAGTCTCTCTCGAGCAACCCTGCAATCAAATACAAGAAATCTCTTATGTCCCCAACACACCAATACAATGGCAAATTGTATAGGTGCACTAGTTCGGCGAAGAGATGGTGATAAAAGTGTAGTATGGATAGTAGATATGAGTTTTTGTAGTGCGAACAATAAAAAACAGCAAGGTAGTAAATAGTAAAATGGAGCACAAACGGTATTGCAATGATGGAAAATGAGGCCAACGGTGCATACTTTCACTAGTGCAATCTCTCAACAATGCTAACATAGTTGGATCATATGATTATCCCTCAAAGTGCAATAAAGAATCACTCCCAAGTTCCTATTAGCGAAGAATAATAGATAGAAATTGTTTGTAGGGTATGAAACCACCTCAAAGCTATTCTTTCCGATCAATCTATCCTAGAGTTCGTACTAAAATAACAGCAAGCTAGTCTTTCCAATCGATCTAATCAAGAGTCCGTACTAAAATACCACCATATGAAACATATCAACCAACTCTAATGTCACCTAGATACCCCAATGTCACCACGAGTACCCATGAGTTAATTATACGATATGTATCAAACAATTTCAAATTCATAATACTCAATCCACACAAAGAACTACAAGGACCCAAAGTTTCTATTGAAGAAAAGATAATAAAAACGTGCATCAACCCCTACGCATAGATTACTCCAAATTCACCTCGGGAATCCGCAAGTTGAGTGCCATAACATATATCAAGTGAATCAAAATAATAGCCCATTGTCACCACGGGTATTCATATGCAAGACATATATCATGTATTCTCAGATCTGAACATTTAGTCTGACAAGACAAAACTTCAAAGAGTAAAGACTCAATTCACCACAACAAGAGTAGAGAGGGGAGAAACACCATATTATCCATATGTGCTAACAAAGCCCATGATATATCAAGATCGTGACATCTCAAGATCATGAGAGAGAGAGAGAGAGAGATTAAACACATAACTACTAGTGCAAACCCTCAGCCCCGAGGGTGGACTACTCCCTCCTCATCGTGGCGGCCGTCAGGATGATGAAGATTGCCACCGGTGATGATCTCCCCCTCCGGTAGGGTGCCCGAACGGGCTCTTGATTGGTTTTTGGTGGCTACAGAGGCTTCCGGCGGCGGAACTTCCGATCTAGGGTCTCTCCGAGGGTTTTTGGAATATTTGGGAATTTATAGGGCGAAGAGGGGGTGCGGGAGGCCACTGAGGTGGGCACAACCCACTGGGGCGCGCCTGGGGGCCCAGGCGCGCCCTGGTGGATTGTGCCCCCCTCGGGCACCCCCCAGGTGCTGCTCTGGCCCATTGGTACTCTTCTGGTCCATAAAAACTCCACAAAAAGTTTCGCGGTGTCTGGAGAACTTTCATTTCTGCACAAAAAACAACACCACGGTAATTCTGCTAAAAACAGCGTCAGTCCGGGTTATTTCCATGCAAATCATACCAAAACCATATAAAATTATTGTAAACATGGCATGAATACTTCATAAGTTATAGATACGTCGGAGACGTATCAAAAATGTCGTCGCAAGAGTTAGACGAGGAGAGTCGTGTCTCTCACCCGACACAGGACCCAAGAGCATACAGCGAAGCTGAACCCTTTGGGTGATCAACGGAGGAAGAGATGGAAGTCGACCTGAAAAGAGTGGATGTCATGGAGGAGGATCAAGAAGTCACCTCTCGCCCTCAACCTGGAGCCATGCTCTAGGAACTCCAGAGTGCAGCAATACCTGATTCGGTCATACCACCCGGTGCTAAATTTAACTCTTATAATAACATGAAAAGGAGTGTTTCTTTTTCTCCCGCGGCCAAGAAGCATCCATGGGTGGACGACGCTCTAACTGTCACAGGCAAACTCTGCAAGCAAAATATGGACCTCAAGCATCAAAATCAAAAGCTTGAAGAGGAGAATCGCATTCGGAAGGGCATTATTGCCAAGAACATTGCACCACCACCTCCAAAGAAGGAGACCTGAGTACATGGGTATGGGCACTCCCCTTGGCTTGTGCCAAGCTTAGGGGAAGTGCCCCTCTATCGTATCACCATCACATCTTTACCTTTATTGTTTTTCTTAGTTCGATCCTTTTTGGTTATATCTTGATCTACTAGAATAAAAGTTTTTAGTTTGATCTAGTTTTGTGTTTTACTTTGTTTTCCCTCTATGTTATCGAGTCCATGAGTTGTATAATAAAGAGTAGTTTTGAGTTCAGGACTTTGATTTCTTACTTTGATCTTGAGGGAAAAGAAAAGAATAAAAGAATAAAAAGATTATATAATGATCTTATGGAAAGTGATGACTTCACATATAAAGAGTATGATGAATAAATATTTTCGAGAGTTAACAAACATAGTTTTGGTCATTGTTGCATTAATAGGAAGTAATAAAGAAAGAGAGGTTTAACATATAAATATACTATCTTGGACATCTTTTGTGATTGTGAGCACTCATTAATATATTATATGCTAAAAAATTGATGTTGGACAAGAAAGACAACATAATGGTTTATGTTTTCTTATATCCAGATAGAAGTTATATTGTCATGGATCCTCCAACATGTTGAGCTTGCTTCCCATCCTATGCCAGCCAAATCTTTTGCACCAAGTAGAGATACTACTTGTGCATCCAAATATCCCTTAGCCCAGTTTTGCCATGAGAGTCCACCATACCTACCTATGGATTGAGTAAGATCCTTCAAGTAAGTTGTCATCGGTGCAAGCAATACAAATTGCTCTCTAAATATGTGTGATCTTTTAGTGTGAANTATGTTTCATATGCTTATAACATGGGGAGTAATGACTTCACACATAATAAGTATAGGTAGTAAACTTATTGGAAGTTAGCAAACGTAGAATTGGTCACTTGAACAATTCATGAAAGAATATTGAAGGAAGAGAGGTTTAACATATAAATATACTATCTTGGACATCTTTTGTGATTGTGAGCACTCATTAATATATTATATGCTAAAAAATTGATGTTGGACAAGAAAGACAACATAATGGTTTATGTTTTCTTATATCCAGATAGAAGTTATATTGTCATGGATCCTCCAACATGTTGAGCTTGCTTCCCATCCTATGCCAGCCAAATCTTTTGCACCAAGTAGAGATACTACTTGTGCATCCAAATATCCCTTAGCCCAGTTTTGCCATGAGAGTCCACCATACCTACCTATGGATTGAGTAAGATCCTTCAAGTAAGTTGTCATCGGTGCAAGCAATACAAATTGCTCTCTAAATATGTGTGATCTTTTAGTGTGAAGAAAATAAGCTTTATACGAACTTGTGATATGGAAGAAATAAAAGCGACGGACTGCATAATAAAGTTCTCTATCACAAGCGGCAATATAAAGTGACGTTCTTTTGCATTAAGATTTTGTGCATCCAACCATAAAATTGCATGACAACCTCTGCTTCTCTCTGCGAAGGGCCTATCTTTTACTTTTACCTTCTACCTTTATACAAGAGTCATGGTGATCTTCACCTTTCCTTTTTACACTTTCTCTTTTTGGCAAGCATTATGTGTTGGGGAAAGATCTAGACATATATATCCACTCGGATGTAGGTTATCATAAAGTATTATTGTTGACATTACCCTTGAGGTAAAAGGTTGGGAGGCAAAACTATAAGCCCTTATATTTCTCTATGTTCGATTGAGGCTTTGATCTCATAAGTATCGCGTGAGTGTTAGCAATTGTGAAATACTAAAAGATGGTTGAGTATGTGGGCTTGCGATACAAAATCATTTACATTTACTCTTTCCGATATTATGATAAATTGTGATTGCTTCGATAACCGAGATCAAAGTTTGTTAGTTTTTAATGAAGTTTTTGGTTCATACTTTACCTTGTGAATGAATTGTTACTTTAGCATAAGAGATTATATGACAATATGTGTTGCTGCTCTTAAGATGTCATGATGCCCTCATGTCCGTATTTATTTTATCGATACATCTATCTCTAAAGATATGGGCATGATTATTGATTTTGGCTTTCGCTTGAGGACAAGCGAGGTCTAAGCTTGGGGGAGTTGATACGTCCATTTTGCATGATGATTTTATATTGATATTTATTGCATTATGGCTGTTATTACATATTATGGTACAATACTTTTTCCTTTTCTCTCTTATTTTACAAGGTTTACATGAAGAGGGAGAATGCCGACAGCTGGGATTCTGGACCGGAAAGGAGCAAATCTGAGAGACCTATTGTGCACAACTCCAAAAGTCCTGAAAATTTACAGAGGATTATTTTGGAATATATAAAAAATATTTGGGTGAAGAAATACCAGAAGGGGGCCCACCAGGTGGCCACAAGCCTGGGGGCGCGCCCTACCCCCCTGGGCGCGCCCCTAGGGCTTGTGGGCCCCCTGGCAGGTCCCCGGTGTCCATCTTCTGCTATATGAATGGTTTTTACCTACAAAAAAATCATAAGGAAGCTTTCGGGACGAAGCGCCGCCGTCTCGAGGCGGAACCTGGGCAGAAGCAATCTAGGGCTCCGGCGGAGCTGCTCTGCCGGAGAAACTTCCCTCTAGGAGGGGAAAATCGAAGCCATCGTCATCACCAACGATCCTCTCATTGAGAGGGGGTCAATCTCCATCAACATCTTCACCAGCACCATCTCCTCTCAAACCCTAGTTCATCTCTTGTACTCGATCTTTGTCTCAAAACCTCAGATTGGTACATGGGGGTTGCTAGTAGGTTGATTACTCCTTGTACATGCTAGTTGGTTTATTTGGTGGAAGATCATATGTTCAAATCCTTAATGATATTCAATACCCCTCTGATCTTGAACATGAATATGCTTTGTGAGTAGTTACTTTTGTTCTTGAGGACATGGGAGAAGTCTTGTTATAAGTAATCATTTGAATTTTGTATTTGTTTGATATTTTGATGAGATGTATGTTGTCTTTCCTATAGTGGTGTTATGTGAACGTCGACTACATGACACTTCCCATGATATGGGCCTAAGGGAAGGCATTGGGAAGTGATAAGTAGATGATGGGTTGCTAGAGTGACAGAATCTTAAACCCTAGTTTATGCGTTGCTTCGTAAGGGGCTGATTTGGATCGACATGTTTCATGCTATGGTTAGATTTATCTTAATTCTTCTTTCGTAGTTGTGTATGCTTGCAAGAGGGGTTAATCATAAGTGGGAGGCTTGTCCAAGTAAGGCAACACCCAAGCACCGGTCCACCCACATATCAAATTGTCGGTGCAATAAACCATGGGTCTGTTGCCCAGACTATGCATTGGCCTAAGGACAAGATTGCAGCACCCAAGATCAGACCAAGCACTAGAGATCAGTTCTTTGAAGAATCAAAGCACATATCAAGAAGACCAAGTCAAGCCAGAGAAACAAGATATCATAGCGACACAAGTCATCGATCAGTGCGGTGTCGAGCCCCTGAGTGACTAAGTGGCAGCTTCTTGCCACATGGCGGCCACTTCCTACGGAAAACACATCCAAATGATACCCGTCATGAGACGTGTCAAGCAAGCAGGTGCGAAGCTTGCAGAACAGCCCGGCAAGGCTTGCCGGGTACGTTGTGATAGCACTGTTTAATGCACTATGTCCGCCTGCAGAGTTAGGTATGATAGCACTGTTTGCTATCTAATCAGTATGTAACGACTGATTTACCAGTGGGGTGACCCCTTGTTCTATAAAAGGAGGCCCATGGCAACCATAGAGAGGATTTGGACCCTCGCATACTCATACGCGCGTAGTCGCTCTCGCCGCGAGGCAACCCTGCCAGGTGATACATATCCAACGTATCTAAAATTATTTATTGTTCCATGCAGTTATATTATCATTCCTGGATGATTTACAATCATTTTATAGTCATTTATATCATTTTTTGGTACTAACTTATTGACATAGTGCCCAGTGCTAGTTGTTGTTTTCTGCATGTTTTTTACATCATAGGAAATCAATATCAAACGGAGTCCAAACGGAGTCCAAACGCAGCGAAACATCTTGAGGATTTTTTTGGGCCAGAAGACATCCAGTGGGCCAATAAAACACCTGGGGGCACTCCGAGGGGAGCACAACCCACCAGGGCGCGCCTTAGGGCCCAGGCGCGCCCAGGTGGGTTGTGCCCACCTCGGGTGCTCCCTGAACCATCTCTTTGCTCTATAAATACCCCAATATTCCAGAAACCCTAGGGGAGTCGACGAAAATCAATACCAGCCGCCGTAGAGTCCAGAAACACAAGATCCATACTAGACACCATCACGGACGGGTTCACCACTTACATTGGTGCCTCTCCGATGATGCGTGAGTAGTTCTTTGTAGACCTACGGGTCCGTAGTTAGTAGCTAGATGGCTTCCTCTCTCTCTCTCTCTCTCTCTCTCTCTCTCTCTCTCTCTCTCTCTCTCTCTCTCTCTTGGTTATCAATACAATGGTCACTTGTCCATATGATGTAAGTCATTTTGCGGTGCGTTTGTTGGGATCCGATGAACTTTGAGTTTATGATCAGATCTTTGTTTTTATCCATGAAAGTTATTTGAGTCTTCTTTGATATCTTATATGCATGATTGATTATAGCCTCGTATTTCTTCTCCGATATTTGGGTTTTGTTTGGCCAACTTGATCTATTTATCTTGCAATGGGAAGAGGTGCTTTATGATGGGTTCGATCTTATGGTGCTTGATCCCAGTGACAGAAAGGGAAACGAAACGTATGTATCGTTTCTATTAAGGATAACAAGATGGGTCTATTTCTACATAAATAGATCTTGTCTACATCATGTCATCGTTCTTATTGCATTACTCCGTTTTTCCGTGAACTTAATACACTAGATGCATGCTGGATAGCGATCGATGTGTGGAGTAATAGTAGTAGGTGCAGGCAGGAGTCGGTCTACTAATCTTGGAGATGCCTATATAATGATCATTGCCTGGGTATTGTCATGATTATTTGAAGTTCTATCATTTGCCTAATCGTAATTGTTTTCCCACCGTTTGCTATTTTTCTCGAGAGAAGCCACTAGTGAAACCTACGGCCCCCGGGTCTCTTTTCATCATATTTGCCTTTGCGATCTATTTTTATTTGCATTTATTTTCAGATCTATTAAACCAAAAATACAAAAATACCTTGCTGCAATTTATTTGTTCCGCGATCTATTTATCCTATCTACCACTTTTACCTCACGTTATTTGCCTATCTTGAGGCGCCCGAAAGGGATTGACAACCCCTTTAACACGTCGGGTTGCGAGTATTTGCTATTTGTGAGCAGGTGTTGTTTACGTGGTGTGAGGAGGTTCTCCTACTAGTTCGATAACCTTGGTCTCATCACTGAGGGAAATACCTACCGCGCTATACTGCATCATCTTTGGGGAAATACCGACGTAGTTCTAGCAGACATCAAAAGGAATTTTTGGTGCCGTTGCCGGGAAGGATCTTCAACATCAACCAGGTTCCTAATAACAAATCTCATCTCCTCGCAATTTACATTATTTGCCATTTGCCTCTCGTTTTCCTCTCCCCCATTTCACAAAAATTTGTCGTTTTATTCGCCCTCTTTTTCGTTCGCCGTTTTTCTCGTCGGATCTGTTTTTGTGAAGCGTTCTTGTTTGCGTAGTCATGATGCCTCAAAGAAAATATTATGATGTTCCTTATCCAAATATTTTGCTTGAAATTGAGAAAAGTACTAAGGAATATATGACTACACAATTTGAGCATAATAAATATTTTACTGAAGAACTTAAGGAACACTTTGTTGTGTTAGAAGCTATAACGAAACAACTTGATGATATTAGTAGAGAAGTTTGCAATCTTCAATCTAAGTATGCTTTTGCTGAGAGTTTGTTGGGAAAAATATCCGATGCACAAGCTACTTTAGTGAATCAAATGGCTGCCAAACCAATCTCGTTGGAAGACAAAAATGATGATCTTAATATGATTGGTGTTTCTTCTATTGATTCTTTGTTTAGTAAAATTAAGATTGATGAAAAAGGGACTGGAGAAGAGTCAACTTTAGTTAGAAGGCGTCCCTATGATTCGGAGGGTGAAACTCTTGTTGAAAAATTTGATAAAAGTGGGTTTAAAGACGTCAAGACTTTAACTAGTGATGTGCCCACTATTTTGGATTACAAAGACTTTAATTATGATAGTTGCTCTTTGATTGATTGTATTTCTTTGTGGCAATCCATGATAAATTCACCCCATGCTTATGAACAAAATAAAGCTTTTACTAAACATATTGTTGATGCCATGATGAAAGCTCTTGAAGAAAAGTTGGAATTAGAAGTTTCAGGTCCTAGAAAATTGCATGATGAGTGGGAACCTACTATCAAAGTAAATATTAAAAATTATGAGTGTTTTGCTTTATGTGACTTGGGTGCTAGTGTTTCTACAATTCTAAAATCTTTATGTGATGTGCTTGGTCTTACCGATATTGAAGAATGCTCTTTAAATTTGCACTTGGTGGATTCTACTATTAAAAAGCCTATGGGAAGAATTAATGATGTTCTTATTCTTGCAAATAGGAATTATGTGCCCATAGATTTTCTTGTTCTTGATATTGATTGCAATCCGTCTTGTCCAATTATACTTGGTAGATCGTTTTTACGTACTATTGGTGTCGTGATTGATATGAAAGAAGGCAATATTAAATTTTAGTTTCCACTAAGGAAAGGAATGGAACACTTCCCTAGAAAAAGAATTAGGCCACCATATGAATCAATCATGAGGGCATCTTATGGATCTAGAACCAAAGATGAGAAAAACTTAGATCCTACGCATTATGCCTAGCTAGGGGCGTAAAACGATAGCGCTCGTTGGGAGGCAACCCAACTTGTATCTTTTTGCTTTTTGGTTTTCTTGTTGTTTTCAATAAAATACCTAATTAGACCTCTGGTTAGATGTGTTTTTGTGGTTTAAATTAGTGTTTGTGCCAAGGAAGGCCTTTGGGATGATTTGGGTAAAAGTTGATTTGATCTTGCTGAAAAACAGAAACTTTTGCGCTCATGAGATTATTTGTCATTTTTAACAGAAGAGAGATTTTGAGTTGATTCTTTTTGAAGAAGATTAATAGACAAATCTCTTACGTCAATCTAATTTTTCAGAATTTTTAGAGTTACATTAGTATTCTAAATATTCATATTGCTACAGACTGTTCTGTTTTTGGCAGATTCTGTTTTTTTTTTTTTGCGTTGTGTGCTTGTTTTGATGATTCTATGGTTTTCTTTGATGATTTTTTGCCATAGAAAAGTTGGAATACAGTAGATATAATGCAAAAACAAAATAAGAATAGGTTTGCAACAATAATTATAGCAGTGGTTTGCTTTCTTATACTAACGGATCTCGCGAAGGTTTTGTTGAGTTTTGTGTGATTGAAGTTTTCATGTTTGGGGTGATCTTACGATGGATGGAGGAATAAGGATTAGCAAAAGGCTAAGCTTGGGAATGCCCGAGGCACCCCAAGATAATATTCAAGAAGTAGCAAGCAACTAAGCTTGGGGATGCCCCCGAGTGGCATCCCCGCTTTCTTCTAACAACCTTCAGTATTTTACTTGAAGCTATATTTTTATTCGTCACATATTATGAGTTTTTCTTGGAGCATCTTGTATGATATGAGTTTTTTCTTGTTTTGATTTGTGTTTTAAGTGTTGAATTCTTGCTGAACACACATTTTTGAGAGAGCCAAAAATTATGCTATGCTTGCTCCTGTAGTTCACTTAAATTTTTTAGAGCCATGGATTTGCTCTAGTGCTTCACTATTATCTTTTTGAGTACGGTGTGCTTTGTTATTTTTGAAGAAATGCTCTCATGCTTCACTTAGATTTATTTGGGAGTTAGTAAAATTTTCAGAAATTCTTTCTTGCTTCACTTAGATTATTTTGAGAGAAAGGAAAAAAATTATGCTCATGTTCTTCACTTAAATTTGTTTGAGCTTATCAAAAGCACCATATGACAATAGTCCCAAAGTGATAGATATCCAAGGAGGATATAATAAAAACTTTCATGAAGATCATTGGACAAAATAAACTTGATTCTTAGTAATGGTTTTGAGATATGACGATATGATATGTGAGTCATGTTGATGAGTAATTGTGCTTTAGTAAGAATATTGATGTTAAGGTTTGTGATTCCCTATGCAAGCACGAAAGTCAATAGTTATGCAATGAAATTTATATCCTACTTTTGGTGCATTATTCGGTGTTACTCATGCGTAATGCTTGGGTACGAGATTTTTCGCTTTTTGGTTGGTTGCTTCTCAATCTTTTTGCTAGCCTTCATTTTGCACTAAGTATGATCACTACTTGTGCATCCAAAACCCTTTAAACCAGTTTTTGCCATATGAGTCCACTATATCTACCTATATGCGGTATTTCCATGTCGTTCTAAGAAAATTTGCATGTGGCATCTCTAATTTTCAAAATAAATTTCTCTTTTGTGTGCTCTACCGCTCACGAGGCGGTGAGGGGTGGCCAATATTTTCCATGCTAGATGTGTTATTCTCACGATGAGTGTTTATTCACTTGTCATTGCACGAGAGTACGACAAAGGTATTAGGGATGCCCAGTCCCGAAATGAAAAATGAATTTACTTTATGTTGTCAAATAATAAATTCCTTGGAAAGTGTTGGTATGGAGGGCACCCGTGGATACGGTTAGCCATGGAAAGTGAAAGTAATGGTGGAGAAAGGAATAAACTTTACTTTATGTTTGGGAACCTCCTATGATGTATCTAGAATGGAAAGTGTTGGGAGCTCTAAGTCATTTTCATTGGTGGGAAAAGTATGCCTCTCAAAAATGTTTTTGTCTCTCAATTTAGCTTTGAGCTCTGGCACCTCTACAAATCCCTACTTCCCACCGCGAAGGGCCTTTCTTTTACTTATGCAGTTTTTATTTTGAATTTGAGTCACTATCCTCTCCTATAAAGCACCAACTAAGGGGCACTATGATCGTATTTGAGCATTGGGTGTAGGTAATATTCGAGTGTGTTTCATGAATGGATTAATGATTGAGCATAATGGGCTAGGGATAACTTGTTTTAGTGTTGATATTTTGAAAGACATGGTTGCTTGTTGGTATGCTTGAGTATTAAAGTCTTCATGTCAGAACTAGACTATTGCTTTGAATCATATAAAAGTCCAAATGTCCATGCTATAAAGAAAAGAAATGTGATGAACATGTTAGGCAGCATTCCACATCAAAAATTCTGCTTTTATCGTTTACCTACTCGAGGACAAGCAGGAATTAAGCTTGGGGATGCTGATACGTCTCCAACGTATCTATAATTTTTTATTGTTCCATGCTATTATATTATCATTGTTGGATGTTGTACAATCATTTTATAGTCATTTTATATCATTTTTTGGTACTAACCTATTGACATAGTGCCCAGTGCCAGTTGCTGTTTTCTGCATGTTTTTTACATCGCAGGAAATCAATATCAAACGGAGTCCAAATGCAGCGAAACTTCTTGAGGATTTTTTTTTGGGCCAGAAGACATCCAGTGGGCTAGGAAAGCACCTGGGGGTGCTCCGAGGGGAGCACAACCCACCAGGGCGCGCCTGGGGGCCCAGGCGCACCCAGGTGGGTTGTTCCCACGTGGGGTGCCCCCTGAACCGCCTCTTTGCTCTATAAATACCCCAATATTCCAGAAACCATAGGGGAATCGACAAAAATCAATTCCAGCCGTTGTAGAGTCCAGAAACACAAGATCCATTTAGACACCATCACGGAGGGGTTCACCACTTCCATTGGTGCCTCTCCGATGATGCGTAAGTAGTTCTTTATAGACCTACGGGTTCGTAGTTAGTAGCTAGATGGCTTCCTCTCTCTCTCTCTCTTGATTATCAATACAATGGTCTCTTGGAGATCCATATGATGTAAGTCTTTCTGTGGTGTGTTTGTTGGGATCCGATGAACTTTGAGTTTATGATCATATCTATGTTTTTATCCATGAAAGTTATTTGAGTCTTCTTTGATATATTATATGCATGATTGATTATAGCCTCATATTTCTTCTCCGATATTTGGGTTTTGTTTGTCCAACTTGATCTATTTATCTTGCAATGGGAAGAGGTGCTTTGTGTTTGGTTCGATCTTATGGTGCTTGATCCCAGTGACAGAAAGGGAAACGAAACGTATGTATCGTTTCTATTAAGGATAACAAGATGGGGTCTATTTCTACATAAATAGATCTTGTCTACATCATGTCGTCGTTCTTATTGCATTACTCTGTTTTTCCATGAACTTAATACACTAGATGCATGCTTGATAGCGGTCGATGTGTGGAGTAATAGTAGTAGATGCAGGCAGGAGTCGGTCTACTAATCTTGGAGATGCCTATATAATTATCATTGCCTGGGTATTGTCATGANTGTGTAACCCTAGCCCCCTCTGGTGTCTATATAAGCCGGAGGGTTTAGTCCGTGGGACAACAACAATCATACCATAGGCTAGCTTCTAGGGTTTAGCCTCTACGATCTCATGGTAGATCAACTCTTCTTATACTCATATCATCAAGATCAATCAAGCAGTAAGTAGGGTATTACCTCCATCGAGAGGGCCCGAACCTGGGTAAACATCGTGTCCCCGCCTCCTGTTACCATCCGCCTTAGACGCGAAGTTTGGGACCCCCTACCCGAGATCCGCCGGTTTTGACACCGACAATGGTGCTTGATCCTAGTGACAAAAGGGGAACCGACACGTATGTATTATTGTTATTAAGGATAACAAGATGGGGTCTATTTCTACATAAATAGATCTTGTCTACATCATGTCGTCGTTCTTATTGCATTACTCTGTTTTTCCATGAACTTAATACACTAGATGCATGCTTGATAGCGGTCGATGTGTGGAGTAATAGTAGTAGATGCAGGCAGGAGTCGGTCTACTAATCTTGGAGATGCCTATATAATTATCATTGCCTGGGTATTGTCATGATTATTTGAAGTTCTATCAATTGCCTAACAGTAATTGTTTTCCCACGGTTTGCTATTTTTCTCGAGAGAAGCCACTAGTGAAACCTACGGCCACCGGGTCTCTTTTCATCATATTTTCCCTTGCGATCTATTTTCCTTTGCATTTATTTTCAGATCTATTAAACCAAAAATACAAAAATACCTTGCTGAAATTTATTTGTTCCGCGATCTGTTTATCCTATCTACCACTTTTACCTCACGATATGTGCCTATCTTGAGGCTTCGTACCGGAAAGGAATTGACAACCCCTTTAACACGTCGGGTTGCGAGTATTTGTTATTTGTGTGCAAATGATGTTTAGGTGGTGTGAGGAGGTTCT
This sequence comes from Aegilops sharonensis, assembly GCA_904067115.1. Classification (NCBI taxonomy): domain Eukaryota; kingdom Viridiplantae; phylum Streptophyta; class Magnoliopsida; order Poales; family Poaceae; genus Aegilops; species Aegilops sharonensis. The sequence goes on along the minus strand of LR880970.1, from coordinate 4,046,705 downwards.
CCTACTAGTTCGATAACCTTGGTCTCATCACTGAGGGAAATACCTACCGTCACTATACTGCATCATCCCTTGCTCTTTGGGAAAATACCGACATAGTTCTAGCAGATATCATCGGGCAAGAGCGCTGCATTTTCCACCAGAATCCACCATCAATCCACCAAAGCAAGAGTAGGGTTTTACGCCTCACGGCGGCCCGAACCTGGGTAAAACTGCCCGTGTGATCTCTGTCGTGCTGTGTTACGCTTCTCCGCTCTTTGTGTAACGTGCCCATCCCCCCGCTGAACCACAAAGGGGCTCATGGCCCCATAGGTGGACATGGTTTCCCACGACACAAATTATCAAAGTAACGAACGCGAACCATATGAGCATGATGAAAACTAACTTGACAAAAATTCCCATGTGTCCTCGGAAGCACTTTGCTTTATATAAGAGTTCGTCTAGGCTTATCCTTTGCTACAAAAACGATTGGGCCACCATGCGGCTCCTTTGTTACATTTGGTACTTGTTACCCATTCAAATTATCTTATCCCCAAACTATCTTTTACCGATAATTTCAGTGCTTGCAGAGGATACCTTGCTGAAAATCGCTTGTCATTTCCTTCTGTTCCTCGTTGGGTTCGACAATCTTACTTATCGAAAGAACTACGATAGATCCCCTATACTTGTGGGTCATCATACCACGGGACAGCTAACGGCGCAACTGCTAATCTCCATAGCAGTAGCGCGTGTCGGTGGACCATCGCTGCTGCTAAGTGGGGCCCACCTACTGGCACCGTACACGCATAGCGGTAGCGGCGGCCACAGACATGTGCTACTACTACGGATATAGTAGAAGCGCGGTTTTCCACCAGCTGCTACTACTATGGGCAGCTCTCGTCGGTGGCGATGGGACCACTTAGCAGTAGCACTGCTTGGTAGACTGGCGCTACTACTACTTTGCTTCCTGTAGCGTGTTTCCTTTTACCCCGCTACTACTAATTAGCAGTAGCGCATCTCTCGTTCTCGTGCTACTGATAAGATTCTATCTATAGGCTTTCTCCTAGTAGTGTGGGGCGGAGAGGCGGCCGCGGGAGTGGCGATAAGAGGTTAGGCTTGTGGCAATTGGCGGCTCGATCGGGGGTAGAAGATGAACAGGAAAATAGTTGGGAGGTAGAAGAAGGTGTCTAAACCGTTAGATCAACATAGAAAGGCTGAAACTAATTCGAGTGGCCCTAATTCCATTTTTAGTCGACTAGTATATAGCCAGCCCCTATGTTTTATGGGACGTATGAGGAGTTAAGTTTTAAAAGAAAGGTGGAGACACGAATCGTTCATCCGACATATTTTTGAAAGAAAAAAGGTACGGAGTAGGAGCACAAAGGGAAAATTTCATTTTTGCCACTCTAGATTCTGTCAATTTTGCTTATGCCACTCTAGATTTCGGCATCTCATTTTTGCCACTATTAGATTCTGACAATTATCACAGTTGTCATTCTGTTAGGTCAATGGACTTTTTGACCAAACGAAGCAGGGAAAAGACCATATTGCCCTCTGTTTTTGTTTTGCTTTTGACACTCCAGTTTTCGCCAAATATTACTTTTGCGACTAGAATAACATCTAATGTTACACAGTATCTTAGAATGACCTATTTGAAAATCTGAGATCACACATCTTATGTTCAACAATATTGTTTTTTAATGTATTATTGGCCAATGCGGTTAAAAATTTGGCATGACCTATTTGGAAATCTGACATCACAGATAATTACACAATATGTTCACACAAGTCTTGACAATTATGGCATAATTACCAGCAACATAGTTCCTAATATCAGCAAATTAGTTCATAGGAGTACAAATCCATCATCTAAACTTAACAGCAAGGTTCACATGTAGTTTCATCAACTACACAAAATGTTCACATATGCATACTGACCACCCAAAAGCAAGGCCTATATAGGTCAACATAGTACAATGCAACATGTAGCTGTATCAACTAAACAACAAGGTTCACATATGCATATGGACTACCCAAAAGCAAGGCCTTTATAAGGTTCACGTCAACATGTAGCTGCATCAACTAAACAACAAGCTTCTGTTTGCTTGTTGTGTTCTTCGGCGAAGGACATATTTTGCTTCTTGTGTTCTTTGCTGGGCTATCACATGTAGCAGATGTCTTCTTCGATGCTTCAGGATGTGGACAGCTTGCAACAGTGGTTTGTAGCACACTTTTTCAGCTAGACTTTGCCCTTTTACCACCTCCTGTTTTCTTCTTTGGAGCATTACTTTTAGAGCAGAGAATAAACAAAAATATCAGTGTTGAACTGCGTTGAAATGCAGATTTAAAATAGGATAAACCATTATGGATTGCTTGGAGCAAAACAACAATACCTAGTAGTTCCAGCGTCCATGGCATTGGCTTCTATGTCTTGCAGCTCAACATTTTTTCTTTTCCTAACAGAACTGAGATAGAGAAATTAAGTTAGACTATACAGTTCATTGCATTTAAATTCTGAATATACAATTATTTTCTAGCAATTACCTATTTCTTGTCTTGCCTTTCGGATAAAGTAGAGGACATGTCTTCATCATATGCCCAAGTTCTTTGCATTCTTTGCACTTGTGTTTTCTCTTGGATACACTCTCAAGGGCTGACTTTATCCTTTGTGTCCTAGGTCTACCAACAACTTTTTTTAACACAGGAGGGCACAATTTGAACCCCACATCGACCACTCGACATTGTTTCTTATCGATCATGGTGGGCACGGTTTTTGCATATGCATTGCTAAATGATTTCACGGAGTAGTACTCATGCACATAGTCATCTATCTCTCGACCTCCTCTGATACTTAGTTATGAATGTAATGGCATGTAGGCAAGGCTCTCCGGTTACTTGCCAATGTCTACAAGAGCATTCCCACTTCTCCAAATCTACACAGTGCTTCCAATTATAACCGTGGATCTTTATAGTGACCTCGGCTTTGTAGTCATCACTTCTAGAGATTCCATCTAAAACTATTCCCCTTGATCTGTTGTTCATCATGTTGGTGATCCTTGGCAAAAAAATTAGAAGTCTGTGTACAGATGTCTTCGCTATTCTAGCTCTTATTCCAAATTGGACCAGCAACCATTCTCTCAAAGCATCCGATAGTTCAAGAACAGGGAACCCCTTCAATTTCTTAATCATGGAGTTGAATAACTCAGCTATGTTGTTCATGACATAGTCGCATTTGCATGTTGTACATAACTTACTTCTGCTCCACAAATTAGGATGCCATTCATCAAGGTATGCGATGGCTGCTTGGTTGGCTTCCATAATTTTCTTCATATGGTGATTGTGCTTGGCAGGAGAATATGTGTATGTGGTTGGCCATAGATTTTCTTCAAAAACCTTGCCATGGAATTTCTTTCTGAAGTTCATTATCATATGTCTAAAGCACTTCCTATGTTCAGCAGTAGGGAATACTGTATGCACTGTTGTTTCCAACCCTTCGCACGCATTCTATGCATATGACTAAGCCTTTAGGTGTGCCAATAGCTGATTTGAGATTCTCCATGAACCAGTCCCAATTTTCTTTATTTTCTGAATCGAAGACAGCATAAGCTACTGGATACAACCAGTTGTGTCCATCAACACCACAAGCAACCGCAAGTTGTCCTTTCCATTTCCCATTCAAGGCCATGGCATCTATGCTCAAGTAAGGTCTACGTCCTGAGAGAAATCCATCAATGCAAGCTCTAAAACACACAAATGCTCTTGTGAAAAGTTGCTGCCTTTGCTCTCTTTGTGATCTATCACTACACTTGTTGGACACTTCCTAAGCAACTCGGCTTGCCAATTGTGCATGCACTCAAAACTGTCTTCCCACTTCCCAAATATCTGCTCTAAGGCTATGCGCCTACCTGCAAACACTCTTTGATAATCGATATCGACATGGTATTTCTCAAACAACCTTTTCTGCAAGGCGATGCTAATCATACTTGGATCACCTTTCAACCAATCAGTCACCTTGGCAGCAATCCATTTTCTCTTATCAACCTTTACTTTGCCATCTCTTTGTGTGCTAGGACATGTGTGCATCTTGGGTTCATTCTTCACCAAAACTGTTTTGCCATCATATAAGATAGAACCATTAACCCTCCACTTGCATGAATGTTTCCCTTCTGGTGAGTTGTAGGAACAAGACACTCTTTGATCACTTTTATCAGTTTTGTAACTGAACTCATTGACAATGGCATGTTGAGCAAGTGCAACTCTGTAAACTTCAATAAAGGGGAATAATGCCCCTTTTGTCATAGGTGGATTATCCTTGTAGTAGAAAATTGCTGGAATATCAAGCACCATTCCCCCGTCACTATCCTCATCACTAACAACCCCTTCATCATCCTCTTCTTCCTCATCACTATCCTATTCATGCTCATCATTATCCCCTTCCTGCTCATCATTATCCTCTTCAACATCTTGGAAAATATCTTTAGTTGCCTCTTGATCAGCATCTTTGGCTTGCTTGCCTCCATTATCCTGCTCCTTGCCATCAAGGTACTCGTTCTCCTCATCTATTCCTACATGATCCTCTCCTTCATAGCCCTCTTGAGATCTCTCTTGGCTTGTCAAGTTCTCCTCAGGTATCTCATACTCATAGTGAGTATTTTGAGTTAAATCTTCCACTATGGGCTTGCACATTTTCTTTGTTGGAGAAGAAGGTGGGGTTGGTTGAAACAAACTTTGAGCAAACTCCTCCTCACCATTCCTGCAGAACTGGACAAGTATCTTAATGATCTTGTCTTCCTCGTTGTCATCATACATGCTCACCACATCTTCATCATTGCGAATTAGCACAAAATATTTCCTGCAACTATTCCAATTTGAAAGCACAACACCCTCATCATTTCCCCAAGGATATTTATTTTGCAGGAGACCCACAAGCTGATTGTAAGTAGTCTGCCTCTCTACATGGATATCCCAACTCCAAGAAGACACGATGCACATTTCACCCTTGTAATTCTTGTAAGAATGCGCCCCATACGTCACAGTCAGCTTATAAGGAGGCGAATTTGACCTACATTAACACAAATTTGACATGAATCAGCAACCACATTGAAAAATATATAGCTATGGAAATGGTCTAGCTATGCAACTACACCACTATATTAGTATGATACAAATTAGTTTCAGTCTATAATCACATAAAAAAGACCATGCTTTTCCTTTTCTCTTAGTAGTATGCAACTTTGGACATAGTGCGGGAAATGGCTACTATATGCAGCATGCGAATTCCCTTGGGTTCTGTTCACAATTGCTATGATTATTGGTATAATTGCCATGAACAGTATGTATAATGTCTTCACCTGTGTACCTAGTTCAGAAATTAAATACAGAATAGTGGCATGTTTGCATTGTTTGAGTAAGCCGTTTTTGAACAACCCTGATATCCATTAGCAACTTGATTAAAAATGCTAGCCAACCACCATAGTATCTACAAGCTGCTCAATCAAACAAGATTATCATAATGACACAATCCACTACACCGCTAAACAGAGCCTAAATGCACACAATTATCTCAATTATAATCACAAATTACAAAAAATTTGGAAAAAGAGCAGTCACACATTTAAGCAAAAGAGCAGTCACACAATTAAGCTACAAAGGAAACATCAGGAAGTTGAGAAGAACTTGCCCATCAAAGAAAGGAACCAGCAGATGGGCCGCTCCTGCCGCCATGGCCGAAGTCGTGGCTCCCTCCATCTCGTGGGAGAGCGTTGCTAGGATGGCTGGAGAAGGAACCATTGGAGGAGTCGTAGAGGGTAGTCAGGGCCGGAGACCTAGGTGGCGGCGGGCGGCGGGGAGGCCAAAACCCTAGCTGGCGGCGGCCATTGGAGGTGGGGGTCGGGGAGACCGGTAGGGGCGGCGAGGAGGCCGGCGGCGGGGAGACCGGAGGGGGCGTCGGGGCGGCCAGAACCCTAGGTGGTGGCGGCCATTGGAGGCGGGCATCGAGGAGGCATGCGTCGAGGAGGCTAGAGAGGTCGTCGGGAGGCCAGAGGGGGCGTCACGTTGCGGTGACCGGCGGGACGGCGATGCGGCGGTCGGAGGGCAGGGTGGCGGTAGCCATTGGAGCTGCGTGTGGCGATGGGGTCGGGTGCGGACGATGGGGTCTGGTGCGGGGTGGGCGTGTTGGGCTGTTGGCGATGGGGATAGATATTGTTTGGGTCATTTCCAAAGTGGCCCCACAAGTTGGCAGGGGCAACCATAGTCTTTTTTGCAAATACTGACATCACATTGTCTAGTCAACTACCTAGGATTAACAGTCAACTCACGGAGGCCTAACATAATGGCATTTGTGATATATTGCCAAAATTTAAGAGTGGCAAAAGCAAAAAGTCGAAATCTAGAGTGGCATAAGGAAAATTGGCAGAATCTAGAGCGGCAAAAACAAAATTTTCCCAAGCGCAAATGGCAGCCAGCTTCGTTCCACAAAACTCATCAATTAGCTTAAAACGGCTCATCACTTGTGTAAAAGGACCCCGACAAATCCCGAATGTTCAGATTGTAAGCATGTCATCTCGAACGTTTTTTCATAACAAGTTTAGTTGACATGAGGTGGCAAGTTTAGTTGTTAAAACATGACAGTTTTGTCCCGGTTCATTTTTTCAGAAAATTGCCATGTTTGTCAATCCTCGCGTCAACTAAAGTCACCATAAAAACATTCGGGTTCCCATGGTTAAAATCTAAACATCCGGATTTATCATTTTCATAGGAATCAGCTACTTTGTCGTCTGCCATAGCAGATGGCAAAGAACAGGTCCACCGACGGCAAACCTCTTTGCTGTCTGTCACTGACGGCAAACACTTCCGGCACTGGAAGTCATGGTAATGCCTTTGTTTGTCGTCTGCATACTGACAGCGGACGGCGAAGCTGTTTGCCGTCCGCTTTCCTAGCAAAGCTGACGGTAAAGATACTGGACGGCAAAATATAGTTGTTAGCCCCGTTAGGTGGCTAACGGCAGACTTTGTCATCTGCCTGCTAACGGCAAACAACCAAAACATGTGTCATCTGCCGCATGACGTCAGCATGGCTGTAGCTGCACGTCATTGCTGCTCTGTCTTTGCCGTCTGTTTGGTGGACCTTTGTCGTCTGCCAGCAGACGGCATAATGACCAAATGGGTCAGACCCTGGTGCTCCCAGGTTGCACAGGTTGCTGCCACGTGTCCCCTTTGCCGTCGGTGGTGGACGGCAAAGAGCCTGGATTGCCCCTTTTATTCTGTTTTTTTCTTATACCCAAGCATTTTCAC
>LR880970.1:4020973-4039012 GCA_904067115.1 Aegilops sharonensis | reverse complement strand
ATGTGCAACACAGCAAATACATGATATCCAACACATAAGAAACTATATCCCTGCCATATTACAATAGTTTCATCCAATTATAATAGTTTCATCCATAGGTAGCAAGTTTCACATTGTTCATCGATACAAAAAGTAAACACAAGCTCTCCATCAATGCAAGCTTCCGTGAAGTGAATCAAATCTGCAAAATGGGAAATAAGAAAGTTAGAAGAAGAAGAAGAAGAAGAAGAAGAAGAAGAGTTTTTCTTCTCTTTCTTTTTCTCCTCTTGTTTTTCTTCTTCTTATTGCTTATTTGTGTCATTTTAGAGCTAACCAAGGTAATTATGCCATTTTTGACCTAACTAAGCATATTGTGTCATTTTGGAGGAAAGTAAGCTAAGTATATGACATTTATGAGGTTACCAAGGTTATTATGCCATTTTTCACCTAAGTAAGCTATTTATGCCATGTTTGACATAAGTAAGCTAAGTATAGGTCATATTGAGCTAACCTAGGTAATTATGCCATTTTTGACTTAACTAAGTTTATTATATCATTTTGGAGGAAACAAAGCTAAGTATAGATCATTTCAGAGCTAACTTAGGTAAAATAGGTCATTTTGGATCTAAGTAAGCTTATTATGTCCTTTTGGTGGAAAATAAGCTAAGTATATGACATTTATGAGCTAACCAAGGTTATTATGCCATTTTTTAAATGAAGAAGAAGAAGAAGAAGAAGAAGAAGAAGGCCACCAACTATGGACGCATATTTATGGAAGCTCTATATACAGGGTAATCGAATAGTTGTATTGAAGCAATGATTAGGAATAACAAAGCTTATTTGTTAACTAAGAACAGCAAGAATGTAGGAAGCATGAAAATGTAGCAAGTCAATATTACAGATCATCGTTTCAAGCACATATCATTGATATTAGATAAGAAAATAATAAGCTTGGTACCATTATGAGGATGCATCTGTTGTGTCACCAAACATACAAATTGAACCGGTAATAAGTTGATGAATGGAAGAAAATTTCTAGTAACATTAAGTTTACTAAGTAGAAGTGCCCTGGTTAGAAACAGGAAAAAATTTGCAGGGTAAAGCAACTAATACCTCCAAATGGGGTGGCACATTTGCACAAGCTCAATACACATTAAGCAAGGTAAACTCGGTATGGTAAAACATTACTGGAAGCATGAAAACAAGGGAACCCAACATAGTTAATCTTCGTATGAAGCATGATAACAAGCCGAGCTTCACGGCAAGATGAGGATGCATTCTTCCATTCCATGTCACCAACTTTCAACATACAACCGATTTTTCTGATGATAAAAAGAAGTTTTTCTAGACAAGCGTAACAAATTGATTACAATGTAGAAGCACCCATGTATGAAGCTGGACATTAATGCAAAGGTGCATTATTAGTGTTAGATGGAAGCATGAAATTTTGAAAATGAAACAAAAAAATGACTACCGACTATGGGTGCATATTTGTTGAAGCTCTATATATAGGAAGCACTAAAAGAATGCTTTCTCAACAGCTCTCAACTTCATTCAAAGCAGTGAAGATTGAAACTAGGGAATAGCCACAATTGCCTGCCTACATAGCTATGGGGGATCGAATTATCTAGAAACTCCGCCTACAAAATATTTGATGATAAATGACCTAATACATGACAGAACAAAATTAGGTAGATAATGGACATTTGAAATAACAACATGGTGTGGTTACATATATACTATCAATTGGAAGCATGGATATTTGAAATTAGAATCCTAAACGATATTGCCCCAAAATTTGGGAACCACATGTGCTTCATCTACATACCAAATCCAGAGATAATAGCCAGTCGTCCAGTACACAATGGTGTGCCCAAATTCGAGCCAACAAAACGGAATATAACAAAATATGCACATCGCAAACACTTGGAACATACAAATATGTTAGAATTCAGGGAGGTGTATATCGAGATTTCACAGACTCAATATCTAGATTAGGTGAGGATGGTGCCTGCGGATAATGGGGGTCGAGGGGGTGAATCCAACAATCTTACTCACGTGATGACTTGGTTCCGCAACCAGGAGGACCCTCTGCCATGGTGAGCCGGAGGCCGCGAGCCACGACGATACTGTATATGCTAGGCACGATTGTGAGCTCATTCGTCCTTGTGCGCCTCGTGTAGAGTGCGGGGCGCAGCCAACTGCTCGGATGGCCGATGTTGTTAATCTCATGGTCCAACGGGGAAAGGCCACACAATTAAACTCACGGGAGGGAGGAGTTGTTGAACCATGTGGTTTTTGTCCAGTTAAATAAACCATCATGGTTCACTACCAGAATCGGTAGGTGACGTTTCTCTTCAAAATGCATGTCATTAATTTCTAGCACGGAGTATAATTTGCAAACACGCCATGGAAAAAGAAAGGTTCAGTACCAACTCTATATTGCACCATGCGTTTTTGGTATCACGTATGGGTATGGCTATCCAGCCAGAAGTACACAACACCTTGGACGGACATGCCGAACATAAAATACTCCATTTCCCAGCGGCAACCAGGAACACATCACAAGAGTTGCTGGTCTAGTGGTAGTGGGAACATCTATGGACGTGAGTGTGGCCTAATATACATAACGTACCTCTTCCGGTTAGCACAGTTTAGCAATGTCAGACGCATACGCTACATGTGAGTAGGCTCGGCCACCTTGATGGCGTAGCTCTCGCGTAAGCTGTCCGCGTAGATGTAGCCCGAGCCATCGACGCCCCAGCCGTTGTAGCTGTTGAGGTACTCATAGAACACTTCGGGGTCGCCCTCCACGTCCTTGTACTCGAGACCGGAGCTCGTCAACACGACACAGTGCGCGGGATGTACTTCGGGAGGGTCCTCTGGCGCCACGTACCTGTATATCTCATGTGGCAGAATGTGTCGGTAGGTATCGGTCACTCTGAAGCTGGTAAGAACCATCTCCGCACGCTCTAGCCGTGTGGGTATATCTAACTTCTCCTTGTCTGTAAGCTTCTTAAAACTCTTTATCTTATATCGGACAGCCGAAGCCTGAAACATTGTTAGATATAAATATATAATATATCAACGACAAATTATTATTATTATTATTATTATTGCTTCTAGTTAACTAGGTGAAATTAACTTTGTAACCTTGGCTGAGCACCCAGGAGCAAAGTCTGCTTCGCTTACTACACCGTGCCTTTTGGCCATTAGAAGGCAAGTCTTAAGAAGATCTTTAAGTTTTAGCTTGCTTCCTGCTGCAGATTTGTAATGCTTTGCTACCATCATTTTCAAGTGTGCAGCCGAAAGGCGGACGTTGAAAACCCGACACTTCCCAGCAGACCGGCCAGCAAACATTACTTTAAAATGGCATTCCATTAATGCCACGGTCGAATTATACATACAATCACCTATAAATAAACGGAAATAACTTGCTCAGAAGAATGTGGTCTAGAAAAACATTCAGAGCAGTTTCTTTACCCTTATTATTAAACCAAGCAATGAAGTGTGTCCCAAGACCTGGTCTACCAAGACCCACAAATTCCATCTAGTTATTTGCTTGGAATTTCTAATTTTAATTCTTATAGAAGCCGAACGTCCCTATACCTATACTCCCATTCTAGAACTGTAGGCATAATCGGAGGACCCAAACAAGTTGTTAAGAATATTATTAGTTGTAAATCAAAACATGAATGTAGGGTGCAATAGAAAAAAAGAATGAAATAAGCGTACAATAAACCAAAGAATTAAATACGGAATACAGTAGGCAGAATATACATTACAAAGAGTGTGCAAAATATTGAAAGGAGTATATATATTACAAAAAATGCATAGTAAAACAAAAATGAAGTGTAGGGCACAACAGAAGAAGAAAAATGAAATGAGCACACAATAAATTAAAGAATTCAATACAGAAAACAGAAGGCAGAATACTGGAAGTGCATATTACAAAGTATGTGCAAAATATTCCAATTAATGTTACAAATGTGTATCTGTCAACATCATTTCATTACAGAGAGGTATATTGCAGAACTGGTAACGGAAAAATAAAAGAAGAAAAAAGCTTAAAGTGTTTAAATATTACATATCATTTACTCATCCATTACAAAAGTTACACAAATAGTCAACCACACCAACCTTTAAAGTTTCTAAAGTTGTAGGTATTCCCTTGCAATTCTAGGCGGCATGAAAACAAAACTCACCTCCTACTCCTAGAGGCCCTGCGTACCTGTTTGTTCGGACTTGTGTGCCAGTTTTTAGTGCTTCTGAACTATCTAAAGGGCAAGCCCAGACAAACATCTATACTTACCAGGACCTTTTCTCGATTTAGGACAAACAGCCTCTTAAGCAGTGGGACGCACAGGCAGCCTCTATGCTTAACAACACTTCTTGTATGTGGAAGCTACTAGTGCCTCTATGGTGGGTCCCACTGGCTCTGCTTCCAAATATCTTCTCTCTATTCTTGGAGGCTGATTGTGAGCTTATACCGTGGATGCTTAGCATTATGTGGATTTACCTCACATCACAAGTGGAACCATATCATGATTTAAGTGTGTGATATACTTGTATTACCGAGAGGCATATATTAAAGTCAACAATGTAAGAGCATAAGCATTACAAACCAAATGAAAGGATTAAGCGTCACGTGGATTCACCTCCGCCACTTCGTGGCTATCATCAGTTCATCATGGATGGTCTTTAGTGAACCAGTTACATCATTGTTGCTTATGATCATAGAAAAACTGGCCAAGCTATTTTTGCTTAAAAAGAAAGAAAAATATTCAATTATTGCACATATTTCACACCACAATTAGGAGTGACATCACAAAATTTAATAGATGGGACCATAACGTTATATTGTGGTTTATTATTGTATGGCTTCTCGTGTTTCTATTGTTGATAGAAAGATAGCATTAGATCAGAATCATTTTATGACTTGCTGAGTACACCTAGAGTGTCTCCAGTAATCCAGCTTGGTTGCTATTAAAAGCATGCCACATCCGCATTTTGATAATGTGGAGAAAGAGTGAGATTGTTACTCTACAGAAAGTTTGGCTCTTGTACAACCAATGAAGAGCGGGCCTGGCGCAGTGGTAGCCTCTCCACTTCTGGCCTGGAGGTCCTAGGTTCGAACCAGCCTCCTTGCAAAATTATTATAACGGTAAGGCTGTCCAGAAATTCAGCACTGGGTACGCCCTTTTTCTTGTAGAACCAATATTGTTATGTATAAGGCTGTCTAGAAATTCCCTTCCCTAGACCCCACCTTGTGTGCTGGGTTCGCCCTTTTTTCTTGCACAACCAATATTTACTGGAGACCAATATGATCTATCTGTTGTGACCTTTCAAAAAAAAAAACAAGAGACCATTGATGTTTTTAATTTTTATACTAAAGAACCCATCTCATGGGCTCAATCCACCCACATCAATACTTAACATTTTGTCTTCATGAAAAATTATTAGAGGCTTGGTATTGTTGATAAGTTTGTGTACTCTCTCAGCTCATAGTATAATGTCATTAACAATAAGCTGTTGGAGATGCTCTACGAATTTTTTTCCAGATAATCCATAAGCTTTGTCACGTTAGTTACACTGCAGCGAGCTGTATATATGCGTTCAATGGGTTAAGTGGACTAGTCCTGTAGCCAAACTACCTAAGAGCATGGCCACTGTAATTCAGGATGCGAGTGGACTACCCCGTCAAATGCCCTGCTTGCCGGCTGTTGAGACGAGGAGGGAATCTTGATTGCTTGGTCGAGTCGCGCGGTTCAGTTGCAATGTTCGCTTGTCCGACAATTGTGTCACTGCTCTGGTCTCCCCCTTGCGGGGTACCATTGGTGGTTGACCTACGTCTACAGACAGCGAAACAACCCGGCCAAGATCACTTTCATCGACGAGATGTGAGATGTGCAAGCGGCACATCGGAGCCCTTGGCTAGTTTGCGGCAATTTCAACATGATCTACCGCGGAACAAGGACTGGTCTTCTACCAAGCGTGGACATAAAGCAAGGATTATGATTACCTGGATGCTTGTGCTAGCTTTGAATGCTTTAGCTTCCCGATGTTGTAGTGTGTCCTCGATTCCCATCTGATGCATAGCCTGTTTTGTCAACCCACCATATGGCATTGGTATTACCTGGTCCCAGCATGACCTGCTTGTTTGTGTAGAAGCCTTGTGTAACATACTAGTACGCATGCTTAGGATTTATGCTTTACCATGTTATCCCCCTGTTGTTACTTTGGTTTATTACACTGTTAATCATGTTCAGATGCACTCTATTATTTAGGGACTTTTACATTTGTGTCCTAACTCAAACCCACTACTCAGATTTACCACTAACTTCGAAGCATGCTCAAATTTGCCCCTCTGTCGTTAAGTGACCTTACAGAAATGCCCTTCCGTTCCGTTTCAGTCCGGTCAAAGGAGTTTGACCGTTTATTGGACATTTTGCCCCTGCCTCCATGTCTCACTTACATGTGAGACCAAATCAGAGAAAAAATAAAAAGGGAAAACTCTTTCTCTCCCCCTCTCTCTCACACTTACATGTGGCCCCCAAACAAAACAGAGAAATAAAAAAAGAAAAATAAAAAAATGCATCCCACCTCTCTCCCCTACCTCACGGCCTCTCTCACCTCCGACGAGCGCCGGCTGCCCTGGAACATGCGCTGCCGCCGCTAGTCCCCACGCGCCGCAGTCCTCCCTCCATCCCATCCTCCCTCTCCCTCTCACTTCCTCCTTGTGCAGAGTGCCACCGTCGCCGCTGCCTTCTTCTCCGCGTGGCCAACAGCCTCCTCGAGCTCAACCTCCTTGTCCAGGAGCTCCACCAAGATCTCCGTGCCCTCCCCATAGATCAAATTGACGAGAGACCGGCCGTGCCATTGTTGTCTCCCTTGCCTCCGGCAGGCCGCTATCTCGCCCTGATCTGTCGCTCCGGTGAATGCCGATTGCCCTCCTTGTTTTCCTCAGCAACCGAACTTGGCCTTGAATCTCCTGGCGCCTCCCCTCCGAGTTACGCGCCCTCGAGCCATCCTTACTACAAGGCCATGTTCCGCCGGTCGCCGTCGTTGTGATGGATGTTACTCCGCTCTTTCTAGTCGTACGTGCTGGACGCGCGCAACGCGCCAAGGCCTCACTCGACCACAGGCCGCCCCTATGCTTCGCTCCCGTGCACCACCGTGTTCGCCATCATGCGTGCTCGCTCGGCGCAAGCGCCGATGTGGCCAGATTTGAGCCGGCCAAGCCACTGCCAGTGGCCCCCACCGCCACGTGGGATTGTTAGGGTTGATCTTTTTTTGCGAGTTAGATTAGGGTTAATCTATGATGTGGGTATTAATTAGTTAATTAATCTTTCAATAGCATACTAAATCAATCTAAAATAGCTAATCTATGACAAGTGGGTCCAATCCCCTGTTGACGCATTCAACTGCTGACCGTTTGACCTTGACAGTGGGTCCTGCAGGTAAATGACATAAGGAGGCAGGGGCAAAATTTCCAGAAAAAGTCAAGTAGATGGTCAAACCCCTTTGACCAAACGGAAACGAAACAAAAGGGCATTTCTATAAGGTCACTTAACGGCAGAGGGGCAAATTTGAGCATGCTTTGAAATTAGGGGTAAATCGAGTAGTGGGTTCGAGTTAGGGCCACAAATGTAAAAAGTCCCTATTATTAATGATGCTATGTGTGAATATGAGGTAGTAAGATAGAAAGGTAACGGTGAGAGGCCACGTTGAGCGCATGGTGTTCATAATTCAAAAAAGCGCTAGGCGTTAATTGTGCGTTTTGCCACCGCCTTGCGCTTTACTGACCAAAGTGCATGCTTATGCGCAGGTTAAGCGCAGTTATGCGCAATGCGTTTTGCCAACGCCTAGAGCCTAGGCGTGCTTAAGCGCTCGCTTTTTTAACTATGACGGTGTTTAGTGCATACCTTTTACACGAGCCGCAATACCGATAATATTGCTTTTGTTTCTTATGCCGAAGCCACTAATCGGTTGACCGTCGACGTGGGTATCAGCCTTCCTTGTATTTCACAACTCAGAGCGCAGGTGGTTGACCCGAGACTCAGGCATCAGCCGACCTGTTGTGTACCAAATTCGGTTGGGTCAAATTCGAAGCTTCGGGCCGACTCCCGAATTGGGTGTCAACTCTGAAGGGGTGGCTTCCTGGTCTTGGATGTAGCTAGGGGAGCGTTGTGTCATTTTGGATCTTCCGGTTCATGCCTATAATGGACCAACGGCAGGTTTTGACGAGCGTGTGTGTGGAGCTTATAATGGGCATACTGGTGCACTCTTGCATAGATAAATCTATTCGAATGGTCATGTTTGCGGTTATGGACAAATTGGACCATTATGACTTGATCATAGCACAACTTCAACTATTAATCTCAAAAAAAAAACTTCAACTATTAATCTCTAAAACTTGTCCACCTTAATCTTGTTAGTAAGAGTGTGTGCAACTTCATCTAATAATAAAACTTACCAACTATAAAGCCTTAGGGATTCTTCTCAGTGGGTGGTGCGAAGGGGAATGCAAGGCTGTGTGATGTTTGTCGATAGGATAGCCGCTCATGTGTGCGCAACCTGTAGGGTTGCGTTGCACCATCATGACTACTATAGGAAGCCCTTATACGCTCTCTTTCCTTATCTCTATTAGACGTTATTGTAGCGGGTCACATAGGTATTTGCAGCCGCTTCACCACTTATTCCTTTCATAAATATTGCTTAGTTAGTGCCGGTCACCTAGTGTAATAAGACTTGCTGAGTACGTCGGGTATGGTGATGGACGACGTTAGCTAGTTATCCCACAGACAGCGGTCTAGGCAGGGATGGACGCCACTTGCTTTTGTTTCATCCTTCTTAAGGCAATTTGCATTCTTTCATTTCTAAGGTTTATTCACTTCCGTTGTATGAGTTGGATCTGGGTCGAACAAAAAAGACCCTTGTTGTATGAGTTATTGTATACATATGTAATTGTTGCGGATTATGTTTCGTTATCTGTGTTGTGATATCAACCGTTCCACATGGCGGGCACGTTTCGATTTGTTCGTTGTGTGAAACTTTAATGTTCTAGGGATCAATTCTATGCGGAGGCTAGCGGAGAATGGCTAGATCTGCATAGTTCATGTAGCAGGGTGCTACAGTCTATCCTTGGTCAAGTCCGGCCTAGCCACCATGCCCCTTCATCAGATGGTGGTCCTAGGCTTGAAGAAAACCAAGAAGCAGGTTGACAATATCCTTAGGGGTTTCCTTTGGGTGGGTAGGGCGATCGCGCAGGGCAGCCACTACCGCGTCAACTAGTTCAAGGTGTACAAACCACTCCGTCTGGGGGGCTTGGGTGTTCCAGACCTTGGCAGGACTGCGATTAGCCTAAGGATTTGCTGGTTGTGGAGGATGCATAGCGACCACCTCCGTCCTTGGAGGGGCCTCGATCTACAATTCTCCCACGATGAGCATTAAGTGTTGGCTGCATACAGTAAGATGGTGGTTAGCTATGAAACTGTTGCCTTATTCTGGGAGGATCGTTCAATCGACGACGGCGCCAGAAGATTGCACCTGAGCCAATAAAGTTGGTCTTGGGCTGCATCAAGAAGCGGCGGACCATCAGCAGGGCACTGACAGCCGCCAATGGATCATGGACATCAGGGGAGCCTTAAGTCGTCTGGTCCTTTGGCAGTACATCCAGGCATGGTGGATGGTGCACCAGGTGTGCCTCTTCAGACGTTCTTCGGTGGCGTTGGACCTAGGATTCCCAGCACACGTTCTCCGGTGGCGTTGGACCTAGGATTCCCAGCACACGTTCTCCGGTGGCGTTGGACCTAGGATTCCCAGCACACATCCAAGAGCCGCTATGACGACCTATTCCACGGGCGATCGGTTCGACCTCTTGGAAGTTATAAAGTGGAAGACATTGGCTCTCCCTAGGGTCAAGTTCTTCGTCGGGCTCGGTTGTTAGGACTATTTTTGGACTGCGAAGGGCTTCAGCGCATACCATGCGCACTCTATGATCAATCGGAAGAGACGATGGCTCTCACCGGCTGCTCCTTCTCGCACTCGATGTGGCACAAGGCCTTTTCCTGGTTTTGTTTGACAACGAGCCACCCGGATGCAGAGGATGAGTTCGTGGATATCGATGTGTCGCTCCGTCCCGACATTTGCTTGAAAGGGCATAGCCTCCGCCATCATGCTGGTGGCATGGTGCATCTAGAAGCATCTCAACGCAATCATCTTCGACAAAACTCAACTCAGCTTGCCTTCCCTCCCTTGGTGCGATCAAGCTGGAAGCCAGACAATGGGTGGTGGCGGGCACAAAAGGTATTGAGATTTTGCTACTGGTCAAGGTTGTGTCAGGCGGCTATGGGGGTGTCGTGTTGTGATCTTGGGTGTGCCGTTTGGGCTTGTACGTACTCTATTCTTCTATCAATGCGTACTCTATTCTTCTATCAATGCATTGAAGCGCAAAGCTTCCATTTCTTTAAAAAAACAGTCCCCTTCACCCACATTATACATTTGTGGTTTCCCAGGATAGGTAGTTGCCCACCTAGGGATGTTAGCGGACAAAATACTCAACACGAGCAACGTGACACAAAACATGCAGAATCTTTGGTGGGTTTTGTTACCGTCCTCCTAAAATTTAAGCCAAACCATGTAAAACTACCATTCAACATGGGTCTGAAGGTGGACGTTGTGGTATAAATCATCGATTAATTAATCTAAACCCAAAAGGGCCCAATGGTGACTTTGGCGATGCTGTCATGGGCATGCTGGATGGCATCCCAAGCAGGAGGAAGCATTGTATGATGATCCTCGGTAAAAAATGCAACTATTGCAAAGGAGTGGCGAAAAAAGAAAAACCAAGTGTCTCGACAATCTCCAGCTTGTGCGCCTCCTAGTCACTTCCATCCTGTGCATGCCAAGGCAGCAAGTGGAAGCCAATGACGATGTAGTAAGCACACTCGTACATGCAGGATGCACCACTTGCAAACGTGTGGACGGTGCTCGTCCTGAATGACCATGAGCTATGCCGCCAAGGCCTGGCTCAACAATTTAGGAAATGGAGGAAGCGTAAAAGAACAGGCGCAGATCATGGTGATCCCCATGCAATGAGTCCGTCCAAAAATACGGAGGGCCCGCAGCTTAGGCAGTACCCATGTTGTAGGCGTCCCCTGCTCTACTGGCCTCCCTAAAATGCTATCCATTAAGTGTGCATGGTTACATGCAGTAAACCAACAAAAGTGGCAAACCAAGTAGGCCCCTTATGCCATAAAATGATCTCAAGTTCATCTTCTTGCCAAATTTTTATCAGTTATGCTTAAACAAACTGCTGAACAAACTTTGGCATAAATTATTAGTATCATATTAGCAGATTTTTTTGCCAGATCTGGACAATTTAACTTTTACTCCCAATAACATGATTTATCCTATTTAGATCAAGTTCAGTACGAAGATTAAGGTTTTGTCCAAGGGAGAGGCCTGTTCATAGAAAGGTTGCAGCAATAATTTAAATCTACTCTTGTATCTTCTTTCCCTTTAAGCATGTCCTCTACCCTAATTGTGCACTTTTATTTGGGGGCACAGCAAACCAGCCTAGAAGTCTGGCTAACTCGCATAACTTACAACAACCCTCTCCACTCTTAACTCATCAAGAAGCAAACGACCACATGACAGGTGTCACAGTTTCTGCCAATGGGAGTGTTTCTCACAATATGCAGAGCCTCAGCGGGATATCATAGATATTGTAGTTAAAGTCTACATGTGTGCTGGGGGGATAAAATAAAGAAACTCGGCTTATAGTGAGTAGAAGCTATAGCATTTTATAAATTAAAATCAAAATACGGAGCACTTACCTGAAAACTGCATCCGAGGCAGTGGCAAAATGTGCATTTCCTCAAAGAGTCTTTTCCTCCAGCTGAAGATAAACTTGAATGGCGTCCTCTGGAAGTTCTCGTATACTACAAAAAAAAACAGATTAGCGGTGTATTAAGTTGGAAACATATTAACATTATTTAGGACTTCAATTAGAGTACTATTAAGGATGTAACATGTAAAAACATACTATATTCCTCAAGATGCCCTGGTAGAGTTATATATTTGGAGTCAGGGCCAGCTCCTAGGATTTCCTGAAAATGTTGCAATGGTTAAGGATCTTCAGTACAAGAAAAGATAAACCATATATAGAATTTTGTGTGAGCAGTGCACACACATGCATGTATGTGTCATTAAGAGAGGGGATGAGATAGAGAGCCCAAAAATCTAGATAAACTAGACATACGACAAAAATATATTCATATAAATGGGAAGCTAAGTAATAACTGAAGCATAAACGAGAAGATTGCTGAACACAAGTATGTTATTGATTTTTATTATGATAAAAAGAAAATTATTACTAAACCTTTCACAGTGATCCTATGAAATAAAATACTCGATGTAATGATATCCCACCCCTTCAAACCCTGTTCTTGCTGACTGCTGTACTCCGTGGAGCTAAGTAGATCATATGCCACAATCCTGGTGACTCAAACTCAAAATAAATGAGGCCCAAGCAAGTATAGCAAAAGATAAATATAAGCAAGTAACTTTCCAGAGCTTTCGGTCTAATAGGTGTTAAGGTCAATGTTTGCTTTTGGTTACAAAGTTCAGTCTCCAAAATGGAGCGGCCAAAATTATGTTTAGTTCCAAGAGTTTGAGCAAACAAACCTAGCTGAGCATTCCCCTGGTTTGCCTTACCAAAACAACAAAAGCGTTGTGAGTAATGGACACTATTGCATACCATGATTGCTATTTCTGGATCATCCTGATTATATATTTTTTTTCTTTACCTCTTATGTTATTAGAAAAGTATCACACACCTGTTATGTGGAACGGCTGATTCAGTTGATATATTTTTTCACATAAAGTTTTTTATTCTGCAGACAGTTAGAGACTTGTGGCGCAAACAGTTAAACACCTGATGCATAAAAATATCAAAGGATTTAAGTGCACAGAGATTTTGAAGGTTGGAATCAGATAAAGCTTGGTATATCTTACCTGATCTATATCTATCATCCCATTGTCGCATATGCTGATCTTTACCTGAGAGAAACAAAATATGCAGATGAGAGTAATGATCATTATTCAGTAAATTACAATCTATGAAAAACAATATTTGAATGACAAAGTTTCATTGCATTAAAACCAAAACTCCTCCTTCAGTTCAGGAAGAGCATTCTTGCATCGCAAGCAACAGAGCAGTAAAAAACTCAAACAATACTAGAATAGCTCCTCTGTAACATATTGAGCATCCACTGCCTGCATTGAAGCATAAGCTTTGGCGAATGTCTTCTTTACCTCTTGCTCTGCCTTCTTCGAGTAGATCTTTTGTGCTACTGCAGTTCTCTCCTACAGAAATATGGTGCATAATTTCAGAACCCAAAAACACGCACACTAAGTAATGCGAAGAACATGTCCATTAGAAGCATACAATGGCAACAGTTCAAATAACTCACAGAAATTCAGTCAAACTTTTGCTGCCATTTCGGAAATCATTCAAAAGCAAATGAATGAACCTGTGGGGAATGATCAATATCAAGCAACGACACCCAGAACTTCTACAAGACTATCATGGTAAAATAATTATGACATAATATAAATCAACAAAAACACCAAGTGGCATTCACAGAATTAAAATCATGTCAAAGGCCTAGATAAGCATGAACATCATGGTAAGACTAAAACATATGAATGTAAATATCAATTCCAAACAAAACATGCGAGTAAAAGACCTGACCATATTATTGTTTTCCTGAATGTGACTATAGGGGTTCTACTAAACTTGCAATAATGACATGAACAGGCTGTGTCCAAAACAGAAAGAGTCTATGAAGCTTCATATATGTGAGTTAAGTAAATATTAAGAGCATACCAAACATGCCAATAAAAGATGAGAGCAAAAAAAACTAAATGCAATAGTTAAGTAAAAGGGATTCAGCTAACCTTGTAATAATCACATAAAATAGTAATGCACAAATATAAAGAAAGAACTGAAGTACCTTGATAGTTGTGCGTTTTTCTGGAACTGGAATGACTAATTTTAGACCTTGCTCCTCTGTAACATACTGAATATCCAATGCTTGCATTGAAGGATAAGCTTTGGCAGATATCTTCTTTACATCTTCCTCTGCCTCCTTTGAGTAGAACTTTGCTGCTGCAGTTCTCTGCTGCAGAAATATCATGCATAGTTTCAGAACCCAAAAACACACACACTACATAATGTGAAAAACATGTCCATCAGAAGCATTCAATGGCAAAGTTCATCTAATTCACAGAAATTCAGTGAAACTTTTGCTGCCATTTCAGAAATCATTCAAAAGCAAATGAATGAACCTGTGGGGAATGATCAATATCAAGCAACGACACCCAGAACTTCTACAAGACTATCATGGTAAAATAATTATGACATAATATAAATCAACAAAAACACCAAGTTGCATTCACAGAATTAAAATCATGTCAAAGGCCTGGATAAGCATGAACATCATGGTAAGACTAAAACATATGAATGTAAATATCAATTCCAAACAAAACATGCGAGTAAAAGACCTGACCATATCATTATTTTCCTGAATGTGACGGCCAAGTAATAGGGGTTCTACTAAACTTGGAATAGTGACATGAACAGCTGTGTTCAAAATTAGAAAGAGGAGTCTATGGACCTTCAGTCGTGCAGCTGCTGAAGAAGCTTGTTCCGGACACTGCTTCCCTGTGGAATCTGGAGCATCCACCACCTGTACAGGAGTACTAGGTATGGGAGCTACCATCTTCGCCTCTTCATCTGCTTCCTTTGGAAGGTACTTATGTTCTGCTTCTGTTCTCTGCTACACAGAAACACAAAATTTCGAAAACAGGCACAAAATCAAATCGTACAGACTTGAGTGTTGACCGCAGAAACTATCATTAGTTGCGATAAACTATAATGAAGACTGAAAGGAAGGCATTCAGAACAAAATAGAAGATAGTTGTGATACTGTGTGCTGAAGAATTTCATGACTGCTAAGGGTCTAGGGTTTTGCAGCTCCAAGAGCAAAGGGGACAGGAAGGAAAAGGCGTAGACCCACTGGTGGAGCTCACCTCGGTGCCTCCGAGGTCCTTCATGGAGCGGATCTTCCCCCCTGCAGCAGCGACGCACATAACCTTAGACGGGACGGGGGAGGGAGGGGGACGGGGGTGGGGAAGGAAACACGTAGCGTGGAATTGCGAACCTGGGAGGTCGAGCTGCCGCTGCTTCACGGCGGCCTCGAAGGTATCGGAGGCCGCCCCCGTCAAGTCAGTCCTTATCCCCACCATGGCGCCGCGGCTGAGAGGGGGCGGCGCCGCGGCGGAGAGGGAGCGGCGCCGCGGCTGAGAGGGGGCGGCGCCGCGGCGGAGAGGGGGCGGCGCCGCGGCTGAGAGGGGGCGGCGCCGCGGCGGAGAGGGAGCGGCGCCGCGGCGGAGAGGGGGCGGCGCAGGCGAAACCCCAACGCAGAGAGGAGATTGGCTCGCCTCACACCCGCAGCCGGCAGCGCGACCGGCAGCGGAGGGCGAAATGAAATCCGGCCGCGGGGGACGAGGATCCTCTACCGTACCGCGCGTACGCATTGGTATTGGGCCTATCAGCCTATGGGTCAGAAATTAGAACTAACCAGCCCAGCCGTTCATGGTTCATCTATGCACAGTTTAACTAGAGTAATTACCTCTTCTCAAAAAAAAAACTAGAGTAATTACCTACTTATTATTGGGAATAAAAAGTTAAATTTTAATTAGCAATACACATGAGCAACATTCTTAAATGAAAATGAACTCGTATTAGAAAAATGGTTTTGCTAAATCTCAGTCATATTCTACGGGGAGCGATTTTTAATATTTTGTATTTTTCTTTCTCCTTTTTTTGATTTCTTATTGTTTAATCAGTTTGATTAGTATGTTTTTTTGTCTTTTTTGCGTGCCAATTGTGTAGTTGGAGTTGCATACTCGTCGACCACGTGACACTATAGTTGCACACCAGATGCATGCCCGTCACTGCCCTGATGAGCACCTATAAGAGACACGTGAACACATTTACGCCCGCCCAACTGACGTGCAACTGTAATTACGTGCGATCCATGGACATGTAACTGCGGCCGCATTAATCCGCCGGATATGGATTTTGGTCAACCGGATTTTTGACGGATATGGTAGCGGATACGGTATCGATAATTTCCGACGAATGTGGATTATCTGGGCTTTTTGCAAATTATCTGAGGTTATCAAATAGGACTATCTGATAAATTTAGTCCAAACAACAAGTAGCAGTCAATTTTTTGGTAGGCCGCTCCGCGAGCAAGGAGCACCGCGGGGAGAAACAAAAAGGCACAAAAAATAAAAATAAAAGGACCAATCCAAATGATAAAACAATAATAAGTAATAAAAATTAGGAAAAGGAAATATATAAAATACAAAATTCGCTCCGCATAATATATGACTTTGATACAAAATTGGTGTTTTTAAGATAATAATATTTTTGGGGAAAATAATAATACTTAATTACTTTTTTCAAAAAAGTAATAGTTAATTAGTTAATATGCAGGGGTGTGATGCATTAGGTTTTTCTTTTGAGCGGTGTGTGATGTATCAGGTTTGCTAGGCTGGTTGGATTCTGGCCCATATCTTCTTTTTTTAGGGGATATTCTGGCCCATACCAGTGCGTACCCCCCTAGGTAGGAAGAAGGCACGGCAGAGTACCGTGCCGTTGGGCACGGTAGAGGAGCCGGATCACCGGCGGGAGGGGAGGCGGGGGCGCCGGCCTAATGGCTTTTTTTTAGGGGGCGCCGGCCCAATGGCTGCCTACTCGATCGAGAGAGCCGGGCTGAGCTGGCCCTAGTTGTCATGGCCCAGCTTCGGAATTGAAGCCCACGAAACCCAGTAAGCGAATGAGGAGAGAAAGGCCTTTCACTCGTTTCCCTGGCCCTGACTGGTGACTACTTAGGCCCTTACATGTATATGGGCGCCCCTATTTCTCGCTTTCTGCTACAGCGTGCGAAATCATTAATTGAGGAGTACTTTTTTAAAAAATCACTCTCATCTAAGTTATGACAAGTGGCGTGCTGTATGTGAGCCACTTGTCGCAACCTAGGAGTTTTCCTCCTTTTTGGAGATTCGTTTCTTCAAAATATTTTATCGCTTAAATCGTGCGTCAAAATCTTGAACCGTTTATACCGTTGGGCTCCTCGTGTCGAGATCTTCAAAACTAGATCCTATGTCAATAGATTTTAATAAACTTTTTTTACAAAAAATAGGACGATAAAAACCAAACCAAGTGTACATTGTTTTTTTATTTCCGAAAGCTGTTTCCAAGAGGCACGGCCATACCTCCCGTGGAAGCAAATCTGTGCCTCTCCCAGAAGCAAATCCATGCCTCTCGCAAAAGAAAAAGAAAAGAAAAATCATTTTGTTCATTTTGGAGAGGCATGGCCGTGCCTTTCGCGGAAACGAAACCCGTGCCTCTCATGAAAAAAATAGAAGAAACATTTTTTCGTTTTCAAGAGGGACGGTCGTGCCTCGCGCGGATGCAAAATCGTGCCTCTCATGAAAGATAAAAAAAGAGTTCGTTTCTGAGAGGCACGGTCGTGCATCTCACGGAAGCAAATCCGTGCCTCTTATGAAAGAAAGAAAAAAGAGAAAACACAATTTTTTCATGGCCAATGCTCTCGAGGAAGCAAAATCATGCCTCTCACGAAAGAAGAAAAAAAAGAAAAAATACATTTTTTTGTTTTCGAGAGCATTGGCCATGCCTCTCGCGGAAGCAAAACCATGCCTCTCACGGAAGAAAAAAACACTATTTTCTTACACAAAAATTATTGTCGAAAAGCTAAGAAAGACGGGTGAAAACCGAAAAGTAAAATAAACAAAGAAAAAATATCTAAAAAGCCGAAAACCCATGCGGAAAAATAAAAATAAAAATTCAAAAGGAGCTCCTAGAGTTTGACAAGTGGCGACGGCTGTGGCGCGCTCTCAGCCCATCTGAAGTGATCATTGGAAGGCTCCCAAAGGAGCGCTTGTCAACCAGTTGCTCTC
>LR880970.1:4007665-4020421 GCA_904067115.1 Aegilops sharonensis | reverse complement strand
ATCATGTATATAAAAATGTTAATGAAGCATTTGAAAAAAACTATTGAACAAGTATTTGAAAAATATTAACCAAGCATTTGGAAATGTTAATTAGTGTATAGAAAAATGTTGATCATGTATTTAAAATGAAGATTTTTTTATCATGTATATACAAATGTTACTAAACCTTTTGAAAAAATGTTGAACAACTATTTCAAAAATGTTCATCAAGAAATTAGAAAATGGTTTATGTAACTATAAATAGCAAAAATAATATCACTGAAAATAACGTTCAAATATGAATTCGATAATATATATTTTTATAGCATGTATAAGCATTTTGTTAGTTAAATATGTTGTCAAACTAGTAAACCGTGAAAGAAATTGTTTAGTGAAATATATTGTCAAGCTAATAATATCATCTAGCACATGCAGCTCCAACAGCAAGGCATCAATGGATGTCCCCGTCAAGAGACGCTAATTCACGTATGCTCTCCATCAACACATCACCGTCAAGGGCTACATCAACATTATTGTCAACCAATCCCTGCCGGCTCATTCGAGCTGGACACCTAACATTCTCTGACAGAATTTAATTTTTCTGCAAGATGTGATCTCGACGATAGCCAGTGGCATAGCTAGGCCCCGGGCAACAGGGGCCTTGACCAGGGGCGTGGCAGCAATTCTCTTTGGTAACTGTAGCCACAGTAAACACTTTACTATGTGTCACTTTAGCATGAAGTTGGCTGAGGCGTTGGTCAGACCTGGCTACACCTCTGACGACGACAATGGCCACATCAAAACGACGAGAACGACCGCGTCATCTACGATGATATGGCGTCACTACAGTGACAACCCTAAACGGTCACATGGTCCTGACAAAATCGATGTGTGCTTGATGGCTTTCCTCCAGTCCTAGCAAAACCGATGAACTCATGACCGACAACACCCTCTGACATCTACAAGCCATCGTCCATGACTACGGCTTCGTCATATACATCATAACACAGTTTTACGTGCCTTCGGCTAAGTGCGGCTTATTCATCCACATCAATTACACCATTAACCACGACTTCCTTGAACCCAGGCACATCATCATGATCGGTCACCTCGACATTGACATAAAAGTCTATGACTACAGCTACACATCGGCAACAACTCCAGTCAATAGTGTTCGCGTTGTCACTAGCATCGACGCCACTCCTGTTGTGCCCGCGAGAGGGAACAAAGGAGAGATAAGGAAGCAATCCAAAAACCTTATTATGGGCAATTTACCCTGAGTGGTTTTGCTGCTTCCATGAGACCTCCCATGTTTGAGGGTATCTGTCGGTGTCAAAACCGGCGGATCTCGGGTAGGGGGTCCCGATCTGTGCGTGTAGGTTGATGGTAACAGGAAGCAAGGGACACAAATGTTTACCCAGGTTCGGGCCCTCTCGATGGAGGTAAAACCCTACTTCATGTTTGATTAATATTGAAGATATGGGTAGTACAAGAGTAGATCTACCACGAGATCGTAGAGGCTAAACCCTAGAAGCTAGCCTATGATGGTATGATTGTAATTGTGATCGGCCTTCTAAGGACCAACCTCTCCGGTTTATATAGGCACTGGAGAGGGCTAGGGTTTGGAGTCGGTTACAAGGAAGGAAATATAATATCCGGATCGCCAAGCTTGCCTTCCACGCCAAGGAAAGTCCCATCCGGACACGGGTCGAAGTCTTGAGTCTTGTATCTTCACGCTTCAATAGTCCAGACGATGTATACAGTCCGGCTGTCCGGATACCCCCTAATTCAGGACTCCCTCAGTAGCCCCTGACCCAGGCTTCAATGACGATGAGTCTGGCGCGCAGTCTTGTCTTCGGCATTGCAGGGCGGGTTCCTTCTCCGAATACTCCAAAGTACCTGTTACGGTGAATAGTGTCCGGAACTCCATCAATGTTGTACTCCTTGGCTTCAGTGCCTCAATAATGACCATCTCCACGTGTCGAGCGAATGCGAGGAGCCGAGGTGTTTTTCGCATTTACCACCCTCAATCTTTGGGGTTGACCGCCTATTTGAAGAGTCGTGGATTCTCAGATCCAAACCTCACTCCTCCCCCTCGAGCAAGCATCCAACAGAGCGCTTCGGAAAAACCATTCCAACATGGCCGGTCGTCACAGCTCTTCTGCTCGCTCTCCTCGCTCCCAGCCGGGGGACTGGGAAGAGTGTTCAGTTCCCCATAGCCGTTTGATTGAGTTACAAATCCAAGGGTTTCTTCCACCAGCATTCATGGTCCCTGTCCGAGCCGGAATAGCCACCTATAATGGCGGGGAGCAAGCAGAGAGATCTCCCAATCCATCTCCAGAGGAGCGAATATGCCTCATCCCGCATCTGCTAAGGGGCGTCGGGTTTCCTATCCACCCGTTCCTTCGCGGGCTCGTGGAGTTCTACGGCCTCCAGTTACACAAGTTCGCCCCTGCCTCTATACTACATATAGCAGGGTACATTGCCCTTTGCGAGCTATTTTTAGGCTGCGAGCCTCACTTCGGGTTATGGAAGAAGCTGTTCTGCCTTGTCCCCCGCAACCAGGGAGAATCCCTATATCAGGTGGGCGGGGCCGAAGTATGGCGCATTGCCGAGACCGGATACCTATCTGGCACTCCCAAGAAGGCACCAGAGAACTGGCCTTCAGAGTGGTTCTATATTGACGACGTCCCCCTTCCGGATCTAGTCCGGACAGGTCTCCCCCAGTTCAGCAACGCCCCGCCGACGGCACGTCTAAGCTGGCGCCCCCGAGGCCCCCAAGAGGAGGATACCAGGGAAATATATTACCTGATGAGCAGGATAAAGTTACTGGCCAACTCCGGACTAACGATAGTCGAGGTTATGGCAATATGCATAATACGGGGAGTGCAACCGCTTCAATATCGGGGGAAGCCCATGTGGCACTTCAACGAGGAAGATGATGCCACCCACTGTGGCCATAAGGGTCCGGACTCCGCCACTGCTCTGGCAAGGATATTGTCCGATTTATACAAAGGGGAAGAGGAGGAATTCCTTCACATCAAACCGCGAGATGGATTCTCCATGTACAACCCCCCAAACTGGGTAAGTTGTCATTCCTTTCCCTACGTCACTTATTACGATGTTCTTTGCTAAGATCATCTGCCTCGATGTTCCCGAGCAGGAACTGAGGAGGGCCGTAGAAGGAATCTTCAGCCCCTCCCCGCAGCCAGAGGACCCCAGAAGGGCCCTAGATCCGGGTCTCGAAGAAGATCCAGATATTACCGTGGAGCTCGCCAACGGGATATTTTATCAAGCGAGCTGCGATGGCGCCTCAGTGGCCATTACTGCCGACTATCCCGGACCGCTTCCTACGTCGCGCGTAAGGCAAGTCAAAAAACCCTATCCTCCAAAGAGGACTCCATTCAGATGTCATGCCTTACCCTTGAAGTGTTGTGTTTTTGCAGAGACGACGATCGGAGCGTGGGGCCGAGCCCCTAGGGACTCGTCGGCCAAGGGCGTCCGAATCGGGCAGGCTCAAGAGGAAGGCGGTAAGGGTCGACTCGCCGCTACAGAGGTAAGACAAAAACTTGTGTCGCGATTATGGTATTTTGAAGTATGACAGCACCCTTTGTGTTCTGGCAGGAAGAGGGGCAACCGGACTATATCCGGGGATCCTGCCAACCACGCCTCCACCAGCCGGATTCCAGAACCAGCTTCGAGAGCGGAGGCGGGAGCGGGGCCGATGCCACATAGTTCTCCAACAGAGAATGCGGATATGCTCTCAGCCACGAATTCCGAAGTAGAGAGTGCCATGAATCACCAGCGCCGACGGGCCGTACTTTGGAACAACATCTTTTCCGAAGAGGCATTTAACGCCTTCAATTCGGGAGACGCATACATCCGAGCTGCTCAAGGCGGGCCTGCCCGAGCGACGGACCAGTATACCAAAGATATACGGGTAAGAAAATTTGATAAGCATGTGTAGCAGTAGACACTGAGACTTGAAACGGTTGGAACAACTGTTTTAAGGATCAATTTATGCACAGGTCCTTGTAGATAAGAATGAGCAATTGTCTCGGGAGCTGGAGGAATGCAAGGCCGAACTGAGGGCCGCAATTGCCAAGTTAGAGGAACCCCAAAAGCCTCATCTGGTAACAATTGTCAGAATTGTACGAAGATGCACCAGTTAGTAAATGGCTGATATGACAAGTCTAACAGAAAATTCTGCAGACAATCCCGGGGTGAATCCGGAGGACGTAAGAGAGGACACATCGCATCTCAAAAGGCAGTTGGAGGCTGGCGAGCGCATTCTTACGCGAGTTAGGCTGGAGAAGAACGATCTTCAAGATGCCAAACTCCAGTTGGACGTGGAGTTAAAAGGTCTCCACGCTCAGCTGGCGGACTCCATGAAGGAGAACAAAAGGCTTCGACGTGGCATTTACGGTAAGTGCCTAGACGAACTGTAGTATAGTTCGGTGAGGAAGTATATTGAAAGAATTTTGCTTGCAGGAATGTTAACCGGTCGCCCTGAGGAGGAGATGCCCTCATCTGCAAGTGATTTATTGCAAGACCTTTCGCAACTGCACGGGCGAGCTCGGCAAGTGATGCAGGGTGTTGCTCAGGCTTTGTGGCCATCAAGCTTGCTGCCGAATGGCATGGGGGAGCTTGTGGATATGCTTCAAGGAGCACGGCGGCGCTTCCGACTGTGGAAGGTGTCCGCTTGCCGGCAAGGCGCAAGAGAAGCATGGTCTATGGTGAAGACACGCTACACCAAGCTGGACCCGAACCATATGGCCGAAGTAGGACCGGCGGGGCCCGATGGGCAAGAAATTCCCGTGAGTCTGGTATATGACCAGGTAGCGTTAGCCGCTAAGTATTCTCAACAGGATTGTAAGCTAGATAGCCCGTTGGATGGTATAGAGGAGGAATATAGTCAGTCCAAGTCACTGTGTAATTTAATGGACATAATTAGCCCCTAGCCGGATTAAAATCATTTGTCATGGCGGACATTTTCGCTTCAGCTCCCAGATCCTACAGTCCGGGGTGTGTCCGAATACCCACTCAGTTATACAAAACCGGGGTATGCTTGGAAACAAGGCGTAGGGGTCATAAGTGCTTGAACAGACAAGTACCAAACTAGTTATGTTATATTACATGGATAGTAAGAAACATCTTCCAGGGAGAATAGTTCCGTTAGGGGTTCCTTTCCCTAGGTACGCATGCGACGATGCACATGTCCGGACTGCGAACGATGGAGCAGGATACAAGACTTCTGGGGATTTATGTTATAATAAACGAATACATCTTTTGTTCACCAGCCGAGTATTCTCTTAAGGAAGCTAGCTTTTGGCTTCACCCAGTCTGAGGTACACATCCGGCTGAACCGGCAGTAACAATCGCAGAGGTGCTCCCATTATGCCCTAGCTGAATTAATGGGAACGTAGGGCATAAACACAAGAGCCAGGCAACCCAGCTTGGCAACATCTTAAGTCATATCGATGCATATAATGGTGAAGAAAAGGCACATATGGAAAAAGAATGCATATCTGATGGGCAAAAAGCCATGTGAGTAATTATTTTTAGCTTCCGTATAGGAAGCCCCCAGGTATTGCTTACACACCTAGTGCGGCCGGAGTGATCCGGGAATCCGCACTGTATTGAATACTTTGTGTGAAGAGAGAAAAAGGTCGAGAAAGGAAAAAGGGATGGAGCATAATTAAAAAGGAGGGGTTAGGAGACGAACATTGAGTTCGGCGTTAGGCGTAGAATCTCCGGAGTCTGGCCGTGTTCCATGGGTTCGGCTCGAGTCTGTTATCGGATGCATTACGTAAGCGGTACGCTCCTCCGGTGAGAACTTTGTCAATGATGAAGGGACCCTCCCACTTGGGCTTGAGCTTGCCCTTCTTCTTCTCCGGTAGGTGTAGAACGAGCTCGCCAATGTTGTAAGTTTTGGCCCGCACTTCTCTGCTTTGATATCGTCGAGCCTGCTGCTGATAGAATGCGGAGCGGGCTTTTGCGACGCCGCGCTCCTCCTCCAGGGCGTCCAAGTTATCCTGCCAATCTAACTCGGCTTCCTTCTCTTCGTACATGCGTACGCGTGGCGAATCATGTATTATGTCGCAGGGTAATACTACTTCCGCGCCGTACACCATAAAAAATGGTGTATATCCGGTGGTGCGATTTGGCGTGGTCCGCAGCCCCCAGAGTACAGAGTCGAGCTCCTCGACCCAGTGCGTATCCGACTCTGTCAAGGATCGTACTAGTCTGGGTTTGATGCCGCTTATAATGAGACCATTTGCCCGCTCTATCTGGCCGTTTGTTTGGGGATGGTAGGCGGAAGCGTAATCAAGCTTAATGCCCATTTTTGCGCACCAAGTTTTCACTTTGTCGGCTGTGATTTTTGAGCCATTATCAGTGATGATGCTGTGGGGGACACCGTATCGGTGTATGACCCCGGATATGAAGTCTATTACTGGTCCGGATTCGACCGTTTTGACTGGTTTGGCTTCTATCCATTTGGTGAATTTGTCCATCATGACCAATAAGTATTTTTTCTTATGGCTGCCCCCTTTAAGAGGTCCGACCATATCCAGCCCCCAGACCGCAAAGGGCCAAGTTATGAGGATTGTTTGGAGAGCGGTAGGGGGCATATGACTCTAATTGGCAAAGAGCTGGCAACCAACGCAATGTTGGACAAGGTCATGTGCGTCTGCTCGGGCCGTCGGCCAGTAGAAACCTGCACGGAAAGCCTTGCTGACTAATGCTCGAGCCGCGGCGTGGTGCCTACCCAGTCCGGCATGGATTTCAGCCAAGAGCTACCGCCCTTCCTCTTCGGAGATGCATCTTTGGAGCACTCCGGTAGAGCTTTTCTTGTAGAGTTCCCCTTCGTGGACTTTGTAAGCTTTAGAGCGCGGGACGATGCAGCGTGCTTCATTTTGGTCTTCGGGGAGCTCCTGCCTATTTAGGTAGGCCAAAAAAGGCTCGGTCCACGGGGCGATTACAACCATTATTTCGTGGGCCGAGGACGTTATTTCGGTGGTAGAACCTCCGACTATGTCTGATAGTTCGGAATCTGGGGGTGTATTCGGATCCGTGCTAGTATTGTCAGACTCCCCTTCCCATACTACGGATGGCTTGAACAACCGTTCCAAGAATATGTTAGGTGGGACAGGGTCGCGTTTAGCGCCGATGCGAGCGAGGACGTCCGCCGCTAGATTGTTTTCTCGAGCCACATGGTGGAATTCGAGCCCCTCGAACCGAGCTGACATCTTGAGGACGGCATTACGGTAGGCCACCATTTTCGGGTCCTTGGCATCAAAATCTCCATTTATTTGTGATATTGCGAGGTTTGAATCCCCGCGCACTTCCAGGCATTGAATGCCCATGGAGACTGCCATCTGAAGACCGTGCAACAGAGCCTCATATTCGGCTGCATGATAGTGTGGGTATCGGGATTTGCATGGGGTTAGGACCGTGGACACGTAGTAAACCGGCTTCTGGAGCGGGTATTTGTATCCGTCAGCCTCTCGTTCAACGACGAGCACTGCGCTTACAACTTGATGCGTTGCAGCTATGTACAACAACATAGGTTCATCAATGTTCGGTGCTGTTAGTACTGGATTACTGGCCAATAGGGTAATTATTTCATCCAGTCCGGCCGCGGCTGCATCCGTCCACACGAAGTGTTCGGTGCGCCGAAGAAGGCGGTAAAGAGGTAATGCCTTTTCTCCTAACCTGGAGATAAAGCGGCTTAGAGCAGCCACGCATCTGGCTAGTTTCTGGATGTGCTTGAGGTTTGTTGAGGTCTTTAAAGTCGACACATATGCGCCAGGATTTGTCCTTCTTTGGTACCATTACCAGGTTTGCCAGCCAATCCGGATGCTTGATATCTCTGATGAATCCGGCCTCGAGTAGTTTGGCTAGCTCTTCCCCCATGGCTTGCCATTTGGGCTCTGAAAACCGTCTTAGAGTTTGCTTGACCGGTTTGTATCCTTTTAGTATATTGAGGCTGTGTTTGGCCAATCTGCGTGGGATGTCTGGCATGTCCAATGGGTGCCAGGCGAAGATGTCCCAATTCTCGCGTAAGAAGTCTCGCAGTGCGGCGTCCATCGCGGGGCTCAGCTGTGTCCCGACGGAAGCTGTCTTCGTGGGGTCCGTTGGATGGACTTGGAATTTTACTATCTCGTCTGCGGGTTTAAATGAGGTGGACTTGGGTCGCTTGTCGAGTATCACGTCGTCCCTGTCCACGGTGGCCCGCAATGTTGTTAATTCTTCGGCTGCTAAGGCCTCGGATAATGCCTCCAGGGCTAGTGCTGCGGTTTTGTTTTCGGCGCGAAGTGTGACATCCGGATCACTGGCTAGAGTGATGATTCCATTGGGCCCGGGCATTTTAAGCTTCATGTACCCGTAATGGGGTATAGCTTGAAAGCTTGCAAACGTGTCCCGCCCTAAAAGGGCGTGGTATCCGCTGCTAAAAGGGGCCACTTGGAATGTGATTTCTTCGGACCTATAATTCTCCCGGGTGCCGAATACCACATCAAGTGTGATTTTTCCCGCACACCGTACCTCTCGACTTGGGATAATTCCCTCGAAGGTTGTGCCGCTTTGTTCAATGCGGCCTTTGTCAATTTCCATCTTGCTGAGTGTCTCTTCATAGATCAGATTTAATCCTCTTCCGCCATCCATGAGCACTTTAGTGAGCCGAAAGCCGTCCACGATTGGGCTAAGAACCAGAGTGGCTGGTGCCCGGACAGTCCGGAATCTAGGTTCGTCACTGGCATTGAAAGTTATAGCAGTGTCGTTCCAGGGGTTCATTTTGGCCATATGGCAAATTTCCGCGGAGCTTCGATGAGCTCGCTTGCGCCTACTGTTTGAGGCAAAAGTCTCGAAGACTATTAGTACCGTATTGTGCTCGTTGGCGGGATGTTCTTCTGTAAGAAGATCCTCGCCACTCTTCGCAACCTGCCGGAGTATCCAACATGCCCTAAGGCTGTGAGTTGGTGCTGTGTCCGGAGTGCTGTGGAGTTTACATGGCCCATTGAGCCATTTTTCCAATACGGTCCCCCGCCCTGGGGTGGGCTTTGGTTTCTTGGGGATTGGATCGGCCGACTTACGAGAGTTCGCCTGTTTAGTTCGGGCAAAGGTTTTGGCGAAAGCCGGACTGTCCCAAAATTCAGCTTGGGTTTTCCAGACGCTTTCCATCACATAGTATTTCTGTACTATAATTGCTAAGTCCGCAAAGCGTACTATGTCACGGCGACTTATAGCATTAAGGATTCCTTTGTCCGTGCAGTTTTTTGCAGAAGAGAAAGACTACGTCCTCCTCGTGGCAGTCCTTGACCTTGTTTAGCGCAAGGAGGAATCTGGCCCAGTAATGATGTACTGTCTCCTGGGGCTCTTGCCTGATATGGGAGAGACGATTTAAGTCCGCGTGGGTGGTTATAGCTGAGTCCGGATTCTGATCCGATCTAGCACCCCGGGGCATGGAAGCTTCCGAGTTCAACAGCTCGGGATTCGGGACGCTGCCCAATTTTTCCGGCCCTGTGCCCAGTTTTAAGTCCGGGACCCGGGTCATATCCTCCCCCGGGCGGGTGTCTGGCTCCGGGAGCTCGGCGATCCAGACATAATTCATCCTCAAAATAGAGGGATACTCCTTGTGTGGTTCCTCCGATACCACTATCTCATGGGTGGCCGGCGGGGATTTAATGTCCCTTTGGTCGGGTTTAAGCCCGATCCGGTCATAGTCCGTTACGACTCCCAAAGCGGCGATGCGATCCAAGAGCTCATTAAGAGAAGAGAGCTCTATCGGATCCATCTGTTCGGTGAGTTCCGAATTGATGTGGAGTTTATGCGTGATGACCCGAGAGGCCATCGTCGGCGCGACAGCCGATGGGACGGCCATGACGAAGCCGCCTAGTCGGAGAGTTTGGCCTACAGCCAGAGCTCCCCCACGATATTGTTGTCCCTGACAACGAGACGAGCCATCGAGCCTTGCAGCGATGACACAGAGGAACTCTCAATGAAAGCACCAATGTCGGTGTCAAAACCGGTGGATCTCGGGTAGGGGGTCCCGATCTGTGCGTCTAGGCTGATGGTAACAGGAAGCAAGGGACACAGATGTTTACCCTGGTTCGGGCCCTCTCGATGGAGGTAAAATCCTACTTCCTGCTTGATTAATATTGAAGATATGGGTAGTACTGTTGGGGAACGTTGCAGAAAATAAAAATTTTCTACGCTTTCACCAAGATCAATCTATGAGTTCATCTAGCAACGAGAGAAAGGAGTGCATCTACATACCTTTGTAGATCGCGAGCGGAAGCGTTCAAGAGAACGGGGTTGAGGGAGTCGTACTCGTCGTGATCCAAATCACCGATGATCCTAGTGCTGAACGGACAGCACCTTCGCGTTCAACACACGTACGGAGCGGAGACGTCTCCCGCGCCTTGATCCAGCAAGGTGGAGGGAGAGGTTGAGGAAGAGAGCTCCAACAGCAGCACGACGGCGTGGTGGTGGTGGAGAGGCAGTACTCCGGCAGGGATTCGCCAAGCTCTTAACGAAGGAGGAGAGGTGTTGGGGAGGGGAGGGGCTGCGCCTTGGATGTTATGTGCAGCCCTCCCCTCGCCCCTCTATTTATAGGGGAAGGGGAAAGGGGGCCGGTCCCCTCTAGATGAGATCTAGAGGGGGGGCGGCGGCCAAGGGGAGGGGGCTTGCCCCCCAAGCAAGGGGGGCGCCCCCACAAGGGTTTCCCCCCCAACCCTAGGCGCATGGGCCCAAGGGGGGGATGCGCCCAGCCCTCCAGGGGCTGGTTCCCTGCCCACAACGGCCCATGAGGCCCTCCGAGAGAGGTGGACCCTCCCGATGGACCCCCAGAACCCCTCCGGTGGCCCCGGTACAATACCGATATGCCCCCGAACCTTTCCGGTGACCGTATGACAACTTCCCACATATAAATCTTCACCTCCGGACCATTCCGGAACTCCTCGTGACGTCCGGGATCTTATCCGAGACTCCGAACAACATTCAGTAATCACATACAAGTCTTCCTAATAACCCTAGCGTCACCGAACCTTAAGTGTGTAGACCCTACGGGTTCGGGAGACACGTAGACATGACCGAGACGACTCTCCGGTCAATAACCAACAGCGGGATCTGGATACCCATGTTGGCTCCCACATGCTCCTCGATGATCTCATCGGATGAACCACGATGTCGAGGATTCAAGCAACCCCGTATACGATTCCCTTTGTCAGTCGGTACGTTACTTGCCCGAGATTCGATCGTCGGTATCCCAATACCTCGTTCAATCTCGTTACCGGCAAGTCACTTTACTCGTACCGTAATGCATGATCTCGTGACCAGACACTTGGTCACTTTGAGCTCATTATGATGATGCATTACCGAGTGGGCCCAGAGATACCTCTCCATCATACGGAGTGACAAATCCCATTCTCGATCCGTGTCAACCCAAGAGACACTTTCGAAGATACTCGTAGCATACCTTTATAGTCACCCAGTTACGTTGTGACGTTTGGTACACCCAAAGCACTCCTACGGTATCCGGGAGTTACACGATCTCATGGTCTAAGGAAAAGATACTTGACATTGGAAAAGCTCTAGCAAACGAACTACACGATCTTGTGCCATGCTTAGGATTTGGTCTTGTCCATCACATCATTTTCCTAATGATGTGATCCCGTTATCAATGACATCCAATATCCATAGTCAGGAAACCATGACTATCTGTTGATCAACGAGCTAGTCAACTAGAGGCTCACTAGGGACATGTTGTGGTCTATGTATTCACACGTGTATTACGATTTCCGGATAATACAATTATAGCATGAATAAAAGACAATTATCATGAACAAGGAAATATAATAATAATCCTTTTATTATTGCCTCTAGGGCATATTTCCAACAGTCTCTCACTTGCACTAGAGTCAATAATCTAGTTACATTGTGATGAATCGAACACCCATAGAGTTCTGGTGTTGATCATGTTTTGCTCGCGGAAGAGGTTTAGTCAACGGATCTGCGACATTCAGATCTGTATGTACTTTGCAAATATCTGTGTCTCCATCTTGAACGTTTTCACGGATGGAGTTGAAACGACACTTGATGTGCCTGGTCTTCTTGTGAAACCTGGGCTCCTTGGCAAGTGCAATAGCTCCAGTGTTGTCACAGAAGAGAGTGATCGGCCCCGACGCATTGGGTATGACTCCTAGGTCGGTGATGAACTCCTTCATCCATATTGCTTCATGTGCTGCCTCCGAGGCTGCCATGTACTCCGCTTCACATGTAGATCCCGTCACGACGCTCTGCTTGCAACTGCACCAGCTTACTGCTCCACGATTCAACATATACACGTATCCGGTTTGTGACTTAGAGTCATCCAGATCTGTGTCGAAGCTAGCATCGACGTAACCCTTTACGACGAGCTCTTCGTCACCTCCATAAACGAGAAACATATCCTTAGTCCTTTTTAGGTACTTCAGGATATTCTTGACCGCTGTCCAGTGTTCCTTGCCGGGATTACTTTGGTACCTTCCTACCAAACTTACGGCAAGGTTTACATCAGGTCTGGTACACAGCATGGCATACATAATAGATCCTATGGCTGAGGCATAGGGGATGACACTCATCTCTTCTTTATCTTCTGCCGTGGTCGGGCATTGAGCCGAGCTCAATCTCACACTTTGCAATACAGGCAAGAACCCTTTCTTGGACTGATCCATATTGAACTTCTTCAATATCTTATCAAGGTATGTGCTTTGTGAAAGACCTATGAGGCGTCTC
>LR880970.1:3967496-3984448 GCA_904067115.1 Aegilops sharonensis | reverse complement strand
GGAGTTATTGCATTGGATTATATCCAAACGTCTAAAAATCTGGCAGATCCTTTTACTAAGGGTCTATCACATAATGTGATAGATAATGCATCGAGGGAGATGAGTATGAGACCCACAACATGAGTTGTTCAGAGTGGTAACCTAGTCTATGTGATCGAAGATCCCGTGAATTAGATGTGGAAGACAAGTTGTTGGTCAACTGAGAGGAAAGTATCCTTACTGTTAACAATACCACTCCATGAAGATGCAATACTCTTCTAAATCTGCATGGCAGGTTGATGTATATCTTAATGTGTTCTAAGTGGCTCATTGAAGCAGAGATGTTGTCCTGCAGAACATCTTTTGAAGAACGCGCCTATATGAGTCTGATTGTTAAATGTCGCAATCTATGAGAGTAGGGTTCTCTCTAGTAAACTCATGAAAGGTCTCAGAGTATGACGCATAAGCTCCACCCGCGGGAAGACCCACGGTAGCCACATATCGGTCAAGGCTTTGTGTGAAGCTAGATTCGCAGAAAACTTGCAGTTCAAGGCCTAGTCCACTGTTCAAGTTGCTTACTAGTGGAGCATAGAGTTCTAGGTGGAAGTTCAACTTAATAGCCTACACTACAGTACCGGTATATAAAACAGTGTTTTGGAACCAAAGGCAAATTTTGTGTGCCTCTGTGATCTGGTGGGGGATTGCTGGAATTTTGTCTTTTGGGCCTAGTCCAATAGCAGTTTCAGAAATTTCTAATAAAATCCTAGAGGCCCATGCAGCCTATTCGTGCAAGGCAAGAGGTGGAACTAAAGTTTAGTCCGATATTGCTAGTTTAGAGGGAGTTGAACCTCTTTATAAGGGAGGTTCTTTTCCTACATGTATGAGGATAAGAACAAGAGGGACATCCATGCGCGCTCCTCCTCCGCCCGCCTCGCCACGCCACGCCTCGTCACGACGCGCCACGCCGCGGGTTGCGGGAACGAGCCGAGCCGATGCCTAAATTTTTACCACGCACGATGGGTATACGAAAGGTCACGCGGGAGCTGAAACGTTTTTTGTAATGGACACTGAATCCGAACGGCGCGCTAAAAGGGAGGTCGCTCCTCTCAGAGAGACGCACTAGAACTACTTTTTCCTCTCGCCACCGGTTCCTGAGCACTGCGCTGTTGCTACGATCTTCCTCATCCCGGCTTGCGGCATATGCACCGCAGGTCGGGACAGTAGGCCTCCGAAACCGCACCTTTTTGAGTTTTGTACGGGAGAAGGGTGATAAGGTTTTTGGGGACCGCTCTGCGTGACTACTGACCGGTTCATCACGGACACCGACAACCACTTCCCCAACGACGACTTATTCCCCGACGTCGACAACCTCTTCGACGACATGGCTAGCGAGGATGTCGACCCCAAGTCTAGTGCTTCTGCTCCTGCTGTTGTCCTGTACGCGTTCTTGTTTTTCCTGTTAGAGGTCCTTCCACAGTTCCTTGTTCTAGTGTTTGCCCTAGATATGTTAGGCTCTATTTCATATATGCAACTAGCTATACTGTCTACCCTAGATATGTTTGGTTACAGTTCATATATGCAGTTGCTATTTATCTTCTCTCTATCAAATCGCATGACTTGTTTTATCTCTGCTATATTAGGGCTTTATCTAGTATTTCTGTTAATAAAATTATTCGGTAAATTGCTCATTTTTTCCAACAGACACCATAAGGGGATGCGGTTACTGCTCTAGGTGCCGACCTATCAGCCATTGGATACACAATGATGATGACGCGGCGAAAAAGATGACAAAAGTGCGAGACTTCGAATTCAGTCGCAATCGCCCGCTTCACTCCCACTACAACCGAGGAGGTGCTAAAACTTGTGTTAGTATTTTTCCAACAAAAACGTACGTACGTACGTATAAACCCCTAAAAGAAACTTCCCCATAAAAAAACGTACGTACCGTAGCAAACAAAAGGCAGTCGGATTCGAACCTGGGATGCAGCTGTATTCATTTAGTTTACTCCCGTAGAAGAGGGAAAGGCCGCGCACAAACCGGAAACCGCGTCCGTGTTGGAGTCTAATCGATCGATCGCTCGCTACGCTCTTGTATGCCTATGCCTATATAATCAATCTGACCTGCGTACCCAGCAGAGGATCAATCTCACGCCCTGAGGTTAGAGAGAAGAAGAACCAATCTCACGCGTCTGACCTCACGATCGATTGAAGTCGATCCGCAGGCAGGGAATCATATCGGTCGACCGATATGTGGGCGGATCAGCCGGGAGATTCGTGGTAAGTTCCTTGCTCCTCCTCCAAGCGCGCGCATGCAGTTCGTTTCTTTTGATTTGATTTGAAGGAAAGCTCTGCCCACTCCTGTAAATAAATACACTACGCATTTTTTTACGCCTGTCATCGTTTGTATTTTCCCTTTTCAATTCAAAAAGGGCCACACATATTTGCTGTTCCAAGGTTGCTTCGCTTTGTTACATACTCCATGTTATCTGACCTGCATACCATTGGGCCGCCTCCTCCTCCATGGGCCATGGGCTCCGGCTCTTCCTCCTCCTCCTCATTCTCCTCCCCCGTCTCCTCTTCTTCTTAAAAAAAAAGTCTTCCCTTCTCCGGCTCCGCCGAATCCTGAGGAAGGCCGGTGGCAAAACAAGCAGCCCGCCTCGCCCGGATCTCCTCTAGCAGCCGCGGCCTCTGCTCTGGAGTGAGCATGACGTAGGTGGTGATCTGGCGCCTCGGCATGGCAAGAGGCACACGGAAGTTTAAGTGCCGGTGGCAGAGAGGAGAAAGGGGAAGAAGTGAGGCGGGCTAGTGCAGGGTTGTAGCTGTCCAGCTTAAAATAGCTGGCTACCTCCCTCGGGCGCCACGCGGCGCAGAGCGGAGGAGGCGCCCATCGGACCAGTTGTCTCTTCGCATCCTCATGTGGGCCCTAACCATCAGTCTGATGTGGCGGGTGTGTCCTGTCACGTCCATGCGTCCCATATCCGTCCTAGATATGGACCGGCTTAGGGGAGTGCCCGTCAGTCCGGATGATTTGGCTGGCTTTGTGTAGGCTAGTTGGGTGGCCAGAAAATGTTCGGGCATTGACCGGGAAGCCCGTTCGGGTGTTTAAGGCTGGTTTGGAGGGTCGTGTTGTAGATGCTCAAGGGCGCACACATATATCTTCATTATATTTTTATTCTACAAAGTCTGACAAAACAAATATATGAATTAACCCCAAAGCCACATTGCACAGTAGTAGTAGTGATTTGGAAATGTATTTTCCCGCAAAAATAATTACAATAAAAGTCTCTCTCGGCCTCCCGTCGTTCCCCAAAATTTCCCCAATCAAACAACCAAGCAAACCCTAGTTCGTTCGTTCGCCGGCCCGCTCTCCTCCTCCGCCGTCGCCGTCGCCGTCGCCGTCGCCGCCATGTCCATGGACGACTGCTTCATCCCGTTCCACTCTCCCCTCCGCGAGCCGACCGCCTACGACCGGTGGGGCAAGGGCCCTCAGCCCTGCTGGTCGCAGCTCGACCTGGACAGGTGCGCAGCCGGCGCGGGAGGCTCGCAAGGGCAAGGCGGCGTCGACAGGCGCGTCCTGCAGTTTCTGAACCGCCCCGTCGTCGTCGTCGTGCCCCCAAGGCGCCCCCCGCCGCCCCTTGGCCCGCTGCCCAAGGTCTCCTCCGCAGGATCGGAGCTGTCCCAGTACGTCGCGTCCTCCTGTGCCATTGCCCTGCTTCGTCCTGTTCGATTCGTTTGGAAACTAGTACAGTCCTACGTACGTAGTACGTAGTACATCTGATTTCGGATTCCACCCACACCCTGTTCCAACAATCAATCTCCTACGTACGGTTCTGAGTGAAATTCTCTGGAAAGTAGAATTAAATCATTGGTTTCATAGACTGATTGTGCGGACGGCTCTGCTGTAGTAATTCTGAATTATTGGCATGTTGTGGTTCAGGCACAAGGAGAATTTGCCAGAGGAGCCAAAGCAGCACCATCCTGCTCAACCTGCAGTCTCATCCGCCGCTTCCAGGGGGAGGTACGCAAGGTAAAAAAAGAAAAAGACTAGCATCCTCTCTCCCTCTCTCTTTTGGATTGCTCTCTGTTCAGTAACATTTTGGGCATGCTGAAATGTGATTGCGGGATGGGTAACTTAAATCCCCTCAGGTTGCCGGTATCAAGCAAGTCCATTCCATTGCAAACTACTTTTTTTTTATGCTTACTTGAATTTCTCTTCTTGCACTGCCACCTGCATTGATCATGGGCTAAGGATTGTACTGAACCTATCCGTTCCGGAAAATAATAACATCACAACTGCTCAGAAGCTCTGATTGACAGTAGCAGCTGCCATCCATGCCTGATAGCTGTTTAATTCGCGATGTCAAATTTAAATTTGAGATAAACCATGCAAGTTTTTGATTTCCTGTAACCGGTTTCTAACAAACTCTACACGCATCTCTCAGGGAGACACACCATCACTTCATAACATTAAAAATGGAAAAACAATACTGGTACCTTTAATTTTGAGTGGTAGAGCGTGCCATATGGTCTTTGATAATTCGTATGACATGATCATAATTTGTCGATGCATCAGGAGTCGAGCTGGGTGGGCTTCCAAGGAGACGAGTACCCCATGCATCAGGAACCAAGCTGCTTATGCTTCCAAGGAGAGAAGCACTCCTGAAGGTGTCAACATGGAGGAACATGGATTTAGGTTTCGGTTCACTTTCCCTCGACCCAAATATGAGTACGGCACCCTGGATTTCGGTGAGGACGATGAAGATGAGTGTTTACCGAGGCAGAGGAAACCTCCGGAGGTAAGGAATGCACTCCGTGAGAAGAGAGTCGCATTTCGGCAAAAGGCCGCGCGCCTCCACGCCAAGGTAGCTCTACGTAAATACAACAGAGCAAACAGCACCAAGGTCTCTCTCTCTCTCTCTCTCTCTCTCTCTCTCTCTCTCTCTGCGTAAGTGTGTGTGTGTTAACCCGGAGTTCTATGTTGTGACTGTACCTTTTTATCTTCTTTTTATCAGTTTGAGCTGGTGGAGGTACGGGTGATCCGTCAGTTTTGGGAGTTTGGAGGGGGCTGCATCCATTACAACTTCACAGCTAAGCCAGAGGATCATCATTCTGCTGATGACGACAGCACCAAGCTCTTCTTCTCTGAGGTTGACTCCCCTTTCCATGGCGAGAATGATGTGCTCCTGTGCTGCATTGTTGGGGAAAATGATAACGGTACGTACTTGCTACAGAGATTCTAATTTATATAGTATATATATGTGCAATTCCTTCTTTTTCCTTGTCCTGAGTACTTTAATTTCCCAGACCACATCCTGGATACAAGATGTCCATGCAATAAACTCGTTGAAACTAGTACAATCCTTGTAATTTTGCATGCCTTTCCTGGAGTGAATAGTGTTACCTTTCACAATTGTAACATCCTGCAAATAGAATGAACGTTTGTTGAAACTGTCAGTTATTTCTCTACATTATATGTCCCTGCAGTGAATAGCGTTACCTTTCATAATGAGGTAACATCCTGCAAATAGAATGAACGTTCGTTGAAACTGTCAGTTATTTCTCTACATTATATATGTCCCTGCTGCTTAATGGATGTAAATATGCATGCTATCTATATTTTCAGAAGTCCAGAGTAGCATGTAATCGTAAGGTTTAGGCTAGCTGCAATCTATTTTGTTTATTCGTGTTAATATTTGTCTGACTCTTTTTTTGTGTGTGTCTGTTTTCTAGGGCATTGCTACGGCTGTGAAGGCTTCAAGCCAACCGTTGTTCACCCTAGCAGCCAAGCATATGGCGGCGGTAGTAGTACGTGCATTGATTTTGCTGGTTCAGACGGCAGCTCAGAGAGTGATTAATACGCAAAATCTTTCAGTGGATGAACTCGGTGGTTGGATTTGGCTTGCATGACTAATCTTCCAGTGTATTCTGTCTTAGCTCTTCTTGCCAAGAAAATTGCACTTGTGGTGGTTAACTGGTTAATGCCTTCCTTATATATATATATTTGTAGTGAGTTGGTAAATAAAGTTAAATGTGGACACAGGAAGGACACAGGAAGTGAAACCTGAGTTTTTGTCGTATGCTGTGTGCTATGGGACAATGCCATATTTTGGTCTCGCGACTTGCTTACCCTTGCAAATTTCTTTTTGACTTCTTTTATCTATGTGAAACTTTTTCCGTTTCTGTTTCTCAATGTAATTGCTTGAGATAATTGTAATCTCGTTGAGTTATTATTTCTGGATGCCCTGTTGTTTTTCGGTGAAGAAAGATGAGCATTGCTCT
Source organism: Aegilops sharonensis (assembly GCA_904067115.1). Lineage (NCBI taxonomy): Eukaryota > Viridiplantae > Streptophyta > Magnoliopsida > Poales > Poaceae > Aegilops > Aegilops sharonensis. The sequence goes on along the minus strand of LR880970.1, from coordinate 3,978,190 downwards.
GCGGTGAAAGAAGTGTAAAATGTGCACTTGTGAGAGAGTTCACAAGTTAAAAATGTTTTACATTGAGAACCCTGGACCCCTTTTTGCCTTGCTGCACCATTGCGTCTCCTGTCAGTACCATGCCATGCAAACTTTTATGCGGATTTGTGAGCGTAGAGGGGCAGCAGAAGCGGCCAAAACAATGAGCTAGTTATTTACGGAAATTTTAGCAAATGCCTTGTGTGCATTTAAGAAACCTGAATCATATAATGAAATCTACAAGCACCAAATTATCCAATATTTATCATAACAATATACTTGCAAGAGCAGTTCACTACAACATCAATACCCAAACATGTATATCTATATACCAATATAAAAAGACCCAAAGAGGCACATTCAACTTATCTCGGCCATCGGACTAAGTCAATCCAATGACATAGACTGCTCCAATGGCCTGTGTTAAACGTGTTTAACGTGCAATTAATATCATATCAAATATTGCACTAAACACAGGATTAACCCACAAATGATAGCATACCTGCAATTAAATATATTGCTAAATATTAACGTGTGTTGCACGTGTGCATTTACTAGTAATCATAAACATATCAATGACATCATGTATGACATGCCTCCAATGTCAACACAACCCGACCTACAACATAAGTTAGAAAACATTGAGGCTTTTGATATGATCGAGAACCTCAAAGACACATTTCAAATGCATGCGAGGACTAAAAGGTTGAACCTCTGATAGATTGCAAGCTGAAATGGGTGATCCACCGAAAGATTCAACGTCTGGCAATCCCTAATTCCCAGGATTAAACCTCTTGTATCTAGTTTATTTTTCAAGCAACTTGCCGAGGCAAGGGCGCGCATGACGTCTGCCATTTCATATAAGGAGAAGATAGCTGATAGATGCCCAGTAAATTGAGGAAAATCAATAAAAAACCATGATAGAAAAGAAAAAGGACACAAAAGCTTGGGGGTAGGGTGTGTGTGCGTGCACACACACACACACACACAAACCTCAAGGAACATTGTGTGAGCTAGACACCAAAACGGTAGGGCCCAAACCACTGGTCACAAGTCATGCATATATAAGCAAAAAGACCACCACCATCGTTCATCGGCAAAGATCTCATCCACCTGGAGATTCTCCAACTCCTCTCCATACAAGAATCAAGTGGAGAGCAACCTGGGTACTTGGAATATCCTATCTTGGCAAGGTCCAACTTCCCCATTGCATGTGAAGAAAGCGGCGTGTTGTAATTATCGAGGTAAGCTTTCATCTTGTTCTCCGCAAACTCATCTTTGTTCATCTTGGAAAACTCTCCCAAGGACTTCATCAACCTGAATTCCGCTCGTTTGGCCATCAGGGTATTGCACGAACTAATTTTCTTTTCAGGATGCCCGCTTTACCACTCTGAGTGAGAGGCGTCATCAACCGACATGCGCAACTGCGTCGGGGTCCCAAGTAGAGGACACATTAGTTAATGGTCGAGTGACCATACCGAGAAAATGCTCCACCGAGACAGGAGGTACCGTGATTTGAGTCACGTTAGCATTGGCACACATTGCATCAACTTGAGCCCCAACCAGAACATCAGAGTCATTGAACTTGTCGGTCTCCAAAGAAGCATGTGGCTTCGCCAAAAGCAGCATCAAACATGCGGGGCCATGAACTATGGTGGCCGGGGAGGAGTGAATTGCAGAAACCATCGACATTAAAGACTAGGGTTGCAGAAACCACAATTCTACGAATTTGTGCCAAAAACCACTAATTGCGTGACTAATACTTTTTTGCAAAAACACTAGTTGATGGTTTTTGCTCATTTGGTGGCGGTTATGATAAGTGGAGCCCACAAAAGCTGACATGGGGTAGCGGTTAGGGCTTGACGTTGTTGGACGTTTTTTTTTGCCAGAAACTCCTACCCTAAAGAAAATTCTACAAAACAGCACAACCACTGTCCCCTAAACGTGCATGCCAACCACTGGCCCTGCGGCCGGCACGCCCCGCCCCTTCCTCCCTGGGTTGCCGCCGTCGCCAAGCCGGATGCCCGGATCCGGCTACATCAGGTCGCCGCCGTGATGTCCATTTTTTTCAGAACTTTCTCCTCAAGTCAAGATAGGATAGTTGATGCAGATTGTGGAGCTTTTCTGTTGTATAAATGAATCTGATGTACACTGAATAAAAGCTCCTGGTATTTGAAGCTCTTGTGATAACAATGATGTGCAGTGTGCATAATCTATATCAGCCAAGAATACAAACTACTAACAAGCATGCCTATATGCTGATTTAACAAGCTGACATGCATATCCATTTCTGAAAATAGTGTGCCTATCAAACAGAGAACTTGTGTGTTGTTGCTTTCCAGTATATTGAGAAAAACATTTGTACTTCTTCGGTGCTACAAATTAGATTGCATCTAGTCATTACTTTTAGAAAAATAAATACCACAAATTAGATTGCTACAGAATAAAAGGATAACTTCAGATTAAATTGCAACAAGTAAATACCACCATTTGGCATTTACAAAACATTCCAGGTTTGCCAAGAGACTATATGTTCACCAATTCAGGTACCAACACAAGCACATATTTATAAAATAAAAGTATAACTTCAAGTAAATAAAACCCTTTAGCTGACATGCCCAGCTAACTAGCATTAGAAACAAGCAGGGCACGACCGAAACGTCTACCGAAACCTTGATGTACTATCACCTTCGGTGAAATCTAATTGACGAGCGGTCGGCGGTGTTTGTGCCATCTCCATGAGCTTGAAGCAATAATCTTGTAAATTCTCCTTGAATAGGTGGAACAAAAACTGATGGATACTCTCCAAATGTCATGGTTATGGGTGGATGTATAGTACCGGCACAAGCAAATTCTGAAGGGCCAACTGTTGATGGAACAAACACCGACTCCTTTGCTGGATGATTTGTAGCTTTTCCTGCACATTGTGTGTACATATAAGAAATAGAAGCGAAACCTGGCTAACACATAAGAATTAAATGTACCTTTTTCCCTTTCTTTGCTCCCTCTAGCACATCTTTCGATCTTTTTTTCATTGGACATTTTATTCGTTCAAGAGCTCTAAATGACACCCTTGTCTTGGCTATAGACTCGGTCATTCCGGATGAACTTTCAGAGTCCTCATCTTCATCCAAGCTTAAATTGCTAAGAAATTCATGTGCTTCCAAAGCCAACTTATCAATACCAACATTGAGATATGTAAGAACCTCCTTTGAAGATTTACACTTCAATGCAAGTGACATCATTTTTCTAGAAGTGTGTGCAAACATGGAATCTAGGCTATCATTGTTATTCAGTTTGGATGTAAAAATTTCTTGCTTTGAATGTTTTGTCCATTTGTTCATGATGTACCGACTTGGCAGGGTGATTATATTGCAGCAGGTGAGAACCTTATGGCTGTGCTTGCCTACTATACCTACAATGTTCAACGCAATTTTAGAAAGTAGTTTCAAAGGCTATCATTTTAAGGAAGTGAGGGAGCATGACTTTTTGAACACTCCAAATACCCTCCCGATTGATGCTGAATTGAACACTGAAGGAAATATGCCCTAGAGGCAATAATAAAGTTATTATTTATTTACTTATATATCATGATAAATGTTTATTATTCATGCTAGAATTGTATTAACCGGAAACATGATACATGTGTGAATACATAGACAAACAGAGTGTCACTAGTATGCCTCTACTTGACTAGCTCGTTGATCAAAGATGGTTATGTTTCCTAGCCATAGACAAAGAGTTGTCATTTGATTACCGGGATCACATCATTAGGAGAATGATGTGATTGACTTGACCCATTCCGTTAGCTTAGCACTTGATCGTTTAGTATGTTGCTATTGCTTTCTTCATGACTTATACATGTTCCTATGACTATGAGATTATGCAACTTCCGTTTACCGGAGGAACACTTTGTGTGCTACCAAACGTCACAACGTAACTGGGTGATTATAAAGGTGCTCTACAGGTGTCTCCGAAGGTACTTGTTGGGTTGGCGTATTTCAAGATTAGGATTTGTCACTCCGATTGTCGGAGAGGTATCTCTGGGCCCACTCGGTAATGCACATCACTTAAGCCTTGCAAGCATTGCAACAAATGAGTTAGTTGCGGGATGATGTATTAAGGAACGAGTAAAGAGACTTGCTAGTAAGGAGATTGAACTAGGTATTGAGATACCGACGATTGAATCTCGGGCAAGTAACATACCGATGACAAAGGGAACAATGTATGTTGTTATGCGGTTTGACCGATAAAGATCTTCCTAGAACATGTAGGAGCCAATATGAGCATCCAAGTTCCGCTATTGGTTATTGACCGAAGACGTGTCTCGGTCATGTCTACATAGTTCTCGAACCCGTAGGGTCCGCACACTTAAAGTTCGATGACGGTTATATTATGAGTTTATGAGTTTTTATGTACCGAAGGTAGTTCGGAGTCCCGGATGTGATCACCGACATGATGAGGAGTCTCGAAATGGTCAAGACGTAAAGATCGATATATTGGACGACTATATTTGGATACCGGAATGGTTCCGGGTGAGATCGGGATAATACCGGAGCACCGGGAGGTTATCGGAACCCCCCGGGAGGTATATGGGCCTTAATGGGCTTTGTGGAAAGGAGGGGAAAGGAGCAAGGGAGGGGGCACGCCCCCCAAGCCCAATCCAAATTGGGAGGGGGGCCGCCCCCCCTTTCCTCTTCCTTCCCCCTCCTTCTCCAAATAGGAAAAGGAGGAGTCCTACTCCTGGTGGGAGTAGGACTCCCCCCCTTGGGCGCGCCTCCTCCCCTTGGCCGACCCTCTCCTCCCCCCTTTATATACGGAGGAGAGGGGCACCCCATAGACACAGCAATTGATCTCTTGGATCTTTTAGCCGTGTGCGGTGCCCCTCTCCACCATAGTCCACCTCGATAATATCGTAGCAGTGCTTAGGCGAAGCCCTGCGATGGTAGAACATCAACATCGTCACCACGCCGTCGTGCTGACGGAACTCTCCCTCAAAGCTCGGTTGGATTGGAGTTCGAGGGACATCATTGAGTTGAACGTGCAGAACTCGGAGGTGCCGTACGTTCGGTACTTGATCGGTCGGATCGTGAAGATGTACGACTACATCAACCACGTTATGCTAACGCTTCCGCTTTCGGTCAACGAGGGTACGTGGACACACTCTCCCCTCTCGTTGCTATGCATCACCATGATCCTGCGTGTGCATAGCAATTTTTTTGAAATTACTACGTTCCCCAACAGTGGCATCCGAGCCTGGTTTTATGCGTTGATGTTATATGCACGAGTAGAAGACAAGTGAGTTGTGGGCGATACAAGTCATACTGCTTACCAGCATGTCACACTTTGGTTCGGCGGTATTGTTGGATGAAGCGGCCCGGACCGACATTACACGTACGCTTACGCGAGACTGGTTCTACGGACGTGCTTTGCACACAGGTGGCTGGCGGGTGTCAGTTTCTCCAACTTTAGTTGAACCGAGTGTGGCTACGCCCGATCCTTGAGAAGGTTAAAACAACACTAACTTGACGAACTATCATTGTGGTTTTGATGCGTAGGTAAGAACGGTTCTTGCTCAGCCCATAGCAGCCACGTAAAATTTGCAATAACAAAGTAGAGGACGTCTAACTTGTTTTTGCAGGGCATGTTGTGATGTGATATGGTCAAGACATGATGCTATATTTTATTGTATGAGATGATCATGTTTTGTAACCGAGTTATCGGCAACTGGCAGGAGCCATATGGTTGTCGCTTTATTGTATGCAATGCAATCGCCCTGTAATTGCTTTACTTTATCACTAAGCGGTAGCGATAGTCGTAGAAGCAATAGTTGGCGAGACGACAACGATGCTACGATGGAGATCAATGTGTCGCGATCATGACGGTGCTTCGGAGATGGAGATCACAAGCTCAAGATGATGATGGCCATATCATATCACTTATATTGATTGCATGTGATGTTTATCTTTTATGCATCTTATCTTGCTTTGATTGATGGTAGCATTATAAGATGATCTCTCACTAAATTTCAAGATAAAAGTGTTCTCCCTGAGTATGCACCGTTGCCAAAGTTCGTCGTGCCCAGACACCACGTGATGATCGGGTGTGATAAGCTCTACGTCCATCTACAACGGGTGCAAGCCAGTTTTGCACACGCAGAATACTCAGGTTAAACTTGACGAGCCTAGCATATGCAGATATGGCCTCGGAACATTGAGACCGAAAGGTTGAGTGTGAATCATATAGTAGGTATGAGCAACATAGTGATGTTCACCATTAAAAACTACTCCATTTCACGTGATGATCAGTTATGGTTTAGTTGATTTGGATCACGTGATCACTTAGATGATTAGATGGATGTCTATCTAAGTGGGAGTTCTTAAAGTAATATGATTAATTGAACTTAAATTTATCATGAACTTAGTACCTGATAGTATTTTGCATGTCTATGTTTGTTGTAGATCCTGGAAGCACCGTTAGGTGCCAAACCTGCTGCAGGAGCAACACCAGATGTTATGAACATCTGGCAGAGCAAAGCTGATGACTACTCGATAGTTCAGTGTGCCATGCTTTACGGCTTAGAACCGGGACTTCAATGACGTTTTGAACGTCATGGAGCATATGAAATGTTCCAGGAGTTGAAGTTAATATTTCAAGAAAATGCCCAGATTGAGAGATATGAAGTCTCCAATAAGTTCTACAGCTGCAAGATGGAGGAGAATAGTTCTGTCAGTGAGCATATACTCAGAATGTCTGGGTATAACAATCACTTGATTCAACTGGGAGTTAATCTTCCGGATGATAGCGTCATTGACAGAATTCTTCAATAACTGCCACCAAGATACAAGAGCTTCGTGATGAACTATAACATGCAAGGGATGGATAAGACGATTCCCGAGCTCTTCGCAATGCTAAAGGCTGCGGAGGTAGAAATCAAGAAAGAGCATCAAGTGTTGATGGTCAATAAGACCACCAATTTCAAGAAAAAGGGCAAAGGGAAGAAGAAGGGGAACTTCAAGAAGAACAACAAACAAGTTGCTACTCAGGAGAAGAAACCCAAGTCTGGACCTAAGCCTGAGACTGAGTGCTTATACTGCAAGCAGACTGGTCACTGGAAGCGGAACTGCCCCAAGTATTTGGCGGATAAGAAGGATGGCAAGGTGAACAAAGGTATATGTGATATACATGTTATTGATGTGTAGCTTACTAGAGCTCGCAGTAGCACCTGGGTATTTGATACTGGTTCTGTTGCTAATATTTGCAACTCGAAACAGGGACTACGGATTAAACAGACACTGGCCAAGGACGAGGTGATGATGCGCGTGGGAAACAGTTCCAAAGTCGATGTGATCGCCGTTGGCACGCTACCTCTACATCTACCTTCGGTATTAGTATTAGACCTAAATAATTGTTATTTGGTGCCAGCGTTGAGCATGAATATTATATCTGGATCTTGTTTGATGCAAGACGGTTATTCATTTAAATCAGAGAATAATGGTTGTTCTATTTATATGAGTAATATCTTTTATGATCATGCACCCTTGAAGAGTGGTCTATTCTTGATGAATCTCGATAGTAGTGATACACATATTCATAATGTTGAAGCCAAAAGATGCAGAGTTGATAATGATAGTGCAACTTATTTGTGGCACTTCCATTTGGGTCATATTGGTGTAAAGCGCATGAAGAAACTCCATACTGATGGACTTTTGGAATCACTTGATTATGAATCACTTGGTACTTGCGAACCATGCCTAATGGGCAAGATGACTAAAACATTGTTCTCCGGAACTATGGAGCGAGCAACTGTTTTATTGGAGATCAAACATACTGATGTATGTGGTCCAATGAATGTTGAGGCTCGCGGCGGGTATCGTTATTTTTTCACCTTCACAGATGATTTAAGCAGATATGGGCATATCTACTTAATGAAACATAAGTCTGAAACATTTGAAAAGTTCAAAGAATTTCAGAGTGAAGTTGAAAATCATCGTAACAAGAAAATAAAGTTTCTACGATCTGATTGTGGAGGAGAATATTTGAGTTACGAGTTTGGTCTACATTTGAAACAATGCGGAATAGTTTCGCAACTCACGCCACCCGGAACACCACAGCGTAATGGTGTGTCCGAACATCGTAATCGTACTTTACTAGACATGGTGTGGTCTATGATGTCTCTTACTGATTTAACGCTATCGTTTTGGGGTTATGCTTTAGAGATGGCCGTATTCACGTTAAATAGGGCACCATCAAAATCCGTTGAGACGACGCCTTATGAACTGTGGTTTGGCAAGAAACCAAAGTTGTCATTTCTTAAAGTTTGGGGCTGCGATGCTTATGTGAAAAATCTTCAACCTGATAAGCTCAAACCCAAGTCGGAGAAATGTGTCTTCATAGGATACCCAAAGGAAACTATTGGGTACACCTTCTATCACAGATCCGAAGGCAAGACATTCGTTGCTAAGAATGGATCCTTTCTAGAGAAGGAGTTTCTCTCGAAAGAAGTGAGTGGGAGGAAAGTAGAACTTGATGAGGTAACAGTACCTGCTCCCTTATTGTAAAGTAGTTCATCACAGAAACCGGTTCTTGTGACGTCTACACCAATTAGTGAGGAACTTAATAATGATGATCATGAAACTTCAGATCAAGTTGTTACTGAACCTCGTAGGTCAACCAGAGTAAGATCCGCGCCAGAGTGGTACGGTAATCCTGTTCTGGAGATTATGTTACTAGACCATGACGAACCTACGAACTATGAAGAAGCAATGGTGAGCCCAGATTCCGCAAAATGGCTTGAGGCCATGAAATCTGAGATGGGATCCATGTATGAGAACAAAGTGTGGACTTTGGTTGACTTCCCGATGATTGGCAAGCCATCGAGAATAAATGGATCTTCAAGAAGAAGACTGACGTTGACGGTAATGTTACTGTCTATAAAGCTCGACTTGTTGCAAAAGGTTTTCGACATGTTCAAGGGATTGACTACGATGAGACCTTCTCACCCGTAGTGATGCTTAAGTCTGTCCGAATCATGTTAGCAATTACCGCATTTTATGATTATGAAATTTGGCAAATGGATGTAAAAACTACATTCCATAATGGATTTCTGGAAGAAGAGTTGTCGATCCAAAGGGAGCTAACAAAGTGTGCAAGCTCCAGCGATCCATTTATGGACTGGTGCAAGCCTCTCGGAGTTGGAATAAACGTTTTGATAGTGTGATCAAAGCATATGGTTTTATACAGACTTTTGGAGAAGCCTGTATTTACAAGAAAGTGAGTGGGAGCTCTATAGCATTTCTGATATTATATGTGGATGACATATTGCTGATTGGAAATGATATAGAATTTCTAGATAGCATAAAAGGATATTTGAATAAGAGTTTTTCAATAAAGGACCTCGGTGAAGCTGCTTATATATTGAGTATCAAGATCTATAGAGATAGATCGCGACGCTTAATTGGACTTTCACAAAGCACATACCTTGACAAAGTTTTGAAGAAGTTCAAAATGGATCAAGCAAAGAAAGAGTTCTTGCCTGTGTTACAAGGTGTGAAGTTGAGTAAGACTCAATGCCCGACCACTCCAGAAGATAGAGAGAAAATGAAAGATGTTCCCTATGCTTCAGCCATAGGCTCTATCATGTATGCAATGCTGTGTACCAGACCTAATATGGGCCTTGCTATTAGTGTAGCAGGGAGGTACCAAAGTAATCCAGGAGTGGATCACTGGACAGCGGTCAAGAACATCCCGAAATACCTGAAAAGGACGAAGGATATGTTTCTCGTTTATGGAGGTGACAAAGAGCTCGTCGTAAATGGTTACGTCGATGCAAGCTTTGACACTGATCTGGACGATTCCAAATCTCAAACCGATACGTGTTTTTATTGAACGGTGGAGCTGTCAGTTGGTGCAGTTCTAAACAAAGCGTCGTAGCAGGATCTACATGTGAAGTGGAGTACATAGCTGCTTCGGAAGCAACAAATGAAGGAGTCTAGATGAAGGAGTTCATATCCGATCTAGGTGTCATACCTAGTGCATCGGGTCCAATGAAAATCTTTTGTGACAATACTGGTGCAATTGCTTTGGCAAAGGAATCCAGATTTCACAAGAGAACCAAGCACATCAAGAGACGCTTCAACTCCATCCGGGATCAAGTCCAGGTGGGAGACATAGATATTTGCAAGATACATACAGATCTGAATGTTGCAGACCCGTTGACTAAGCCTCTTCCACGAGCAAAACATGATCAACACCAAGGCTCCATGGGTGTTAGAATCATTACTGTGTAATCTAGATTATTGACTCTAGTGCAAGTGGGAGACTGAAGGAAATATGCCCTAGAGGCAATAATAAAGTTATTATTTATTTCCTTATATATCATGATAAATGTTTATTATTCATGCTAGAATTGTATTAACCGGAAACATGATACATGTGTGAATACATAGACAAACAGAGTGTCACTAGTATGCCTCTACTTGACTAGCTCGTTGATCAAAGATGGTTATGTTTCCTAGCCATAGACAAAGAGTTGCCATTTGATTACCGGGATCACATCATTAGGAGAATGATGTGATTGACTTGACCCATTCCGTTAGCTTAGCACTTGATCGTTTAGTATGTTGCTATTGCTTTCTTCATGACTTATACATGTTCCTATGACTATGAGATTATGC
>LR880970.1:3950140-3965529 GCA_904067115.1 Aegilops sharonensis | reverse complement strand
TTTCCTCCCTCCGTCCTTCCTCTTCCTTCCCCCTCCTTCTCCAAATAGGAAAAGGAGGAGTCCTACTCCCGGTGGGAGTAGGACTCCCCCCTGGGCGCGCCTCCTCCCCTTGGCCGGCCCGCTCCTCCCCCCTTTATATACGGAGGAGAGGGGCACCCCATAGACACAACAATTGATCTCTTGGATCTTTTAGCCGTGTGTGGTGCCCCTCTCCACCATAGTCCACCTCGATAATATCGTAGCGGTGCTTAGGAGAAGCCCTGCGACGGTAGAACATCAACATCATCACCACGCCGTCGTGCTGATGGAACTCTCCCTCAAAGCTCGGCTGGATCGGAGTTCGAGGGTTGTCATCGAGTTGAACGTGTGCAGAACTCGGAGGTGCTGTACGTTCGGTACTTGATCGGTTGGATCGTGAAGACGTACGACTACATCAACCGCGTTGTGCTAACGCTTCCGCTTTCGGTCTACGAGGGTACGTGTACACACTCTCCCCTCTCGTTGCTATGCATCACCATGATCTTGCGTGTGCGTAGGATTTTTTTGAAATTACTACGTTCCCCAACAAACACGTGCCATGCAATCAGTCCTCGAAATAGCTTGTTCTTTCTTGGGTACAAGTGTTGGATGAGTGGCCTTCACACCTAGCTTGCTACAAACTAAATATCTGACACTTAAAGTGTTATCTGCTCTAAGCTTTAGGTGGCACTTTCTAGTGCTAAATCCTTTTATTTTAGCATAAGAATTGTGGAACTGATATGCCTCTTCCTCAGATTGAGAGCTCATCCCAACTCTTGGAACATTATTTCCATCTTGCAAATCCTGATCGTCCCTTGGTGTGTTGCTCGTCCTCGGCGGAATTGTGTTCCTTGGCGATTGCTGCAAGGGTAATGAGATCAATCAAGGTGGTTCAGAAATAAGGAATTTCCTAGGAAGAGGGATGCACTAGTATACTAAACTCACCATGAGTGGAGGATCTGTGGGCAGAGGAGGTTCCAGTGCAGGGGTTGTTATATATGTTCCACAATCCAGTGCCTCGGTGACGTCGTCGGGCTGCGCCATCACCGGCATGGAAGAATGAAATCAATCAAGAATCTTCAGAAAGAAGGAATTTCCTAGGAAGAGGGCAATAGTATATTGAACTCAGCATGATTGGAGCTGTGGGCAGAGGATGTTCAGATGGAGGGGTGCCGTATATGTTCCAGGATCCGGTGCCTCGCTGCTATCATCGGGTGGCGCCATCTTGCCACGCCGTCCCCGACGAGATGAAAGAGATGGAGATGGGTTTTTTGTTTTGGAAGATGAATCAGTTTAGAAGCTGAAAGAATAGGCTACGATGCCTACACATCTAGCCTATTATTAGGTCGCCATCTAAATCGGCTGAAGAGAGCCCGTGCTACCATCTTCCAACGGTTGCACCCAATAACCAAAAGCTCCCTGAAGTCTGCATGAGTTAGTAACGACCTCATACGGACCCAAACTGTAGCTTTGTAAATAACCTGCAAAAAGTTGGTGAAATTTGTTCCATTAAAAATCAAATCATTCCTAGTATTCCAAATAGCCCAAAATAAACCACATATCCCTATACGAATATGTTTGGCTATGTGACTGTCCACTCCATTGAGCCACGTCCCAAATAACATGTTTATGCTCGTAGGAGGATTTATGTTGAAATCAATATGTATTGATCGCCATAATAATTTTGCAAGAGGACACTTAAGAAAGAGGTGTTTAATCGATTCATTCCGATCACAAAAGAAGCATCTAGTATTACCAACCCAGTTCCTTTTTGCCAGATTATCTTTGGTGAGAGTAACTCCTTTGTGAACGAACCACACAAAGATTTTAATCCTAAGTGAGACTTTAATCTTCCAAAAGTGTAATGACCTCGGCAATGGCCTGGTATCAATTAAGTCCAGATACATAGATTTCATTGAGAAGGTTCCCCGTTGTAGTTAACTTCCAACGAATTGTATCAGCTGATCTGATAGTTGAAAGTCCATCAACCTACAGACCAGTTGCAACCAAGCCTCCCAACGTTCTCCTACTAGGGCTATCCTAAAATAGATATTAAACGGTACCGAATTTAGTACTGTGGCAACACAACCCTCCTTACATTGCACAGTATTACATAAGGAAGGGTATTGTATAGCCAGAGGCGTATCCCCTAGCCATGTATCCTCCCAGAATCTAGTACTGTTTCCATTGCCAACTAGAGACTTTACCCGATGGAAGAAAGTTACCTTTGTATTCATTAACCCCTTCCAAAAGGGTGAGTCCGTTGGCCTAGCGGTGACTTGGCCAAAGTCTTAGAGTGAAGGTACTTATTCCGCAATATTTGTACCCGTATATCCTCGGCCTCAACAGATAGCCTGTATGGCCATTTGCTAAGTAGACATCTATTCTTCACTTCTAAATTTTCGATCCCTAACCCACCCTGTTCCTTAGGTCTACAAATAATATCCCATCTAGCCAATCTGTATTTCTTTTTGGCCTCATCACTTTGCCAAAAAAAACCAGGATCGATAGAAGTCTAGTCTTTTCCGTACCCCTACCGGCACTTGAAAGAAGGATAAAAGGAACACAAGTAGACTTGTCAGAATCGAATTGATCAAGACCAACCGGCCTCCGTAAGACATTAGCTTGCATTTCCAGCAGCTTAGTGTTTTTTCGAACCTGTCTTCCATACATTTTCATTCCTTATTTGTTAATCGCCTATGATGAATTGGGATTCCTAGATAGCTAAACGTAGAGATCCCATCTCACATCCGAACAATTGTCTGTATTCGTCTTGTTCCTCTTTCGCTCTCCCAAAGCAGAACAATTTGCTATTGTTGAAATTGATTTTAGTCCAGACAATTGCTCGAACAGGCACAACACAAGCTTCATATTCCTAGCTTTTGCGAGATCGTGTTCCATGAAAATTATTCTATCATCCGCATATTGTCAGACGGAGACGCCATCCTCTACAAGGTGGGGAACGAGTCCTCCTACTTGGTCACAATCTTTTGCCCATCCAATGAGAACTGCCAACATATCCGCTACAATGTTGAACATCACAGAAGACATGGAGTCTCCCTATCGTAACCCCTTATGTGTTTGGAAAAAATGTCCAATGTCATCATTGACCTTTATCCCAACACTGCCTTTTTGTATGAATAAATCTACCTGGGATCTCCAAGACTCATTGATTCCCTTCATACGTAAGGCTTGTTGTAGGAAGGGCCATTTGACCTTATCATAAGCTTTCTCAAAATCCACTTTGAAGATAACACCATCTAGTTTCTTCGTGTGAATTTCATGAAACGTCTCATCCAGAAAAACCACCCCTTCTAGGATGTGTTGTCCTGGCATGAAAGCAGATTGAGTTGGTTGCACAACCGAATGGGCTATCTGTGTCAACCTATTCATGGCGACCTTAGTAAATTTTTTGAAGCTAACATTGAGAAGACATTGCTCAATGCGAATAGCCTCCACCTTTTTTGGCGACAACGTTATTGTTCCAAAATTTAGGTGGAAAAGCTGCAGGTGGCCTGCGAACAAATCATGGAACGAAGGCATAAGATCTCCCTTTATGATATGCCAGCATTTCTTATAAATTCCGCCGGAAACCCATCCGGCAGGGGCTTTATTATGTTTCATTTCTGTTATTTCATCGAACACCTCTTCCTCAGTGAAAGGAGCAAAAATTACCTCATTCTCTTCGACATTGAGTTGAGCTATGTCCCTGATCGCACTCTCATCTAGAGATACATAACTTTGTTCGAGGGCTCTGAAAAGCTTCTTATAATAATTAGAGATGTAAAATTTTAGGTTTTCATGTCCTACAATTGTACCCTCATCTTGTTCGAGCTGAAATATGTTTTTCTTTCTATGCTTCCCATTAGCTATCATGTGAAAAAAACCGAGTGTTATCATCTCCTTGGACAATCTTAGAAACCTTTGCTCTAAGCGCTGATACGTCTCCAACGTATCTATAATTTATGAAGTATTCATGCTGTTATATTATCATTCTTGGATGTTTTACAATCATTTTATAACAAATTTATATCATTTTTTGGGACTAACCTATTGACCCAGTGCCCAGTGCCAGTTGCTATTTTTTTGCTTGTTTTTTACATCACAGGAAATCAATATCAAACGAAGTCCAAACACCGCGAAACTACTACTAGGGAAAAGCTTATACACAGAAACTTAGCAGAAGCGCGGTTTAAAAACCGACGCTACTGCTCGCTTTATAAAATTGCGCTACTAATACCCCTTTAGCAGTAGCGCACTAGTAGAGAAGAGCGCTACTACTAAAATTGCCAGGGCATTGCCTCCAGACTAGGTATAGTAGTAACGCTCTTTCCACAGACGCCCTAGTGCTAAAGTACTTAGGAGTAGCGTGTTTCGCCAAAACACGCTGCTGCACAGTATCGTCCCCTCTTGCAACTAAGATTAGTCCCAATAATACTAAGCGAACATGGTGTTTACCACCTTAAATATGTTACTTCTCAAACTATCACAACCACATGGTCTTCATTGAATTCTATGTGTAGCATTTGTGGCCGCAATATGAGTCTTCTCCGGTTTCTAAACCGACGAGGACTCATATAGACAATTCAGATTGTACACAAAAAGATCATTGATGACCAATGTATTTTTTATGTATATTTTTGCATGCTTACACATAGCGGTAGCGCATTTTATCAAAAGGCGCTACTGCTAGGGCATTTAGCAGTAGCACATTTCCCTATAGCGCGCTACTGCTAGGCCATTGTATCTTCCCCAACCGGCCGCCCCTCACTCTCCTCTCTCCACTCACACTCACACTCACACTCACTCGATCTTCCCCTCAATCCCCCTGGGCCGGTCCTCCCCCGCCGGCCGTCGTCGCCTACCCCTCCTCCCTCTACGCCGCCGTCACCTCCTCCTCCTCCTCCTCCTCCATGGACTCGGTAATCTTCGCCGACCGCCCTGCTTCCCGCCCCCTCCTCCCTCGTCCTCCCTCCACTCCTCCGTTCGATGCCGACTGGCCCCTCCTAGCTCCACATTCCTCCTCCGTCCTCTTTCCTCCTCCCTCCTCCAGTCGCCCCTCCTTCTCCCTCCTCCCTCCTCCAACCCCCCGCCCCCTCCCACATTTTGATTTAGTAGGCTAGTTAATTTTTTCTTGTTGATATGCAACATTTTGATTAACTTAATAGTTTGTAGGTGATATATAACAATTTTGTTTCAGTATGATTAACAGATAAGTAAAAATTTAGACATAGTTGATAGTTTTTAGTTGATATAAGCCTCTGGTCATATATAAAACTTTGATTTAGGATAGTTTCTAGGATTTAGAATAGTCGATGCTAGTTTGCTATGTTGGTTTGCATGTTGAGCTTGATGATCATCCCATGCTAAGTTACTACATGTGGTTGTTAGATCCATTGATCTTGTTTAATTAGTATTTATGCTAGCCTGTTAAATATATTCAGTTTGGCACAAGATAAACAACAAAGATTGAAAACAGTAGCATGGTAGTTCCTATTATATGTAATGTCTGTTGCTAACCTCATATCATCTTATATGTTAATTTAGTTACTAAGCCTGAATATTCTCTTTTCCGATTAAGATCGATGCATTGAGAACTTTATGTTATTGTTTTTCTTTCCTGTGAAGTGGATCATTCATATTTGATCATATTGCTTTAGGAAAATGGCGCGACCACCACCACCACCATGTCGACTGTGCAAGTCAAGGTGCGCCATCAGCCTTGCAACTGGCATGCTGTTCGGCATCTACTTCCAGCCGAGTTTTCGTCATGCGGTGGTAAATTATAAGAAATGTAACAACTATTTTGTTTTTAGTGTTAGCATTAATGTATTGTGTCATTTTGCTTTTTGTATACAGATCATCCCATGCAATGTGAGGTTAAAATTCAACAAGCTGACAGGAGACACTGTGACTTTTGAGGCTCCTGGGGGGCCCTACACTATGGAGGTCAAGAAAGGATGCAATATGTCACAGATTGGAGGAGATGGATGGGCCCGTTTCCTCGCCCGCATCCGTGTTACTAGTGGTGAGTTGATCAGCTTCTCCTTCAGAGCAGAAAGACCCAAGCTGGCTGTCATTTATATCAACCTGGTGGAAGATGATGAAGATGATGAGGACCCACTCGATGAAGATGATGAGGACCCACTTCATGAAGCCATCGTAGCTCAAAGAATGAGGCTGAGCGAGGAGGAGGTGCAACCTATGGGACATAATTCCGACACGTGATGACTTTGTCGGGGTGCCATTCTTGACCCGCCTGACAAGTACCATGGTCGATCGACATGATATGGTACGTTATACTTACAAATGCAAATTATCCGATGATATGCTTAGTGTATAGTCCAATGATATGCTGTGTGGAATCTAGTCGATGATATGCTTTAGTGTAGAGTTCGATCACATGCTTATTAGTGGAATCCAAGGAACTATTAATAGTGTAGATAATCCATATATACTTATTAGTAGAATTCATGCTTAGTACAAATGTGTAGTACTGTGTCTTTTGATAGTGTAGAAATCTATACTTAATAGAAATATATTTGCAAGAGTATGTGGGAGGCTACTTATTAATTGATATGTTTTTTTATTCAGAAATTGCCAAAGAGCCTATCTGTGAGTTGTGGTATCGAGCCTGATGAAGAAGGCTCAGCTGGACTACGCCTTACCGCAAGGGGCTCCGTCACCACCTGTACTTACGGCATGGACACGGACGGTCGCCCACACTTAAGCTTGGTTGGGTGGAAGAGATTCCTCATTGGCAAGAATCTTCGTGTTGGACAGGCCATCCTAATTACTATCAGGAACACCCACCGCCCAGGCTTGAGGATGATGATCGTCGTTGATATCATCTAGAACTACATATGTGTGTGTGGCTGTATGACTATATATACCTAGTAGAACTGCTATATATGTGTGGCTGTAAGACTACCTAGTACTGCTTGAGGATGCATGTTGACTATATATGAAATTGTTATCTAATACTACATAGTACCTATAATGCTTTATGATATTGTATGCTGATACGTCTCCAACGTATCTATAATTTTTGGAAGGAAAGCTACCGAATGGACTTGGATCCTACGTCAAGGAAGGAACGAGGAAGCCACGAGGGTGGGGGGCGCGCCCACCCCCCTAGGGCGCGCCCCCTGCCTCATGGGGCCCTCGTGGCTCCCTTGACGGGCTTCTTCCGCCTATATAACTCCACATACCCTAAAACATCCAGAACAGAGAATAGATCAGGAGTTCTGCCCCCGCAAACCTCCAGAGCCACGAAAAACCAATCGGGACCCTGTTACGGCACCCTGCCGGAGGGGGGAACCCTCACCGGTGGCCATCTTCATCATCCCGGCTCTCTCCATGACGAGGAGGGAGTAGTTCACCCTCGGGGCTGAGGGTATGTACCAGTAGCTATGTGTTTGATCTCTCTCTCTCTCTCTCTCTCTCTCTCTCTCTCTCTCTCGTGTTCTTGATTTGGCACGATCTTGATGTATCGCGAGCTTTGCTATTATAGTTGGATCTTATGTTGCTTCTCCCCCTCTACTCTCTTGTAATGGATTGAGTTTTCCCTTTGAAGTAATCTTATCGGATTGAGTCTTTAATGACTTGAGAATACTTGATGTATGTCTTGCCGTGTGTATCTGTGGTGACAATGGGATATCACGTGATTCACTTGATGTATGTCTTGGTGATCAACTTGCGGGTTCCGCTCATGAACTTATGCATAGGGGTTGGCACACGTTTTCGTCTTGATTCTCCAGTAGAAACTTTGGGGCACTCTTTGAGTTTCTATGTGTTGGTTTGAATAGATGAATTGAGATTGTGTGATGCATATCGTATAATCATACCCACAGATACTTGAGGTGACAATGGAGTATCTAGGTGACATTAGGGTTTTGGTTGATTTGTGTCTTAAGGTGTTATTCTAGTACGAACTCTAGGGCTGTTTGTGACACTTATAGGAATAGCCCAACGGATTGATTGGAAAGAATAACTTTGAGGTGGTTTCGTACCCTACCATAATCTCTTTGTTTGTTCTTTGCTATTAGTGACTTTGGAGTGACTCTTTGTTGCATGTTGAGGGATAGTTATATGATCCAATTATGTTATTATTGTTGAGAGAACTTGCACTAGTGAAAGTATGAACCCTATGCCTTGTTTCCTAGCATTGCAATACCGTTTGTGCTCACTTTTACCACTTGTTACCTTGTTGTTTTTATATTTTGATTACAAAAATCTATATCTACCATACATATTGCACTTGTATCACCATCTCTTCGCCGAACTAGTGCACCTATACAATTTACCATTGTATTGGGTGTGTTGGGGACACAAGAGACTCTTTGTTATTTGGTTGCAGGGTTGTTGGAGAGAGACCATCTTCATCCTACGCCTCCCACGGATTGATAAACCTTAGGTCATCCACTTGAGAGAAATTTGCTACTGTCCTACAAACCTCTGCACTTGGAGGCCCAACAACGTCTACAAGGAAAAGGTTGCGTAGTAGACATCATATGACTACTTTATGACTATATGGTATTGTGGTTAATGATATTGTTATCTGGAAATTGCAGTTTATTGAAACAGGGTAGGAAGCAGGAAAAAATGATAAAGATACAACAGTAGAGCGGGGGTAGGAAAGCGCTACAACTAATTAATAGTAGCGCGTTCCAGAAAAGTGCTGCTGATATAGTCAATAGTAGTAGCGCGGGTATAGACCGTGCTACTACTAACAGTTAGCTGTAGCGCCATAGTAGTAGCACGGCCACCCGCGCTGCTGATAGCCTCAAAACCCGCGCTACTACTAGGGTTTTCCCTAGTAGTGACTTTTTGTGGATTTTTGATGGACCAGAAGACCACCAATGGGCCAGAGCCATAGTTTTAAATAGCGGATAACGGGCTGGTAGCGGATTGGGGTCCACATAGCGAAATGCGGATAGCGGGTGATATTGCGGACGCGCGTAGCAGATTTATAAAAACACTAGATTGTTGTGTATACTTCTAGATCATTAACAAAAAGTAGTGGCATTTAATTTGAGCAATAGCGGACACTATTGCTCTAGCGCTATTGCGGACGCAATAGCGGATGCTATGTTTGCTATTTGAAACTATGGCCAGATCAGCACCTGGGGGCGCCCCAAGGGGGGCACAACCCACCAGGGCGCGCATGGGGCCCAGGCGCGCCTAGGTGGGTGATGACCCACAATTTGCTATGATATAAGCACGTTTCTTTGTTCTTCACATATATTTTCTTTTCTTCTAAATATTAACAACTAAAATAAATATTTGCAGTTGGAAAAAATAAAAGCCCTCACTTTTTTGAAAAAAATAAACCATATATTCTAACGGTTTTGAATGAAATTCCAGTGTAGTTTTCTATATCCAAATGTCAAATTACTGCATATGGTGAACATGGCTAACGATGTATGTTTCGGTGGAATACGATCTGCATAAATATATATTGTGTATTTCTTATTTTCGAGCAAAAGTAGGAAAAGAAAAAATCCCAAATTTTTAAAAATTTAAAAAATGTAAGTTTTTGAAAGAAATTCAAGTATAGTCATGAATGATCAGAATATATACACGGGCCCATGAGTCGACCGACTACAAGTCCGCAAAGCTCGATCACGATCGCACAGAAGTCACGTCGAAAGTTGTCTATCTCCATAAGACGAAGAATATCATGGGCCATTCCGAACAAGATGCCGAGAAGCTCCAGCGGATGGTAACACCACCGAATCTGATGGGACTGCCGGCGCCACCAACACGATCAACAATCAATTTGAGATTTGCTTTCCCGGGAGGCATGTCCGCAATGATGACGCAGCCAATGGTCGAGGGCAGGAAGGTTGTCAAGTTTGCAGAGCCGATAGTTCAAGGTACATTTATCATGTGCTTATATCATTTTCTTTTATACATCTTTGTAGTTTGACTATTGTCGCAATCGTATTTTCTTGGGGGGTCCTCAATCATGATGGGGCAACTGATATGTGATGACATGACAACTGGATTTGATGCACCATGTTACTTACATTATTTTTGCTGCCATGCTGCATTTCACATTTTTAGAGCAACCACATGGTAACTGAAGTTGATTCAACATGGCAACTGTAGTTTCTATCACATGGTAAATACAGAGCATTACACATGGCAACTGGAGTTGCTGCACTATGCCATCTGTACTTTTTTTGTTTCCATGCTGCATTTTCCCCACTCGGCAAGCACATGTCTAATTTAGTTAGCACAACATGGCAACTGTAGTTGCTGCGACATGGCAACTACAGTTAAACCAGATGGCAACTACAATGCAACTACATGGCAACTGCAGTTGCCACACCATGGCCACTGCAGTTGCACCACACATGGCGACTCCCCACTTTTTTATTCATACATCTCACTTAATGCACCCTACCTTCTCACAATGCATCTGTTTTTGATTTCTACCTATCCTAATCCACTTTTTTGATACTTGCAGCCACCCCTGAGGAGATTTCACCGTCACTTGATGAAGCTTACCGCAGGATCGAGGAGGCAGCATTGCAGCCACCCAAAGTGATCATTGGGAGGCTCCCAAAGGAGCGATTGTCAACTAGCTAGTTGCTCTCGAGAGCGAGAGAATGCTCGCTGAAGGGGAGGGTGAATTGAGTCGGCCCAGCCGCGAGAGAAGCCACAACCTCGTTTTCCTCTCTTTTTTTACGTTTACTGATTTTTGTTTTTTGCTTTATTTTTGTACTTTGTCTGCACTATAAAATATTTTATATGTATATATATATATATTAGAAAAAACTCTATAAAAACATTTGAAACATGTTGAACAAGTATTTTAAAATGTTAATCAAGCATTTTAAAAATGTTAAATGCGTATCAAAAGAATGTTGACCATGTATTAAAGAAATTATGAATCTTTTTGATCAGGTATATAAAAATGTTAATGAAGCATCCTCGTCGCTGCCGGACTCCTCCACGTCGGCGGCAGCGTCCTCGTCGTCCGCCACGCTCGCCGCTGAAGAAGGAGGTGCTGCAGCCGGACGTGTNGCAACTACAATGCAACTACATGGCAACTGCAGTTGCCACACCATGGCCACTGCAGTTGCACCACACATGGCGACTCCCCACTTTTTTATTCATACATCTCACTTAATGCACCCTACCTTCTCACAATGCATCTGTTTTTGATTTCTACCTATCCTAATCCACTTTTTTGATACTTGCAGCCACCCCTGAGGAGATTTCACCGTCACTTGATGAAGCTTACCGCAGGATCGAGGAGGCAGCATTGCAGCCACCCAAAGTGATCATTGGGAGGCTCCCAAAGGAGCGATTGTCAACTAGCTAGTTGCTCTCGAGAGCGAGAGAATGCTCGCTGAAGGGGAGGGTGAATTGAGTCGGCCCAGCCGCGAGAGAAGCCACAACCTCGTTTTCCTCTCTTTTTTTACGTTTACTGATTTTTGTTTTTTGCTTTATTTTTGTACTTTGTCTGCACTATAAAATATTTTATATGTATATATATATATATTAGAAAAAACTCTATAAAAACATTTGAAACATGTTGAACAAGTATTTTAAAATGTTAATCAAGCATTTTAAAAATGTTAAATGCGTATCAAAAGAATGTTGACCATGTATTAAAGAAATTATGAATCTTTTTGATCAGGTATATAAAAATGTTAATGAAGCATCCTCGTCGCTGCCGGACTCCTCCACGTCGGCGGCAGCGTCCTCGTCGTCCGCCACGCTCGCCGCTGAAGAAGGAGGTGCTGCAGCCGGACGTGTCGAATGGCTCGACGGCAAAGTCAAGGTCGTCGAGGTGGTCAAAGACGAGGAGCTGGCCGGCGGAGAGGCCGCAACCGGCAACGAAGCTGCGCCACCCCTTCCCGTCGAAGCGCAGGCCCGCGGCGCCGTGCCGGACGAGGCCGACGTGCCATGACCGGCACGTGGGGTCGCGCAGCGTGGCGACGGCGAGCACCGGCGGGCGGTCCAGGCGCGCCGCGAACTTGGGCGGCAGAGACTGCAGGCAACCAAGGGAACGGAGACAAATCGTCAGGTCATGTATGGCGCAGCAAGCAGATTATGGATGGATTGATTAATTAATGTCCGGCGAGGGCGCTTACCAGGCTGGACTCGAAGGAGCCCGGCAGGAGGATTTTGAAGAACTTTTGGCGGCGTACGACGGCGCCGCCCTCCACCATGGCCGCAGCAGATGGATGGATGTACCGGCGGTTAGAGTATCCCCCGTTTATGTCGCTGCCCTTCCGTAGTCCTAGTGCGTGATTATACTATATCGGAGGCCTTAGAATTTATTTTCTTTCTTTATTCTCTTGGTTCTTGCCATAACACTGTCCACGGCTCGGGCTCGGGCTCGGGCTCGTCTTCGCCTCCGTTACAAACACAGTCCACGGTTGACTTGACTTTTTTTTCCAGAAGAAGTCTTCTACTACTTCATTTTCGAACCAACGGATTAAGATCCAACGGCCCAAGTTGATGATTTTATGGCACCAGCCCTGTTAGGTAATAGTTCGATCTATGTTTCAATTACAGGCAGGGAATCAGTCTCATCACTCAGATACAACTCGCTACAGGAAGGGAACAGAAGAGAAAAGCCGCCGTGCCGATTTTTGATCCAAGCCCGGATGGTGCTCCTGCCGAACGATGCGCCTTATGTATGCTTCTTCCACTCCGGCCCCACGTACAGATGGTTGGGGTGCTTGATCTGATGTGGCCTGGCGATGACGCGACTTTGCCCCTGATTGGTTGCCGTGGTTGGTTCTGCTGCCAGCGTGTTCCCTCTTGCTGCCGCCTTCGCTGATTCCTTCGTTGCCTTGGCTGTGTTCCGGTCGGTCTTCGCTACTTCTGCAGCTGGGACGCTGACATCCCCCGCTCCTTGAGAGCATGCTTGACCCCAAGCTGCTACGTTCGAATATCGCCCTTTGAGCATGAGAGCGTCTTCCCATGTAGCGTCCAGCAGCTCTGAATCCGACCAGCGTACCAAGTACTGCTCTCGCCGTCCCGTGGGAGTTTGTCTCCAGCGTTTGTTGAGTAACTCCACTGGGACTAGTTCTGCAGGTCGAGGAGCTGGCAATGTAGGAGACGCAGGTGTACCTGGTGCTAATGCTTGTATGGTCCGAAGTATCTGAAGGCGAGCTTGTGGTTGGCTCTGCGATGCACCGAAGACTGCACATACGGTTGGAGCTTGACGAAGACAGCAGCTCCTACACTGAATTCTCTGTCGGGCCTCTTCTTGTCTGCTTGTATCTTCATTATGTGGCGAGCTCGATGCAGATGTTGTTTTAACACCAGTTGTATTGTTTTCCTTTCTTCCAACCAGTCTTTCGGTGCTGGTACCATACACGCAGACGCGACTTCAGTCCCCCAGTGCCTTGGTTCATGACCGTACAGGGCATGGAATGGAGACATATCCAAGGCTGAGTGATAACTGGAATTGTACCGGATTTCTGCCAACGAGAGGAACTGGCTCCAATGATTTGGGCACGCATGGATGAAGCATCTCAAATAGATTTCCAAGCATTGATTGACGCGTTCGGATTGATCATCAGTTTGTGGGTGATACGGAGTGCTCATCTTGAGTTCAAAACCGATGATGTCAAATAGTTCCCTCCAAAACTTGCTTGTAAAGATGGGATCGTGATCTGATATGATAGCTTTTGGTAACCCATGGAGTTTGTAGACATTATCTAGATATGCCCTCGCCACCTTTGCTGCTGTGAATGGGTGTTGCAATGGTAGGAAATGGGCATATCGTGTGAATTTGTCCACAACGACCAAGATGCAATTTGCTTTGCTCGATTGTGGAAGTCCATCAATGAAGTCCATTGTAACAACTTGCCACGCTCCTTCAGGTAACGGAATTGGCTCGAGTAATCCTGGATATTTAACCCTTTCTAGTTTTTCCTGTTGGCAGATCAGACATTCTGCACATTTTGTTTAATGGCTTACTTCATTTTTGGCCAGGCAAAGAGCCGCCTAAGGCGTCTGTAAGTTACTGGGAATCCCGAATGGCCACCCACGGTGCTATCGTGAAATGCATGAAGGACGCTCTGCTGCATTGCAGGGGAGCTGCCTAGCCACAATCTATTTCTAAAGTATAACAGCCCGTCAGCGACTGAGAAGCGCCCCTTCGGATCTGCTGTATGCTTGAACTGCTCCAATAATTTGCTGGCGTGTGTGTTGTCCGTGTAGCTGGCCCTGATATTCTCGATCCAAGAGGGTTGACAGACAAAGATTGCCATTGCTTGATTCTGTGCATTGTTGCGGCGGGACAGTGCGTCGGCAGCGTTGTTGGTGGTGCCTTGTCTGTAACAGATTTTGTACCGCAGCCCCAAGAGTTTAGTAAATGCTTTCTGTTGCCAAACTGTCGACAGCTGCTGATCATCCAAGTGCACTAAGTTGCGTTGATCCGTCCTGATCAAGAATTCATCATGATGTAAATATGGTCGCCATTGTTCCACAGCCATAAGTATGGCAAGGCATTCCTTCTCATAGGTGGAAAGCCCCCTGTGTTTGGGAGCCAGAGGTTCGCTCATATATGTGATTGGGTGCCCTCCCTGTTGTAACACTGCCCCCACTCCATAATCACAGGCATCTGTATCAATAACAAATTGCTTGGTGAAATCTGGAAGGTGCAGGACTGGTGCTGATATCAAACTCTGCTTGAGTAGTTCAAATGCTGTAGTAGTGTCCTGAGTCCAGACAAACGGGTGGTTCTTCTTCAGCAGATTGAAAAGAGGCCTGGCAATAATGCCAAAATGCTTGACAAATTTCCTGTAGTATCCAGCCAACCAAAGGAAACTGCGTACTCCACGGCTGTTACGAGGTACAAGCCAGTTCTTGATGGTCCCGAGTGAAGGAAATATGCCCTAGAGGCAATAATAAAGTTATTATTTATTTCCTTATTTCATGATAAATGTTTATTATTCATGCTAGAATTGTACTAACCGGAAACATGATACATGTGTGAATACATAGACAAACATATAGTCACTAGTATGCCTCTACTTGACTAGCTCATTAATCAAAGATGGTTATGTTTCCTAACCATAGACATGTGTTGTTATTTGATTAATGGGATCACATCATTAGGAGAATGGTGTGATTGACATGACCCATTCCGTTAGCCTAGCACTTGATCGTTTACTATATTGCTATTGCTTTCTTTATGACTTATACATGTTCCTGTAACTATGAGATTATGCAACTCCCGTTTACCGGAGGAACACTTTGGGTGCTACCAAACGTCACAACGTAACTGGGTGATTATAAAGGAGTACTACAGGTGTCTTCAAAGGTACATGTTGGGTTGGCGTATTTCGAGATTAGGTTTTGTCACTCCGATTGTCGGAGAGGTATCTCTGGGC
>LR880970.1:3919638-3939934 GCA_904067115.1 Aegilops sharonensis | reverse complement strand
ATGGTGTGATTGACATGACCCATTCCGTTAGCCTAGCACTTGATCGTTTAGTATATTGCTATTGCTTTCTTCATGACTTATACATGTTCCTGTAACTATGAGATTATGCAACTCCCGTTTACCGGAGGAACACTTTGGGTGCTACCAAATGTCACAACGTAACTGGGTGATTATAAAGGAGTACTACAGGTGTCTCCAAAGGTACATGTTGGGTTGGCGTATTTCGAGATTAGGTTTTGTCACTCCGATTGTCGGAGAGGTATCTCTAGGCCTTCTCGGTAATACACATCACATAAGCCTTGCAAGCATTGCAACTAATAAGTTAGTTGTGAGATGATGTATTACGGAACGAGTAAAGAGACTTACCGGTAACGAGATTGAACTAGGTATTGGATACCGACGATCGAATCTCGAGTAAGTAACATACCGATGACAAAGGGAACAACGTATGTCGTTATGCGGTTTGACCGATAAAGATCTTAGAAGAATATGTAGGAACCAATATGGGCATCCAGGTTCCGCTATTGGTTATTGACCGAGAATAGTTCTAGGTCATGTCTACATAGTTCTCGAACCCGTAGGGTCCGCACGCTTAACGTTACGATGATAGTTTATTATGAGTTTATAAGTTTTGATGTACCAAAGTTTGTTCGGAGTCCCGGATGTGGTCACGGACATGACGAGGAGTCTCGAAATGGTCGAGACATAAAGATTGATATATTGGAAGCCTATATTTGGATATCGGAATGGTTCCGGATGAAATCGGGAATTTTCCGGAACACCGGGGGGTTACCGGAACCCTCCCGGGGGATGTTGGGCCTTAATGGGCCATAAGGGAGAAGAGGAGGGCCGGCCAGGGCAGGCCGCGCGCCCCTCCCCCCCTAGTCCGAATAGGACAAGGAGAGGGGGGGCGGCGCCCCCCTTCCTCTTTCCCCTCCCCCCTTTCCTTCTCCAACAAGGCAAGAGGGGGGAGTCTTACTCCCGGTGGGAGTAGGACTCCTCCAGGCGCACCCTAGGAGGGCCGGCCGCACCTCCCCCTCCCACCTTTATATACGGGGGCAGGGGGGCGCCCCATAACACGCAAGTTGATCTACGTGATCGTTCCTTAGCCATGTGCGGTGCCCCCCTCCACCATATTCCACCTCGGTCATATCGTCGCGGAGCTTAGGCGAAGCCCTGCGCCGGTGAAGCATCATCATCGTCACCACGCCGTCGTGCTGACGGAACTCATCCCCGACACTTTGCTGGATCGGAGTCCGGGGATCGTCATCGAGCTGAACGTGTGCTGAACTCGGAGGTGCCGTGCGTTCGGTACTTGGATCGGTCGGATCGTGAAGACGTACGACTACATCAACCGCGTTGTTATAACGCTTCCGCTTACGGTCTACGAGGGTACGTGGACATACACTCTCCCCTCTCGTTGCTATGCCATCACCATGATCTTGCGTGTGCGTAGGATTTTTTTTGAAATTACTACGTTCCCCAACACCGAGCTTGCTTGGGTCTGTGGAGACGCCATGCTCATCGATAACGTGACCCAAATAAGCAATCTGTTTCTGACCGAATGCACATTTTGATTGCTTTACTTGCCAGTGGTCTCGTCGAAGCAATTGTAATACTCGTCGGAGGTGCTCTACATGTTGCTCTAGAGTTTTACTGAAAACCAATATATCATCAAAGAACAGAATGACACAGTCTCGTAGTAGTGGTTGCAGAGTGCAAGTGATGGCACCAATGAAGGTTGGGGGAGCCGCCGCCAGTCCAAAAGACATAACCAAGAATTCCCAATGACCGGAGTGCATAGTGAATGCCGTCTTGTACTCCTCGCCCTCTGCCATTCTGATCTGATGGTATCCCGCACGCAGATCCAGTTTAGAGAACCACTTGGCCCCGACCAATTCGTCTAGCAGTTCATCAATTATCGGAACGGGGTACTTGCTGACAATTGTCATTGCATTTAGACATCTATAATCCGCGCATAACCTCCAGGTACCGTCCTTCTTCTTCACCAGTAGATCTGGGGAGGAGAATGGACTTGTACTCCTCCGAATGATTCCCGTGTCTAGCAGCTCTTTAATCTGACGTTCAATTTCATTCTTGAGTTCTGGTTTGTGCCGATATGGTCGCAGGTTGACTGGCTGAGCTTCTTCCATGAGCGGAATCCTGTGATCCCAAGCACGTCGCGGTGGAAGGCCTTTGGGTTCCTCAAACACATCTGTGTACTGCTCCAAAACCCGAAGAATTTCCACGGGAATTGGTTCTTCTTTGACCCCATGTCGTTCGCAGCATTCAAATGGACAACATAAGCTACTGACCCCTATTTACATGCAGCCACAAGTTCCTGAGAAGAAATTGCAAAACAGTGGATCTGATCGCTGGTGACTGCCTTCAAGTCCACTGAACCTTGGTCTGTGGTAATTGTCATCCATTGCGCCTCCCAATCGATGTGCATAGGACTATGTTTCTTGAGCTAGTCCATGCCGAGGATGGCTTCATACACCCCCAATGATATGAGCTTGAAATCTGTAACAAACTCATGACCATGCGATGTCCATGGACATTGTGGAATGAAACTGTCACAACGCAATACTGCGCCGTCGGCTACCTTGACCTTGCAAACTGTAGGCAATTTGCAGACCCCCGTCAGTTTAGAAGCCATTCGATGATCGACAAACGAAGATGAACTGACAGAGTCCACTAGTAAGGACATCTCTCTGCCTTGGATCCAAGCATGAAGCTGCATCACGCCCGGACCTGAAGCTCCCTCAATTGCTTGTTTGGAAATGGTACACAGATTGTCCTCGTCAGGCTCGTGTGGCTCTTGCTGGTGCTCGCCACTTGCTTCTTCTCCTGCAAACAGCGCCAGCAATTCCTCCACAACATGCATCTGTACTGTAGGTGGACATGTGTGATCGTTGCCCCACCTTTTGCCACACTTAAAGCAAAGGCCTCGAGCACGTCTGAATGTGCGCAGTGCTGAAATTTTGCTGCTATCTGATGCTGAACTTGCTCTTGCTGCATCAGTACCTCGGCGATCTTTAGCTCTAGCAGTAGGTGCCGATGGCCTCAGGTTGCTCACTGGAAGACTTGGTGTGCTGGTTGTCACCCAGTGCGACGAGGATGGACGGCTGGGTGCGGAGCGCATGGAGAGCTTGCCATCCGCAACTTCTTCCCGGAGCAGAGCCAATGAACACGCCGTGTCGAGGTCCGGCGGTTGTTGAATGAGTACCACCGCCCGTATGTCCGCCCGCAGTCCCTCAATGAACCGTGTCAAGAAAAAATATGGGTGCGTCAGTTCAGAGTAAGAGATCATATGATTCATCAAAGTCTCAAAACGCTCAATGAAGTCGGCGACTGAATCAGACTGACGGATAGCATAGAATTGCCTAATGAGTAATTGGTGCTTATCACGCCCGAATCGTGTGCACAACAGGGCTGTGAACGATTCCCAGACAAGACCCGCGATCTTGCGCTGAACTGACTGCAACCAAATTGCGGCAGGACCGGAGAAATTCAAAATTGCCATCGGAACACAGTACGATTTGTTGACCGTGAACATATGAAAATACTGCTCTGCCAAAGTTTTCCAGAGTTGGAGATTTTCGCGCGCGAAGACAGGAAATGCCATCGATGGTGGAGCTTGACCCATGGCTGCTAGCATTTGCGAAGATAGGGGAAGTGACTGTTGGGACGGGATTATGGTCATACCCGTGACCGGGGCCGTCGCCGGTGACTCGGGGGTCACCGACGAAGGATCCTCGGTGTGCAGTGACGCGTCGCGGCATGGTTGCCCTTGGATCTCGCGTGCGACCGCAGGAGGGGTCGCTGGCGGCGTGGAGGACGACGCAACTTGAAGAGCCGCGGCCGAGAGTTCAAGCTGCGCGAATCACGCCTCCAGCTCCGGCTTCCAGGTGACGAGGGAGTCGATGCGTGTTGTTTGTGTCGCCAAAGCTTGGAGAATCGCGGTGGTGTCGCCGTCTTGCTTCTTGGCGCAAGCGGCGGCCTCTTCGCGCATCTTGTCGGCGCGGGCGGCAGCCTCGTCGCTCATCTTGTCGAGGTAGGCCTTCAGTGCCGGATCCATGGCGGCGATGAGATGGTCGCACGCTTGCTTCTGGCGACGAGTTTCTAGGGCGGCGGCAGCGGCGAAGGGTGGTGGGTGGCTAGCTGATACCAAGATGTTAGGTAATAGTTCGATCTAGGTTTCAATTACAGCCAGGAGGGTTGAATCAGTCTCATCACTCAGATACAACTCGCTACAGGAAGGGAACAGAAGAGAAAAGCCGTCGTGCCGATTTCTGATCCAAGCCCGGATGGTGCTCCTTCCGGACGGTGCGCCTTATGTATGGTTCTTCCACTCCGGCCCCACGTACAAACGGTTGGGGTGCTTGATCTGATGTGGCCTGGCGATGACGCGACTTTGCCCCTGATTGGTTTCCGTGGTTGGTTCTGCTGCCAGCGTGTTCCCTCTTGCTGCCGCCTCTGCTGATTCCTTCGTTTCCTTGGCTGTGTTCCCGGTCGGTCTTCGCTGCTTCTGCAGTTGGGACGCTGACAAGCCCTCTCCCGCCTGTCTGTTAGATTTACGGAAATGATAAGAAGCCGACGTCAGGTTTTTTAGGATTTGGGTCGAACATTCCTAACCATGGGATCAAAACATGAATCTTAGCACCCGTGAAACCAGTCGTGTCATCATTTTCTTTTGTTCGGAAAAGTAAGGTGTGGCCGCGAACGGGGGTGAACGGTGAACGCACCTTATCCGCCCACATTCCCCCCCTCTCCCACCCCACTCACTAAGTTAACCATCGCTTTCACTCGCTCACACATCCAGCGGCGGATCCCTCTCCCCACATCCACACCGGCAGCAACCGCGCTACGAGGAGCTCTGCAGCCCATCAGCGGCAATGGAGAGCGGCAGGTCCTGCGGCAGCCATGTGACTCGATCGACGACCACCGCATCAAGCCCCATGCATGGCGGTTGCCGTGCAATGAGTCCTGCAGATCCCGCCGCGGCTTCGGCGGGAGAAAGATGACAGGTCCCTAGCGGTGGCTGCCAAAGTACGAGGAGCATGCCACAATGGCAGCGACATCGAGTGCCGCGAGAAGCACGACACGGCGACTGCCTCGACCGTGTGGGATCCGCAGACGCTTCCATGCGATCTCGGGAGAGGATGGGTGGTAGGGCTGCACTTCTCCGACACCGCCATCTTCGTCTCTAGTGTGCGCTCTGCCTTCCACGAGGATGCTGGCGGCGATGCCTCTAACCAGCGCTTCGACCTCCTATTGGAGCCCATGCTTCACCTGGCCAACCGACGTGTTTAGTGTTAGAAGGGATAGAGAGAGAATTGGTGGAATTGTTTGATGTGTTACTTGAGCCTCGTGGGTATATATATAGGAATACAATGACCAACTTGAAGTACAAGACAAGGTAGGGTAAGATCCTACGATATCCTATCTTTCCTAATAATCATAATACTCAACATCCCCCACAGTCACAATGGTAGCGATGCAGGCGGTCAGACTGGAGAAGAATCCGAAGGTAAGCTGACGGACATTCCCCATAGTCGTAACGGTCAATGCATCGTGAAAGTTGTGGTTGGAGAGGAAACAAACGAGGTTGCTCAAGCATGGCGGTAGCCCTTTCTGCCGATGTCGAGGTAGCCGAGAGCGTATGATGGTGTAGCTGTGGTCGATGTCGAGTCGGGGTCGCCTAAGTCGAGGTAGTCGTCGTGGACCGGGAAGAAGAGCAGCGGCGGCGTCTAGGTTAGGAGCACGGCGACGGTGCTCGAAGTAGGCGAGAAAGAACCCGACAGTGTGACGAAGACCGGCGCAGACGGTGGCATTGTAGAGCCTAGGAAGACGGCACAACGCATACAACA
This sequence comes from Aegilops sharonensis, assembly GCA_904067115.1. Classification (NCBI taxonomy): domain Eukaryota; kingdom Viridiplantae; phylum Streptophyta; class Magnoliopsida; order Poales; family Poaceae; genus Aegilops; species Aegilops sharonensis. Next base: position 3,934,061 of record LR880970.1, on the reverse strand, counting down.
CAGAAGTCGATGCGGGTGGACGACGAAGTGGACCGGGTGCCACGACGCTACGGCCCGAAGGGGCGATGCAGCGACATCATGCAAGTCGGAGCGACGGTGGGGAAGACCGCAGGGTAGCGCCAGGGACCGCGTGCCATGCTCACTACAGCCCGAACGAGCGACGCAACGATAGCGTGCGACTCGGGGCGACGGCGGGGAAGACCTCAGGGCGGCGCCAGGGACCGTGTGCCATGATCGCTATGTCCTGATGGGGCGACACAGCGGCATCGCGAGGGTTGGTGCAACCCTAGGAATGGCCTAGAGCGGATGGCCTCGGGGCGGCGGCGGACGGCGGCAATACGACCCGAAGTGGCGACACGGCGGCAGCGCGCTGGTCGCGGCAGCCACGGAGAGAACCATGGGGCGGAGACAAGAACCGTGTGCCACGTTCGCTATGGTCCGATGGGGTGACGCAGCGGCAACGCGAGGGTCAATGTAGCACGACCTATAGCGGACGGCCTCGGGGCAGCGATGACCGCGGGGGCTGCGGCACTACGGTCCGAAAGGGCGACGTAACAACATCGCACGAATCGATGCAGCCGTAGGGTGAACCACAGGGGCGACGCTGTGGCCCAATAGGGCGACACATCGGCAGACCATTGCTCGATCAGTGAAGAGGCGCACGTACTCGACAACACTCTTCACGGAATTTAACGGAGGCACCGACGTGTGGTTGATCAAACCGGACGACATACATCAGATGGCTGGACATAGCAGAAGCGTGCAGGGAGAATATCACATCATATCATCATTAAAGTGCTATCTTGATACCAGTTTAAAATATTTTCAATTTTAAACGCTAAAAAAAATCTGAATGTTCATCACATATGTACCCTAAAAAATTTAGATCAAAATACAAAATACACAAAGAGAAAAAAAAGAGAAATGCAACATAAATATTGCCAATAAAGACAAAAGGATGAATAGTCTCCACATCTGAATTTGTCTTTTCTGTTTCTCTTTGTGTATTTACATTTTGATTTGAATTTTCTTAGGATGTAGACATATATGTGTTGAACATTCACAATTTTTTTCAAATTATTTTGACACATCTAAAATTAAAATTTTCAAACTGATATCATGGTAGCATATAAGTGATGATATCATGTCATATTCTCCCGAAACTTGCAACCGAGTATGAATACCGAGCGGTGCAAAGAGGCTGCGCTCGATGCGTGCGAACGCACTAGCAGCCCCAACCTGCATGAGACGCAGCATGCACAAGCAGCCAACATGCATGAGGCACGGCCACGCACGCGGTGTGGATCGACGCGGACGCTTTTTTTACAAAAAGGCCTTCATGGCTAGCTTTATTAAATCAAATCACACTTATATCATTCATTAAAAATTTAAGAATAAAATTAGGAGGAGTATCCAACCAAACAGACGGTGGATTATTCCTTCCAAAACTAGCTAGCTCATGGGCAACTGTATTAGACTCCCTATTACAATGTTTAATAAAACCTTCCCAAAATCTTTCAGTAGACTTCGACACTCATTGAGAATTGGTGCTGCTACAGTGCTTCTGCCACGATCAAGCTATCCGTTTGAATATGAATTTTAGTGCACCCTAAACTCCGGATAAAAAACAAACCCTGCCTCATTGCTTATGCTTCTGCCACTACCACATCCAAAACAAATTCCATCCTTGCTGTACATGCACCGATGAATTCCCCGGAATGTTCACGAACCACAGCTCCACAAGCGCCCCGACCAGCATCCGTAAATGAAGCATCAATGTTTAGAGCTTGGAAATCTGACAGAGGCCTCTTCCATTCATTCAGGCGGGTGGACATAGTAGGTTGTTTTGTTGAACGTACAAAGTTTAAGGCCAGTGCGTGGACAGCCATAGCGGTTAGAGACGGATTCTGCACCTGTTCTCCCCGGATCAGCTCTCTTATTTGCCACCACAGGTACCAGCAAGTTACTGCAAACATTACAGGAAAATCCACTTGTCCATCATATGGTTCCTGAAATTTCCTGTCACACAGAAGGAATTCCAGTATCGCTACGCCCAAATGATCTACTAGGGTCGCATCCTCTATCATTTCATGCAAACCCAGTGCTCTCCAGATCATCTTTACCCGTCTACATGTGAATAACGCGTGCCGTGAATCTTCCGCTGCACCTTGGCACATGGGGCACTGGTCCCTAGTTGGGACGCGACGATTCGCCAAAGTGCTCAGGAATGGAATTGTATTATGTAAACATCTCCATACGAAGATTTTAACCTTTCCCGGCAACTTGAGACTCCAAAGTTTCTTCCACAGGGTGATTCAGATTACTGGTTTGTCCTCCGTCAGTACCCACTTTGGTTCCAAATTGATCTTCCCATTCTTTTTAGTAAGCTGAACGTACGGTAAATACACCATTCCTCGTAAACTGCCACGCAACAAAATCATCTATCTCATGGTGTGGTAACGGGATCTGCAATATACGCTCCGCATCAATGTGCCAAAAGTTTTCACGAATTAACGATTCATCCCAATTACCAGTGATAGGATCTATAAGCTCATTCACAAGCGTCAAGACACAATTTCCGTGGACTGTGATAATTTTCCGAGAAGGACTCTTTGCTATCCAACAATCATCCCATATGTTTACTTTCATACCATCTCCAACTCTCCATATGCATCCTTTCTTGAAAGTCTGAATCCCCGCATAAATGATTTGCCAAACAAAAGAAGACCCTTTCTTTACCGTACTGTTCAGAATATCCCCTGAGGGGTAGTATCTTGCACGCATCATCCTAGCAAACAAAGAGTCATAATTTTCAATCAATCTCCAGCACTGTTTGGCTAGCATCGCCAGGTTGAAACTATGAATGTCACGAAAGCCCATACCGCCTTTCTCCTTCGGGATACACATTTTCCACCATGCGAACCAATGTATTCGTTTGTGGTTGTCATCGTCACCCCACCAATATTGTGATATTGCATCAGTGATTCCTTTACAGATTTTTTTCGGGAATTTAAACACACTCATCGCATATGTAGGGATGGCTTGGGCCACCGCTTTGATCAAGGCTTCCTTTCCTCCAAAAGATAATGTTCTCTCTTTCCATCCATTCACCATTTTCTGAATTCTCTCTATAAGATGCAAAAAACAGTCCGTGCGATCAACCCCTATCATTGAGGGTAAGCCAAAATATTTGTCTGACAAAGACTCAGTCAAAATGTCCAGAATTTGACACACCTCTGCCTTCACCTCTACATGCGTGTTTGGACTGAAAAATATTGAGGATTTTGCTACACTAGAGTATGAAGGGTGACCGAGGTGTGGGAAAGGACATACGCCCACGCGTCCCTTGCAGCACGAACTGCAACAGTGCATCAGGAGTTACTTGCATGGGATCGGGACGTGTTATGTGCCCCCCAACGACAACTGAAAAAACTCAAGGCGGAGCTGGAACAGTGGCGGTTGGGCCCCCTTATTGACGAGGTGGTGGACCGGCAACGAGAATTATTGATTCGAATAGAAGAAACACTTGAGAAGGAGGAGATATATTGGGTTCAGAGAAGTAGAGCAAACTGGTTAAAGCATGGTGACCGAAACACTAACTTTTTCAATAATTTTGCGACAGCAAGAAGGAAGAGAAATCAGATTCGGATATTGCTAGGAGAAGATGGCATCTGGAGAGATGATGTATAGTCGATGGGAAGTCTGATTGCAGATTATTTCAAGGATTTGTTTACAGCAGAAGTAGCTATTCCGGACGAAGAAGTGCTGAACAAGGTTAGACCGAGAGCCACAGATTACATGAATGAGTCCCTCCTGGCTCCCTATACCGCCGAAGAGGTAAAATCTGCGCTTTTCAGTACTGGAGATATAAAAGCTCCCGGTCCGGATGGCTTGCATGCTATTTTTTATAAAAAGTTTTGGCCGCTGGTTGGTGATAATCTGGTCAAAGAGGTACTTGATGCTGTTAATACTGGTGTTATACCAGAAGGATGGAACACTACAACTATAGTACTTATCCCAAAGGTGGAGAATGCAGAAAAAATATCACAGTACATGCCTATTAGTCTTTGCAATGTGGTATATAAGGTCATCTCTAAACTTTTGGCCGCTAGACTAAAGGTCCTGTTACCAGATATTATCAGTGAAACACAAAGTGCATTTCTGCCTGGTAGGATCACCACAGACAATGTAATTGTTGCTTATGAATGTCTACATACAATGAAGAAAAGGGAAAAAAGAAAGCATGGGACTTGCGCCATTAAACTTGACATGCATAAGGCCTATGACCGCGTTGAGTGGCTGTTCTTACAGGCAATGTTGGCAAAACTTGGTTTTGCTCAACAATGGATTCAATTGATCATGGCTTGTGTTACATCAGTGGAGTACAAAGTGAGATTTAATTCTAATGAGACACTCCCATTTAAACCCTCCAGAGGCTTACGGCAGGGGGATCCACTATCCCCATATTTATTCCTTCTATGTGCAGAAGGTCTTTCATCGCTAACTGAACATGAGGAGGCCCATGACAGATTATTGGGAGTCTAGGTGTGTAGAGATTCCCCTAAAATCTCACATCTTTTCTTTGCTGACGATTCTTTAATCTTGATGAGGGCAGATTCAGCAAACGCTGTGTTCCTGAGGAGGATTCTGGATGACTATTGTGCAGCTTCAGGGCAACTTGTCAGTGTAGGGATCGACACAGATGCTTTACAAAGGAACTAGCCCGTGCATGGGAATCGCGGGCGAGGACGACAGATTCAGATCCCATCAAGATGATGAAGATGCCGATGAAGTGTATGTGCCTTGTAGACGACAGATGCAGGTGGGCGATGCAAACCGATTTTAAATTGAAAAACCAAAAAAAGAATATCCATTAATCGACCAGCAAGGCAGAAAATCTCAATCAACGGATCGAGAAAAAGACTCTAGGGCAGACGATCAACACGATCGACGGACGAACCCTAGGTACGGGCAGTGCAGCCCCTGACGGCGATCATGGAGATCGACCGCCTTGGGCGTGGCGCGATGTGAAAGTGGCGGTGGCTAGGTTTTGGATCGAGATTAGGCTGATACCATGTTAGAAGGGATTGTGAGAGAATAAGAGAAATTTTTTGATGTATTGCTTGAGCCTCGTGGCCATATATATAGAAGTATAATGATCAACTTGAAGTACAAGACAAGGTGAGTAATATCCTACGATGTCCTGTCTCTCATAATAATCATAATACTCGACATCAAGGAGTCACTCTCCGTGAGCTCCTACGCCGGCACGCCATGGTGTTCCGACCACAACATTGCAACGGCGAGCCGTCGGCGGTCCGGGGCTCTCCGCAAGCTCATGTGCTAGCCCGCCATGAAAAGGAGGAGAAGAATTGGCTGCGCTTGATAATGAGAAGTAGCGAACTGTGCTCTCGGTGAGCCCCTACTGTTGAGAAGTATATATTGCATGTGTATTTCTTGTACAACAAGCCCTCCTCCTTCCTTATATAGTTGAGAACATGGCTCTTTTATGTATTTATATATATGTGCATATGCACCCGATCAATATATCATGAGTTGCATATATCTTCTACTCCTACGACGGCATGCCATGGCCCTTCAAGTGGAGTTGCAACAGAGAAATAGGAGTTTGGGATGAGCAGTAGCAGCGGGTGTCACCCGCTTCAGTTTTTTCATGGGTAAGATGATGCTTTTCTCAGCAACTCATTTTTCCTCTAGGGTTTCCTAGAGTCCACCCTTTCCTCTGGCGGAGACGCCGGAGTTCACCTTTAAACCCTACAGCCGACCGCCTGGACCACTCCCGGCGATCGATAGGCCTAGGGATCGAGCGAGACAACCTATCACCATAGAGGAACCGTTTCTCGAGGAGGCGGAAGGAGGAGCGAAGGAAGCTCGGGCGGGGTTAGGGCTTCTAGATGGGAAGATATATGGAGAAGGAGGTCGAGGGGGCGGCCCGTTGTCGGTGTCAAAACCGGCGGATCTCGGGTAGGGGGTCCCGAACTATGTATCTAAGGCGGATGGTAACAGGAGGCAAGGGACATGATGTTTACCCAGGTTCAGGCCCTCTCTATGGAGGTAATACCCTACTTCCTGCTTGATTGATCTTGATGAATATGAGTATTACAAGAGTTGATCTACCACGAGATCGTAGAGGCTAAACCCTAGAAGCTAGCCTATGGTATGATTGTTGTTGTCCTACGGACTAAACCCTCCGGTTTATATAGACACCGGAGGGGGCTAGGGTTACACCGAGTCGGTTACAAGGGAGGAGATCTACATATCCGTGTTGCCAAGCTTGCCTTCCACGCCAAGGAGAGTCCCATCCGGACACGGGACGGAGTCTTCAATCTTGTGTCTTCATAGTCCAACAGTCCGGCCAAAGGATATAGTCCGGCTGTCCGGATACCCCCTAATCCAGGACTCCCTCAGTAGCCCCCGAATCAGGCTTCAATGACGATGAGTCCGGCGCGCAGATTGTCTTCGACATTGCAAGGTGGGTTCTTCTCCAAATTCTGAATACTCGTTTGAATAGTGTTCGGCTTCCCATAAATATTGCACTCCTTGGCTTCTGCGCCTAATAATGGAGATCCTCCACGCGTCGAACGAATGCGAGAAGCCGGGGCATTTTTACAATTGCCCCCCTAGCCATGTAGGCAAATCGCCTATTAAAGAGACGGGGATTCATAGATCCATATCATACCATCCTCCCACAGTGAGTATCCATCGGAGCACGCCTGGAAAAAATCCATTCCAACATGGCCAGTCGCCGCAGCTCCTCCTCTCGCCCCCATAGCCCTAAGCCTGGTGATTGGAAGAAGTGTTCCGTCCCGCATAGCCAACTAGTGAGGCTACAGACCCAGGGATTTCTCCCCCTAGCGTATATGGTCCCCGTTCGAGCCGGGCTTGCCACCTATAATGGCGGAAAACAAGCAGAGAGCTTCCCCAATCCCTCCAAAGGGGAACGGGTATGCCTTGTCCCTTATTTATTAAGGGGACTAGGATTTCCAATTCACCCGTTCCTCCGCGGGCTCCTGGAGTTCTACGGCCTCCAGCTGCATAATTTCACTCCTGCCTCCATATTGCACATTGCTGGCTATGTCGCTCTTTGCAAACTGTTTCTGGGCTGCGAAGCTCACTTCGAGCTATGGAAGAGGCTATTCTGCCTCGTACCCCGTACACAGGAGGGGTCACTGTTTCAAGTGGGCGGAGCCGAAATATGGCACATCGCCGGGACCGGATACCTGTCCGGCACCACGAAGAAGGCATCCGAAGACTGGCCTTCATAGTGGTTCTATATAGAGGACGTCCCTCTTCCGGATCCTATTCGGATCGGCCTTCCTGAGTTTAATAATGTTCCTCTGAAGAAACGCCTAAGTTGGCGACCAAGGAGCCCTCATGAGGAAGATGATAGGGACATTTCTTACCTGATGAGCCGGATAAAGGTGCTGGCTCTATCAGCACTGACTACGACCGAAGTTATGGCAATATGCATTATGCGAGGTGTGCAGCCGCTTCAATACCGAGGCCGCCCAATGTGGGACTTTAACGGGGCAGACGATGCCACCCACTGCGACCGTAAGGGGCCAGACTCCGTTGTTGCTCTCGCAAAAACTCTATCCGGTCTGTACAAGGGAGAGGAAGAGGAGTTTCCTCCGCATCAAACCGCGGGACGGATTCTCCATGTAAAATCCTCTGAGCTGGGTAAGCTGCCACTTTTCATGCCCTTCCCTTCGACATTTCCACAATAAATGTCTTATTTTGCCCGTTCACTGCAGGAGCTGCGTAAGGCAGTAAGGGAGATAAATTGCCACCTCCACAACCAGAGGAACCTGAACGGTGCCTCGACCCCGGCCTTCAAGAGGATCCGGACATATTCGTGGAGCTAATCGATAGGATATTTTATCAATTAAGCCGTGATGAGGCCATGGTGGCTATTACAGCCGACTATCCGGGGCTACTCCCTGCCTCGCAGGTAAGTGAGACCAGGGGCCCAACCTTTGAGAAGTATCCCTTTCCAGGCACCTTACCTTCCGTATCTGCACGGTGTCTTACAGGGAAGGTCCTCCGGACGCCATGCCGAGCCCGTGGCGAGTTACCAACAAGGAGTACCGAGGCCAGGCAGGCTGAAAAGAAAAGCGGTTCGGACCGAGACGCCGGCGCAGAGGTATGATATAAAACCTCGCTCCATGGGTTTGTCTTTGAAAACACAATAACACCCATGTTTCCCAGAAGGAAAAATACTCGCCGGACTATATCCGGAGAAGTTGCTGATCACGCCTCCACTAGTCGGGCTCCAGGGCCGGACACGGAGGCGGGGCACACGTCGGACGTTCCTCCTACAGAGGATGCGGATAAAATCTCCGCTACAAATTCCAAAATGGAGAGCGCCATGAATCACAGGCGCCGCTGGGCCGTACTCCGTGACGCTTGTTTCTCCCAAGAGGAGTTTGATGCCTTCAATTCAGGAGACTCGTACATCCATGCTGCTCAAAATGGTCTTGCCAGAGCCACAGACTAGTACGTAAAGGATATACGGGTAAGAAAATCTGATGATTATATATATCAGTAGCCCTTGAGACTTGAAACAGTTGGCACAACTGATTTAAGGATCATTATCTGTGCAGGTTCTTACCGAGAAGAATACCCAATTGTCTCAAGAGCTAGAAGAGTGCAAGGCCCAGCTATGGGCCGCAGTGGCCGCATTGAAGGAATCCGAGAAGGCCCCCTCTGGTAACACCTGCTTTAAAGAATGACAGGTACCATATAGGATGCAGCATGCATGCAATTCTGACAATAAATATTGCAGATGACGCCGGAGTGAATCCAGATGAGCAACATGTCGTACGACGGCTAAAGGCTGGAGAGCGCGTGCTTACAAAGGTTAGGCAGGAGAAAAACAATCTCCAAGATGCCAATACCCAGCTGAGCGTGGAACTAAAGAATGTTCGCGCCCAGCTGTCAGACTCTGTGAAGGAGAACAAGCGGCTTCGATGCGGCATCTTCAGTAAGTGCTTGAACGAACTTCAAAAAGAGTTCGGCGAAGAAGCCAACTAACAGAGTTATGTCTGTAGGTATGCTGACAGGTCGTCCCGCGAACGAGATGCCCGGGTCTGCGGGTGATCTTCTACCAGAGATCTCACAACTGCACGAACAAGTTCGGCAGGTGATGCAAGGTATTGCCCAGGCCTTGTGGGCATCCGTCTCCCTGCCTGATGGCCTTGGAGGACTAGCAGAGAAGCTCAAGGGAGCACGGCGGTGCTTCCGATTATGGAAGGTATCGGCCTGCCGTCAAGGTGCCAGGGAAGCCCGGGCCATGGTGAAGACGCGGTATACCAAGGCTGACCCAAACCACATGGCCGAGGTTGGACCTGTGGGGCCCGATGGGAAAGAAATCCCTGTCAGTTTGGTGTATCACCAAGTAGAGTTAGCCGCCAAGTATTCCCAACATGATTGTAGGCTAGACAGCCTGTTGGATGGCATAGAAGAAGAATTTAGTCAGTCTAAGTGACTATGTAATTTGAATGACATGTAGAATGTCTCTAGCCGGATTGTAAATTGTCATGGCGGACCTTTTCGCTTCAACCTCTGGACCTGATAGTCCGGAGTGTATCCGAATACCAGCTCAGTTATGTAAAAAGCGGGGTATGCGTGGAAACCAAGCGTAGGGGTCATAAGTGCTTGAACAGACAATTACCCAACTAGTTATGTTATATTACATGGGTAGTAAGAAACATCTTCCAGGGAGAATAGTTTCGTTAAGGGTTCCTTTCCCTGGGTACGCATGCCCTAATGTGCATGTCCGAACTGCGAGAAGAGACGCAGGAAAAAACATCTGGGGGAAAGTGGAAAAAAAAATTAAAAAAACTGCGAGAAGAGACGCAGGAAAAAACATCTGGGGGCAAGTGGAAAAGAAATAAAAAGTCATCTTTTATTCACCGAGCAAGTTTTCCCTTAATAAAGCTAGCTTTCGGCTTCACCCAGTCTGAGGTACACATCCGGCTGACCCGGCAGTAACAATCACAGAGGTGCTCCCCTTATGCCCTAGCCGAATTAACGGGAACGTAGGGCATAAATACAAGAGCCAGGCAACCCAGCTTGGCCCAAACTTAAGTCATATCGATGCATATAGTGGTGAAAAAAAGGTACATGCGGAAGAATAACACATGTGCGGGGCATGAAGCCCATAAAATATTTAAGCTTCTGTATAGGAAGCCCCCAGGTATAATGAGCGCGGCTGGCGCATCAAGATTGTGTAGTCAAAACACATTTTATCCCTTCAAGGCCTCGAAAGAAAAGGGGAAGAAAGAAAGAAAGAAAAGACAGATAACGAATGTATAAAAATTAGACAGAGGTAAGGAGACGAACACGGAGTCCGGCACTAGGCATAGAATCTTCGGAGTCTAGCTGCGTTCCATGGATTTGGCTCGAGGCGGTTGTCCGATGCATCCCGCAGATGGTACCCTCCACCAGTTAAGACCTGGTCAATAATGAAGGGACCCTCCCATTTGGGCTTGAGCTTGTCCTTTTTCTTATCCAGTAGGCGTAGAACGAGTTCGCCAACGTTATAGGTTTTGGCCCGTACTTCTCTGCTTTGGTATCTTCTAGCCTGTTGCTGGTAGAATGCGGAACGAGCTTTTGCCACGTCACGCTCCTCCTCAAGGGCGTCCAAACTGTCCTGCCGATCGAGCTCGGCCTCTCTCTCTCTTCATACATGCGTACTCGAGGTGAGTCATGAATTATGTCGCAGGGCAGAACAGCCTCTGCGCCGTACACCATAAAGGACGGTGTGTATCTGGTAGTGCGATTTGGCGTGGTCCGCAGCCCCCAGAGTATGGAGTCGAGCTCCTCTACCCAGTGCGTGTTAGATTCCTTTAAGGACCGCACTAATCTGGGTTTGATGCCGCTCATGATAAGACCATTTTCTCGTTCGACTTGACCGTTAGTTTGTGGGTGATAGATAGAAGCGTAATCGAGCTTGATGCCCATGTTGCTGCACCATAGTTTCACCTCGTCGGCAGTGAAGTTTGTGCCGTTGTCAGTGATGATGCTGTGGGGGGCACCATAATGGTGTACAACCCCGGATATAAAGTCTATCACTGGTCCGGATTCGGCCGTTTTAACAGGTTTGGTTTCTATCCATTTGGTGAATTTATCCACCATTACCAGTAAGTATTTTTTCTTATGGGTTCCCCCCTTAAGGGGTCCAACCATGTCAAGCCCCCAGACCGCAAAAGGCCAGGTAATGGGGATTGTTTGTAGGGCGACGGGTGGCATATGGCTTTGGTTTGCAAAGGGCTGGCAACCGACGCAGCGTTGGACTAAGTCCTGTGCGTCTGCTCGGGCCGTCGGCCAATAAAATCCTGTACGGAAGGCCTGACTTACGAGGGCCCGGGCTGCGGCTTGGTGGCCACCGAGTCCGGCATGAATTTCAGCCAGAAGCTTTCGCCCTTCCTCTTCGGAGATGCACCTTTGAAGGACTCCGGTGGAGCTTTTCCTATAGAGCACTGCCTCGTGGACCATATAGGCTTTAGATCGTCGCACAATGCAGCGTGCCTTATTTTGGTCCTTGGGAAGATCCTGCCTGGTTAGGTAGGCCAGGAATGGTTCAGTCCATGGGGCGATGACGGCCATTATTACGTGGGCTGAAGGTGTTATTTCGGTGGCGGAGCCGCCGATTATGTTAGAGTGTTCGGTATCTGGCATTGTAGCCGGGTCCGGACTGTTGTTGCTTGTTTCCCCTTCCCAGGCCACGGATGGCTTAAACAGCCTTTCCAAGAATATGTTGGGTGGGACCGGATCGCGCTTAGTGCCGATACGGGCAAGGATGTTCGCCGCCTGATTGTTTTCCCGAGCTACATGGTGGAATTCGAGCCCCTCGAACCGAGCTGACATCTTGAGTACGGCATTGTGATAAGCCGCCATTTTCGGATCTTTAGCGTCGAAGTCTCCATTTATTTGGGATATTGCAAGGTTCGAGTTCCCGCGCACCTCCAGGCGTTGAATGCCCATGGAGACTGCCATTCGGAGACCATGTAACAGGGCCTTGTATTCGGCGGCATTGTTTTTAGTCTGTATACAGTATTTGGAGTACATATTGGACTGTATCTCTGGTAGGGGACGTCAAGACGACGCCGGCCCCCAGACCGGCCAATATTTTAGAGCCGTCGAAGTGCATAATCCAATTGGAGTATGCGCCGTATTCCTTAGGGAGTTCGGCTTTTGTCCATTCAGCGACAAAATCAGCCAATACCTGCGACTTAATAGCTCGTTGAGGTTTATATGTTATGTCGAACGGGAGGAGCTCTATGGCCCATTTGGCAATCCGGCCTGTGGCATCGCGGTTGTTTATTATGTCGTTCAGTGGCACTTCAGAGGCCACTGTAACTGAACACTCTTGAAAGTAGTGTCGTAGTTTCCGGGATGCCATGAATACCGCATACGCTATCTTTCGATAATGCGGGTACCGTGATTTGCATGGGGTGAGGACAGTGGATACATAATATATCGGCCTTTGAAGGGGGAATTTATGTCCGTCCGTTTCTCGTTCGACGACGAGTGCTGCGCTTACGACTTGATGAGTCGCCGCTATATATAGCAGCATCGGTTCGCCGATGTTTGGCGCGGCCAGGATTGGGTTGGTGGCCAGTATGGCTTTTATTTCTTCCAGTCCGGCCATGGCAGCATCCGTCCACTCGAAGTGTTCGGTGCGCCGAAGAAGGAGATAAAGGGGTAGTGCCTTTTCTCCTAATCGGGAGATAAAGCGACTTAAGGCCGCAACGGATCCAGTTAATTTCTGGATTTGCTTGAGGTCTGTTGGGATGGCCAATTGTGACAGGGCTTGGATTTTAGCCGGATTTGCTTCAATCCCTCTACAGGAGACGATGAAACCCAGGAGCTTTCCGGCGGGCACGTCGAAAATGCATTTTTCCGGATTGAGCTTGATGTCGTATGTTCGGAGGTTCTTGAACGTAAGCCTCAAGTCGTCTATTAAAGAGTCGATGTGTCTGGTTTTGACGACCACATCGTCTACGTATGCTTCCACTGTTTTGCCGATTTGCTTTTCCAGGCATGTCTGAATCATGCGTTGATACGTTGCACCGGCGTTCTTAAGCCCGAAATGCATTGTGTTGAAACAGAAGGGGCACTACAGGAATCAGCTACTTTGCCATCTGCCACGGCAGACGGCAAAGGCATGGACGGCGGACGACAAAAGGAGACAGCAAAGTAAGGTCCGGCAAAGAGCTACTTTGCCATCCGCTTCTGGCGGCTGACGGCAAAGAGACCTTTGCCATCAGCAGCGGACGGCAATAAATGCGCTGTTACTCCGTTAGGTGGTTAACGGCAGGCCTTTGCCGTCCGCCGCTGACGGCAAATTTTGGCAGGCCTTTGCCGTCCGCCGAATGATGTCAGCTGGATGTCACTACAGAGCAGGCCTTTGCCGTCCGCCGCTGTAGGCAAATTTTTTACTCGTTGCCGTCTGCCGCGGACGGCAAAGCCTTTGCCGTCAGCCACTATAGGCAAACTGACCAAATTGGTCAGCCTCCCAGGAAGCACAGTTGCCTACCACGTGGCCTCTTTGCCGTCCACTGCTGATGGCAAAGATCCCTTTGCCGTCGGTGGCAGACGGCAAAGAGCCTGCATATTGTCTTTTCTGTTTTTTTAATTCAACAATTTTCACAGCAAATATATATGACATATATAGATATATTTCACAAGGCTATTTGACAGCAATCATATCACATATCCAGCACATAAGTTTCATCCATTCATACATAAGCAAGTTCCATCAAGTTCCATCCATACACATTGTTCCATCCATATACATATTACAATGCAAAGTTTCATCAACATAGCAAGTTCCATCATAGCAAGCTAGATACAATGCAAAGTTTCATCAAAGAAAAAGCAAGCACTCCATCATAGCAAGCTAGTTTCCATGAAGTGAATGAAATCTGCAAAATGGCAAATAAGAAAGTTAGAAATAGGTGACTAGAAGAAGAAGAAGACTAGAACAAGAAGTATATGTCATTTATGAGCTAACTTAGGTGAAATGGATCATATGTGAGCTAACTAAGTTAAAATGGGTTGTTTATGAGCTAACTTAGTTGAAATGGATCATTTATGAGCTAACTTAGTTGAAATGGGTCGTTTATGAGCTAACTAAGGTGAAGGGCATCGTTTTTGAGCTAACTAAGGTGAAATAGATTGTTTTTGAGCTAACTAAAGTGAAATGGATCGTTTTTGAGCTAACAAAGGTGAAATGGATCGTTTTTGGGCTAACTTAGGTGAAATGGATCATTTATGAGCTAACTTAGGTGAAATGGATCATTTATGAGCTAACTTAGTTGAAATGGGTCGTTTATGAGCTAACTAAGGTGAAATGGATCGTTTTTGAGCTAACTAAGGTGAAATGGATCGTTTTT
>LR880970.1:3899455-3909602 GCA_904067115.1 Aegilops sharonensis | reverse complement strand
AAACAGTAGAAAAAAACAAAAAAAATGCTCACCTTGGCTCCGGGCCAAGGGGTGGTGGTGGACGGCCGCGGTTAGGGCAGCGGCGGCGGGCCTGGCTCCGGGGGGGTGTGAGGCGGATGCAGGGGGCCCGCGGCGAGCCTGGCTCTGGGGGCGGCGCGGGCGCTGGGGCCGACGGGCAGGTGGTGGGGGCGCTGTTCGGGCGACGGGGCGCCAGGGCGGGGCGCCGTTCGGGCGACGGGACGCCGGGGCGGTGGCGGGTGGTGGGGGCGACGGGGCGAGGGGCGGTGGGGCCAGGGGGCGGTGGCGGGTGGCGGCGGTGGCGGGTGGTTGGGACGGTGGGGCGACGGGGCGAGGGGAGGTCGGGCAAGGGGGCGGCGGTGGGTGGCGGGGGCGGCGGCGGGTGGCGGTGGTCGTCAGGGAGGAGGGGGACAGATTGAAATAGAGAGAGATGGGCGGGGTGGGGCTCGACCGTTAGTAACCTAAACGTTTGCCGTCCGCCCCCCTTTGCCGTCCGCTTTAATACTATTTGTCGTCTGCTAGCGGACGGCAAAGAGGGGCCCCGTTAGGTTTTCCCTAATCAGACCGTTAGTGTGGGCCGCCTCCCTCTTTGCCATCTGCCAGCTGACGGCAACGAATCTTTGCCGTCTGCTAGCGGACGGCAAAGAATTGGCTGATGGCACAGAAGCTCTTTGCCATCAACCAGTTCTTTGCCGTCTGCTTTTGGGTAGCTGATGGCAAAGAGCTGGCAGATGGCAAAGTAGCTGATTCCAGTAGTGGGGCCGTATGGCGTGATAAACGCCGTTGCGGCTTGGTTGGACTCGGCCATCTTGATTTGGTGGTAGCCGGAGTATGCATCGAGGAAGCACAATGAATCGTGTCCCGCGGTGGCGTCGATAATTTGATCGTTGCGGGGGAGTGGGAAGGGATCCTTTGGGCAAGCTTTATTGAGGTCTTTGAAGTCGACACATAAGCGCCAGGATTTGTCCTTCTTTGGTACCATCACCAGGTTTGCTAGCCAGTCCGGGTGTTTTATTTCTCTTATGAATCCGGCCTCCAATAACTTGCCTAGCTCCTCGCCCATAGCTTGTCTCTTAGGCTCAGAGAAGCGCCGAAGAGTCTGCTTGACCGGTTTGAACCCTTTTAGAATGTTAAGACTATGCTCGGCCAACTTGCGTGGGATTCCTGGCATATCTGTTGGGTGCCAGGCAAATATATCCCAGTTCTCGCGCAGGAACTCCCGTAGTGCGGCGTCCACATCGGGGTTTAACTGTGCCCCAATTGAGGCTGTTTTGGTAGGGTCCGTTGGATGGACTTGGAATTTGACTATTTCGTCCGCGGGTTTGAAAGAGGTGGACTTGGATCTCTTGTCGAGTATCACGTCGTCCCTGTCCACGGTCGAGCGTAGCGCAGTTAACTCCTCTGCCGCTAGGGCTTCGGATAGTGCCTCGAGGGCTAGTGCGGCTGTTTTGTTTTCGGCGCGGAGCGCTATGTCCGGATCACTAGCTAGAGTGATAATTCCATTGGGCCCAGGCATTTTGAGCTTCATGTACCCGTAATGGGGTATAGCTTGGAAGGTCGTGAATGCCTCCCGCCCTAGAAGGGCGTGGTATCCGCTACCGAACGGGGCCACTTGGAATGTTATTTCTTCGGACCTGTAATTTTCCAGTGTGCCGAATACCACATCTAGTGTGATTTTCCCAGCGCAACGTGCCTCCCGACTGGGGATGATTCCTCTAAAGGTTGTGCTGCTTTGCTCAATGCGGTTCCAGTCTATTTCCATTTTGTGAAGAGTTTCCTCGTAAATGAGGCTTAATCCGCTACCGCCGTCCATGCGCACTTTAGTGAGCCTAAAGCCGTCCACAATTGGACTAAGGACTAATGTGGCTGGTGCTCGGGCTGTTCGGCATTTAGGTTCGTCATTGGAACTGAAGGTGATAGCCGTGTCGCTCCATGGATTTATTGCTGCCACCTGGCAGATCTCGGCAAGGCTGTGGAGTGCTTGCTTGTGCCTGTTATTTGAGGCGAATGTCTCGAAGACTGTTAAGACCGTATTGTAATTCACGGGATGTTGCTCTGCGGTGTTTTGAATGAGGAGATCGTCACCGCTCTTAGCAACCTGCCGGAGTACCCAACATGCTCTAAGGCTGTGTGTTGGTGTGGTATCCACCGTACTGTGAATTTTGCAGGGTCCGTTAAGCCATCCCTCCAATAGGGTTCCGTGCCCTGTAGTGGGCTTTTGCTTTTTTGTGATTGAATCGGGTGACTTACGGGGTTGCACCCTTTTGATTTGGACTGGTTATTTAGCCAAAGCAGGATTATCCCAAAATTCTGTTTCGGTTTTCCAGGCGCTCTCCATCGCACAGTACTTCCGTACTATGGCCGCCAAGTCAGCGAAGTGTGCTATGTTGCGGCGGCTTATGGCGTTAAGGATTCCCTTGTCCGTGCAATTATTGCAAAAGAATGAAATTGCGTCTTTGTCTCGACAGTCCTTGACCTTGTTCATTACAAGGAGGAATCTGGCCCAATAGTGATGTACTGTTTCCTGGGGCTCTTGTCTAATGTGGGAGAGATCGCTTGTATCTGGGTGGGTGGGCAGATTTAAGTCCGAACCCTGACCCGATCTGAGACCCGGGGGCATGGGAGTTTCCGATCATGGAGGTTCGGGCTCCGGGATGTCGCCCAATAGGTCTGTCCCACTGCTTAATTCTACGTTCAAGGCTTGGGAGATGTCCTTCCGTATATAGGTATCCGGCTCGGAGAGCTTTGGAATCCGGACATAGTTTGTCCTCAAGACTGAGGAAAAAATTACCGCATTGTTCCTCCACCACCGCTATCTGATGGGTGACCGGCGGAGAGTTAATCTCCCTTTGGTCGGGTTTAAGCCCGATCCAATCATAGTCTGTAGAGACTCCCAAAGCGGCAATGCGATCCAGGAGCTCGTTTAGGGAAGAGAGCTCCATCGGATCCATCTGCTCGGCAAGTTCCGAGCCGACGTGGAGGCTGTTTTCGATGACCCGAGAAGTCATCGTCGGCGCAGCAGCCGAACAGGCGGTCATGACGAACTCGCCTATCCAGAGAGTCTGGCCGACAGCCAGGGCTCCCCAGAGATGATGCTGTCCTTGACAACGAGACGGGACATCCTTCCTTATGGTGACGGCACAGTGGAACTCTCAATGAAAGCACCAATGTCGGTGTCAAACCGGCGGATCTCGGGTAGGGGGTCCCGAACTGTGCGTCTCTATGGAGGTAATAGCCTACTTCCTGCTTGATTGATCTTGATGAATATGAGTATTACAAGAGTTGATCTACCATGAGATCGTAGAGGCTAAACCCTAGAAGCTAGCCTATGGTATGATTGTTGTTGTCCTACAGACTAAATCCTCCGGTTTATATAGACACCGTAGGGGGCTAGGGTTACATCGAGTAGGTTACAAGGGAGGAGATCTACATATCCGTGTTGCCAAGCTTGCCTTCCACGCCAAGGAGAGTCCCATCCGGACACGGGACGGAGTCTTCAATCTTGTGTCTTCATAGTCCAACAGTCCGGCCAAAGGATACCGTCCGGCTATCCGGATACCCCCTAATCCAGGACTCCCTCACCCGTCGTCCAGCAACCCGATCGTGGACAAACCTAAAGATGAAGGGAGGGAGGAGGATGAGGCGGAACCTCGCCAGGAGGACGAAGAGGATTGGGACAACCTGGGCCACGATCTGGCCCTAGAAGATGCTTTTGAAGGCTTGAAACTTCATGGAGAGGAGGAGGAAGACTTGGATCTGTCAGGAGAAGTGGAAGAATTGATTAAGGAGGTTCGATGACTGCGCCTGTTTATGGTTCATACGATGAGGCTATTTAGTCATGCGGCGCTGCTAAACTCGTTGAGGAACGCATGGTCGTGCGCCCAAGGAGTTACTTTCAATATCAAAGGACCTAATCTCTTCCTAGCTCAGTGCCATTGTTTGGGGGATTGGAAGCGAGTGATGGAAGGAGGGCCTTGGCAATTTAGGAGAGATCCGGTCGTCATTGTTAAGTATGATGGCTTTACAAAGGTTGTGGAATATGCCCTGGATATGTATCCCTTATGGGCTAGAATTAAAGGTTTGCCGGATGGCCTAACGAGGAAGAAGGAACTGGCTGAAAAGGTGGCTAAGAAGGTGGGCATGCCGCCCTTTACTTTTTCTATCAATGAGGGGAGGATTAACCCATCGACCTTTTTGAGGGTTAGGGTTTTTGTGGATGTCCATAAACCCTTGGTGAGGTTTGTTCCGATCACATTGAAAGAGTACAAGAGATACCCGGTTAGCTACGAGAAACTACCGGACTTCTGCTACTTCTGTGGTTGCATGGACCATGTGGTCGAAGAATGTGGAGACGGAGTTCACGATCCATCGGAGTGTGATTGGGGGGACTGGTTGCACAAGAGTAATGAGCAGCCTATGGGTGGTGCAGGAAGCGGTCGAGGAGGAGGGGGGTGATACGTCTCCAACATATCTATAATTTTTGATTGTTCCATGCTTTTTTATTATCAATCCTGGATGTTTTATAATCATTTTATAGTCATTTTATATCATTTTTTGGTACTAACCTATTGACATAGTGCCAAGTGCCAGTTGCTGTATTTTCCATGTTTTTTACATCGCATAAAATCAATATCAAACGGAGTCCAAATGCCACGAAACTCCATGATGATTTTTTATTGGCCAGAAGGAAGGCAATGGGCCTTGGTTACACATGGGGGGTGTCCCGAGGGGGGCACAACCCACCAGGGCACGCCGGGAGGCCCAGGCGCGCCCCGGTGGGTTGTGCCCACCTCGGGTGCCCCCGGACCGCCTCTTTGCTCTATAAATACCCCCAAAATACCAGAACCCTAGAAGCGTCGACGAAATATTCATCCAGCCGCCGCAGAGTCCAGAACCACCCGATCCAATCTAGACACCATCACGGAGGGGTTCACCACTTCCATTGGTGCCTCTCCGATGGTGCGTGAGTAGTTCTTTGTAGTACTTCGGGTCCGTAGTTAGTAGCTAGATGGCTTTCTCTCTCTCGCTGAATTCTCAATACAATGGTCTCTAGGAGATCCATATGATGTAACTCTTTGTGGTTTGCTTATTGGGATCTGATGAACTTCGAGTTTATGATCAGTTATATCTTTTTATATCCATGAAAGTTATTTGAGTTGCTTTGATCTCTTATATGCATGATCTCTTATAGCCTCGTATTTCTTCTCCGATATTTGGGTTTGTTTGGCCAACTTGATCTATTTATCTTGCAATGGGAAGAGGTGCCCGGTAGTGGGTTCGATCTTACGGTGCTTGATCCCAGTGACAGAAGGGGAGCCGACACGTATGTATCGTTGCTACTAAGGATAAAAAGACAAGATTACGAGAGTGAGATCTGATAGATATGATAGGATAATATTTTTGGTATTTTTATGATAAAGATGCAAAGTAAAATAAAAGCAAAGTAAAAAAGCAACAGAAATAACTAAGTGTTGGAAGATTAATATGATGAAAATAGACCCGGGGGCCATCGGTTTCACTAGTGGCTTCTCTCAAGAGCATAAATATTTTACAGTGGGTGAACAAATTATTGTTGAGCAATTGACAGAATTGAGCATAGTTATGAGAATATTTAGGTATGATAATGTATATAGGCATCACGTCCAAGACAAGTAGACCGACTCCTGCCTGCATCTACTACTATTACTCCACACATCAACCGCTATCCAGCATGCATCTAGAGTATTAAGTTCATAAGAACAGAGTAACACCTTAAGCAAGATGACATGATGTAGAGGGATAAATTCATGCAATATCATAAAAACCCCATATTGTTATCCTCGATGGCAACAATACTATACGTGCCTTGCTGCCCCTACTGTCACTGGGAAAGGACACCGCAAGATTGAACCCAAAGCTAAGCACTTCTCCCATTGCAAGAAAGATCAATCTAGTAGGCCAAACCAAACTGATAATTTGACGAGACTTGCGAAGATAATCAATCATACATAAAAGAATTCAGAAGATTCAAATATTGTTCATAGATAAACTTGATCATAAACCCACAATTCATCGGTCTCAACAAACACACCGCAAAAGAAGATTACATCGAATAGATCTCCACGAGAGAGGGGGAGAACATTGTATTGAGATCCAAAAAGAGAGAATAAGCCATCTAGCTAATAACTATCGACCCGAAGGTCTGAGGTAAACTACTCACACTTCATCGAAGAGGCTATGGTGTTGATGTAGAAGCCCTCCGTGATGGATGCCCCCTCCAGTGGAGCTCCGGAACAGGCCCCAAGATGGGATCTTGTGGGTACAGAAGGTTGCGGCAGTGGAATTAGGTTTTTGGCTCTGTATCTGATCGTTTGGGGGTACGGAGGTATATATAGGAGGAAGGAGTACGTCGGTGGAGCAACGTGGGGCCCATGAGGGTGGAGGGCGCGCCTAGGGGGGGGGGGATAGGCGCGCCCCCTACCTCGTGGCTTCCTGGATGCTTCCTTGACGTAGGGTCAAGTCTCCTGGATCATGTTCGTTCAGAAAATCACATTCACAAAGGTTTCATTCCGTTTGGACTCCGTTTGATATTATTTTTCTGCGAAACTCTGAAATAGGCAAAAAACAACAATTCTGGGCTGGGCCTCCGGTTAATAGGTTAGTCCAAAAAATAATATAAAAGTGAATAATAAAGCCCAATAATGTCCAAAATAGAATATAATATAGCATGGAGCAATCAATAATTATAGATATGTTGGAGACGTATCAAGCATCCCCAAGCTTAATTCCTGCTCGTCCTCGAGTAGGTAAATGATAAAAACAGAATTTTTGATGTGGAATGCTACTTGGCATAATTTCAATGTAATTCTTCTTAATTGCGGTATGAATATTCAGATCCGAAAGATTCAAGATAAAAGTTCATATTGACATACAAATAATAATACTTCAAGCATACTAACTAAGCAATTATGTCCTCTCAAAATAACATGGCCAAAGAAAGTTCATCCCTACAAAATCATATAGTTTAGTCATGCTCCATTTTCGTCGCACAAGAATGCTCTCATCATGCACAACCCCGATGACAAGCCAAGCAATTGTTTCAAACTTTAGTAATCTCAAACTTTTTCAACCTTCACGCAATACATGAGCGTGAGCCATGGACATTGCAGTATGGGTGGAATAGAGTATAATGATGGGGGTTATGTGGAGAAGACAAAAAAGGAGAAAGTCTCACATCAACGAGGCTAATCAATGAGCTATGGAGATGCCCATCGATTGATGTTAATGCAAGGAGTAGGGATTGCCAAGCAACAGACGCACTAGAGCTATAAATGTATGAAAGCTCAACAAAACAAACTAAGTGGGTGTGCATCCAACTTGCTTGCTCACGAAGACCTAGGGCACTTGAGGAGGCCCATTATTGGAATATACAAGCCAAGTTCTATAATGAAAAATTCCCACTAGTTTATGAAAGTGACAAAACAAGAGACTCTCTATCATGAAGATTATGGTGCTACTTTGAAGCACAAGTGTGGTAAAGGATAGTAACATTGTCCCTTCTCTCTTTTTCTCTCATTTTTTGGGCCTTCTCTTTTTTATGGCCTTTATCTCTTTTTTGTTTATTTTTTTATTCCTCACTTGGGACAATGCTCATGAAAATGATGATTATCACACTTCTATTTATTTACAACTCAATGATTACAACTCGATACTAGAACAAAGTATGACTCTATATGAATGCCTCCGGCGGTGTACCGGGATATGCAATGAACCAAGAGTGACATGTATGAAAGAATTATGAACGGTGGCTTTGCCACAAATACTATGTCAACTACATGATCATGCAAAGCAATATGACAATGATGAACGTGTCATGATAAACGGAATGGTGGAAAGTTGCATGGCAATATATCTCAGAATGGCTATGGAAATGCCATAATAGGTAGGTATGGTAGCTGTTTTGAGGAAGATATAAGGAGGTTTATGTGTGAAAGAGCGTATCATATCACGGGGTTTGGATGCACCGGTGAAGTTTGCACCAACTCTCAATGTGAGAAAGGGCAATGCACGGTACCGAAAGAGGCTAGCAATGGTGGAAAGGTGAGAGTGCGTATAATCCATGGACTCAACATTAGTCATAAAGAACTCACATACTTATTGTAAAAATCTACAATTTATAAAAAACCAAGCACTACGCGCATGCTCCTAGGGGGATAGATTGCTAGGAAAAGACCATCGCTCGTCCCCGACGGCCACTCATAAGGAGGACAATCAAAGAACACCTCATGTTTCAAATTTGTTACATAACATTTACCATACGTGCATGCTACGGGACTTGCAAACTTCAACACAAGTATTTCTCAAATTCACAACTACTCAACTAGCACAACTTTAATATCACTACCTCCATATCTCAAAACAATCATCAAGCATCAAACTTCTCTTAGTATTCAACACACTCATAAGAAAGTTTTTACTAATCTTGAATACCTAGCATATTAGGATTTTTTAAAAGAAAATTACCATGCTATTTAAGACTCTCAAAATAATCTAAGTGAAGCATGAGAGATCAATAGTTTCTATAAAACAAATCCACCACCATGCTCTAAAAGTTATAAGTGAAGTACTAGAGCAAAACTATATAACTCAAAAGATATAAGTGAAGCACATAGAGTATTATAATAATTTGGGGATCATGTGTGTCTCTCTCAAAAGGTGTGTACAGCAAGGATGATCGTGGTAAATTAAAAAGCAAAGACTCAAATCATACAAGACGCTCCAAGCAAAACACATATCATGTGGTGAATAAAAATATAGCTCCAAGTAAAGTTACCGATGGAAGTAGACGAAAGAGGGGTTGCCTTCCGGGGCATCCCCAAGCTTTGGATTTTTGGTGTCCTTAGATTATCTTGGGGGTGCCATGGAATCCCCAAGCTTAGGCTCTTTCCACTCCTTGTTCCATAATCCATCAAATCTTTTACCCAAAACTTGAAAACTTCACAACACAAAACTTAACAGAAAATCTCGTGAGCTCCGTTAGCGAAAGAAGACAAAAGACCACTTCAAGGTAATGTAATGAACTCATTCTTTATTTATATTGGTGTTAAACCTACTGTATTCCAACTTCTCTATGGTTTATAAACTATTTTACTAGCCATAGATTCATCAAAATAAGCAAACAAGACACGAAAAATAGAATCTGTCAAAAACAGAACAGTCTGTAGTAATCTGTGACTAACGCAAACTTCTGGAACTCCAAAAAATCAGCCAAAATAGGAGGACCTAGAAAATTTGTTTATTGATCAGCAGCAATTGGAATCAATATTTTAACAATTATGTTTGTGAACAGAAAATTTCTGGAATTTTCTGCAATATCAAATAACTATCATCCAAGAAGATCCTATAGGTTTAGCTTGGCACAAACACTAATTAAAACTAAAAAACACATCTAACCAGAGGCTAGATCAAATATTTATTCCTAAATATAAGCAAAAAGCAAAAAAAACTAAAAATAAAATTGGGTTGCCTCCCAACAAGCGCTATCGTTTAACGCCCCTAGCTAGGCATAAAAGCAAGGATAGATCTAGGTATTGCCATCTTTGGTGGGCAATCCATAAGTTGCTCTCATAATAGATTCATATGGTAATTTTATTTTATTCCTAGGGAAGTGTTCCATGCCTTTCTTTAATGGAAATTGGAATCTAATATTCCCTTCCTTCATATCAATAATTGCACCAATCGTTCTAAAGAAAGGTCTACCAAGAATAATAGGACATGAAGGATTGCAATCAATGTCAAGAACGATAAAATATACGGGCACATAGTTCCTATTTGCAACAATAAGAACATCATTAATTCTTCCCATAGGTTTCTTAATAGTGGAATCCGCAAGGTGCAAGTTTAAAGAGCAATCATCAAAATGACGGAAACCTAACAAATCGCACAAAGTTTTTGGAATCGTGGAAACACTAGCACCCAAATCACACAAATCATACCATTCGTGATCTTTAATCTTAATTTTAATTGTAGGTTCCCACTCATCATAAAGTTTTCTAGGAATAGAAACTTCCAACTCAAGCTTTTCTTCATAAGATTGCATCAAGGCATCAACGATATGTTTGGTAAAAGCTTTCTTTTGACTATAAGCATG
>LR880970.1:3855585-3869153 GCA_904067115.1 Aegilops sharonensis | reverse complement strand
TGAGGAAGATAGCGGCGGGTAAGGCATTTTTCATGCAAAGCAAGCATGTGAATGTAAATTACGTGTTACTTACCCGAATTCGGAGCTCTCCAGGGGCGTTTGCAGATCTGCCTCGCAGTGTGTCTGATGCCGCCGCATTCTACCGAGCCGAGGAGGGGAGCTCAACGGAGAAGGTCTTCTGGTCTCAGTATGCTGAGGCCGGCCATCCGGTGCCCCCTAGCGACCAGCTGAAGCAGCTGGTCGAGCTTCACAAGGTGGCCGAGCAGGCCATGAAGGGCCTCATAGTCCGGCTGTGGCCTGGAGAGGCCATGCCTGGGAGCTACTTCGGCCTCGTGCGACGGCTGGTGGATGCGTGCCCCTGGGTGGAGGTTATCAAGCGCTCCGCCTGTATTGAAGGTGTTCGTCGGGCCCTTGCCCGCGCAAAGGTGCATTGGGGCAAGCTGGATGCGGAGAAGCTAATCACTGACGCGCCACCAGCGGGCAAGGAATATCGTACGCCCGAGATGTATTATAAGACTGTCCTGAAGGGCGCCCGCAAGATTGCGGGTGAGTGCCCCAGGGATGTAATTATTGAGTAAATTCGCAATGTGTTTTCCTGTGCGCCGAAAACTTTGTTCATATGCGCTAAGCAATGCTTGTTAATTTAAAATATTACCTTCTGTGCGGCCGTTTATTAAATCTGAGAGATGGCAAGTCGTCGACTTCAGCCCCCATGCCACGAGTGCTGGGGTGTTCGGGATAAACTTGAGCACTCTAGTTCCCATTTATGGGTCCATCATGGGAGGCGCTCAACACAACGAACAAGGCAACCGGACTTATAGTGCTTGAACACTCTCACTTAGCCATAGAATTCTATAATTTTAAATTTCGGTGAAGCCCCTAGTATTCGGAGGACCGAATTGGGGCGCTATCCACGCCTTCGTCGGACATTGTCCGGAACTTCGCTCGAAGCGGCGTAGGTCTTTAAGGACCCGAAAGGACCTCTCGAACAGCGACCAGTCTCTCGCCTTATCATGACAGTCAGTTTTAGCTTTCTCCATTGAGGCGTTAACCCGGCTCAACCGGGGCGCAATCGCAGTGGTTCTCCCAGTGCTACCTTAGCCGATAGAACGGAACGTAAGGTGCCAAACATGGGAGCCGGGCAAACCCAACTATTGACCCAAGACATGATTCGGAGCCGATTCATATAATGCTATAAGTTCGGGGTGCCGCACTTGTGAAAGTGTGTGGACTTTATCACACCATAATGCGGAGAACATAAGCCCCTGGTGTATTTGGCCGTACCAAAATGTACGGGTGCAACATGTCGTAAATGAACATATATATATATATATATATATATAGATATATATATATATATAGATATATATATATATATAGATATATATATATATATAGATATATATATATATATAGATATATATATATATATAGATATATATATATATATAGATATATATATATATATAGATATATATATATATATAGATATATATATATATATAGATATATATATATATATAGATATATATATATATATAGATATATATATATATATAGATATATATATATATATAGATATATATATATATATAGATATATATATATATATAGATATATATATATATATAGATATATATATATATATAGATATATATATATATATAGATATATATATATATATAGATATATATATATATATAGATATATATATATATATAGATATATATATATATATAGATATATATATATATATAGATATATATATATATATAGATATATATATATATATAGATATATATATATATATAGATATATATATATATATAGATATATATATATATATAGATATATATATATATATAGATATATATATATATATAGATATATATATATATATAGATATATATATATATATAGATATATATATATATATAGATATATATATATATATAGATATATATATATATATAGATATATATATATATATAGATATATATATATATATAGATATATATATATATATAGATATATATATATATATAAGGTAATGCAATTATGGGCAAAAAGTGCTGCATTTTATTCGAGAAGATATGCTATGAGTGCGGAATGATACAAATAGTGCGGAAAGCAAGGGATTGGACGAATTAAAGGCGTCTCCCTCCAGGGGTAGGCCGCGGAATGTTTGTATTTAACAAATTTAATGCTCGTGATGGAGACCACCTGAGTGTTCGTCGCGGCCTTTGTCCTTCCCTGGCTGTTGCATCATGAGTTCGGCAGGGTCGCCGCTGGACAGAGTTCTGTATAAAAAAGAGAAAAATAAAAAAAAGAGCGACACACTTGGGAGCCCCTGGTGTGGTCGAACCGCACTCTGGGTTTGTTGTGGTTGTGCCTTTCCCCCTATGCCCATGGTATCTCCAAGGCGTAATTATGTACGCGGAGAGTTTGTTTTACAATTTTGTGAGGGCTGGGGTTGAGGCCGCATTGCTACACGTGCTCGGAACGTGCCAGGTGGTCTTGGTTGATGTTGCTCCGGGCGCGTTTGGTCGTGTCCGGTCGTTTAACGGTCGGACTCGAGAATTATCGTAAAAGGCTGCTCTGAACTTCTGCCGCGAGAGCCGGTGTATGTTCCTCCGTTCGGAGGGAGCGTTCCGTGTTTCCATTGACCGTGATGGCTCCACGAGGGCCTGGCATCTTGAGCTTAAGGTATGCATAATGCGGCACCGCGTTGAATTTTGCAAACGCGGTTCGTCCGAGCAGAGCGTGATAGCCGCTGCGGAACGGGACTATGTCGAAGATTAACTCCTCGCTTCGGAAATTATCCGGGGATCCGAAGACCACTTCCAGTGTGACTGAGCCTGTACAATTGGCCTCGACACCTGGTATCACGCCTTTGAAGGTTGTCTTTGTAGGTTTAATCCTTGAAGGGTCTATGCCCATCTTGCGCACTGTATCCTGATAAAGCAGGTTCAGGCTACTGCCGCCGTCCATCAGGACTCTCGTGAGGTTAAATCCATCGACGATTGGGTCTCAAACCAATGCGGCGAATCCGCCATGGCGGATACTGGTCGGATGGTCTCTTTGATCAAAAGTGATCGGGCAAGAGGACCATGGGTTGAATTTTGGAGCGACTGGCTCCATCGCGTATACGTCCCTTAGTGCACGCTTCCGCTCCCTCTTGGGAATATGCGTTGCGTATATCATGTTTACCGTCCGAACTTGAGGGGGGAATCCCTTTTGTCCTCTGTTGTTCGGCGGCCGAGTCTCTTCCTCGTCATCGCTGTGTAGCCCCTTGTCACTGTTTTCGGCGATTAATTTGCCTGCCTGCTTGAATACCCAACAATCTCTGTTGGTGTGGTTAGCTGGCTTTTCGGGGGTTCCATGTATTTGAAAGGAGCGGTCGAGTATTCGGCCCAAATTGGACGGGCCCGGAGTGGTTCTTTTGAATGGCTTCTTCCGTTGACCGGGCTTGGAGCCTCGGAATCCGGCGTTGACTGCCGTATCCTCATTGCTGTCGCCGTTAATGCGGCGTTTGTTTTTGTTTCGACGCAACCTGCCATTGCGGTCCTTGGTATCCGGACCGCCAGCATTTTTGCTGAGGTTGTTACTGCGAGCTAGCCAGCTATCCTCTCCCGCACAGAAGCGGGTCATGAGTGATGTGAGGGCTGCCATGGATTTCGGCTTCTCCTGTCCTAGGTGCCGGGCCAGCCACTCGTCGCGGATGTTATGTTTGAAGGCAGCGAGGGCCTCTGCATCCGGACAATCGACGATTTGATTTTTCTTTGTTAAGAATCGTGTCCAGAATTGCCTGGCTGATTCGTCTGGCTGCTGGATTATGTGGCTTAGGTCATCTGCGTCCGGTGGTCGCACATACGTGCCCTGGAAGTTGTCGAGGAATGCGGCTTCCAGGTCCTCCCAGCATCCAATTGACTCTGCGGGTAGGCTGTTAAGCCAATGTCGGGCTGGTCCTTTGGGCTTGAGCGGGAGATATTTGATGGCGTGAAGATCGTCGCCGCGGGCCATGTGTATATGGAGGAGATAATCCTCAATCCAAACCGCGGGGTCTGTTGTGCCATCGTAGGATTCGATATTAACGGGTTTAAACCCTTCAGGGATTTGATGATCCATTACTTCGTCAGTGAAGCATAGTGGGTGTGCGGCGCCTCTGTATTGAGCAATATC
Organism: Aegilops sharonensis; assembly: GCA_904067115.1. Lineage (NCBI taxonomy): Eukaryota > Viridiplantae > Streptophyta > Magnoliopsida > Poales > Poaceae > Aegilops > Aegilops sharonensis. The sequence continues at coordinate 3,864,971 of LR880970.1, read as the reverse complement.
GCGACGTAGCTCGAGAGCGTTGTCTGCTGTGTTCGGCCCGGCCGGAGTAGTTATATCCGGCGCGACGGTATTCTTCGTGGGTCTTGGGGCGCCCACGTGATCCATAGATAGATCTGGATTGTCTTGCCTTTTCCTCCAGTATATTTCGCAAGTCCGGCGCGTTCCCTCGTGGCTTCATGCTTTTTGAGCGATGCCGGGGTACGGTTTTGGTGGAGGGCTTGCACGCCTCTCTGTCGCGGCCACGAGGTGGTCGGTCTGCCGTATTGTGCGCTGGTGATCCAGGTTTGTACGCTTCCTCCTCTAATCGGGGGAGCAACTTGCGTTTTGGGTAACTTTTGGAGGGGCGTTCGAGTTCATACTCTTCGGCCGCGAGGACCTCGGTCCATCTTTCGGCCAGTAGGTCTTGATCAGCTTGAAGCTGTTGCTGCTTTTTCTTTAGGCTGTTTGCCGTGGCCATTAGCCTGCGTCTGAAACGCTCTTGTTCAACGGGATCCTCAGGCACGACGAATTCGTCGTCGTCGAGGCTTGCCTCGTCTCCGGAGGGAGGTAAGTAATTGTCATCCTCGACCTCTTCGTATGCCGCCCTCTCGTGAGGGCTTGCTTCTGCCTCCTCCCGCGCTAGATCGTGCTGGAGGGAGTTGTCTTCGGCACTTTCTGGGGTGTTATTATCTCCTGTGCCGGAATCTCCATTCTTGCCGTGGCGGGATTTAGAGCGGCGCCGCTGACGTCGGCGCTTGGGCTGTTTCTTTAAGGAATCGGCCTCCGCTGCTTCTTTGTCGTCCCCATCTTTTGGGGTGTCCACCATGTATATGTCGTATGACGAGGTGGTCTTCAAGTGTCCTGTAGGCACTGGTTCTTGGTAGTCTCTGGCATCGTCGTCCATACCATCGATGTCTTCGGAGTCGTAGTCGAGTACGTCGGTTAAATCGTCGACGGTGGCTACGAAGTGGGTGGTGGGTGGGATCTGAATTTCTTCGTCGTCAGCGTCCCAACCATCCTGGCCGTAGTTCGGCCAGGGCTCTCCGGATAGCGAGAGATGCGTCAGTGAATTTATGATATCGCCGAAGGGCGAGTGCTGAAAGATGTCCGCAGCGGTGAATTCCATGATCGGCGCCCAATCGGGTTCGACTGGCAGGGGCGCAGGAGGTTCGGAGTCCGGCAGAGAGTCCGGCCCCTCGGAGTCATGGGCTTTATGCGGGACAAGGTAAGTGTTCGGCTCCATCGCCGTAGAAGTTGCAGCTCCCGAGGCGGTGTCCAGCCATCCGTCCTCGATCCGAGCGATCGGCTCCGGACTAGGGGTCGGAGCGGATTCGTGTGCGGCCTCCAAGGTGCTGTCCGGCGGCAGAGTTAGGTCATGCCCATCGTGACAGCGCGGCACGCTCGGATGTGGCTCAGATCCATCGAAGATCAAGTCCCCGAGGATATCGGCCGTGAAGTTTAGGCTTCCAAACCTGACCCGACGGCCAGGGGCATAGCTTTCGATCTGCTCCAGATGGCCAAGCGAGTTGGCCCGCAGTGCGAAGCCGCCGAATACGAAGATCTGTCCGGGGAGAAAAGTCTCACCCAGGACTGCGTCGTTGTTGATTGAAGAGGCCATCAAGCCTATCAGTGACGACACAGAGGAACTCTCAATGAAAGCACCAATGTCGGTGTCTAAACCGGCGGATCTCGGGTAGGGGGTCCCGAACTGTGCGTCTAGGCGGATGGTAACAGGAGACAAGGGACACGATGTTTTACCCAGGTTCGGGCCCTCTTGATGGAGGTAAAACCCTACGTCCTGCTCGATTGATATTGATATTGTGGATGTTTACAAGAGTGGATCTACCACGAGATCAAGGAGGCTAAACCCTAGAAGCTAGCTTATGGTATGATTGTAAGGGTTGTTCTGATAGTCCTACGGACTAGAGCCATCCGGTTTATATAGACACCGGAGAGGGCTAGGGTTACATAGAGTCAGTTACAATGGTAGGAAATCTACATATCGGTATCGCCAAGCTTGCCTTCCACGCCAAGGAAAGTCCCATCCAGACACGGGGGGAAGTCTTCAATCTTGTATCTTCATGGTCTTGGAGTCCGGTCGATGATGATAGTCCGGCAGATGATAGTTCGGCTGATGATGGTAGTCTGGCTATCCGGACACCCCCTAATCCAGGACTCCCAAACATACCCCCATACGAGGGGCCGCATACATGTATAACAAGGGACAATAAAGCTCAATTTTATTTAATTCTTCGAACCGTACTCTGTTTATTTAATATTAAGTACACCTTTCGCACGACCCTTTTTCTTTCAAACTAAGTTCCTCTCTTTTACAGATGAACAATGTGCTACACCCGTCCAGGATACGGCACAACGGAGACACAGGCGCAGACGTGCAGTAGGGACCCGTTGCAAGGATTCTTTTCAGATTAAGACCCTGCGTAAACCTTTTTTCACTATCTCTTGTTGATATACATCCCCCCGGTTCCTTAATATAACCGAGGAGGAGGCTGGTGCTTTGGCATTGGCCGCACCAGAATTTTTGCGCGTACCTAGACACCAGGGGCCTAGGGCATTATTCTGCCCATTTTCATAAAGACCGAATACCTTAGGGAGTATTCGGCGTCTCGAGTTAGGCCTTATATGCATCAGCTCCGAATCATGTCTTTGGTCAAATGTTGGGTTGCCCGGCTCCTGTGTTTTGCTGCCTTATGTTCCGTTTTCACTGCTAACGCGGCACCAGGAGAACTACTGCGATTGTGCCCGGTACGGCCGGGCGAGCACCTCAGTAGAGAAAGCCGAAATCTGACTGTCATGATATAGCGAGAGACTGGTCAACCACTCGATGACTCACAGGAATGTTTAGGATTCCTCCGCATTAACGAAGGACCGGTTTTCGGTCAGGCACAGACGCACCCCGAATTCAGGAGAGTGCGGTGCCCCCAGGGGCTATATAGTAGCCCCACCCTCGAACTCCTATGGCTAAGTGAAAGTGATAAAGCATTATAGTCCGGTTGCCTGGTTTCTACGCTATCACCTCCTTAACAGGACCAAGACGTTGGATTAAGTGTGAAAAAACGCCTTTTTTTTGCAAACACCCCCGCACTATGTGCGTGGGGGCTGAAGCCAAGGACTGCCATCTTTCTGGTTATATACACATATACATAAACGACCGCACAGGGAGTAGTTTACTACTTGAACGCACAAGTATAAAAAGAACTTATATTACATTGAAACATTGTTTTCACAAATCATACATGTCATTTAAACATAATATCCTTCGAGCACTACGTCTCTATTAAACGAGCGCCCGGCAGGACTTCTTCAAAGTAGTGCTCGGCAGGTACTCGGCCTCTGTCCGAATCCTGGGATGCAATGTTAGTGGCCTTCATCTCTGCCCAGTATGTCTTGACACGGGCAAGAGCCATCCGCGCTCCCTCAATACACGCCGATCGCTTCATTGCGTCGATACGCGGCACCGCACCAAGAAACTGCTGCAGTAAACCAAAATAGCTCTTCGGCTGGGGTCCGTCCGGCCACAAGTGAGTCAAGACATGCTTCATGGCAAATCCGGACAATCGATTTAGCTCGGCCCATTCGGCCAACCGATCGGTCAGCGGCAGAGGACGCTCCGGACTATGGAATTGCGACCAATATAGCTCTTCCCTTCTGTGCCCCTTCTGGCCCCGGAAGTTCTCAACAGCGTCCACAGCGCTCGCCGCCATGTCCAGATAAGCATCCTCTGAACTCCACAATTTATCCAACTGAGCATACTTTGGATCTGTATATTTCCTCCGCAGCAGAAACGGTTTTCCAGCCGCAATTGCCCCGGCCTGATTTAGCTCCTCCTTGGTAGCTCTCAAAGCCGATTGGGCATTCTTGGATTCGGCGGCGGCCTTCTTTAGGCCCTCTTGTTCCGCTTGACGTTCCTTTTCAAGAACCGCGCAGCGATCGGTAATATTCCTTAACTTTTTGGCCATATCGGCCATCTCCTCTTTGCTTTGGCAGTGAGCAGCCCGTTCAGCTTCTAGCTATTCGGCCGCCTTTACAGCGGCCGCATTACTAATTCTGGTTTGCTCTTTCGCTCGGGCGAGTTCTGCCCGCAGCTCCTCCACGGCAGCGGCACCATCTGCATTAAGCATACAAACAGTAAGACATGGGCGTCAAGCTCCCTTACAAGGTGTCCGCATAGAGGTCGCATACCATGTGACTCGTCAAACCGTTTATTGACCAGCGCGATGTCCGCATCCGCCTCGTCAAGTTGCCGCTTTAGTTCGGCATATTCAGCAGTCCGGCTGGCCTCCGGACGCCCTGCCACCTATTCAGGAGCGGCGATATGTTATAACTGAGAATTTGATCCTCGACACATTGTCAATTTTGACAACATACCAAGTCTCAGGGGCTACTATCTATACAGGGCGCATTTTATATGCATAACTGTCAGAAGGTACATTATTTTTGCGTACCTGAAACCCCGTCAGTAAGATTCTGACGGTTGCATGCAATCCGCTCTCCGCGGATGCAATTCTTTCAATCACCGTACCCATTAGAGCACGCTGATCCTCTGAAATAGCCGCTCGCCCGAGCAGATCCTTCAGCTCCTCCGACCGCACGCCACTTGGAGCCGGACCTTCCGGCCCCGCCAGACTTGGGGGAACCCTCCATGAAGACACCTCCGGGTCGTCCGCCTCACATGAGGGTGCGACAGGTGGAGGCGTTTCGCTCTCCATCATCTTCGGAAGAAGATCCCCCGAAGACGAGCTCTGCTGAGAAGGGCTGAAGTCCGAACTACAAGGTACAATTTCGGTTATCCTCATGAATAAATACAGGGATGTTCCTTATTTACAAGACCCCTTCTTTTTACTTACGGCTGGCTGGAGGGCTGATCCCCTTGGGGAAATAATGCGGCTGGGTTACTTCCCAGCGCCGGACTCACTGCCGAAGATTCCTTCCCCCTCTTTGAGGCCTTGACCTCCGGATCTTCCGAAGCGGTCCTCTTCTCTCCTCGGAAGGTGGGACTCTTAATCCCTCCTTCCTTGATATCCTCCTTCGCAGAGGCGGTTGCTTCCCCGCTCCCCCCTTCGCCTTCTTCAAAAGGCGCGACCTTCAACATCTTGGTCAACATGGGATCCGGCGTGGTCTCTGGGAGGGGAGCCGGACACCTTATTAACTTTGCCTTGGCTATCCACTCCTGTTCAAGAAACAACTCCTTTAAAGGGCATATATATATATGAAATAAATGAATGAACAGCTTGTCCGGTTACAGGACTACTTACTTGAGTATCTGGGCGGTTGCAGCTTAGTCCTGCGTCCTCGGTCAAGTCCGGGCACTTCTCTTGTGATCCGAAGAACAGTTTATACATCTCCACGGGCGTCGTGCCCATAAAATTTTGGAGAGCTCGTGGTCCCTCCGGATTGAATTCCCACAGGCGGAGGGGGCGACGTTTGCAGGGCTGAAGGCGCCGGATCACCATAACCAGCGCCACTGCAACCAGATTGATCCCTCTTTCCTGGAGATCTCGAATACGGCCCTGCAGCAGGGGAACGTCCTTGGACGGCCCCCAGTCGAGCCCCTTGTTGACCCATGATGCCAGCCACTGTGGTGGACCTGAGAGGAAGGCAGGGAGCGCCGCCCATTTGGTGCCCCTGGGAACGGTGATATAAAACCACTCCCGTTGCCAACCAAGCTCCTCTTGAAAAGAGCCCTCGGGCCACGGAGCATCATCACATTTGCTTATGACCGCCCCTCCGCACTCCGCTTGCTGCCCCTTGATCATCTTTGGCTCCACCTTGAAGGTCTTGAGCCACAATCCGAAGTGGGGGGTAATATGGAGGAAGGCCTCACATACGACAATGAATGACGAGATATGGAGGATGGACTTCGGATTCAAGTCATGGAAATCAAGCCCATAATAAAACATGAGCCCCCGCACAAAGGGGTCCGTCGGGAAGCCTAAACCCCGAAGGAAGTGGGACACGAACGCCACATTCTCGCCGGGCTCAGGAGTGGGAATGAACTGCCCTGGAGCAGGAAGCCTATGCGAGATCTCGCCGGTCAGATACCTGGCGTCTCGCAGCTTTAGCACATCTTCTTCTGTGACGGAGGAAGACATCCATCGGCCGTGCTGGTCGGAGCCGGACATCGTCGAAAGTCCGAAGTGCCTGAATCTGAAGCTTTGGGTGTTGGAACTCGAAGCGCGAGGCGAACTCGATGGAGGGTGTAAAGAAGAAGAGGGCCTTGGTCTCATCATAAAGAGCTTGAATACCAAGAGCCCACCCCGTGGTCGATTAGGACTCGCCTTCGATAGAGAAGGCAGGCCAACGGGCATGGTTGGGTTACCCATGTCCGTATTGATGAGAATCCCGAAATAAGGGGGCACGATCTACGCTTTGATAAGACGTGCCAAGGAAACCGCCTCGCTAAACACGCTGACGTGGAACAATAAAAAACGATTCATATAAAGGCCTGCCCGTGGTGTGATGTCACGCCGTGCATAAATTATTCTCTCTACGGTGTTATGTGGAACTTGTTTTGCAGAGCCGGACACTATCCTTGTGTTCAAAACCTTCTATGAAGAATTCGGAGGAGGAACCCGCCTCGCAATGCCGAAGACAATCAACGCGCCGGACTCATCGTCATTGAAGCCTGGTTCAGGGGCTACTGAGGGAGTCCCGGACTAGGGGGTGTCCGGATAGCCGAACTATCATCATCGGCCGGACTCCAAGACTATGAAGATAGAAGATTGAAGACTTCGTCCCGTGTCCGGATGGGACTTTCCTTGGCGTAGAAGGCAAGCTTGGCGATACGGATATGTAGATCTCCTACCATTGTAACCGACTCTGTGTAACCCTAACCTATCCGGTGTCTATATAAACCGGAGGGTTTTAGTCTGTAGGGGGAACAACAATCATACCATAGGCTAGCTTCTAGGGTTTAGCCTCTTTGATCTCGTGGTAGATCCACTCTTGTAACACACATCATCAATATTAATCAAGCAGGACGTAGGGTTTTACCTCCATCAAGAGGGCCCGAACCTGGGTAAAACATCGTGTCCCTTGTCTCCTGTTACCATCCGCCTAGACGCACAGTTCGGGACCCCCTACCCGAGATCCGCCGGTTTTGACACCGACAACGGGCTACGCCCCGGTGGTCTCCGCGCGTCCAGCCGCTGATCGTAGCGCAAGTCCGGCGAGTCGCCACCGCGTTGTTGGTCGCCGCAGGCCAAAACTCCGGCGGGCTGACGTGGATGCTTAGTTAGGTGTTAATCACCTCTCAATTAACCCCTGACACTGAACACTGGGCCCCTGCGCCATTAATCCTATTATTAGAATAATCTAGCCCCCCTGTTTAACCCGTGTCACTGACGTGTGGACCCCACACGTCAGGTTTGACCAGTCAGCTCTGCTGACTTACTAACGCAAGCATGACGCAGTTATTTATTTTCTGGATTTAAATTAAATCAGGAAATTCCAAAAAATGATTCAAACTTCAAAAAATCATAGAAATTCAACCGTAGCTCAGATTGAAATAATTTATATATGAAAAATTATCAGAAAAATGCGATCTATCCATCTGTACTTGTCTCATGCATGTTAGAACACTTTAACCTTGCTGTTTAGGTGAAACAAGTTAATGCACTAATATGACCTCTTAAAATGGGTTTGCATTTGAATCTTTGGTTCAAATGGACTCATGTCTTTCTGTTCTAGCTTGCATTAGCCCAAAACCCATTCATATTGCCATGTCATAATCATGCATCATAATTGTTGCATTGCATTGATTGTGTTCTTCCTTGTTTGCCGGTGTTTGTCCCCTCTGAGTAGACGATGTACCGACGATGAGTTCGATGACACCGATGAAGAACTATATTATCTTCAGAAGTGCCAGGCAAGCAAAACCCCCTTGTTCATTCTGATACAATCCCACTCTCTCGCTCCTGCTCTCTTTTACTGCATTAGGACAACAACGATTCAACTGTTACATGCTGCGGTAGTTGAACCCCTTTCCTCTGCATGACCTGTCATTGCCACAGTAAATAGATGAAACCCACTAGCATGAGTAGGAGTTGTTTGAGCCCTGTTGTGCCTACTCATTCATGCTTGTTTGTCATGCCTGCTACTGCTTAGAGTTGAGTCAGGTCTGATTCATCGGGGATGAATCGGAGGTGTGTGAACATGTCCTACTGTTGGGAGCTAAGTGTGTGAACACGATTTGGTAAAGGTAGCGGTGAGAGGCCATGTAGGAGTACATGGTGGGTTGTCTCATTGCAGCCGTCCTCAGGAACTGAGTTCTGTCTTTGTGATCCATGAACAGTTACTACCACACATTGGGTTCCGGTAACTCGGCCCCTCTCGACTTATTAATCAACATGATCTCTGTCCAGGAGTTGCAACTAGTTTCTGGCGTTTGTAGGTAGTGTTAGTAGTCTACCAAGTGGCACCCGGTACAGGTGGGCTTGGGACACACTAGGCACCATGGCACGGTGTACCAAGCGTAGAACCACCCGTCGAGGTGGGCTTGGGAACCCTGCTCACATCGTTTGGGGCCGTGAGCGACACCCCCGCCGGATCTCCTTGCGGATGGAACCCGAATAGGCGATAAACCTGGACGAGAGACTTGTGTGGTTAGTCAGGTCGTGGCCGACTCCCTCGCCAGGCTTCCGCTTGAAGGTTGCCGAGATACACGTCGTGTACATGGTGGTAAGTGGCGAGAGCGTGTGTGAAGAAGTACACCCCTGCAGGGTTAATATGATCTATTCGAATAGCCGTGTCCGCGGTAAAGGACTTCTGGGTTGCCTATATTAGTTCATAGACAAGTGAAAGTGGATACTCTAAAATGCGCAAGATAAGCGTGAGTGCTATGGATGGCGTTCTCGTAGGGAGACGGGAGCGGATCCATAGTGGTGTATTGATATGGTGAATATGTGGACTCGTGTGCGCCACCTCAAAAGAGTTACTTACAGTCGTAGTTCAGGGTAGCCACCGAGTCAAAGCTGGCTTGCTGCAGTTAAACCCCACAACCCCTTTGTTGATAATGATGCATATGTAGTTAGTTCTGATGTAAGTCTTGCTGAGTACATTTGTACTCACGTTTGCCTATTTTATGTTTTTGCAGAGAGACTTCAGTCTCACTAGTAGTTCCGCGTGGACTTCAACGTTTAGCTTGATACCTCAGCTACGATCTTGTGCCCTCGGCAGGATCTGGTAGATAGTCAGGTTTCTAAGCCTTTTTCATTTGTAGATGTCTGTACTCAAACATGTTAACCTTCCGTGTGTGCTTTGATTTGTATGCTCTGAATGTTGGGTCATGAGACCCATGTTTGTAATATCTCGCTCCTCGGAGCCTAATGTATAAATACTTGAGTCGTAGAGTTATGTTGTGATGCCATGTTCTATTTACACATATC
>LR880970.1:3842564-3855354 GCA_904067115.1 Aegilops sharonensis | reverse complement strand
TAGCCACCGAGTCAAAGCTGGCTTGCTGCAGTCAAACTCCACCAACCCCTTTGTTGATAATGATGCATATGTAGTTAGTTCTGATGTAAGTCTTGCTGAGTACATTTGTACTCACGTTTGCCTATTTTATGTTTTTGCAGAGAGACTTCAGTCTCACTAGTAGTTCCGCGTGGACTTCAACGTTTAGCTTGATACCTCAGCTACGATCTTGTGCCCTCGGCAGGATCTGGTAGATAGTCAGGTTTCTAAGCCTTTTTCATTTGTAGATGTCTGTACTCAAACATGTTAACCTTCCGTGTGTGCTTTGATTTGTATGCTCTGAATGTTGGGTCATGAGACCCATGTTTGTAATATCTCGCTCCTCGGAGCCTAATGTATAAATACTTGAGTCGTAGAGTTATGTTGTGATGCCATGTTCTATTTACACATATCGAGCATATTGTGTGTATGTTTGTAATGCTTGGTATGTGTGGGATCTGACAATCTAGTTGTTTATCCTTGGCAGCCTCTCTTATGGGGAAATGTAGTCTAGTGCTTCCTTGACCCATATTAGTCCGCTACAGCCCGGTTCACCGGAGTCCTGCTAGCGCAACACTACTGCTCAGGACGCTTGACTGGCCGGCATGTGTTTCACTTCGTTCCTGTGTCTGTCCCTTCGGGGAAATGTCACGCGGTGACATCCGGAGTCCTGCCTAGCCTGGTACAGCCCGGGTTCCCGGAGTCCTGTTAGCCCAGTGCTACAGCCCGGATTCACACGCTGCTGGTCCACATGCTCGAAGTTGATTCATGTATGCCTGTCCCCATGGGTTAGTTCCACTTTGGGTTCATGACTAGCCATGTCGCCCTGGGTTCTCTGTCATATGGATACTAGCGACACTATCATATACGTGAGCCAAAAGGCGCAAACGGTCCTGGGCCATGGTAAGGCGACACCCGTGGGAATACCGTGCGTGAGGCCGCAAAGTGATATGAGGTATTACCGGCTAGATCGATGTGACTTGGAATCGGGGTCCTGACAGCTTTGGTATAAGAGCCTGACTGCCTGTAGGATTACCAAGCCAAACTGGTCGAAGTTGAGTCTAGAAATGCTTTAGTTATATAAGGGAATTGATTGTGGAAAGGAACGTAAGGCTCTTTTTACTCCTTATACCTTATGCCCTTCTGATCTGAGTCAACCTCTTCTTTTCTAAGGGGATTGAGAACTAGGCCTTCTCATCTATCTATCAGGATCACGTGTTACTAATCCATAGAATTTTAAGATTGTTGGTTTTACGCCCCAGTTCAGTTTCTACTACTTCCGTGTGTTCATAGTTGGTCTCGGAATCTTGATTTTGTGCTTCTGAGTGGTTATGCCACTATTTTGTAGCATGTCTAAAATCTTTGAGCATTTACAGCCGTTATGCAGTCCAAGTCATCCCAGGTTTCTAAACAGGCTGATGCATTTGCAAATCCCTTCCTCCCGTTCCTGATGTCCTTTTGGGCCAGATTAAGCACACTAATTGGTGAGTTGAGGTACTCTATTGCCTCGACATATATGCTGGAGTTAGTACTATGACCCTAGGTGCTTTAGGGAGTCACCTTGTAATCTAGCCATGTTTTGTGTTCCCAATGTGCTGGTTTTGGCCACCAATCTCAAAAGCATCCCGTGATGCCATTTAGTAGTAGGTATTCTACTCCTGGGTTCTTGACCCAAGATTCACTCTACTTACCTCGTGCTGATAGTGTTGCTCGTACCTTTAGGATATTAGTAACCTTTGCGATAGTCCTCGAGGTTTGTGGTATATCGTTCTTCCAATGCCATGAACCATTTTGGCAGAAGTTCTCCTGAACCAAAAGATCACAACAAGAGTGCTCTCAATGAGTTTCCTATCCTATGTTGTGAATCTGCCAGTCCTACCTCTTCGCATGGGTTATCCGGAAGAAATGTTGAACTTGGTTCGACATACTAATCTATGCACCCACAACTCAGAAAATCATATGTTCCTTTGAGTTGTCCCCCTTTAGTGTGTCTTCTGACCTTCTGATGAAGTCATGTACCTAGGGTAGGGTCATAGACCTGCCCAAAGGTACCCTCCACAAGGACACTCACAAGAGAAGCGGCCTTCCGGTCGACCTGGTAGGTTTCCACTCGATAGATTCATAGACACTCGACCAAGGGTTCCCACTCGACCACCAGGAGTCCAAGAGCCACTCGGTGCCCAAACGGTCTGTAGTTAAATAGTCTTTATAATCTTAATGACACTTTATGTAAGGCGTTACCAGTAACGCCTAGCCTTAACGCACCTTAAACCCTCTGTTACGTGGGCTGGCTGGGGTCCTGGCGCACTCTATATAAGCCAACCCCCTCCATAGGTAGAAGGGTTCGCACCCCTGTAACACATACGCATATAATCCAGTCGACCGCCTCCGGGCTCCAAGACGTAGGACTATTACTTCCTCCGAGAAGGGCCTGAACTCGTAAATCCCTTGCGTATACAACTACTCCATAGCTAGGATCTTGCCTCTCCATACCTACCCCCCATTCTACTGTCAGACTTAGAACCACAACAGTTGGCGCCCACCGTGGGCCCGGTGTTCTAGCGATTTGTTGGAGAAGTTGGGATTCTTTTGATCTCCTACATCATGGTTTCAGGTGGAGTTCTGGTTGACGGCCACGAGATCCATCTCGGTGCGCTCACGTTCGTCGCCGACGACTCCGCTTGGCTTCAGGAGGCTCCACTCGACGTGGACGCGCTCCCCATCCGCGGGGCGACGCACTTTCGCGCGTGTGTCCGCGGCGTCCTCCTGCGGCAACCGTCGACCCAGTATGGGTCGGCTCCTATGCCTTCTTCGCTCCCAGTCTCCCACCGGCGCAAGCGTTCCGGTCGGTCGAGGCTTCAGCGGTGGGTGAGGCATGCGGTGGCCCGCCAGTCGGCCACCCCCCAAGTCGCGGCGATCGAGCCCGACGAATCTCTCTACGGCCTGTTCGACCTGTCGACTGGCTCTGCAAAGACTACGTCCGAATGCGATAGCAGTGACCCGGCGGCAGAGGTTCTGATGGTCGATGGACCACGCAGTCCCCCCGGATTCACCCGCACCAATGGAGGTGACGGTGGAGGCGATCCGGAGCAAGCCCATGAAGAGTACTTGCCCGAGCCCCTCACTTCGCTCCAGAGGGAGGAGCTTCGTCGTTGGAACATGGATGCACTTCACACTCCTATCATTGGAGAAACTCCCGAGGCTCGTGCCTTGGATGATGCGCGCTTGGCCAACCTGGCTGAGCGCACTCGACTAGAGAACCTTCAGCGAGTACTTGACGAGCACGCGCGACCAAGAGTTCCAGAATCCAGTCGACGTCAGCTCTTTCAACCGCCAACTCAGGTATATCGAACTCTGATTCAGAATTTAGCAGCTGCCGCCCGTATAGCAGAGTCAATTCAGCCTTCCCAGTCGGAGGCGGGTAGAGGTTTGCTGCAAATCAGAGATCTGCTCCGGGTGGCAGGAGATCAAAACTCAGTTGTGTCACAGTCGCGGAACAGGATTCACAGCCGATCCGTCGCTGCGAATTCAGTCCAGTCAGCCCATAGTCCGAGATCGCCCCCGAGGTGTGAAGAACGTGGGGGCCGGCGTGATGATCAGTACAAGGGCCGCGAGCAATATGAGCACCGATTTGATCGCAACGATCGACGTCGAGCGCCCACTCCTCCCCCAAGGGGTGGATCATACGCTCCTCGGCAGCAGGACGACAGACGCCAGCACAGTGTTGGGCGAAGAGTTCCAGTCGACCCCAGGGAACTAGGCTTTGATGTGAGATCTATTATCGTTCAAGGTTTGGTCGACAGGAACAGAGCTCACCGAGACGGCCATGATAGAGATGTTCCCTCCAGGAGCAGAGTTCATGTCTCGGGACCAGAGTGTTTCAGCGGAGCCATCAGAGCCGCAGTGATTCCTCCCAACTTCAGGTTGGCGACTGGAGTCAGTAAGTTCACTGGTGAATCCAAGCCTGACACTTGGCTTGAAGATTACCGAGTGGCTGTTCAGATCGGCGGTGGCAACGATGAGGTAGCCATGAAACATTTGCCTCTTATGTTGGAGGGTTCAGCCAGGGCGTGGTTGAATCAGTTAGCACCCAGCAGTATTTACACTTGGGAAGATCTTGCCCGAGTGTTTGTCAAGACATTTGAAGGAACTTGCAAACGACCAGCAGGATTGACGGAGTTGCAGTCGTGTGTGCAAAAGTGGAGTGAAACTTTGAGAGATTATATCCAGAGGTGCATCACTTTGCACCACACAGTCGAGAATGTATCTGATCACCAGGCAGTCTGTGCCTTCAAAGAAGGTGTCAAGAACAGAGAGTTGAGTTTGAAATTTGGTCGAACCGGAGATATGACCCTGAGTCGGATGATGGAGATTGCCACCACGTATGCAAATGGTGAAGAAGAGGATCGGCTCCGGAGTGGTAAATATAAATCGACCGCCAATGAGGCCGGCGGAGGAAATTCCAGTCAGAAGCAGAAGCACAAAGCCGAGCCAGCTGCTCCCGGAGAGGCCTTGGCTGTGACCCCAGGAAAGTTCAAGGGGAAACCCAAGGGTCCTTGGAACCCCAAGAAGGTGAAAGAACAGGATGGAAACGACGTGTTGGATTTGCCATGTCATATTCATACAAAGAAAGATGAAGAGGGTAAACTCATTTACCCGAAACATACCACTCGACAGTGTCGGCTCTTGATTCAGCAGTTCCAAGGGAAACAACTCAAGGATAAGGATAAGTAAACAGACAAAGTTGAGGACAAATATGACAGTGATGATGGATATCCCCAGGTCAATTCCACCCTGATGATTTTTGCTGCCGTCGAAAGCAAAAGTCGATTGAAGGTTATCAATCGGGAAGTGAACTTGGTTGCTCCGGAGACTCCTAATTATCTGAAATGGTCCCAGACGGCCATCACATTCGACCAGTCTGATCACCCGACGCACATTGCCACCCTTGGGAGGCAAGCATTGGTGGTCTACCTAGTTGTTGAGGGCACTCGACTGACCAAAGTCCTGATGGATGGTGGTAGTGGCTTGAACATATTATACGCGGAGACGTTGAAAGGGATGGGCATTCCGATGTCCAGACTCAGTACCAGTAACATGAGCTTCCACGGAGTCATTCCTGGAAAGAAGGCTGAGTCACTCGGCCAAATTGCTCTTGACGTAGTTTTTGGTGATTCGAAGCATTTCCGAAAAGAAAAGTGGACCTTTGAGGTCGTGGATTTCCAGAGCGCTTATCACGCTATTCTGGGAAGGCCAGCTTATGCACGTTTCATGGCCCGACCATGTTACGTGTATCTTAAACTGAAGATGCCTGGTCCTAAGGGCGTGATCACTGTTAAGGGCAATCGGAAGAAGGCGGAAGAGTGCTTCCAGAAAGGCTCTAAGATCGCCGATGCTCAGTTGGCAGTGGTAGAGCTACAAGAGTATCAGAAAACTGCAGATCCGAGTGATTTGTTGCGAGCTAAGAAGCCTGCTACGGAGTCAGCATTTCAGTCAACTGGTGAGACGAAACAGGTTCACATTGACCCGACTGATCCCAATGCTGCTCTGACCAACATCTCCACAACACTCGACTCAAAATAGGAAGAAGCGCTCATCCAGTTCCTCCGTGAGAACTGGGACATCTTTGCATGGAAGCCTGCTAACATGCCGGGTGTTCCCAGGGAGCTGGCTGAGCATCGCCTACGAGTCGACCCAAAATTCAAACCGGTTAAAGAATATCTTCGGCGGTCCGCCGTCCAGAAGAGAAAGGCCATTGGCGAGGAGGTGGCTTGGCTCTTAGCGGCAGAGTTCATCCGAGAGATCTACCACTCCGAGTGGCTCGCCAATGTCGTCATGGTCCCCAAGAAGGACAAGTCATTGCGCATGTGCATCGATTTCAAGCATATCAATCGGGCCTGCCCGAAAGAACATTTCCCTCTTCCTCGCATTGACCAAATAGTCGACTCAACTACGGGATGTGAGAGGTTGTATTTTTTAGACGCTTATTCCGGGTACCATCAGATCCGTCTATATGGACCCGATGAGATTAAAACAGCGTTCATCACTCCATTCGGGTGCTTCTGTTATGTCACCATGCCGTTCGGTCTCAAGAATGCCGGAGCCACATTCATGAGGATGATTCAGAAGTGTTTGCTCACTCAAATCAGTCGGAATGTGGAAGCGTACATGGATGATATAGTGGTCAAGTCACGAAAGGGTTCTGACCTGTTGACTGACCTTGCTGAAACATTTGCCAATCTCAGGAGGTATGATATCAAGCTTAACCCATCAAAGTGTACATTTGGAGTTCCTGGTGGAAAGTTACTCGGTTTTCTCGTTTCTGAGCGAGGAATCGATGCTAACCCCGAAAAGGTTGGCACCATACTCCGAATGAAGCGCCCTGTGTGTGTGTGCACGATGTCCAGAAACTTACTGGATGCTTGGCCGCTTTAAGTCGATTCATCTCTCGCCTCGGTGAAAAGGCATTGCCTCTTTACCGACTGATGAATAAGTCAGACAAGTTCGAGTGGACTCTAGAAGCTGATGCAGCATTTGCAGAGCTCAAAGCTCTGCTCTCCACCCAGCCGGTGCTTGCTGCCCCAATCAGCAAAGAGCCTTTGCTGCTTTACATTGCAGCCACTGGACAAGCAGGAAGAAGAAAGAAAAGCCTTCAAAGTTCAACCCCCAGTTTATTATCTTTCTGAAGTGCTGACCCCATCAAAGCAAAGATACCCTCACTATCAGAAGCTTGTTTATGGGATCTATATGACCACAAAGAAGGTTGCTCATTATTTCTCCGATCATTCCATTACAGTCTTCAGCGACGCCCCATTGTCGGAAATTCTTCATAACAGAGATGCAACTGGTCGAGTGGCAAAATGGGCGATTGAACTCCTTCCCCTCGATATCAAATTCGGGGCAAAGAAAGCCATCAAGTCCCAAGCAATAGCAGACTTCCTCGCCGAGTGGACTGAACAACAGCTTCCGACTCAAGTTCACTCGGAACACTGGACTATGTTTTTCGACGGTTCCAAGATGCTGAACGGTTCTGGTGCGGGGGTTGTATCGGTTTCCCCCCGAGGAGATAGGCTCAAATATGTTCTCCAGATTCACTTTGATTCTTCCAACAACGAAGCAGAATATGAAGCACTCCTGTATGGGTTGCGCATGGCCATCTCACTCAGCGTCCGTCGCCTTATGGTCTACGGCGACTCGGATCTGGTTGTTAATCAAGTGATGAAGGAGTGGGATGTCAGAAGCCCAGCTATGACAGGTTATTGTAATGCAGTGAGAAAGCTGGAGAAGAAATTCGAGGGGTTAGAGCTTCATCATATACCCCGACTGAAAAATCAAGCTGCAGATGATTTGGCGAAGATAGGATCCAAGAGGGAAGCCATTCCTAGTAATGTATTTTTGGAGCACATTCATGCACCATCAGTGTAGGAAGATCCTTTCACAGAAGAAGCCTCGCAGCAAAAAAGTGCCAATGATCCGACTGAAGTTGAGGTCCCAGCCGTGGTCGACCTAATTATGGAAGTTGTGGTCATCACTCCAGACTGGACGGTGCCGTACATCGCATATATCCTAAGGAAAGAGCTCCCAGAGAATGAAGAAGAGGCTCGACAGATCGTCCAACGATCCAAGGCCTTTACAGTGATCAAGGGACAGTTGTTCAGAGAAAGCGTGACTGGAGTCGGCCAGAAGTGTATCACGCCAGAAGAAGGTCAGATAATTCTTGAGGATATCCACTCAGGAACCTGCGGCCATCATGCGTCCTCTCGGACCATTGTGGCTAAAGCATACCGAGCGGGATTTTACTGGCCGAAAGCAAATGAAATGGCAAAAGAAATAGTTGACAAGTGTGAAGGATGTCAGTTCTATTCCAACATGTCGCACAAGCCCGCCTCAGCCTTGAAGACCATTCCACTCGTCTGGCCCTTCGCTATTTGGGGATTGGACATGATTGGACCATTGAGAACTGGCAGAAGCGGCTTCACTCATTTGCTAGTAGCAGTCGACAAGTTCACCAAGTGGATCGAAGCTAAGCCCATCAAGAACCTCGATGCATGCACTGCTATCAGTTTCATCAGAGAGTTAATATTCAGATATGGTGTCCCGCATAGCATCATCACCGACAATGGGTCAAACTTCGATAATGACAAGTTCAAAGCCTTTTGCGCCTCTCAAGGCACGCGGGTCGACTATGCTTCAGTGGCTCATTCTCAGTCGAATGGACAAGCAGAACGTGCAAACGGCCTCATTCTCAAAGGGCTGAAACCACGGCTGATGCGTGATCTCAAACACGTAGCAGGAGCTTGGGTCGACGAACTTCCATCAGTTCTCTGGGGATTGAGGACCACTCCTAATCGGTCGACTGGGAGAACTCCATTCTTCCTGGTCTATGGAGCTGAAGCAGTTCTGCCGAGCGACCTGGTTCACAATGCGCCTCGAGTCGAACTATACTCTGAAGAAGAAGCAGAACAAGCCCGGCAAGATGCAGTTGACCTCTTGGAAGAGGAGAGAGAAATGGCCCTGATCCGCTCGACTATCTATCAACAAGACTTGCGTCGATTCCATGCCAGAAATGTGAAGAGTTGAGCCTTCCAAGAGGGAGATTTGGTCCTCCGAGTGGATCAACAGAAACCACACAAGCTCGCTCCCACTTGGGAAGGTCCCTTCATCGTCACAAGAGTTCTCCACAACGGAGCGTATCATCTCTACAACGTTGATCGCCAGATCGACGAGCCTCGAGCTTGGAACGCGGAGCTGCTCCGCCCCTTTTACACTTAATACTCACTCGATTGAGATGTAATAAAAGTACTTTTGTAGTTTTTTTATCTAAGACAAGAATGTTATAATTTTCCCAGTGGTTGTTATTACTTTTTGTTGAAATTTCCCCCAGCGGGTGGCTTAGTTGCGAATCGGTTCGCCTAAGTTTGTTAAAAAAATCCTTTCCGAGTGGCGAGCCAGTCTCTCACTCGGCGGCTTAGCTGCGAATCCGCTTCGCCTAAGTATTCAAAATCCTACCGAGTGGTGAGCCAGTCTCCCACTCGGGGGCTTAGCTGCAGTCCAAGTACTCGCCTAAGTATTCAAAATCCTACCGAGTGGCGAGCCAGTCTCCCACTCGGGGGCTTAGCCGCAGTCCAAGTACTCGCCTAAGTATTCAAAATCCTACCGAGTGGCGAGCCAGTCTCCCACTCGGGGGCTTAGCTGCAGTCCAAGTACTCGCCTAAGTATTCAAAATCCTACCGAGTGGCGAGCCAGTCTCACACTCGGGGGCTTAGCTGCAGTCCAAGTACTCGCCTAAGTATTCAAAATCCTACCGAGTGGCGAGCCAGTCTCCCACTCGGGGGCTTAGCTGCAGTCCAAGTACTCGCCTAAGTATTCAAAATCCTACCGAGTGGCGAGCCAGTCTCCCACTCGGGGGCTTAGCTGTGAATCCGCTTCGCCTAAGTATTCAAAATCCTACCGAGTGGCGAGCCAGTCTCCCACTCGGGGGCTTAGCTGCAGTCCAAGTACTCGCCTAAGTATGCAAAATCCTACCGAGTGGCGAGCCAGTCTCCCACTCGGGGGCTTAGCTGCAGTCCAAGTACTCGCCTAAGTATGCAAAATCCTACCGAGTGGCGAGCCAGTCTCCCACTCGGGGGCTTAGCTGTGAATCCGCTTCGCCTAAGTATTCAAAATCCTACCGAGTGGTGAGCCAGTCTCCCACTCGGGGGCTTAGCTGCAGTCCAAGTACTCGCCTAAGTATTCAAAATTCTACCGAGTGGCAAGCCAATCTCCCACTCGGGTGCTTAGCTGCAGTCCAAGTACTCGCCTAAGTATTCAAAATCCTACCGAGTGGCGAGCCAGTCTCCCACTCGGGGGCTTAGCTCCAGTCCAAGTACTCGCCTAAGTATTCAAAATCCTACCGACTGGCGAGCCAGTCTCCCACTCGGGGGCTTAGCTGCAGTCCAAGTACTCGCCTAAGTATTCAAAATCCTACCGAGTGGCGAGCCAGCCTCCCACTCGGAGGCTTAGCTGCAGTCCAAGTACTCGCCTAAGTATTCAAAATCCTACCGAGTGGCGAGCCAGTCTCCCACTCGGGGGCTTAGTTGCNCTCGGGGGCTTAGCTCCAGTCCAAGTACTCGCCTAAGTATTCAAAATCCTACCGACTGGCGAGCCAGTCTCCCACTCGGGGGCTTAGCTGCAGTCCAAGTACTCGCCTAAGTATTCAAAATCCTACCGAGTGGCGAGCCAGCCTCCCACTCGGAGGCTTAGCTGCAGTCCAAGTACTCGCCTAAGTATTCAAAATCCTACTGAGTGGCGAGCCAGTCTCCCACTCGGGGGCTTAGTTGCAGTCCAAGTACTCGCCTAAGTATTCAAAATCCTACCGAGTGGTGAGCCAGCCTCCCACTCGGAGTCTTAGCTGCAGTCCAAGTACTCGCCTAAGTATTCAAATCCTACCGAGTGGTGAGCCAGCCTCCCACTCGGGGGGCTTGCAACAGCCCAAGGATTCGCCTTAACATCCAAAATAATGAAAATCGCAAGGACGACGTGGTGCAGGTCGACTGCTACCTTCTCCTTCAAAGCTACGCCATAGAAATCCTACCGAGTGGAGAGCAAACCTCCCACTCGGAGGCTTAGCTGCAGCCCAGTGCTCGCCTAAGTAATAGAAATCCTACCGAGTGGAGAGCAAACCTCCCACTCGGAGGCTTAGCTGCAGCCCAGTGCTCGCCTAAGTAACAAAAATCCTACCGAGTGGAGAGCAAACCTCCCACTCGGAGGCTTAGCTGCAGCCCAGTGCTCGCCTAAGTAATAAAAATCCTACCGAGTGGAGAGCAAACCTCCCACTCGGAGGCTTAGCTGCAGCCCAGTGCTCGCCTAAGTAACAAAAATCCTACCGAGTGGAGAGCAAACCTCCCACTCGGAGGCTTAGCTGCAGCCCAGTGCTCGCCTAAGTAATAAAAATCCTACCGAGTGGAGAGCAAACCTCCCACTCGGAGGCTTAGCTGCAGCCCAGTGCTCGCCTAAGTAATAAAAATCCTACCGAGTGGAGACCAAACCTCCCACTCGGAGGCTTAGCTGCAGCCCAGTGCTCGCCTAAGTAATAAAAAACCTACCTAGTGGAGAGCAAACCTCCCACTCGGAGGCTTAGCTGCGGTCCAGTGCTCGCCTAAGTAAGGAATTCATCCCAATCCACAAGGACGACAAGGTGCAGGTCGACTGATACCTCCTCCTTCGGAGCTTCGCCACAAGTACAACGTGCGGTCCATCCCAATCCGCAAGGACGACGAGGTGCAGGTCGAATGCTACCTCCTCCTTCGGAGCTTCGCCACAAGTACAACGTGCGGTTCATCCCAATCCGCAAGGACGACGAGGTCAGTCGCAGTCTGTGTTCCATCTCTACCTGCAGGATAGATGAAGCACAAGTCGACTGGAGTTTCAACGGAATATCTTCCGAATGAGGAGCAAAGTTCTCTCGAAGGCAAACAAAGCATGTTAAAGGATAAATCAAGTTCGGGTAAACGTCCTACGGATCCAAAGGTGCTCAGGCGTTAAGCCCGTTAAAGTTTATCGGTTACAAAAACCACTCGGCATTCCGAGGCAAATTTAAGGTGGGACTTAGAAGTTTTTTACTCGTCCGGCGGAGGACTGGAAGGTGCAACAAACTGGTCGAGGTCGATTCCGTCGGCAACACGGGTAGCAGCAGCAATGAAAGTCTCCATGAAAGATCTGAAGTCATGCTTCCTGGTGTTGGCAACCTTGAGAGACACCAGCTTGTGTTGGGGAACGTAGTAATTTCAAAAAATTTCCTACGATCACGCAGGATCATGGTGATGCATAGCAACGAGATGAGAGTGTTGTCTACGTACCCTCGTAGACCAGCAACGGAAGCGTTGACGCAACGTAGAGGAAGTAGTCGTACTTCTTCCCGATCCAACCGATCCAAGTACCGAACGTACGGCACCTCCGAGTTCTGCACACGTTCAGCTCGATGACGTCCCTCGAACTCCGNTACCCTCGTAGACCAGCAACGGAAGCGTTGACGCAACGTAGAGGAAGTAGTCGTACTTCTTCCCGATCCAACCGATCCAAGTACCGAACGTACGGCACCTCCGAGTTCTGCACACGTTCAGCTCGATGACGTCCCTCGAACTCCGATCCAGCCGAGTGTTGAGGGAGAGTTTCGTCAGCACGACGGCGTGGTGACGATGATGATGTTCCACCGGCGCAGGGCTTCGCCTAAGCTCCGCAACGGTATATTCGAGGTGTAGTTTAGTGGAAGGGGGCACCGCACACGGCTAAGGAACGATCTCAATGATCAACTTGTGTCATGGGGTGCCCCCTGCCCCTGTATATAAAGGAGGGAAGGGGAGGGGCTGGCCGGCCAAGGAGAGGTGCGCCAGGGGTGTCCTACTCCTACTAGGAGTAGGATTCCCCCCCCCCAAATCCTAGTCCAACTAGGTTTCCCCAAGTGGGAAGGGAGAGAGAGAGGGGGCGCCCCCTTATCCTAGTCCTAATAGGACTAGGGAAGGGGGGAAGGTGCGGCCACCACTATGGCCCCCTTTTCTCTTTCCCACTAAGGCCCATCAAGGCCCATTGACCCCCCGGGAGGTTCCGGTAACCCCCCGGTACTCCGGTAAAATTCCCAATTTGACCCGGAGTGATTCCGGAGTCCAAACATAGGCTTCCAATATATCAATCTTTATGTCTCGACCATTTCGAGACTCCTCGTCATGTCCGTGATCTCATCCGGGACTCCGAACAACCTTCGGTACATCAATATCATATAAACTCATAATAACAG
>LR880970.1:3810933-3833922 GCA_904067115.1 Aegilops sharonensis | reverse complement strand
AACATGTATAAGTCATGAAGAAAAGCACTAGCAACAAACTATACGATCAGGTGCTATGCTAATGGAATGGGTCATGTCAATCAGATCATTCAACCAATGATGTGATCCCGTTAATCAAATAACAACTCCTTGTTCATGGTTAGGAAACATAACCATCTTTGATTAACGAGCTAGTCAAGTAGAGGCATACTAGTGACACTCTGTAGGTTTATGTATTCACACATGTATTATGTTTCCGGTTAATACAATTCTAGCATGAATAATAAACATTTATCATGATATAAGGAAATAAATAATAACATTATTATTGCCTCTAGGGCATATTTCCTTCAGCTTGTCCTCTTGCGCTTCCTTGCAGTGGACACGAACCAGAGATAGAGCAACATCAGCACCACACCTGGTAGAAGACTTTTTCCATTCTTTCACTCGACTTGGAATCTCATTCAGTCGAGTCATCAGGGATTCAAGGTCATTCTGAAGCGTCTGATCTGGCCAGAGAGTCGAGTCGATCCGCGACACTGCAACTTTCAGTCGAGCAAGATAATCCACCATGCTAGCAACGCGAGACTCCAGTCGGAGCACATTCATAGCAGCTTCGTCCTTCACAGGAGAGTTGACGGGGTCCAAGCTGGTTTCCACTCGACTAGTTTCTTCTTCGAAGTTTTGACAGAATTCTGAAAGCACAGCTCAGACTCAAAATACCGATCATGTGACGAGCCGGTGATAGCAAGACAGTCGGGTAAAAGAGATTACCTTCAAGCATGAGAAACAGCTTCTTGGCGAGCCCTCCAAGATAAATCTCCAGGTCATTTCGCTTCCCCGCCAGTTGGCCAGCCTTGTCAGACAGAACAATCTTGTCGTTCTTCAACCGACTAACTTCCTTGTTAGCCGCGTCAAGAGCGGCTTTCAGCTTGGCATTTTCATCTTCAAGTTTGTCGACAGAGGCAAGCTTCTCTTCAGCAAGCTTTGTTTTCTCCAAAGCCGCCTTCTGTGCCTCTGCAAGGTCAAGGTCCTTCTTCTTCAAAGTCTCTTCCAGTTTATCTGCAAAGCAACAATGAGAACAGAATTGAGAA
The DNA here is from genome assembly GCA_904067115.1 of Aegilops sharonensis. Classification (NCBI taxonomy): domain Eukaryota; kingdom Viridiplantae; phylum Streptophyta; class Magnoliopsida; order Poales; family Poaceae; genus Aegilops; species Aegilops sharonensis. Next base: position 3,832,849 of record LR880970.1, on the reverse strand, counting down.
TGAACAGAAAAACAAAGGCAGTCGTCAAAAGTTCTCACCAGCCATACCTTTTGCTTCATCCTTTGCTTTCTGCAAATTCTCCTGAGCAAGCTTCAAATCGAGGTTGAGCTGGATCTGCTTGTTCTCTAACTCAGTATAGCGAGCCACAAGCTCGCAAGATTTCTACAAAGAGTCAACCAACGAAAGACATCAAAGACAGATCACTTCCGAGTGATTAAGGAAAAATAGTAGCATTTCTAAGACTACAGTCGAATCAAAACATTCAAGAGTAGTCTCGGGGACTACACCCAGCGGGTGCACTCAGCGTGCCCCCACTGGTTTTACCAATTTGGTTCGACCAGTCGACCAAAAGAGGCAAAGAGGTTATGTGTCAGCGGTCAGCCGCGAGGAAAAAAACGACAACAACACACAGTTCTTTAGACTATAGTCGACTGCACGCAGTCGACCATAGTCTCGGGGACTACACCCAGTGGGTGCACTTAGCTTGCCCCCACCGGTTTTATGGTTCCATTCGACTTGGTCCATCCAGGTCGACTGAAGAAGTTCACAACATAAAGACTATAGCCGACTGCACGCAGTCGACCATAGTCTCGGGGACTACACCCAGTGGGTGCACTCAGCGTGCCCCCACAAAATTTCAATCGACACACCCACCCGGTGGGTGTACAGATATGGAAATCTCCAGAAGGAAGCAGTTTCAAGTAGCATATCCTAACAAAGCAAGCAACGATTGACTTACTTGGACATTGCTCTGGAGAGCTGAACTAGCATCATAGGCCGCCTGGCTAGCTTCTCGGACCGCTTTCACTAGCTCCATCATGATCCCTGCCTGGCGTATGGCGTCCTTAGCAGCACTCACTTGGTCTTCCGGGACGTGGTGTATAGCAAAGAGAGATGGTGGATCAGCAGTCGACGAAGTGGGTCGGGCACTTGTCAGCGGTACAGCAAAAGACACAGAAGCCCGAGTGGGGTTGCCTCCCTCGGAAATCAGCGTCTCAGGAATCGCTGCGACTGGAGTAGCCTTGCCAGCAGGCACTCTCTTGTTCGTCCCCTTCCTCAATGGCGCTTCCTCGTCATCATCGGGGAGATCAATGACGTGAGGCGGAACTACAAGAAAGATTCAAAAGTAAACATGGAAGTCCAATCGACTGAAAGCGAAACCTCAGAGATCATACCAAGGTTGGAGGTGGCAGCATCTTCCATTTCCTGATCTTCGTGCTTGGCTGAAGTCTCGGAGGTAGCGGCACTGTAGATGTCAAGAATCGGCTGATCAGTCATCAAGTCGACCCAAAGTTCACTCATGTTGAATAAGGAAATACAAGGTTCTGTTGGTTACCCGGAGATGGTGGGGATGACCATCCGCATCTTGGGCAGAGCCTTCGCCGGCTTTGACGATGTTGCTCGAGGTTGCTTCGGCGGTTTCTCAGTCGGCGCAGGGGAAGTTATCCTAGGTCGCTTCATCGACTGCCGAGTGGGCACAACAGCTTTACCGCGCCCGGCCACCGGGTCATGCGTCAACTTGGACCTTCCCTCCGAGCAAGGAGGATCGACGTCTTCCTCCTCTTCCTCCTCCTCCTCTTCATCAGAGCTGTCATCCCCCTCATCCTCCTCGCTGTTGGACTCCCATTCCTCCTGACTTTCACCTCCACTTCCTTCTTCTTCTTCGACTGTTTCCTGCGCCCCGTTGGGCATCGAGTACATCTCAGTGGTGACCTAGAAGACAACAAAACAAGGCGAAAGTCAGTCGACGAATTGGCATTTAAACAGAATGAATGCAGCCGAACCGCAGTCGAAGATAAGTGGTTGTACCTTGTCTACTTCGTAAGTCCGGTCGAGTGGTGGAATCCTCCTAGCTCCGCGAGGGTTATCTTTGTTTCCTGTGATGGCAGTCATCCACTTCTCCAGCGTGGCGTCATCGACCTCCTCTGGATGGACCCGAGTGGTATCATCCGTACCAGAGTACATCCACATCGGATGACCTCGGTATTGGAGTGGCTGAATACGCCGTCGGAGGAAAACCTCCAGGAGATCCATGCCGGTCACCCCATCGCGAATAAGCTGGACTACGCGCTCCATCATCAATTTTACTTGGGCCTTCTCCTCTGGTAACACCTTCAGGGAAGATGGCTTGCTCACTCGACTCATGGATAAAGGAGGGAGCCCAGTCGACTGCCCCGGCGTCGGCTGGTCTTGGCAGTAGAACCAGGTCGACTGCCACCCTCTAACCGAGTCAGGGAGAGTCATAGCCGGAAAGGCGCTCTTCCCTCTCATCTGGAACCCGAGTCCCCCGCACATCTGGACTACTTGGGTTCTCTCGTCATTCGGGTTCGTTTTCTTCACCGTCTGAGAGCAACAGGTGAATATGTGCTTGAAGAGACCCCAGTGCGGTCGACAACCCAAGAAGTTCTCGCATAAAGAAATGAAAGCAGCAAGGTAGACAATGGAGTTGGGAGTGAAATGATGGATTTGCGCTCCAAAAAAGTTCAGAAACCCCCGGAAAAAAGGATTCGGTGGCAGAGAAAATCCCCGATCTACGTGGGTGGCCAGGAGAACGCACTCACCCTCTTCAGGCTGCGGTTGCCACTCCGTTCCTGGAAGCCTCGCCGACCCATGGGGGATCAGTCCTTCATTGGCCAGATCGGTGAGGTCCTTCTCGGTGATGGTCGAGCGGATCCAATCTCCTTCGACCCAGCCTTGCGGCAGTTTGGACCGCGAAGAGGATCCGCCCCGACTGGGCGCTCTCCCCTTAGCCTTCGCCACCGCCTTCTTCACCCATTCCAGAGCTGCGGTCTTTTCCTTCACCATGGTCGCCGGCGAAACAAGTGCTGAGCTGCGGCGCCGGACAGGCTAAGAGCGCAGCGAGAAGGTTTGGAGGCGGAGGGAGGAGAAGATTGGGGTCGCACTGTTCAAAATACCCTGTCCGACGCTTTATATGGGGCCGCTTCCGAGTGGCTGACCAGTAGGCCCAGGCAATCTCGCCAAATCCTGCAACAGGCGCGCACGCGATACGTGGCGAAAAAGGCGGCGCAAAGATCGAGGCGTCATCGTCTTATCCCATCCGAGTGCCGCAGTTTTCTCCACTTCGCGTGCTTCCCAAGATTCAGATCCCGCGAAATCCGCTGACCGCGGAGCAACCTGGCAGATAGCAGATTTCCTCCGATCCGTCGCTCGGAAATCCTCAGGTTCACAGAGTTCACTCGACAAAACATGAAGAATGGATCAAGGCGACTGAAAGAGAAGTGGATGCCATCACTAAAAGGTCGTTGATCTAGAGTAAGAGACACTCGCAACACGAAGAATAGGTCGGAAAGATTATCAACTCCTTCCTCACTCAAACCTCGATCCATTCGGGGGCTAATGATGAAGTCATGTACCTGGGGTAGGGTCATAGACCTGCCCAAAGGTACCCTCCACAAGGACACTCACAAGAGAAGCGGCCTTCCAGTCGACCTGGTAGGTTTCCACTCGACAGATTCAAAGACACTCGACCAAGGGATCCCACTCGACCACCAGGAGTCCAAGAGCCACTCGGTGCCCAAACGGTCTGTAGTTAAATAGTCTTTATGATCTTAATGACACTTTATGTAAGGCATTACCAGTAACGCCTAGCCTTAACGCACCTTAAACCCTCTGTTACGTGGGCTGGCTGGGGTCCTGGCGCACTCTATATAAGCCACCCCCCTCCACAGGTAGAAGGGTTCGCACCCCTGTAACACATACGCATATAATCCAGTCGACCGCCTCCGGGCTCCGAGGCGTAGGGCTATTACTTCCTCCGAAAAGGCCTGAACTGGTAAATCCCTTGCGTATACAACTACTCCATAGCTAGGATCTTGCCTCTCCATACCTACCCCCCATTCTACTGTCAGACTTAGAACCACGACACCTTCGTCTATCAATTGATAGTCAAGAGTATGCGTGCGTTTGTTCATCGATGCCTACTACTCTTGTGGTCTGTCAAGCCATTCTAATCCGGAATGACTAGGAGAAACAAACTCAAGAATCCCATCCATATCCAGGATTAGGTCAAAGCAATTGTACTCCGTAGATCAAAATGCCAATCTAGCTTTTGCTCTGTTCTACCTTGGAGTATTACTATCTTTATATCAAGAATATCTTGGAATTGCACACCACCCTATGAATTCTTGACGCAGTAATACTTCTTGCCATCATTGTTCATTCCTCGGTTTCCGTGTTATTGTAACCGGAATGCCGACAAGTGAACCGTGATGTGCGAAATCAATACTCCTAGCAACTCTGTTGCTTGGTAGTTAATGCACAATAATCTCATTCTTAGTGTGTTAGTTATTGAATTATCATTCTAAGACTGATTGTGCTACCTAGTCCTTATCTCCGGTGCACTCCTCGATCAATGAGTTAGGATTGTGCCAATCCCTCACTCTTGTGATCATATCATCTTGCCCTGAAAAAGCAAGATTGTTTGCGAGCTTAGTAGCATATCGGTGGTTCATGATTTTCCGAATATCTCCTCGGAAGTATCACCAGGTTGTCACCTGACCCCTGTGTTGAGCTCGTGATCAAGTTGGTATTCTTGTAAACCACCCATTCTCCAAGAATCTGTGTCAGATACCCTGAGCTAGTTGGTTAAGCTAAACAACAACTTGGAGAGTTGGAAGATAAAAGCTTGTCTGACTTAGTTCATATCTAAGGGATATCTTCTGTGTGTGTGTGTGTTGAAGAAAGATGATATCTTCATCGACTGATCCCCATGATCAGTTGTTGAATCTATTATCTTGTGCAAACCTTGATTTGAGTGTGGGCTATCGTCAAATCAAGTTAGAACCAACGACATTCATAATGTTGTCTTACTCGTGGTTGATCCCTCGAGCATACACCATTACATCTTTTGGTCTGACCAATACTATCACCGTGTTCACATGATGGCGGAAGTCCAGTGATATGGAAATTGAGTTGTTGTTGAGCCCATCAACAACATTTTGTCTCCCCCATGATTCATGTTGAACATCAACCTAGTGTTGGAAACTTTGTAAGCAATGCCTTCGTGTTCCGTTCATGAAGCTTATGCTTGGATGGAAGAAGTGACTTCCTAGGATTCATGTGCATTTGGTGCAAGTTGCCGCCATAAAGTTGAGAAAGGTTTGTTTTGCTTCCTTCGGAATCATCCCAAGTCAGTCATGCATTCATGCGAGGTATTCTATGGTTTGGCAGATTAATTACCTCCACCCCATATGTATTCCCTAGCACCCCAAGCCACTGGTTGATTTGTTCAAGGAGAAGAAGTTTCTTCATAAGAGCTAGACTTACGCAAGGACTTCGATATCCTCGATGATGGTTCCCCACCTGAATTCGGTAGTGTTTTATTATAAGACTACTACATGGTCATGCTTGTCTTGGACAGTGTGTCCACGGGTTTGTAGCAGAACCAGCTCATGTTTTGGAGCTTGCTATCGTGGTTCATTCCCCGAGAATCTCGCAACGTCATCTCGTCGATTTGTGTTGCAAACTTTCATTTCTCTTTCTAGACTTGATGAGTCTGGAATGTCCTGACACCAACCAGATCTGAATCTCAGGCAGATATGATGGTTGGGTCATTCCCAGTATTTGCATTTTGTTCCCAGCTCGCACCCGTCATTGTGTCAGTATGCCATAGGTCCCATTCATTTCCGATGATAAGCAAAAATCATCCATTGCGTTGTCTTCAACAAGGTAGTCCACATCATCCATTTGAATCTGGATGTGTCATTCCTTTGAACTCCGCCAAATGATCGTTTGTGATTGCCTTAGGCTGGTATAAAGAGTCTCAATGATCTCTATATCAAAAGTAATTCTTTTTGCCACTTAAGGGAATACTTCTGCGGGTCACCTTCCTTAAGATGTCTCGTTTTGGTATCATGGCAAATCGACTCCTCGCTACGTGGACAACCGTTCACCACCTTCTTAAAGTGTGGAATTGCGTCTACGTAGTGAATCTTCGTCATCTGTTACACTCCATCCCTCCGGATGTATGTTTCATGTGTCAGCTCCAGAGATGTTTCTATGTCTCATTCTGTGAGTTGATCTTGTGATCATTAAGATGATCCTAAATTGTTCGAACCTCAAGAAGATCGATTCTTCTAAAATCCCCCCCTTTCTTCTCGTTGACATGTTGGATGTAGTTCTCAAGGCAAGACGTCGAGACAAAGATGGTGATCATGTCAAGGTTCTTATGAAGTGCAACCTGGATCGTGAAGACCGTGTTAGCTTGCGCCCCTCTGTCTTCTTACCTCACGTCTTGAATCTCGGGACGAGATTCTTGTTTAGTGGGGGCGAGTTGTCACATCCCTAGTTCTGGTATGCTCAAGGCTAGCTAGCCATGTGTGCATCATGTTTAAATTTCATTTAATTTTGAAATGAGGATTTGTGAAACCCTCAGAATCATCTCTAGACATGGCCCAAATAAAAAAATTGCTCCAAAAGGGTCCAAGAAAATTCTCATGTTGCTCTCTGAAAATATTGGACAGCTATAAGAATCAAACCAATATTTTCAGGAGCTCATAATTATTTATTTTGGGCATTTGGAATTAATGCATAATTATTTGCATTGGATATATCTATATATATATTTATCTATATATATATATATATCTATATATCTATATATATATTTATCTATATATATATATATATCTATATATCTATATATATATTTATCTATATATATATATATATCTATATATCTATATATATATTTATCTATATATATATATATATCTATATATCTATATATATATTTATCTATATATATATATATATCTATATATCTATATATATATTTATCTATATATATATATATATCTATATATCTATATATATATTTATCTATATATATATATATATCTATATATCTATATATATATTTATCTATATATATATATATATCTATATATCTATATATATATTTATCTATATATATATATATATCTATATATCTATATATATATTTATCTATATATATATATATATCTATATATCTATATATATATTTATCTATATATATATATATATCTATATATCTATATATATATTTATCTATATATATATATATATCTATATATCTATATATATATTTATCTATATATATATATATATCTATATATCTATATATATATTTATCTATATATATATATATATCTATATATCTATATATATATTTATCTATATATATATATATATGTTATATATATAATATATGTCCAAAAATTATGCCATTTTGTTGAGGAGTTCTGCAATAATACCACTAGCTCCTGCAAAAATTGGCATAAGAAAATAAAATGATTTAGTATTTTTATTAAATCAAAACAAATGTCAGAAAATAGAAAACAGAAACAAAAGTGGAAAAAACGCTTACCTGCACCTACCTCCCTATGCAGCCCGTCACTGTGCAGCCTGGCCTGGCCCAGTGGCCCAACAGGCCGGCCCAGCCGACTGGCAGCGCCAGTCGTCGTCCTCCTGGCGCCAGGGGGACGAGAGGCACGCGCTCGCCGCCCGCGTGCATGGGCGCCACGCAACCTGCCTGCGTGGTCTCTCCCCCGGATGCTCTGTCCGTCCCGGACGACGCCACGCACCGCCCCGCACCTCTCTCCCTCTCCCTCGCTCTCCCTCCTCCCCTGGTTCTCTCCCCAAGGACCGCCCGAGCACCACCGTCGCCGCCGCACACCGTTGCCATAGCCACCGTCTCCCCCTCACCTCTCTGACACCCGCAGGAGATCCGCCTCCTCGCTCTGAAGCTCTCCGCCGAGCCACGCAGGCTGGAGCGCCCCGTGGAGCCGTCGCCGTCGCCATCTTCGCCTTTGGCCGCCGGAGATCGTCTTCGCCGCCCCGCCGACTCCGGCCTTCCCCGAGCTCGCTGACGACGCCATCGACACCGCTGTGAGCCCCGCCATCGAACCCCCCCCTCTCCCTGCTCTTCTGGCGCCCTCTAGCCCCTCTGCCACTCGAGCCGAGCTCCGGCCGCCGCCCTGAGCTTCGCTCCGGCGAGCTCCGGCACCCTCGCAGCCTCCCACCTGCTTCCCTGGATGCGGACGACGACGGGCTACGCCCGGGTGGTCTCCGCGCGTCCAGCCGCCGCTCGTAGCGCAAGTCCGGCGAGTCGCCGCCGCGTTGTCGGTCGCCGCCGGCCAAAACTCCGGCGGGCTGACGTGGATGCTTAGTTAGGTGCTAATCACCGCTCAATTAACCCCCTGACACTGAACAGTGGGCCCCAACGCCACTAATCCTATTATTAGAATAATCTAACCCCCCCTGTTTAACCCGTGTCACTGACGTGTGGACCCCACACGTCAGGTTTGACCAGTCAGCGCTGCTGACTTGCTGACGCAAGCATGATGCAGTACTGACGCAATTTTTTTTTCTGGATTTAAATTAAATCAGGAAATTCCAGAAAATGATTCAAATTTCAAAAAATCATAGAAACTCAACCGTAGCTCAGATTGAAATAATTTATATATGAAAAATTATCAGAAAAATGCAATCTATCCATCTGTAATGGTTTCATGCATGTTAGAACACTTTAACCTTGCTTTTTAGGTGAAACAAGTTAATGCACTAGTATGACGTCTTAAAATGGGTTTGCATTTGAATCTTTGGTTCAAATGGACTCATGTCTTTCTGTTCTAGCTTGCATTAGCCCAAAACCATTCATATTGCCATGTCATAATCATGCATCATAATTGTTGCATTGCATTGATTGTGTTCTTCCTTGTTTGCCGGTGTTTGTCCCCTCTGAGTAGACGACGTACTGACGATGAGTTCGATGACACCGATGAAGAACTATATTATCTTCAGAAGTGCCAGGCAAGCAAAAACCCCTTGTTCATTCCAATACAATCCCACTCTCTCACTCCTGCTCTCTTTTACTGCATTAGGAAAACAACGATTCAACTGTTACATGCTGCGGTAGTTGAACCCCTTTCCTCTGCATGACCTGTCATTGCCACAGTAAATAGATGGAACCCACTAGCATGAGTAGGAGTTGTTTGAGCCCTGTTGTGCCTACTCATTCATGCTTGTTTGTCATGCCTGCTACTTCTTAGAGTTGAGTCAGGTCTGATTCATCGGGGATGAATCGGAGGTGTGTGAACATGTCCTATTGTTGAGAGCTAAGTGTGTGAACACGATTTGGTAAAGGTAGCGGTGAGAGGCCATGTAGGAGTACATGGTGGGTTGTCTCATTGCAGCCGTCCTCAGGAACTGAGTTCTGTGTTTGTGATCCATGAACAGTTACTACCACACATTGGGTTCCGGTAACTTGGCCCCTCCCGACTTATTAATCAACATGATCTCTGTCCAGGAGTTGCAACTAGTTTCTGGCGTTTGTAGGTAGTGTTAGTAGTCTACCAAGTGGAACCCGGTACAGGTGGGCTTGGGACAGACTAGGAACAATGGCACGGTGTACCAAGCGTAGAACCACCCGTCGAGGTGGGCTTGGGAACCCTGCTCACATCGTTTGGGGCCGTGAGCGACACCCCGGACGGATCTCCTTGCGGATGGAACCCGAATAGGCGATAAACCTGGAAGAGAGACTTGGGTGGTTAGTCAGGTCGTGGCCGACTCCCTCGCCAGGCTTCCGCTTGAAGGTTGCCGAGATACATGTCGTGTACATGGTGGTAAGTGGCGAGAGCGTGTGTGAATAAGTACACCCCTGCAGGGTTAATATGATCTATTCGAATAGCCGTGTCCGCGGTAAAGGACTTCTCGGTTGCCTATACCAGTTCATAGACAAGTGAAAGTGGATACTCTAAAATGCGCAAGATAAGCGTGAGTGCTATGGATGGCGTTCTCGTAGGGAGACGGGAGCGGATCCATAGTGGTGTATTGATATGGTGAATATGTGGACTCGTGTGCGCCACCTCAAAAGAGTTACTTGCAGTCGTAGTTCAGGGTAGCCACCGAGTCAAAGTTGGCTTGCTGCAGTTAAACCCCACCAGCCCTTTGTTGATAATGATGCATATGTAGTTAGTTCTGATGTAAGTCTTGCTGAGTACATTTGTACTCGCGTTTGCCTATTTTATGTTTTTGCAGAGAGACTTCAGTCTCACTAGTAGTTCCGCGTGGACTTCGACGTTTAGCTTCATACCTCATCTACGATCTTGTGCCCTCGGCAGGATCTGGTAGATAGTCAGGTTTCTAAGCCTTTTTCATTTGTAGATGTCTGTACTCAGACATGTTAAGCTTCCGCGTGTGCTTTGATTTGTATGCTCTTAATGTTGGGTCATGAGACCCATGTATGTAATATCTCGCTCCTTGGAGCCTAATGTATAAATACTTGAGTCGTAGAGTTATGTTGTGATGCCATGTTGTATTTACACATATCGAGCATATTGTGTGTATGTTTGTAATGCTTGGTATGTGTGGGATCCGACAATCTAGTTGTTTATCCTTGGCAGCCTCTCTTATGGGGAAATGTAGTCTAGTGCTTCCTTGAGCCATAGTAGTCCGCTATAGCCCGGTTCACCGGAGTCCTGCTATCCCAGCACTACTGCTCAGGACGCTTGACTGGCCGGCATGTGTTTCACTTCGTTCCTGTGTCTGTCCCTTCGGGGAAATGTCACGTCGTGACATCCGGAGTCCTGCCTAGCCTGCTACAGCCCGGGTTCCCGGAGTCCTGTTAGCCCAGTGCTACAGCCCGGATTCACACGCTGTTGGCTGACATGCTCAAAGTTGATTCATGTATGCCTGTCCCGATGGGTTAATGCCGCTTTGGGTTCACGACTAGCCATGTCGGCCCGGGTTCTCTATCATATGGATACTAGCGACACTATCATATACGTGAGCCAAAAGGCGCAAAAGTTCCCAGGCCATGGTAAGGCGACACCCGTGGGAATACCGTGCGTGAGGCCGCAAAGTGATATGAGGTGTTACCGGCTAGATCGATGTGACTTGGAATCGGGGTCCTGACAATAATAGCATGGAACAATCAAAAATTATAGATACGTTGGAGACCTATCAGTTTGTCAACTCTCAACAACTTTTATTCGTCATACTCTTTATATGTGAAGTCATTACTCTCCATAGATCAATATGATCTTTTTTTCTTTTTATTTTACTCCCTCAAGATCATAGCCAGATAGCAAAGCCCTTGACTCAAAACTAATCTTTATTATATATAGATCAAGGACTCGATTACATAGCTACGGATCAATACAAAAACTCAAAGCTAGATCATACTAAAACTTTATTCTACTAGATCAAGATATAACCAAAAGGATCGAACTAAGCAAAACGGTAAAGATAGAAGTGTGATGGTGATATGATACTGGGGCACCTCCCCCAAGCTTGGCAAGTGCCAAGGGGAGTGCCCATACCCATGTGATTATGTCTCTTTCTTCGGGGGTGGTGATGTTGGAGTTGTTGATGACGGGGTGTCACACATCAAGCTTAGGAGATCCTGTAGCTTGCGGATTATGCCCTTAAGTGCGGTGATATTCTCTTGCAACAAAATATTTTCACGTGTGAGATACTTATTTTGTATGCGAGCAAGCTCAATCATCTTGAAGGCTTCAATCTCAGTTGGGGTGAGATGATTGTAGTAAGATTGAGAGAAGCCCTCTTCTTCTACTGTCGGGACTTGCTCCTTTACGACCCCCTTGATCTTGTCACCCTCCTTGATTTCCCCGACTTCTTCTTGCTTTGTCTCTATCTTCATTAGCCAAGCATTATCGCCCACATTGTTGGAGGAGAAGGACGACATATTGCTCTAATCTGCGGCAGAAACAACTCAAAACAAGAAACATAGGATTTCGTTGTGGTATGGTGGTCAAAACCTTCAGGAGGTTATATAATGAATTTTTACAGACCAAAAGAAGTATCCTGCAAGAAAACGGAGTCCGGATGGCACACAAGGTGCCCACGAGACAGGAGGCGCGCCCAGGGGGGTAGGGCGCGCCCTCCACCCTCGTGGGTGCCTCGTGTCCTTTCTGGACTGCTTCTTATTTTCCTATTTTCTTAAATATTCCAAAACGGAGAAAAATTGCTATAGAACTATTTTGGAGTCGGTTTACTTACTGTACCACATACCTATTCCTTTTCGGAGTGAAACATTCTGGAATGTGTCCCTTATTTACTCCTCCAGGGTTACAATGTCAATAACATTGGTTTCAACATTTATGGGATTACCTGAGATATAATGTTTGATTCTTTGACTGTTCACCACTTTCATATTTGTGCCTTCGAAGTTGTTGATTTTTATGGCACCAGAACGATAGACTTCCTCGATAACGTAAGGACCTTCCCATTTAGAAAGAAGTTTTCCTGCAAAAAATCTTAAACGAGAGTTGTATAGCAAAACATAATCACCTACATTAAACTCACGCTTTTGTATCCTTTTGTCATGCCATCTTTAACTTTTTCTTTAAACAGTTTGGCGTTCTCATAGGCCTGGGTTCTCCATTCATCAAGTGAGCTAATGTCAAATAACCTCTTCTCACTGGCAAGTTTGAAATCATAATTCAGCTCTTTAATAGCCCAATATGCCTTATGTTCTAGTTCGAGAGGTAAGTGACATGCTTTTCCACAAACCATTTGATACAGAGACATACCCATAGGATTTTTATATGCAGTTCTATAGGCCCATAATGCATCATCAAGTTTCGGGGACCAATTCTTTCTAGATCTATTAACAGTCTTTTGCAAAATTAATTTAAGCTCTCTATTACTCAGTTCTACTTGCCCACTAGACTGTGGGTGGTACGGAGATGCAATTCTATGGTTAACATCATACTTAGCAAGCATCTTACGAAAAGCACCATGAATAAAATGTGAACCACCATCAGTCATTAAATATCTAGGGACTCCAAACCTGGAAAAAATAACTTCTTTAAGCATCTTAATAGAAGTGTTAGGCCTTCCACTACGTAGCCGGTGCCCGGCATGTTAAAATATAGTAGACTGGGCATCGATGCCCTGGTAAATTTCTTTGGCACCGGCCTCACAACGTGTGGGTGCAGACCGTAGAAAGATGGGACCCACATGTACATAGAAAAATCAAAGAAAGCCAACCTCAGGTCAATCATTCACGCCAGTTCCTCTCGTCCACATTCAAAAAAATGGGGCATAGGAGCAGCAAGTATAGATGGTAGTATATTCTATTGCAATGCTAGAATGGGGCAGAGCAGGAACTTGCTCCGGTTCCCAGAAAACTTTTTATGGCACCACATGCGCTATGGAGGGCACCGGTGCCAAATAATGTCAAAGTAGATTTGGCACCTCTTTTGGCCTACATAGTGGAAGGCCTTATGATCAACACTACTAGTTGGAATAGCTTCTACCCACTTAGTAACGTAATCAACAGCAACTAAGATATGTGTATATCCATTAGAGGAAGGAAACGGACAGCGGTGTCCACTTTGATGCAGCGACCGAGAGGGGAAAGGACACATATTATGGTTACATAGTGGACATATGGGAACTTGACTACGGACATATGTCAGGAGGAGGGGTACAAGTAGACCCACAGTACGGAATGACAACAGTGGATCTGAAAAATCTTGGGTATACTGACGAACCGTTCGTCCTAGCCAATGATGGGGCACAGGTTATCTATGTGAAGGACATGTCTACCAAACCGAGAAGAAGAAAAGATAAGGAAGCGAATACATCATACGATGAGCCAAAGCGCCTCATAGTTCTTTCAGGAAAAAGGGACATCGTGGGAGTGGAGGGCAAGACAGACATGTCTGAAGATTATGAAAAGTTTCATGAAATTCCTCCCTTCAAAGTCAAGGCTGACCCAAGCATCCTGATAAACGATGAAGATTATCCATGGTTACAGCGCAATAAGCAAATGACAAAAGCGAAGAAAAATTGAACAACTATTATGATGATACCATGCCAACTTTGTAACAGACGAGTATGATACCATTATCCGTTTTGTACATGCACATGCTATGTGGGTGAAATTATGATATCATGCCAACTTTCAAATTTTTCAGAGTTCATTTGAAATGCTTTAATGTCTTATGGTTCGGCCCTCGTAATACCATTAATCCCGGTTCGCTCCTTGTCAACTATGTTCTCACCAAGAACACTCAAGAGGGCAGCCACGTGGGCCATTGGTCCCGGGTCGTCTAGACCTTTTGGTCCCGGTTCCACGCACGAACCGGGACCAATGCGCCTCGCCCCTGGCCCATAACCATTAGTCCCGGTTTGTGCCACAAACGGGGACTAAAGGGTTGGTCCTCGTTGCGGTCAGAGTTTAGTCTCACCTCGCCAACCGAAGGGCGCTCACACTGGTTTATAAGCCCCTCCCTCTCTGCCTTGTTTAGCTCCTCTCAAAGTGAAAATAGATGCCCTTATATAGGGAATTTGACCTAAATTCATACTGAATTTCTCTAAAATTCATAGAAATTTATTATGAATTTAGGTTGAATTCTCTCTATAGGCGCATCTATGCTCATTTTTTAGTAAAGTTAATCACAAACTTGTGATTCACACAAATTTCAAAGAATCCAAATTTTAACTATTCAAATTTGAAAACTAATTGCACTAACAGAAAGTTTATAATTTTTCTAAAACTAATGGCACTAACAGAAAGTTTATAATTTTGCTGACCTAAAAGCAAAAAGAATTAAAAAATAAAGCAAAAAACAAAAGAAAAAAACTGGAAAAAAATATTTTTATAGTAAACTTTATCACAAACTTGTGATTCACACAAATTTCAAAGAATTCAAATTTGAAAACTAATTGCCCTAACAGAAAGTTTATAATGTTGCTGACCTAAAAGCAAAAAGAATTAAAAATAAAGCAAAAAACCCAATAATATAAGTAATTCAAAAAATAAAAGAAAAAAACGAAAAAAAAACCATTTTGATAGTAAAGTTAATCACAAACTTATGATTCACACAAATTGCAAAGTATTCAAAATTTAACTATTCAAATTTGAAAACTAATTGCCCTAACAGAAAGTTTATAATGTTGCTGACCTAAAAGCAAAAAGAATTAAAAATAAAGCAAAAAACCCAATAATATAAGTAATTCAAAAAATAAAAGAAAAAAACGAAAAAAAAACTATTTTTATAGTAAACTTAATCACAAACTTCTGATTCACACAAATTTCAAAGAATTTAAATTTGAAAACTAATGGCACTACCAGAAAGTTTATAATTTTTCTAAAACTAATGGCACTAACAGAAAGTTTATAATTTTTCTGACCTAAAAGCAAAAAGAATTAAAAATAAAGCAAAAAACAAAAGAATATAAATAATTCAAAAAATAAAAGAAAAAAACGAAAAAAAAACTATTTTTATAGTAAAGTTAATCACAAACTTATGATTCACACAAATTTCAAAGTATTCAAAATTTAACTATTCAAATTTGAAAACTAATGGCACTAACAGAAAGTTTATAATTTTTCTGACCTAAAAGCAAAAAGAATTAAAAAATAAAGCAAAAAACAAAAGAAAATAAATAATGCAAATAACAAAAAAAAAAACTGGAAAAAAAATAAAAGAACTGCCACCTATTAGGCCACCACGGCCTGAATATCACTAGAAACCCAACCTGGGCCAGGATTCAGGCCCGCAGAAGGCCCAATAGGCCCACAACAGCATAGTGTGAGATTAGGCCCAAAAGCCTGCAGTTGAGAGGAGCTCGAGAGGGTGGGCGCAGCAGCGCTTATAAACCACTCTCGAGCCCTCTCTCCTAGCGAGGTGGGACTAAACTTTTGGCCGCGGGTAGCGCAAGGCCTTTGGTCCCGGTTTGTGGCACCAACCGGTACTAAAGGTGGGCTTTAGTCCCGGTTCGTGGCACCAACTTGGACCAAAGGCCCCCTTTAGTCCGGTTGGTGCCACCAACCGGGACCAAAGGCCGCCGCTTCCCGCCCTTTGGGCTGCCGAAAACTGACCTTTGGTCCCGGTTGGTGGCACCAACCGGGACCAAAGGGGACCTTTAGTCCCGGTTGGTGCCACCAACTGCGACCAATGGCCGCCGCTTCCCGCCCTTTGGGCTGCCGAAAACTGACCTTTGGTCCCGGTTGGTGGCACCAACCGGGACTAAAGGGGACCTTTGGTCCCGGTTGGTGCCACGAACCGGGACCAATACTCTGTGTATATAAGAAAACACTTGTGAAATTTTCGGATTTCCCTCGCCAGTTGCCCCCGACGACGTCGACCTCCTCGATGCTGCCAGGCTGCCCAAATGTCATCCGCCGCCCCTGCCGTCTCCCCCGAGCACGCCGTCACCGTCCGCTGTCGCCCGTGCCTCGTCGTCGTCGTCTCTGTCACCGTCGCCGACGTCGTCCCTGAGCCCGCGCGCCCCTGCCGCCGCCCCGAGCGCGTCGTCGCCGTCCGCCGCCCCCGAGCCCGCTCCTCGTCGCCGATGCCTCCTCGCTCTGAGCGCCGCCCTGATCCCCTCCTCCGCCTCCCTGTACAGGGCATCGTCGCCGCCGCGCGCTGCCGCCGCCCCTGCCCTTCGCTGCCGCCACACGCTGCCCCTGCCCTACGCGGTCGCCGTGCCGCCGCCCCTGCCCTGCGCTGGCGCCGCGCGCCGCCCCGCCGCCCCTGCCCTGCAAGATGCATTTTTTTCATAAATGTATTTTTTGTGTATATGTGTGTGTATGTGTATATATACATGTTCATAGCATTTTTTTCATAAATGTATTTTTTGTGTATATGTGTGTGTATGTGTACATGTTCATAGCATTTTTTCATAAATGTATTTTTTATCAATTTTTGTATATTTCATATATATATGTGCATATTTGTAAACAAATTGTGTATGTATAGGAAAATTTATATATATATGTTTTTGTGCATATTTTTTGTCAGTTTATGTATATGTTCATATTTAGAAGAAAAAGAAGGAGAGGAAAAGGGGAAATAAGAAGAGGAAGAAGGAGAAGAAGAAGGAGAAGAAGAGGAGAGGAAGAAGAGGAGAAATAAATAAGAAGAGGAAAAAAGAAGAAGAAAAGAGGAGAAGAAGAAAGGAATAGAGGAGAAGAAGAAAAAATAGAATAATATTATTCTTATTCTATTTTTTCTTCTTCTCCTCTATTCCTTTCTTCTTCTCCTCATTTTTTTCTTCTTGTTTTTCTTCGATCTTCTCCTCTATTCCTTTCTTCTTCTCCTCTTTTTTTCTGCTTCTTCCTCTTCTTATTTTTTATCGGGTATGTCATTGTCGATATACCCCCTCCCCGATAACATCGACATGATGGGGGTCGATATACCCCCTCCCCGATAACTTCGACATGAGGGGGGGTCGAGGGTCGCCGACACTACTAGGAAAACGCTTATAGATAGAAGTTTACCAGTAGCATCTGTTTATGACCCCACGCTACTAGTAGTTAGTAGTAGCGCTGGCTAGAAAGAGCGCTACTGGTATAAGTTAGCAGCAGCGCTTGTTATCTAAACCCACGCTACTGCTAAGTGTAACACACCACAATATCTGATCAATAAATATTAGCAGCGCTTGTCGCCCTACCCCCCTCCCCGTGTCCCGATAACTTCAACACGAGGGGGGGGGGGGGTTTGACCTACCCCCCTCCCTGATAACATTATTTTCCCATGTATGTATGTCAGCGTTGTCGATATAACCCCCTCCCGGATAACTTCGACCGTGATAACGTATACCACGGGAGCACCCCCCTAGCCCTCTCACTCGACCAAAACTCTCGAGGACACCCAAACCCTAGAAAAAAACAATGTCGGTCTCCTACCCCTCCCGCCGTGCCCCTACTCTTGAAGCGCTGTCGAGGCCACCCCAAACCCGGAATAAGCTCGGTCTACGTTTGCCACTAATATATCCACCTGCTGTCATGTTTGTGTAATAATTTCCATGTTGTAATATTTGCAGAAACAATGGAGCACATACAAGACGAGGAAGCATAAGAGGTGTTGGGGGACATAATCTTAGCTGGAGGTGATATCTTGTCGTATCTTAACGACAATGATGGTTTGGAAGAACAGGGTGAAGAAGCAGGCTACGATGATCAAAGAATGGAGGAGGAAAGACATGATTATGATGGCTCCGGTGACCCAATGACGGTGGAAGAAGGAGACCGTGATGACGGCTCCGGTGACCGAACCGAGTCCGGCCAGTTATATATATTAGTTAAGCCTGTGCTGACTAGCTAATTGATGCATTCATTGTTTTGGTATATGTACACATATTAATTAACTCTCATCTTTCTTCTTTTTTCTAACCCTCCGGATCGAGCACAACTTCGGTAAAGAGACGAGGCCCGAAGAAAATGTTGCGCTCGGATGAAAGGTTTGAGATCACAGCAATCGCGCCCGACGGCCAACCGATTGAACCCATTCGGACAAAGGAAGCATTTGCTGCTCAGTGCGGGGTTCTGGTTAGGGACAAGATCCCAATCAGCATCCACCAATGGTATAAGCCTAAGAACGAAGACCCTGAGGTGTCTTATGTCAATCATATGCAGAAAGATGATCTTTGGACTGAGCTGAAGGCAAATTTCACCCTACCGCCAGAAGATGATCCGGAGAAGCTAGTTAAAGAGAAATTAATCAAGTCTCATGCTCTTAAGAAGATGGCAGACCTATTCAGGAGGTGGAAGAATGAGCTGAAAAGTTTGTCGACAAAGAAGAGACACCAGAATTCATCAGCAAATATGAGAAGATCAGAGATCACTGGCCCGCATTTGTGGCCCACAAGACATCGGAAAAGAGTAAGAAGATGTTGGCGACAAACAAGAAAAATGTTGCGAAGAACAAGCTTCACCATCGCACAGGGTCAGGTGGCTACCTCAAAGCCCGACCTAAGTGGGCCAAGGCTGAGAATGATCTGCTTGATAAAGGGATCGAACCAGAGACAATGAACAGGCCAGACCGTTGCCGGAATTGGTTCTTCGGGGCTGGCGGAACCTTGGACCCTGTATCAGGGAAATGCCTTTGGACGGACGAGCAAATGAATATACCAGTCAAGAGGCTTCAGCACTATATCGATGCAGCGCAGGAAGGGACGTTCGTTCCAGACAGAGAGAACGACGAGCTCACAATGGCCCTCGGGAATCCTGAGCACCCTGGACGGACACGAGGCATGCCAGGCTCCATTCCGTGTAAGGCTGGGTTTCCGGACACAGGCAGTTACAAATGCCAGGAGAGCAGGAAGAAAGTGCGGCAGACTCAACTGCAGGCGCTGCACGCAAGGGTACAAGCGATAGAGGAACGAGAAGCAAATCGCAGCAAAAAAACTGCCGAAGCTTCCCCCGAAGCTACCCCGCTATCTCAGCGGAGAAGCAGCGTGGCTTCCACCGAGCTGCTTCAGCCGGAGCATGTCTTGACGGCTCCTGCTAGGTACCCCGTGGATGCTATCACGGAGTCTCAAAATTGCCACCTTATGAAGCAATGGCAGAACTTAAAAGTCAAGGCGGGTGTCGGCTCTGTTCGACCTTTTGAAACCAGTGCAACTTTTCACTGTCGTCCGATTCCAGAAGGATATGCTAGGGTGACGGAGGACGAAATAACGGAGGGATTTGAGGACCTCCAACTTGACCACCCTACCGGTGAAGGGGAGACTTGGCTGGGTTCTGCTCTGAAGACTCCATGCCTATGGCGGAAGGAGTTCATCTACCTTCCGAACTGGACGCCTCCGCCTCCTCCTCCTCCTTCGGTGAGTCAGGGCACTCCGCCTCCTCCACCGCCTCCTTCTCCGGCGAGTGATGATCAGGGCACTCAGCCTCCTTCTCCGGTGCGTGGCGGCACTCCGCCTCCTTCTCCGCCTGCGCCGGCGCGCCCGAGCAGCCAACAGCCTCCTCCTTCTCTGCCTCGCCAGCAAGGGCGGAAGAGACCCGCTGCCGCCCCGGCTACTCCGGCGCGTCGTAGTCCTTCTCCTCCGCCTCGTAAGCAAGCACGAAAGAAGACAGCCGCAGCCGCTCCGTCTACTCCGGCGTCTAGCAGTACAACCAGAGGCGGGAGGCAATACAGATATGGTCCACCTCTCAAGCCTCTAGAGAAGTTACCGTACGAGATGACCGTGGACCGAAGTGAAGAACTTCTTTGAAGGGTTGAAAGCACAGAGACATCCACCTCCGTAGGAGAAGGTAGATCCGGTGAAAGCAAAGTGCACTATCGATGCCCTGAGGAAACCACCAAAGTCTGTCGACAACCAACTATGAGCGCATTACTGAAAAGGCATATCTCGAAGCGGAGCGGTCGGGAAGTACTATCAGGGATCAAAGATTAAAAAAACGAGCAGCTAGGCAAAAATTGCCCAGCTCGGCGAACAAGCAAAGCAATCGTGCCCCCCACTCAATGTGTCTAGCGACATCATCGCTAATGCTCCGGGGATGGTGCCCGGTTATAGCAATCTTGGAGATTACCTGCCCGACGATGTACATTTTGATTTCTTGGAGGTGGACGAACACAGATACGAGTACGGGAAGCCTCTCGTCAAAGATGAAAAATCTCTAACAATGATGATGCGAAGATTCCATAATTGGTACATGAAAACCTGCAGAGAGTCTGGGGGGACGAATACTTTGTATCTGAGAATTAAAGAGGAGCACGAACTCGTTGGAACTGATCTGTTGCCTGTTCCATTTGAGGAGTTCTTCGAGTTCTTCAATCAAAAGGCCCTCGATAAATTAACGGTCTTTTGCTACTGTCTGTAAGTACTATTTCTGTCATTTAGTCTCTATATATAGCTCAGCTCTTTCATTGCATGTATTTATAATTAATTATCCTCACTATATTATAAAGATTGAAGATCGTCGAGTGCAGAAAAGCAGAAATGTATGATATTGGGTTCATTAACACAAATATCATAGATGAATTTCTGGTTACAAAGGACGCCGAAGAGGCCAAGGCCTACTTGCTACAATCGTTGATAAAAAATCAAAACAAAGATTTAATACTGTTTCCTTACAACTTCGAGTGACTGTTACTGTCGTGTGCATATTCGGTTTCCCTTATTACTCGAGTGAGGTTATAGTAATGTAATTGATGAGTTATGCATGCGTGCGCAGCTTCCACTATATTCTCCTCGAGATTAAGCTTGAGCGGGGACTAGACTGTCTTAGACTCGAGACGAAAAGATCCCAAAACCTACGCGGGCATGACTAAAATGCTCAGCAAGTAAGTTCAATCGATCATTATCGCACCATATCGGCAACTTTTTGTTCATTTCCTGCTATCTCAAGTAATAATAATTATTTTCATTGTCTTGCAGGGTTTGGAAACACTTCACCGCAGAAGCTCCGGGACTGCCGAAGGAGCTGGGATATACATACCCAAAAGTAAGTACT
This sequence comes from Aegilops sharonensis, assembly GCA_904067115.1. NCBI lineage: Eukaryota > Viridiplantae > Streptophyta > Magnoliopsida > Poales > Poaceae > Aegilops > Aegilops sharonensis. The sequence goes on along the minus strand of LR880970.1, from coordinate 3,811,629 downwards.
ACTAGCTAGCTAGCTAGTTGCGCACATCTCCCTTTGATTCTATAGCTATACTTTCATCAATGCCATTTATAATGATTCATTATCGGTTTGATTGACCTCTATTTCTCGTAAAGTGCTTGTGGCAGGATCAAGGGAATGATTACTGTGGATACTACGTGTGCGAGTTCATCTACAACACGACTTTGAAAAATAAGCGGGGCTACTCTAAAAGAGAATATGAAGTGCGTAAGCAATAATATTCACAATTTCATTTTATGACACCATCATTTCTGTTGAGTTTCATTCATATATATGTATTAACCCCCTTCTTCATATTAAACGTGGTAGATGCGGAATGAACTCCTACCACAAGATCGAATTAAATAAATTCAAGAGGAATTGGCTGGATTCTTTCTTGACCATGTCATCAATAAAGCCGGAGAACACCATGTGGAGGTTGATTTCAAATGCTAGGGGATTGTAAGAGATTTTACATATTGTATATGTATGTAGCCAGTAGCGTCGGATAGATAATACAAAAACTTGTTGTTCGACCAATCTCTCGGAGAAGGAGAGGTCGATCACTTCTCTCGGTATGCATGACAATCTTCTGTAATTAAAGGTTTCCTTCATTTTCTTACTAGCTAGCGTGTCGAGGGCCTCACTATGTATAGTACGTAGCATCGACCAAGCACGGACATAAGAGAGGACACTTCT
>LR880970.1:3753023-3777468 GCA_904067115.1 Aegilops sharonensis | reverse complement strand
ACTAGCATTTAAATGCCCAAATGCAAATTACATATGATTTAATTCAATGACCTTCTGTTGACCTAGAAAATTGTGCACCTATTTTGCCAGAGGTTCTAACCCAAGACAAAGAGGGTGAACTTTTGAGAAGGGCATTTCAGGTTCATTGAAAATATTTTTAGTAAACCCTAGCTGGATTCAGAGGGGTTCGGGGGGTTCTGTCTTCCCCAATTCAAGTTTCTGATGAAAGGTGAACATGATGCAACACTCTAATGCATGGACTAGCTAGGATGTGACAGACGGGACGGGCGGCGACGACGGGGCGGGGCAGCAACGGCGGGGCGGCCGGGGCGCGGCGACGGGGACGGCGGGGACGACGGGGACGGGGACGGCCGGGGTGGCGACGTCGACGGGAGCGGCGACGAGGCGCGGGGACGACCGGGGTCGACGACGAGGGGCGGGGGCGGCGACGTCGACGGGGACGGCGTCGATCGGGGCAGGGCGGCGCGACGGAGGGAGGAAACAGTGGGAAGAAACAGAGGGAAACTGAATTTTTTTTCAAGTGTTGTATATATAGGATGGACCTTTAGTACCGGTTGGAGCCACCAACCGGTACTAAAGGTCTGTTTTTGCCAGGCCAAGCGGCGGGAAGCGCCCCCCCTTTAGTACCGGGTGGAGGCTCCAACCGGTACTAAAGGGGGGGGGTCTTTAGTACCGGTTGGAGCCAAGACCCGGTACTAAAGGGGGTGCGCTGGCTCCAGGCGGTGCGCAAGTTTAGTCCCACCTCGCTACCCGAGGGGCTGCCGCACTGGTTTATAAGCCCCAGTGCGGTAGCTCTCTCGAGCTCCTCTCCTAAGCAGGCCTACTGGGCCTACCTGTCCTCTTCTACCCTGTGGGCCTACTTGGCCTTTGCGGGCCTGCATCCTGGCCCAACTAAAAGTTGTGTTCCTAGTCGTATGCAGGCCGCTTTGGCCCAGTAGGCGGGCTTTTTTATTTTCTTAATTTTTTCGCTTTATTTATTTTTGTTTTATTTATTTTTGAGTTGTTTTTTGCTGTATTCAGAGTTTCTTTGTGAATATTTTTGCTTTAGGTACAAAAAATTACAAACTTTCTGTTAGTGCCGGTAGTTTTCAAATTTGAATAGTTTAAATTTTGAATTATTTGAAATTTGTGTGAATCACTAGTTTGTGAATAACTTAACTTTGAAAAAAGTTTTTTCAGTGATTCTTTTTTCTTATGTTTAATATTAGTGTGTTTTATCATTATATTCAATTTGGTAATGCTTAGGTTATTTAAAAAATGAAATGCCTTTGTAACAGTTCAGTTTTCGTCGGAAACCTTGATACTTCGAAAGAGATTGTCCATTTTCTACACGAAGTGTTTCCAGTTTTTGCCGTAACCCTGTCTACTTTTTTGCACATGGTATTTGTATGAAATTATGATACCATGCCAACTTTCAACCTTTTCTGAGTTCATTTGAAATGCTTTTCAATTTAAGGGTCATTTAGCTAGAAAAAATCAGTAAATGCATGAAAAGAATTTGTTTGTAGATAAAATTTCTTCGCGTTTCAAATGCCAAAACACATAATTAACTACCCTAACTATTACAGACATTCCCTCCTGGGTGTGAAACACAGAAGAAAGTGATGATAGTGAAGCCGGTCACATCCCAGATCTTTGGGTGTGAAACTTTTTCTTCGCGTGTGTCCCTTTGCGCCGTAGCCATGGAAAATCTTCATCATTTAACTAGATGCTCGGGTCAATATTCGCTGTGAATGGAGCAATTTCATCAAACTTTTCATAATCTTCTAACATGTCTGTCTTGTCATCCACTCCCACGATGTTTATTTTTCCTGAAAGAACTATGTGGTGCTTTGGCTCGTCGTATGATCCATTCGCTTCCTTATCTTTTCTTTTTCTCGGCCTGGTTGACATGTCTTTCACATAAAAAACATGTGCCACATCTGGTTCGTCTGCATACGCAGGATTGTTGAGATCCACTGTTGTCATTCCATACTGCGGGTCTTCCGTTACCCCGCCTCGTGTCATATTGACCCATTTGCACCGAAACAAAGGGACCTTCAAATCACCTGATCCATAGTTAAGTTCCCATATGTCCTCTATGTAAACATAATATGTTTCCTTTCCCGTGTTGGTTGTTGCATCAAAGCGGACACCACTGTTTTGGTTGGTGCTCTTCTTATCTTGGGCGATCGTGTAAAATGTATTCCCATTTATCTGGTACCCTTTGAAAGTCATTATATTCGAAGATGGTAACTGGGACAGCGAGTACAAGTCATTTTGAATATCGCCATCATTCAGGGCACGTTTCTGCAACCAACCGGCGAAAGTCCTCGTTTTTTCGCGTGTAATCCAGTCGTCAGACTTCTCCGGGTGTTTGGACTGTAGAAAATTCTTGTGTTCCTCCATATACGGAGCCACCAAGGTGGAATTCTGTAGAACTATGTAGTGTGCTTCAGTGAGAGAATGCCCGTCCATACATATTATTTGATGCCCTCCTAGCGTGCCTTTTCCTTCCAGTCTGCCCTTATGCCGCGATTCAGGAACACCAATCGGGTTAAGGTCAGGAATAAAGTCAATACAAAACTCAATGACCTCCTCATTTTCATGGCCCTTCGAGATGCTTCCTTCTGGCCTAGCACGGTTATGAACATATTTCTTCAAGACTCCCATGAACCTTTCAAAGGGGAACATATTGTGTAGAAATACAGGACCCAAAACGTTAATCTCTTTGCAAAGGTGAACTAGGACGTGCGTCATGATGTTGAAGAAGGATGGTGGGAACACCAACTCGAAACTGACAAGACATTGCACCAAATCATTCTGTAAGCTTGGTATGATTTCTGGATCGATTACCTTCTGAGAGATTGCATTGAGGAATGCACATAGCTTCACAATGGCTAATCGAATGTTTTCCGGTAGAAGCCCCCTCAATGCAACCGGAAGGAGTTGCGTCATAATCACGTGGCAGTCATGAGACTTTAGGTTCTGGAACTTTTTCTCTGCCATATTTATTATTCCCTTTATATTCAATGAGAAGCCAAACGGTACCTTCATACTGAGCAGGCATTCAAAGAAGATTTCCTTCTCTTCTTTGGTAAGAGCGTAGCTAGCCTGACTCCGATGTATGCCGTCTTTTCCGTGCATACGTCGCTGGTCCTCCCGTGCCTCTGGTGTATCTTTTTTCTTCCCATACACGCCCAAAAAGTCAAGCAGGGTCACGCAAAGATTCTTCGTCACGTGCATCACGTCGATTGCGGAGCGGACCTCTAGGTCTTTCCAATATGGCAGGTCCCAAAATATAGATCCCTTCTTCCACATGGGTGCGCGTCCGTCAGCCTCCTTCGGAACAGGTTGTCCGCCAGGACCCTTTCCAAAGATTGCCTTCAAATCCTTGACCATATCATGTACATCAGCACCAGTACGGCGGCGAGGCTTCGTACGGTGATCCTCCTCACCTTTGAAATGCTTGCCTTTCTTTCTTACGGGATGCCTTGTCGGAAGAAATCGACGATGTCCCAGGTACACATTCTTCCTACAACTATCCAAATATATATTGTCGGTATCATCCAAACAGCGCGTGCATCCGCGGTATCCCTTGTTTGTCTGTCCTAAAAGGTTACTGAGAGCAGGCCAATCATTGATGGTCACGAACAGCAACGCCTTTAGGTCAAATTCTTCCTGTCCGTGCTCATCCCACGCATGTACACCTGTTCCATTCCACAGCTGTAATAGTTCTTCAACTAATGGCCTTAGGTACACATCAATGTCGTTGCCGGGTTGCTTAGGGCCTTGGATGAGCACTGGCATCATAATGAACTTCCGCTTCATGCACAACCAGGGAGGAAGGTTATACAAACATAAAGTCACAGGCCACGTGCTATGGTAGCTGCTCTACTCCCCAAAAGGATTAATGCCATCTGCGCTTAGACCAAACCATACGTTCCTTGGGTCACCTGCAAACTCCTCCCAGTACTTTCTCTTGATTTTTCTCCATTGCGAACCGTCAGCGGGTACTCTCAACTTTCCGTCTTTCTTACGGTCTTCTGCGTGCCACCGCATCGCCTTCGCATGCTCTTTGTTTTGGAACAAACGTTTCAACCGTGGTATTATAGGAGCATACCACATCACCTTGGCAGGAATCTTCTTCCTGGGGCGCTCACCCTCGACATCACCAGGGTCATCGCGACTGATCTTATAACGCAATGCACCGCATACCGGGCAAGCGTTCAAATCCTCGTGCTCACGGCGCTAGAGGATGCAGTCATTAGGGCATGCATGTATCTTTTGCACCTCTAACCCTAGAGGGAAGACAGCCTTCTTTGCTTCATACGTACTCTCGGGCAATTCGTTTTCCTTTGGAAGCATATTCTTTATCATTACCAGCAACTTTCCAAATCCCTTGTCAGATACACCATTCTCTGCCTTCTATTGCAGCAATTCAAGTGTGCTGCCCAACTTTTTTTTGTCAGCTTCACAATTCGGGTACAATGCTTGTGATCCTCTAACATGCGCTGCAACTTCGTCCTCTCCAGATCACTTGCGCAGTTTCTCTTTGCATCGGCAATGGCCCAACCTAAATCATCTGTGGGCTCATCTGATGCCTCTTCTTCAGCTTCTTCCTGCATTGCCGGCTCAACTTCTTCCCCCGTTGTTGTATCATCGTATTCAGGGAACCCATGGCCAGGATAGCCGTCGTCGTCCTCTTCTTCTTCATTGTCTTCCATCATAACCCCTATTTCTCTATGCTTGGTCCAAACATTATAGTGGGGCATGAAACAGGACTCAAATAGGTGGACGTGAATGGTTCTTGACGTAGAGTAACTGTGACCATTCTTACAGCCAGCACATGGACAAGGCATAAAACCATCCGCCCGCTTGTTTTCCTCAACGGCAAGCAGAAAAGTATGCACGCCATTAATGAACTCGGGAGAGCATCGGTCATCATACATCCATTGTCGGCTCATCTTCATTACACAACACCGAATAGACCAAATTAATACAAGTTCATACATAAAGTTCATATACAACACTTAATTAAATGCAACATACAAATAAATCTCTAGCTAAAGAATTTAAATGCAACAACAAATGCGATGAAGATCGCAACTAAGGTAACAATCGATCCAACAGCATAATGATACCAAGCCACACTATCAATGGCATATTTTCTAATCTTTCTAATCTTCAACCCCATTTTCTCCATCTTGATCTTGTGATCATCGACGACATCGACAACATGCAACTCCAATTCCATCTTCTCCCCCCTCAATTCTTTTCAATTTTTCTTTCAAATACTCGTTTTCTCTTTCAACTAAATTTAACCTCTCGACAATAGGGTCGGTTGGAATTTCCTGTTCACATACCTCCTAGATAAAAATATCTATGTCAACTTGATGGGCATAATTTGTCATAAACACGAAATGCAACAACTAGTTTTAAAAGAGAATATACCACATCTGAATCATAACAAGGACGAGGGCCGACAGGGACGGATATCAAAACCATGGCACTATGTATAACAAACAACGTACGGGCAAGATAATTATACGAGTAACTATATATCCAAATCACACAAACATCAATTTGGTAATGTAAAACATTCATGAACAAGAGCCTCACCACAAGGTGGTGCCGGCAACGGGACGGTGCGGGCGATCGACGGTGGTTACGACAGAGATTTAGAAGGCACTAAGTAAACCACACCTACATATGCAAACTAAGTGTTATTTTTTACCTCAAATTGCATATAAATCAAATACTAGAAAATATAATTCCTCCCAAATTAATCACTATACAAAGCATTGCAAGAGCTAATCTAGCAATGAGAGTTGAAAGGACAAAGTTGCTAACCTTTGTGATCATTTGAATGGATGGGGGCCTTCAAATCTTGACAAATTTTGGGCAAAATTTGTGAGGAGCTCGAGGAAGAGAGGGGAAGAACAGAGGAAGTGAGGGGAAAGGGGAAGAACAGAGTGGCTCGGGTGGACGAAGGGTTTATGTAGGTCGACCTTTAGTACCAGTTCGTGCCACGAAGCGGTACTAAAGGTGATGGAGGGCCCCAGACTGACAACACCCTGCCACCACTCTCTTTAGTACCGGTTCGTGGCACGAACCGGTGCTAAAGGTTTGCCACGAACCGGTACTAATGAGAACGGCCGGCTAGCCGTTGGAACCGGCACTAATGGACACATTAGTGCTGGCTCAAAATCAAACTAGCACTAATGTGTCTCATATTAGGTCCTTTTTCTACTAGTGTCCAGTCATCAGACTGCTCTGGGTGTTTGGAGCATAGAAAATTCTTGTGTTCCTCCATATACTGAGCCACCAAGGCAGAATTCTATAGAACTGTCTAGTGTGCTTGAGTGAGAGAATGCCCGTCCATACATATTATTTGATCCCCTCCTAGCGTGCCTTTTCCATCCAGTCTGCCCTTATGCCGTGATTCAGGAACACCAATCGGCTTAAGGTCAGGAATAAAGTCAATACAAAACTCAATGACCTCCTCATTTTCAAGGCCCTTCGAGATGCTTCCTTCTGGCCTAGCACGGTTATAGACATATCTCTTTAAGACTCCCATGAACCTCTCAAAGGGGAACATATTGTGTAGAAATACTGGACCCAAAACGTTAACCTCTTCGCATAGGTGAACTAGGACATGCATCACGATGTTGTAGAAGGATGGTGGGAACACCAACTCGAAACTGACAAGACATTGCACCAAATCATTCTATAACCTTGGTATGATTTTTGTATCAATTACCTTCTGAGAGATTGCATTAAGGAATGCACATAGCTTTACAATAGCTAATCGAACATTTTCTGGTAGAAGCCCCCTCAATGCAACCGGAAGCATTTGCGTCATAATCATGTGGCAGTCATGAGACTTTAGGTTGTGGAACTTTTTCTCTGCCATATTTATTATTCCCTTTATATTCAATGAGAAGCCAAACGGTACCTTCATACTGAGCAGGCATTCAAAGAAGATTTCCTTCTCTTCTTTGGTAAGAGCATAGCTGGCATGACCCTGATGCATGCCATCTTTTCCGTGCATACGTTGCTGGTCCTCCCGTGCCTCAGGTGTATGTTTTGTCTTCCCGTACACGCCCAAGAAGCCAAGCAGGGTCACGCAAAGATTCTTCGTCACGTGCAACACGTTGATTGTGGAGCGGACCTCTAGGTCTTTCCAATAGGGCAGGTCCCAAAATATAGATTTCTTCTTCCACATGGGTGCGCGTCCATAAGCGTCATTCAGAACAGGTTGTCCGCCAGGACCCTTTCCAAAGATTATCCTCAAATCCTTGAACATATCATGTACATCAGCACCAGTACGATGGCGAGGCTTCGTCCGGTGATCCGCCTCACCTTTGAAATGCTCGCCTTTCTTTCTTACAGGATGCCTGCTCGAAAGAAATCGACGACGTCCCAGGTACACATTCTTCCTACAATTATCCAAATATATACTGTCGGTATCATCCAAACAGTGCGTGCATCCGTGGTATCCCTAGTTTGTCTGTCTTGAAAGGTTACTGAGAGTAGGACAATCATTGATGGTCACAAACAGCAACATGTTTAGGCCAAATTCTTCCTGTTTGTGCTCATCCCATGCACGTACACCTTTTCCATTCCACAGCTGTAAGAGTTCTTCAACTAATGGCCTTAGGTACACATCAATGTCATTGCCGGGTTGCTTAGGGCCTTGGATGAGCACTGGCATCATAATGAACTTCCGCTTCATACAGAACCAAGGAGGAAGGTTATACAAACATAGAGTCATAGGCTAGGTGCTATGGCTGCTGCTCTGCTCCCCGAAAGGACTAATGCCATCTGCCCTTAGACCAAACCATACATTCCTTGGGTCACCTACAAACTCCTCCCTGTACTTTCTCTCGATTTTACTCTACTGCGACCCGTCAGTGGGTAGTCTCAACTTTCCGTCCTTCTTACGGTCTTCTCCATGCCATCGCATCGCCTTGGCATGCTCTTTGTTTTGGAACAAACGTTCCAACCGTGGTATTATAGGAGCATACCACATCACCTTGGCAGGAATCTTCTTCTTGGGGCGCTCGCCCTCGACATCACCAGGGTCATAGCGACTGATCTTATAGCGCAATGCACCGCATACCGGGCACACGTTGAAATCCTCGTACTCACCGCAGTAGAGGATGCAATCATTCGGGCATGCATGTATCTTCTGCACCTCTAAACCTAGATGGCAGACAACCTTCCTTGCTTCGTACGTACTCTCGGGCAATTCGTTGTCCTTTGGAAGCATATTCTTTATCATTACCAGCAACTTTCCAAATCCCTTGCCAGATACACCATTCTCTACCTTCCATTGCAGCAATTCCAGTGTGGTGCCCAGGTTTTTCTTGTCAGCTCCGCAATTCGGGTACAACAATTTCTTGTGATCCTCTAACATGCGCTGCAACTTCTTCTTCTCCTTTCCACTTGTGCAGTTTCTCTTTGCATCGGCAATGGCCCGACCTAGATCATCAGCGGGCTCATCTGATGCCTCTTCTTCAGCTTCTTCACGCATTGCCAGCTCAGCTTCTTCTCGCATTGCCGGCTCAGCTTCCCCCCCCCCCCATTGTTGTATCATCGTATTCAGGGAACCCATGGCCAGGCTAGCTATCGTCGTCCTCTTCTTCTTCATTGTATTCCCCGATAACCCCTTTTTCTCCGTGCTTGGTCCAAACATTGTAGTGGGGCATGAAACCGGAATCAAACAGGTGGACGTGAATGGTTCTTGAGTCAGAGTAATTGTGATCATTCTTATAGCCAGCACATGGACAAGGCATAAAACCATCCGCCCGCTTGTTTGCCTCAGCCGCAATCAGAAAAGTATACACGCCATCAATGAACTGGGGAGAGCATCGGACATCGTACATCCATTGCCGGCTCATCTTCATAACACACCACTGAATAGACCAAATTAATACAAGTTCATACATAAAGTTCATACAACACTTAAATGCAACATACAAATAACTCTCTAGCTAAATCATTTAAATGCAACAACAAATGCGATCAAGATCGCAACTAAGGTAACAATTGATCCAACAGCATAATGATACCAAGCCTCACTATCAATGGCATCTTTTCTAATCTTTCTAATCTTCAACCGCATTTTCGCCATCTTAATCATGTGATCATCGACGACATCGGCAACATGCAACTCCAATTCCATCTTCTCCCCCTCAATTCTTTTCAATTTTTCTTTCAAATACTTGTTTTCTCTTTCAACTAAATTTAACATCTCAACAATAGGGTCGGTTGGAATTTACGGTTCACATACCTCCTAGATAAAAATATCTATGTCAACTTGATGGGCATAATTTGTCATAAACATGAAATGCAACAAATAGTTTTAAAAGAGAATATACCACATCTGAATCATAACACGGACGAGGGCCGACGGGGATGGATATCAAAACCATGGCACTATGTATAACAAACAACGTACCGGTAAGATAATTATACAAGTAACTATATATCTAAATCATACAAACATTATTTTTATATATAAAAAATAAGAACAAGAGGCTCACCACAAGGTGGTGCCGGCAACGGGTCGATGCCGACGATCGACGGTGGTTATGACGGAGACGGGAAGGCACTAAGTAAACCACACCTACATATGCAAACTAAGAGTTATTTTAAGCTCAAATTGCATATAAATCAAATAAACTAGCAAATATAATTCCTCCCAAATTACTAAAACCCACAAATTAATCACTATATAAAGCATTGCAAGAGCTAATCTAGCAATGAGAAATGAAAGGACAAAGTTGCTCACCTTTGTGATCACCTGAATGGATGGGGGCCTTCAAATCTTGATCAAATTTGGGCAAAATGTGTGATGAGCTCGAGGAAAGAGGAGAAGAATAGAGAGAAGAGGGGAAAGGGGGAAGAACAGAGCGAGCTGGACGAAGGGTTTATATATAGGATGACCTTTACTACCGGTTCATGGCACGGACCGGTACTAAAGGTGTTGGAGGGGCCCCAGTCTGACAACATCCTGCCACCACTCTCTTTAGTACCGGTTCATGGCACGAACCGGTGTTGAAGGTTCACCACGAACCGGTACTACTGAGAGCGGCCCGCCTAGCCATTGGAACCGACACTAATGGTCATATTAGTGCCGGCTCAAATACAAACCGGGACTAATGAGCTGCACATTAGACCCTTTTTCTACTAGTGGAAGTAATGTCTCAAATCATAGAAAAACTTTTTCTTCTGTTGGTATGTGAAACTAGGTGGTATAAATTTAGCAACAATGTAATTAGCATAGTCAGCATACCATGGAGCACTACAAGAAGTATTTATGACAGCTAATTGTTCATCGGGAAAGCTATCATCAATAGGTAGTGGGTCATCAAGAATATTTTCTAACCTAGACAAGTTGTCTGCTACAGGGTTCTCAGCTCCCTTTCTATAAATAATATGCAAATCAAATTCTTGTAGCAACAGAATCCATCTACTAAGTCTAGGTTTCGCATATTTCTTTTCCATAAGATATTTAATAGCAACATGATCAATGTGAACAGTTACTTTAGAATCAACAATGTAAGATCTGAACTTATCACAAGCAAACACAACCACTAAAATTCCCTTTTCGGTAGTAGCATAATTTCTTTGAGCACTGTCTAACGTTTTACTAGCATAATGGATAATGTTTAATTTCTTATCAACTCTTTGTCCTAGCACATCACCAACAGCATAATCACTAGCATCACAGGTAATTTCAAAGGGTAGGTTCCAATCAGGTGGTTGAACAATAGGTGTAGAAATTAAGACTTTCTTAAGTATTTCAAAGGCTTCTACACAAATCACCATAAAAAACAAACGGAACATATTTTGCAAGAGATTATCAAGAGGCCTACAAATTTTAGAGAAATCTTCAATAAATCTCCAATAGAAACCAGCATGACCAAGGAAACTTCTTATACCTTTGATATCTTTAGGACAAGACATCTTTTCAATTGCATCAACTTTAGCTTTATCCACTTCAATACCTCTTTCGGAGATTTTATGCCCCAAGACAATACCTTCATTAACCATAAAGTGACACTTCTTCCAATTCAAGACAAGATTAGTTTCTTCACACTCTGCAAAACTCGATCAAGGTTGCTTAAGCAATCATCAAAAGAAGTTTCGTAAACATCATTAGCTAGCTGATTTAAACACCAGAAATCATAACCATTTTTGGGCATCACCAGTTGCCAGCCACATGTAGTGTCAAAAACACCATCTACATGCATACATACATACACACATACAAACATACATACATACATACATACATACATGCATACATACATACATACATACATACATACATACATACACTAGTAGAAAAAGGGTCAAATGTGAGACACATTAGTCCCGGTTTGCATTTGAGCCGGCACTAATGTGTCCATTAGTGCTAGTTCAAATGGCTAGGCGGGAGGAGATATTTAGTACCAGTTCATTGCGAACCTTTAGTACTGGTTCGTGCCACGAACCGGTACTAAAGATGCTGGGGCCCTGCCAACACCTTTAGTACCGGTTCATGGAGCGAACCGGTAGTAAAGAGGTTTTGGCAGGCTATTTTTAGTCCCACCTCGCTCCCCTAGCAAGATTTTTACCACCTTAAATATGTTACTTCTCAAACTATCACAAGCATTTGGTCTTCATTGAACTCTATGTGTATAATTTGTGGAATCAATATGAGTCTTCACCGTTTTCTAAACCGTTGAGGACTCATATTGACGATTCAGATTGTACACAAAAAGATCATTGATAATCAATGTATTTTTGATATATATTTTTACATGTTTACGCCCTCACTCTCTCCACTCACTCGGTCTCCCCCTCAATCCCCCGCGCCGGTCCTCCCCCGCTGGCCGCCACTCACTTCAAAACTGGACGCACTTCGTGTACAAACTGGACAATCTCTTTCGGAGCATCAGGGTTTCAGACGAGAACTCATCTGTTACATGGGCACTTCATTTTTTTAAACTTATTTGAACTCCAGACTTTTTTTGAGCCGGCATTGTGCAGCATTCGAAGCGACGTCATCAATTCCCAACACATTCTGACATAATTGGTTGTTTTTCAGTCACCGATTAGTTTAGATCAGAGCTAAATGACCGTGAAATTGAAAATCACTACAAAACGAACTCTTAAAATGTTGAAGGTATCATCATTTCACCCGCATAGCATGTGCAAAAGAGTAGAGGGGATCACAGCAAAAACTAGACGCACTTCGTGTACAAACTGGACAATCTCTTTCGGAGTATCAGGGTTCCGGACGAGAACTCATTTGTTACACGGGCACTTCATTTTTTTAAACTTATTTGAACTCCAAACTATTTTTGAGCCGGCATTATGCAGCATTCGAAGCGACGTAATCAATTTCCAACACGTTCTGACATCATTTGTTGTTTTTCAGTCATTTACAAATTTGTTTAGAAACCAAAATGACCGTGAAACTGTAAATCACAACAAAATTAACTCTGAAAATGTTGAAACTTGGCATGGTATCATCATTTCACCCTCATAGCATGTGCGAAAGAGTAGAGAGTGTCACTTCAAAACTGGGCGCACTTCGTGTACAAACTGGACAATCTCTTTCGGAGTATCAGGGTTTCGGACGAGAACTCATCTGTTACACGGGCACTTCATTTTTTTAAACTTATTTGAACTCCAGACTTTTTCTGAGCCAGCATTATGCAGCATTCGAAGTGACGTCATCAATTTCCAACACGTTCTGACATCATTTGCTGTTTTTCAGTCATTTACCAATTTGTTTAGAGAGCTAAATGACCGAGAAACAGTAAATCACAACAAAATGAACTCTGGAAATGTTGAAACTTGGCATGGTATCATCATTTGACCCGCATAGCATGTGCAAAAGAGTAGAGAGTGTCACTTCAAAACTGGACGCACTTGGTGTACAAACTGGACAATCTCTTTCGGAGTATCCGGGTTTCGGACGAGAACTCATCTGTTACACGGGCACTTCATTTTTTTAAACTTATTTGAACTCCGGAATTTTTTTGAGCCGGCATTATGCAGCATTCGAAGCGACGTCATCAATTTCCAACACGTTCTGACAACATTTGCTATTTTTCAGTCAACGATTTGTTTAGATCAGAGCTAAATGACCGTGAAATTGAAAATCACTACCAAACGAACTCTAAAAATGTTGAAGGTATCATCATTTGACCCGCATAGCATGTGCGAAAGTGTAGAGAGGGTCACGACAAAAACTGGACGCACTTCGTGTACAAACTGGACAATCTCTTTCGAGGTATCAGGGTTTCAGATGAGAACTCATCTGTTACATAGGCACTTCATTTTTTTAAACTTATTTGAACTCCAGACTTTTTTTGAGCCGGCATTCTGCAGCATTCGAAGCGACGTCATCAATTTCCAACACGTTCTGACATTATTTGCTGTTTTTCAGTCATTTACCAATTTTTTTTAGAGAAATGACCGTGAAACAGTAAATCACAACAAAATGAACTATAAAAATGTTGAAACTTGGCATGGTATCATCATTTCACCCGCATAGCATGTGCGATAGAGTAGAGAGTGTCACTTCAAATCTGGACGCACTTCATGTACAAACTGGACAATCTCTTTCGGAGTATCAGGGTTTCGGACGAGAACTCATCTGTTACACGGGCACTTCATTTTTTTAAACTTATTTGAACTCCAGACTTTTTTTGAGCCGGTATAATGCAGCATTTGAAGCGACGTCATCAATTTCCAACACGTTCTAACATCATTTGCTGTTTTTCAGTCACCGATTTGTTTAGATTAGAGCTAAATGACCGTGAAATTGAAAATCACTACAAAACGAACTCTGAAAATGTTGAAGGTATCATCATTTCACCCGCATAGCATGTGCGAAGGAGTAGAGAGGGTCACGGCAAAAACTGGACGCACTTCGTGTACAAACTGGACAATCTCTTTCCGAGAATCTGGGTTTCGGACGAGAACTCATCTGTTACACGGGCACTTCATTTTTTTAAACTTATTTGAACTCCAGACTTTTTTTGAGCCGACATTATGCAGCATTCGAAGCGACGTCATCAATTTCCAACACGTTCTGACATCATTTGCTGTTTTTCAGTCACCAATTTGTTTAGATCAGAGCTAAATAACAGTGAAATTTAAAATCACTACAAAAGGAACTCCGAAAATGTTGAAGGTATCATCATTTGACCCGCATAGCATGTGCGAAAGAGTAGAGAGGGGCACGGCAAAAACTGGACGCACTTCGTGTACAAACTGGATAATCTCTTTCAGAGTATCAAGGTTTCCGATGAGAACTCATCTGTTACACGGGCACTTCATTTTTTAAACTTATTTGAATTCCAGACTTTTTTTGAACCGGCATTATGCAGCATTCGAAGCGACATCATCAATTTCCAACACGTTCTGACATCATTTGCTGTTTTTCAGTCATTTACCAATTTGTTTAGAGAGCTAAATGGCCGTGAAACAGTTAATCACAACAAAATGAACTCTGAAAATGTTGAAACTTGGCATGGTATCATCATTTCACCCACATAGCATGTGCGAAAGAGTAGAGTGTCACTTCAAAACTGGACGCACTTCATGTACAAACTGGACAATCTCTTTCGGAGTATCAGGGTTTTGGACGAGAACTCATCTGTTACACGGGCACTTCATTTTTTTAAACTTATTTGAACTCCAGACTTTTTTTGAGCCGGTATTATGCAGCATTTAAAGCAACGTCATCAATTTCCAACACGTTCTGACATCATTTGTTGTTTTTCAGTCACCGATTTGTTTAGATCTGAGCTAAATGACCGTGAAATTGAAAATCACTACAAAACGAACTCTGAAAATGTTGAAGGTATCATCATTTCACCCGCATAGCATGTGCGAAAGAGTAGAGAGGGTTCACGGCAAAAACTGGACGCACTTCGACTACAAACTTGACAATCTCTTTCGGAGTATCAGGGTTTCGGACAAGAACTCATCTGTTACACGGGCACTTCATTTTTCTAAACTTATTTGAACTCCAGACTTTTTTTGAGCCGGCATTATGCAGCATTCGAAGCGACGTCATCAATTTCCAACACGTGCTGACATCATTTGATGTTTTTCAATCATTTACCAATTTGTTTAGAGAGCTAAATAACCGTGAAACAGTAAATCACAACAAAATGAACTCTGAAAATGTTGAAACTTGGCATGGTATCATCATTTCACCCGCATAGCATGTGCGAAAGTGTAGAGAGTGTCACTTCAAAACTGGACGAACTTCGTGTACAAACTGGACAATCTCTTTCGGAGTATCAGGGTTTCGGACGAGAATTCATCTGTTACACGGACACTTCATTTTTTTTAAACTTATTTGAACAACAGACTTTTTTTTTGAGCCGGCATTATGCAGCATTTGAAGCGACGTCATCAATTTCCAATACGTTCTGACATCATTTGCTGTTTTTCAGTCACCGATTAGTTTAGATCAGAGCTAAATGACCGTGAAACTGAAAATCACTACAAAACTAACTCTGAAAATGTTGAAGGTATAATCATTTCACCCGCATAGCATGTGCGAAAGAGTAGAGAGGGTCACAGCAAAAACTGGAAGCACTTCGTGTACAAACTGGACAATCTCTTTCGGAGTATCAGGGTTTCGGACGAGAACTCATTTGTTACACGGGCACTCCATTTTTTAAACATATTTGAACTCCAGACTTTTTTTGAGCCGGCATTATGCAACATTCGAAGCGACGACATCAATTCCCAACATGTTCTGACATCATGAACAGTTTTTCTGTCAGCGATTTGTTTAGACCAGAGCTAAATGACCGTGAAATTGAAAATCACTACAAAACAAACTCTTAAAATGTTGAAGGTATCATCATTTCACCCGCATAGCATGTGCGAAAGAGTAGAGAGTGTCACAGCAAAAATTGGACGCACTTCGTGTACAAACTGGACAATCTCTTTCGGAGTATCAGGGTTTCGGACGAGAACTCATCTGTTACACGGGCACTTCATTTTTTTTAAACTTATTTGAACTCCAGACTTTTTTTGAGCCGGCATTATGCAGCATTTCAAGCGACGTCATCAATTTCCAACATGTTCTGACATCATTTGTTGTTTTTCAGTCACCGATTAGTTTAGATCAGAGCTAAATGACCGTGAAACTGAAAATCACTACAAAACGAACTCTGAAAATGTTGAAGGTATAATCATTTCACCCGCATAGCATGTGCGAAAGAGTAGAGAGGGTCACGGCAAAAACTGGAAGCACTTCGTGTACAAACTGGACAATCTCTTTCGGAGTATCAGGGTTTCAGACGAGAACTCATTTGTTACACGGGCACTCCATTTTTTTTAACTTATTTGAACTCCAGACTTTTTTTGAGCCGGCATTATGCAGCATTCGAAGCGACGTCATCAATTCCCAACATGTTCTGACATCATGAGCAGTTTTTCTGTCAGCGATTTGTTTAGATCAGAGCTAAATGACCGTGAAATTGAAAATCACTACAAAACGAACTCTTAAAATGTTGACGGTATCATCATTTCACCCGCATAGCATGTGCGAAAGAGTAGAGAGGGTCACAGCAAAAATTGGAAGCACTTCGTGTACAAACTGGACAATATCTTTCGGAGTATCAGGGTTTCGGACGAGAACTCATCTATTACACGGGAACTTCATTTTTTTTAAACTTATTTGAACTCCAGACTTTTTTTGAGCCGGCATTATGCAGCATTTCAAGCGACGTCATCAATTTCCCACACGTTCTGACATCATTTGCTGTTTTTCAGTCACCGATTAGATTAGATCAGAGCTAAATGACCGTGAAATTGAAAATCACTACAAAACGAACTCTGAAAATGTTGAAGGTATAATCATTTCACCCGCATAGCATGTGCGAAAGAGTAGAGAGGGTCACGGCAAAAACTGGAAGCACTTCGTGTACAAACTGGACAATCTCTTTCGGAGTATCAGGGTTTCGGACGAGAACTCATTTGTTACACGGGCACTCCATTTTTTTTAAACTTATTTGAACTCCAGACTTTTTTTGAGCCGGCATTATGCAGCATCCGAAGCGACGTCATCAATTCCCAACATGTTCTGACATCATTAGCAGTTTCTCTGTCAGCGATTTGTTTAGAACAGAGCTAAATGACCGTGAAATTGAAAATCACTACAAAACGAACTCATAAAATGTTGAAGGTATCATCATTTCACCCGCATAGCATGTGCGAAAGAGTAGAGAGGGTCACAGCAAAAATTGGACGCACTTCGTGTACAAACTGGACAATCTCTTTCGGAGTATCAGGGTTTCGGACGAGAACTCATTTGTTACACAGGCACTTCATTTTTTTAAACTTATTTGAACTCCAGACTTTTTTTGAGCCGGCATTACGCAGGATTCGAAGGGACGTCATCAATTTCCAACACGTTCTGACATCATTTGCTGTTTTTCAGTCATTTACCAATTTGTTTAGAAACCAAAATGACCGTGAAACTGTAAATCACCACAAAATGAACTCTGAAAATGTTGAAACTTGGCATGGTATCATCATTTCACCATCATAGCATGTGCGAAAGAGTAGAGAGTGTCACTTCAAAACTGGACGCACTTCGTGTACAAACTGGACAATCTCTTTCGGAGTATCAGGGTTTTGGACGAGAACTCATCTATTACACGGGCACTTCATTTTTTCAAACTTATTTGAATTCCAGACATTTTTTGAGCCGGCATTATGCAGCATTCGAAGTGACGTCATCAATTTCCAACACGTTCTGACATCATTTGTTGTTTTTCAGTCATTTACCAATTTGTTTAGAGAGCTAAATGACCGTGAAACAATATATCACAACAAAATGAACTCTGAAAATGTTGAAACTTGGCATGGTATCATCATTTGACCCGCATAACATGTGCAAAAGAGTAGAGAGCGTCACTTCAAAACTGGACGCACTTGGTGTACAAACAGGACAATCCATTTCGGAGTATCAGCGTTTCGGACGAGAACTCATCTGTTACACGGGCACTTCATTTTTTTAAACTTATTTGAACTCCGGACTTTTTTTGAACCGGCATTATGCAGCATTCGAAGCGACGTCATCAATTTCCAACACGTTCGGACATCATTTGTTGTTTTTCAGTCACCGATATGTTTAGATCAGAGCTAAATGACCGTGAAACAGAAAATCACTACAAAACAAACTCTGAAAATGTTGAAGGTATCATAATTTCACCCGCATAGCATGTGCGAAAGAGTATAGAGGGTCACGACAAAAACTTGACGCACTTCGTGTACAACCTGGACAATCTCTTTCGGAGTATCAGGGTTTCGGATGAGGACTCATCTGTTACACAGGCAGTTCATTTTTTTCAAACTTAATTGAACTCGACACTTTTTTGAGCCGGCATTATGCAGCATTCGAAGCGACAATAAGAATTTCCAACACGTTCTGACATCATTTGCTGTTTTTCAGTCATTTACCAATTTGTTTAGAGAGCTAAATGATCGTGAAACAGTAAATCACAACAAAATGAACTCTGAAAAAGTTGAAACTTGGCATGGTATCATCATTTCACCCGCATAGCATGTGCGAAAGAGTAGAGAGTGTCACTTCAAAACTAGACGCACTTCATGTACAAACTGGATAATCTCTTTAGGAGTATCAGGGTTTCGAACGAGAACTCATCTGTTACACGGGTACTTCATTTTTTTTAAACTTATTTGAACTCCAGACTTTTTTTGAGCCAGTATTATGCAGCATTTGAAGCGACGTCATCAATTTCCAACACGTTCTGACATCATTTGCTGTTTTTCAGTCACCGATTTGTTTAGATCAGAGCTAAATGACCGTGAAACTGAAAATCACTACAAAACGAACACTGAAAATGTTGAAGGTATCATCATTTCACCCGCATAGCCTGTGCGAAGGAGTAGAGAGGGTCATGGCAAAAACTGGAAGCACTTCGTGTACAAACTGGACAATCTCTTTCGGAGTATCAGGGTTTCGGACGAGAACTCATTTGTTACACGGGCACTCCATTTTTTAAAACTTATTTGAACTCCAGACTTTTTTTGAGCCTGGATTATGCAGCATTTGAAGCGACGTCATCAATTCCCAACACGTTCTGACATCATTAGCTGTTTTTCTTTCACCGATTTGTTTAGATCAGAGCTAAATGACCATGAAATTGAAAATCACTACAAAGCGAACTCTTAAAATGTTGAAGGTATCATCATTTCACCCGCATAGCATGTGCGAAAGAGTAGAGAGGGTCACAGCAAAAACTGGACGCACTTCGTGTAAAACTGGACAATCTCTTTCGGAGTATCAGGGTTTCGGACGAGAACTCATTTGTTACACAGGCATTTCATTTTTTTAAACTTATTTGAACTCCAGACTTTTTTTTTGCGCTGGCATTATGCAGCATTCGAAGCGACGTCATCAATTTCCAACACGTTCTGACATCATTTGCTGTTTTTCAGTCATTTACCAATTTGTTTAGAAACCAAAATGACCGTGAAACTGTAAATCAACACAAAATGAACTCTGAAAATGTTGAAACTTGGCATGGTATCATCATTTCACCCTCATAGGATGTGCGAAAGAGTAGAGAGTGTCACTTCAAAACTGGACGCACTTCGTATACAAACTGGACAATCTCTTTCGGAGTATCAGGGTTTCAGACGAGAACTCATCTATTACACGGGCACTTCATTTTTTCAAACTTATTTGAATTCCAGACTTTTTTTGAGCCGGCATTATGCAGCATTCGAAGTGACGTCATCAATTTCCAACACGTTCTGACATCATTTGCTGTTTTTCAGTCATTTACCAATTTGTTTAGAGAGCTAAATGACCGTGAAACAGTATATCACAACAAAATGAACTCTGAAAATGTTGAAACTTGACATGGTATCATCATTTGACCCGCATAGCATGTGCAAAAGAGTAGAGAGTGTCACTTCAAAACTGGACGCACTTGGTGTACAAACAGGACAACCTCTTTCGGAGTATTAGGGTTTCGGACGAGAACTCATATGTTACACGGGCACTTCATTTTTTAAAATTTATTTGAACTCCGGAAATTTTTTGAGCCGGCATTATGCAGCATTCGAAGCGACGTCATCAATTTCCAACACGTTCTGACATCATTTGTTGTTTTTCAGTCACCGATATGTTTAGATCGGAGCTAAATGACCATGAAACAGAAAATCACTACAAAACAAACTCTGAAAATGTTGAAGGTATCATAATTTCACCCGCATAGCATGTGCGAAAGAGTATAGAGGGTCACGACAAAAACTTGACGCACTTCGTGTACAACCTGGACAATCTCTTTCGGAGTATCAGGGTTTCGGATGAGGACTCATCTGTTACACAGGCAGTTCATTTTTTTCAAACTTAATTGAACTCGAGACTTTCTTTGAGCCAGCATTATGCAGCATTCGAAGCGACGTTATGAATTTCGAACACGTTCTGACATCATTTGCTGTTTTTCAGTCATTTACCAATTTGTTTAGAGAACTAAATGACCGTGAAACAGTAAATCACAACAAAATGAACTCTGAAAAAGTTGAAACTTGGCATGGTATCATCATTTCACCCGCAAAGCATGTGCAAAAGAGTAGAGAGTGTCACTTCAAAACTGGACGCACTTCATGTACAAACTGGACAATCTCTTTAGGAGTATCAGGGTTTTAGACGAGAACTCATCTGTTACACGGGTACTTCATTTTTTTAAAACTTATTTGAACTCCAGACTTTTTTTGAGTTGGTATTATGCAGCATTTGAAGCGACGTCATCAATTTCCAACATGTTCTGACATCATTTGCTGTTTTTCAGTCACCAATTTGTTTAGATCAGAGCTAAATGACCGTGAAACTGAAAATCACAACAAAACGAACTCTGAAAATGTTGAAGGTATCATCATTTCACCCGCATAGCCTGTGAGAAGGAGTAGAGAGGGTCATGGCAAAAACTGGACGCACTTCGTGTACAAACTGGACAATCTCTTTCGGAGTATCTGGGTTTCGGACGAGAATTCATATGTTACACGGGCACTTCATTTTTCTAAACTTATTTGAACTCCAGACTTTTTTTGAGCCTGCATTATGCAACATTCGAAGCGACGTCATCAATTTCCAACACGTTCTGACATCATTTGCTGTTTTTCAGTAATTTAACAATTTGTTTAGACACCAAAATGACCGTGAAACTGTAAATCACAACAAAATGAACTCTGAAAATGTTGAAACTTGGCATGGTATCATCATTTCACCCTCATTGCATGTGCGAAAGAGTAGAGAGTGTCACTTCAAAACTGGACGCACTTCGTGTACAAACTGGACAATCTCTTTCGGAGTATCAGGGTTTCGGACGAGAACACATCTATTACATGGGCACTTCATTTTTTTAAACTTATTTAAATTCCAGACTTTTTTTGAGACGGCATTATGCAGTATTCGAAGTGACGTCATCAATTTCCAACACGTTCTGACATCATTTGCTGTTTTTCAGTCATTTACCAATTTGTTTAGAGAGATAAATGACCGTGAAACAGTATATCACAACAAAATGAACTCTGAAATTGTTGAAACTTGGCATGGTATCATCATTTCACCCGCATAGCATGTGCGAAAGAGTAGAGAGGGTCACGGCAAAAACTGGACGCACTTCGTGTACAAACTGGACAATCTCTTTCGGAGTATCAGGGTTTCAGACGAGAACTCATCTATTATACGGGCACTTCATTTTTTTAAACTTATTTGAATTCCAGATTTTTTTGAGCCGGCATTATGCAGCATTCGAAGTGACGTCATCAATTTCCAACACGTTCTGACATCATTTGTTGTTTTTCAGTCATTTACCAATTTGTTTAGGGAGCTAAATGACCGTGAAACAGTAAATCACAACAAAACGAACTCTGAAAATGTTGAAACTTGGCATGGTATCATCATTTGACCCGCATAGCATGTGCAAAAGAGTAGAGAGTGTCACTTCAAAACTGGACGCACTTGGTATACAAACAGGACAATCTCTTTCGGAGTATCAGGGTTTCGGACGAGAACTCATCTGTTACACGGGCACTTCATTTTCTTAAACTTATTTGAACTCCGGACTTTTTTGAACCGGCATTATGCAGCATTTGAAGCGACATCATCAATTTCCAACACGTTCTAACATCATTTGTTGTTTCTCAGTCACCGATATGTTTAGATCAGAGCTAAATGACCGTGAAACTGAAAATCACTACAAAACGAACGCTGAAAATGTTTAAGGTATCATAATTTCACCCGCATAGCATGTGCGAAAGAGTAGAGAGGGTCACGGCAAAAACTTGACGCACTTCTTGTACAACCTAGACAATCTCTTTTGGAGTATCACGGTTTCGGATGAGAACTCATCTGTTACACAGGCACTTCATTTTTTTCAACCTTATTTGAACTCGAGACTTTTTTTGAGCCAGCATTATGCAGCATTCGAAGCGACGTTATGAATTTCCAACACGTTCTGACATCATTTGTTGTTTTTCAGTCATTTACCAATTTGTTTAGAGAGCTAAATGACCGTGAAACAGTAAATCACAACAAAATGAACTCTGAAAAAGTTGAAACTTGGCATGGTATCATCATTTCACCCGCATAGCATGTGCGAAAGAGTAGAGAGTGTCACTTCAAAACTGGATGCACTTCATGTACAAACTGGACAATCTCTTTAGGAGTATCAGGGTTTCAGACGAGAACTCATCTGTTAGACGGGCACTTCATTTTTTCTAAACTTATTTGCACTCCAGACTTTTTTTGAGCCGGTATTATGCAGCATTTGAAGCGATGTCATCAATTTTCAACACGTTCTGACATCATTTGTTGTTTTTCAGTCACCGATTTGTTTAGATCAGAGCTAAATGACCGTGAAACTGAAAATCACTACAAAACAAACACTAAAAATGTTGAAGGTATCATCATTTCACCCGCATAGCATGTGCGAAGGAGTAGAGAGGGTCACGGCAAAAACTGGACGCACTTCGTTTACAAACTGGACAATCTCTTTTGGAGTATCTTGGTTTCGGACGAGAACTCATCTGTTAAACGGGCAGCTCATTTATTTTGAACTTATTTGAACTCCAGACTTTTTTTCAGCCGGCATTATGCAGCATTCGAAGTGACGTCATCAATTTCCAACACGTTCTGACATCATTCGTTGTTTTTCAGTCACCGATTTGTTTAGATCAGAGCTAAATGACCGTGAAATTGAAAATCACTACAAAAGTAACTCCGAAAATGTTGAAGGTATCATCATTTGACCCGCATAGCATGTGCGAAAGGGTAGAGAGGGTCATGGCTAAAACTGGACGCACTTCGTGTACAAACTGGACAATCTCTTTCAGAGTATCAGGGTTTCGGATGAGAACTCATCTTTTACACGGGAACTTCAATTTTTTTAAACTTATTTGAACTCCAGACTTTTTTTGAGCCGGCATTATGCAGCATTCGAAGCGACATCATCAATTTCCAACACGTTCTGACATCATTTGTTGTTTTTCAGTCATGTACCAATGTGTTTAGAGAGCTAAATGACCGTGAAACAGTAAATCACATAAAAATGAACTCTAGAAATGTTGAAACTTGGCATGGTATCATCGTTTCACCCCCATAGCATGTGCGAAAGAGTAGAGAGTGTCACTTCAAAACTGGACACACTTCGTGTACAAACTGGACAATCTCTTTCGGAGTATCAGGGTTTTGGATGAGAACTCATCTGTTACACAAGCACTTCATTTTTTTAAACTTATTTGAACTCCAGACTTTTTTTGAGCCGGCATTATGCAGCATTCGAAGTGACGTCATCAATTGCACACACGTTCTGACATCATTTGCTGTTTTTCAGTCATTTACCAATTTTTTTAGAGAGCTAAACGACCGTGAAACAGTAAATCACAACAAAATGAACTCTGAAAATGTTGAAACTTGGCATGGTATCATCATCTCACCCGCATAGCATGTGCGAAAGAGTAGATAGTGTCACTTCAAAAATGGACGCACTTCATGTGCAAACTGGACAATCTCTTTCGGAGTATCAGGGTTTTGAACGAGAACTCATGTGTTACACGGGCACTTCATTTTTTTAAACTTATTTGAACTACAGACTTTTTTTGAGCCGGAATTATGCAGCATTTGAAGCGACGTCATCAATTTCCAACACGTTCTGACATCATTTGCTGTTTTTCAATCACCGATTTGTTTAGATCACAGCTAAATGACCGTGAAATTGAAAATCACTACAAAACGAACTTTGAAAATATTGAAGGTATCATCATTTCACCCGCATAGCATGTGCGAAAGAGTAGAGAGGGTCACGGCAAAAACTGGACGCACTTCGTGTACAAACTGGACAATCTCTTTCGGAGTATCTGGATTTCGGAC
>LR880970.1:3725195-3741793 GCA_904067115.1 Aegilops sharonensis | reverse complement strand
CATAGCATGTGCGAAAGAGTAGAGAGTGTCACTTCAAAACTGGACGCACTTCGTGTACAAACTGGACAATCTCTTTCGGAGTATCAGGGTTTCGGATGAGAACTCATCTGTTACACAAGCACTTCATTTTATTAAACTTATTTGAACTCCAGACTTTTTTTGGGCCGGCACTATGCAGCATTCGAAGCGACGTCATCAATTTCCAACACGTTCTGACATCATTTGCTGTTTTTCAGTCATTTACCAATTTGTTTAGAGAGCTAAATGACCGTGAAACAGTAAATCACAACAAAATGAACTCTGAAAATGTTGAAACTTGGCATGGTATTATCATTTCACCCGCATAGCATGTGCGAAAGAGTAGAGAGTGTCACTTTAAAACTAGACGCACTTCATGTACAAACTGGACAATCTCTTTAGGAGTATCAGGATTTCGGACGAGAACTCATCTGTTACACGGCCACTTCATTTTTTTAAACTTATTTGAACTCCAGACTTTTTTTGAGCCGGTATTATGCTGCATTTGAAGCGACGTCATCAATTTCCGACACGTTGTGACATCATTTGATGTTTTTCAGTCACCGATTTGTTTAGATCAGAGCTAAATGACCGTGAAATTGAAAACCACTATAAAATGAACTCTGAAAATGTTGAAGGTATCATCATTTCACCCGCATAGCATGTGCGAAAGAGTAGAGAGGGTCACGGCAAAAACTGGACGCACTTCATGTACAAACTGGAAAATCTCTTTCGGAGTATCTGGGTTTCGGACGAGAACTCATCTGTTACACCGGCACTTCATTTTTTTAACCTTGTTTGAACTCCGGACTTTTTTTGAGCCGGCATTATGCAGCAGTCGAAGCGACGTCATCAATTTCCAACACGTTCTGACATCATTTGTTGTTTTTCAGTCACCGATTACTTAAGATCAGAGCTAAATGACGGTGAAATTGAAAATCACTACAAAAGGAACCCTGAAAATGTTGAAGGTATCATCATTTGACCCGCA
Organism: Aegilops sharonensis; assembly: GCA_904067115.1. Taxonomy (NCBI): domain Eukaryota; kingdom Viridiplantae; phylum Streptophyta; class Magnoliopsida; order Poales; family Poaceae; genus Aegilops; species Aegilops sharonensis. Next base: position 3,740,784 of record LR880970.1, on the reverse strand, counting down.
TAGCATGTGTGAAAGAGTAGAGAGGGTCACGGCAAAAACTGGACGCACTTCGTGTATAAACTGGACAATCTCTTTCGGAGTATCAGAATTTCGGACGAGAACTCATCTATTACACGGGCACTTCATTTTTTTAAACTTATTTGAACTCCAGACTTTTTTTGAGCCGGCATTATACAGCATTCGAAGCGACGTCATCAATTTCCAACATATTCTGACATCATTTGCTGTTTTTCAGTCATTTACCAATTTGTCTAGAGAGCTAAATGACCGTGAAACAGTAAATCACAACAAAATGAACTCTGAAAATTTTGAAACTTGGCATGGTATCATCATTTCACCCGCATAGCATGTGCGAAAGAGTAGAGAGTGTCACTTCAAAACTGGACGCATTTCGTGTACAAACTGGACAATCTCTTCGGAGTATCAGGGTTTCGGACGAGAACTCATCTGTTACACGGGCACTTCATTTTTTTAAACTTATTTGAACTCCAGACTTATTTTGAGCCAGCATTATGCAGCATTTGAAGCGACATCATCAATTTCCAACACGTTCTGACATCATTTGCTGTTTTTCAGTCACCGATTTGTTTAGATCAGAGCTAAATGACCGTGAAATTGAAAATCACTACAAAACAAACTCTGAAAATGTTGAAGGTATCATCATTTCACCCGCATAGCATGTGCGAAAGAGTAGAGAGGGTCACGGCAAAAAACTGGATGCACTTCGTGTTCAAACTGTACAATCTCTTTGGAGTATCAGGGTTTCGGACGAGAACTAATCTGTTACACGGGCACTTCATTTTTTTAAACTTATTTGAACTCCAGACTTTTTTTGAGCCTGCATTATGCAGCATTCGAAGTGTCGTCATCAATTTCCAACAAGTTCTGACATCATTTGCTGTTTTCAGTCATTTACCAATTTGTTTAGAGAGCTAAATGACCGTGAAACAGTAAATCACAACAAAATGAACTCTGAAAATGTTGAAACTAGGCATGGTAGCATCATTTCACCCGCATAGCATGTGCAAAAGAGTAGAGAGTGTCAATTCAAAACTGGACGCACTTCGTGTACAAACTGGACAATCTCTTTCGGAGTATTAAGGTTTCAGACGAGAACTCATCTGTTATACATGCACTTCATTTTTGTAAAACTTATTTGAACTCCAGACTTACTTTGAGCCGGTATTATGCAGCATTTGAAGCGACGTCATCAATTTCCAACACCTTCTGACATCATTTGCTGTTTTTCGGTCATCGATTTGTTTAGATCAGAGCTAAATGACCGTGAAATTGAAAATCACTACAAAACGAACTCTGAAATGTTGAAGGTATCATCATTTCACCCGCATAGCATGTGCGAAAGAGTACAGAGGGTCACGGCAAAAACTGGACGCGCTTCGTGTACAAACTGGACAATCTCTTTCGGAGTATCTGGGTTTCGGACGAGAACTCATCTGTTACACGTGCACTTCATTTTTTTTAAACTTATTTGAACTCCAGACTTTTTTTTGAGCCGGAATTATGCAGCATTTGAAGCGACGTCATCAATTTCCAACTCGTTCTGACATCATTTGTTGTTTTTCAGTCATTTACCGATTTGTTTAGAGAGCTAAATGACCGTGAAATTGAAAATCACTCCAAAATGAAGCATTATGCCGCATTCGAAGGAACTAAAGCAAAAATATTCACAAAGAAACTAAAAACAGCAAAAAAAACTACTCAGAAATAAATAGAAAAAATAAAGCAGAAAAGAAAAAACTATATAAAAAATTACTCAAAAAATAGAAGAAAATAATAATGCAGAAAAGAAAAAAACTGTATAAAAAATAGTTCTACCATTATGTGAGTTCTTCTCACGCATATTTATGTCTTTGATATTGTTTATTCAAAAATATCTGACAACTAATTTCTATTGACATCTTATTTCCATTCAAGCAAACATGTCCGGCGCTTGGTAGGCAGGACCTACTACTGTCCCGGAGCTGAAGTAAACTGCGAGGAGATAAGTCATTATGTTTCATGGCTTGAGGATCTTCATACTGTTAAGACAAATTTTCTTCCTGCACTTAGAAATATTAGTACTCAAAACGTGCGACCAATAGTGATCGTATTGAACTACGGTCACATCTATTTAGGAATGATGGTAAGATTTTTACTATTTGTCCTCAGTGCATCTTTTGCATACATAATTTTTTTGCTAAACTTTCATTGCTAAGTATATTAATTATTATACGATGTTCTTCAACAGGGACTCCCGATGACATTTGTGCCTCAGTGGATCGATACTAAAGGTCGCATGTCAATTGTTAGCTTACGACCAAGATATCCTACATTGCACATGAGTGCATTCAGGATTTCTAGAAGCGATGAATGCTTAATAGTGAAAGATTGGAGCAAAATTGTTAACGATCACAGAGAAGTACTAGGGGGCAGCAATGAGAAGCGCAGCCCACGATTAGGAGACAGGTTCATCTACATGCTCCAGTATGATGAATCAGGAGAGCTATATATGTTCTATGATATTTTACCTGAGAGAGAGCAGCAGGAGTGGTTTAGCTAGTTCATGCTCTTAGTACTTGTCCTCTCATGTCCGTGTACTTCGTCCTGAACTTAATCTCAAAGAGTGATTTGCTTTTTTGGTGTTATGAACGCTTATAATATCATGACCGTGTTGAACTCGATGATATCTTTACTTCTGGTACAAGTGAATGTTACTTCTTTAAGCTAGTGTTGGTGGTGATTAGATAACGGTAATGACTATGATGATTAAATAGTGGTAATGACGACTATGATGATTTTTAGCTAGCTACTATACTGATGTTAATGATATGATGCAAGAATTTTTATATTAATATGATGATGATGATGAGTTATTATATCATTTATGAAAGAAACCGCAGATTAGTTTCAGCTAGATGGATCCTAGCTAAGTGATCAAGTATATGCCATATCCATATTATACTAGGATCCACATGCATCCAGTTGAAACTAATCTGCGGTACTTTCACCTAATGATTTAACAGCTCATTATAATGTGAAACAATCACTAAATTAAATTGAAAACACAAAATTAAAGGAAAAATAAAAAAATAACCAAAACATGCCCAAACATTTAGTACCGGTTGGTGTTACCAACCGGTACTAATGTCCTACACGCACCCGGGCCTGGCTCGTGCCACGTGGTGGCACTTTAGCGCCGGTTCGTGATGAACCGGTACTAAAGAGGGGACCTTTAGTCCCGACTCTTTAGTGCCGGTTACCGAACCGGCACTAAAGGCCGTTACGAACCGGCGCTAAAGCCCGGTTCTGCACTAGTGATACATACATACATACATGTGTTTCCATGCACCAGTTATTATATACTCCCTCCGTTCCATATATATACAAGCGTTTTCATGCAACTGTATCAACTTTTAAATTATGTCCATCTGGGTGCAAGATAAATCGCTTGAGCGATGCTTGAAACCTGTAAATACAACTGATTTGATCACAATTTTTTATGTTGAAAGCTGGCCCATAATAACTTTGGTCCACCGGATATACAGATAATATAAACAACAAGGCTTGTGCTATATGGAATTATATGAAATTCCCACAGGAATGATATTGTGGACCATCATCATTTTTACAGTGCAACAAGGGAGCCTGTGTATGTATATATATCAGGGCAAAAATCGAGTGAATAACCACCCATGACCCAACAAAAAGAGAGCATATGTATGTATGTGTGTGTCATAAAACAAGGACACCACAAAATCTCAAATCTTGCTCATGTCCGTGGGAGGCCAAAAGCCAACGTAGTCGCCTAGGAGGGGTAGTCACATGTCTTTGAGGTTACGACACAGCCACGCAGTCCCATCAGTACACCCGCTTCACTGAAACAACACGCGAAGCACACGCTACATTAATTGACATGAATCATCAAAATTGTGCAAGCACACATGCATGCTACTCTCTCGGTACCAAAATACTTGTAGTTGGGGGAACTTGTACTAGTTTCCCCCAGCTACAAGTATTTCGGCACAGAGGTAGTAGGTTGCCATTAATCACTTGTACTAGTTTCCCCAGCTGCAAGTATTTTGGTTCATAAAATAAAGTATGCATAGTATCTATGTTGTTTGAAAAGAAAAACAGATAGACATGCATGCTAGCTTGGCATCAACATGCAAAACACAACACGGGATCGCTAGTTCACTATAGCTAGCTAAACATGTTAATTCCATGAACTAGGAAGCCACTAAATATGCTCTCTCCCATGTTACAGTCAGATGATAGACTCGGTGAAAATCTAACATTCCTCTTCATCAATAGGATCGATGGCCAACACACAGCAGCCATAGCTTGATGGCTAGGTCCCAGAGCAGGGTGAAGGGGAAAAAGATGACTTACCCATCAGGGTTGTAGACGATGCCGAACACCACAAGGCAGCGCGATCCCACATAACAGAAGCCGAAGGCAAGGCAAGGCTAAAGGGGGCCAGCAAAGCCTCCAACCGCATGAGCACTGGAGGCCACGACCAGCATCACCACATCCATAGATACTCTGCACCAAAGACATAGGAATAAATCAAATATGCAACAATGGATGGTGACCATACCAATATAAGATGCATAGCTGTCTCTTTGGATAGCTTCAGGCCATTCAACTGCATGCAATACAAGCAAATGCTAATGGTTAATATCTTACCAGCCCATCCCGACAAAAAACATGTCTTGCCAGCCCTTTACTAAAGCAACAAAATTAAGTCAAATGCCTGTTTTGAAAAATTTGGATTGAAAATGCTCTAGTTGAGAATTCATGTTGAATATGTACCTAGCCATTAAAATGGTGATTCACGTTAAAACTTGCAAACGATCCTGTTAAAATGCAAAAGGATCTTACTAAAGCCACATTATCCAAAGATTATGGTCTTGTTCAAGACATCCTAGCTATAAGATGACAAGGTTCCGCTGTCAAGCATGATAACGGAATCCATTTAACCAAAATGCAAAGGGAATATGAGTTCAAGAAAGCACCACTCTACTCCGCATCCAGACTAAATACCTTGAAAGTAAACATGTTGCACTTATGACTACTGCTACTATATCAGATGACCACCATCATCGGTGCAACGGACGGCACAACACGGCCATGGCACGATGGCCAGACTCCTCAAGGCATTGACAGGACAGGAGAAGGAACCGAGTGGCTTACCTATGCTGGAGTAAGAAGAGGCGGCCACCACCGCAAACACATGGCGGCGGGAGTACCTTTTGTTGAATGCAAACTGCTTTCGCCCTTCCAAAACAATTTGTAGCATCTTACAACGCTATTTTATTTGCACCGTTCCAACAAAAAGTTTAGAAACGAGGTAAAAAATATGATTCTTGTTTGAATAAAAAATGAATTTTATTTCAAAATTCTCTTAAACCGTGAGGGTTCTGCGGAAATTTTCAACATGAGAAGTGTTGTCCTTGTCCATATCTTTCCAGTGATAGATTACACGTGGAGCTCCAACAAAGGCAATGAAAGTTGAACATTTCACTGGTTGATGTTCGAGTAATGCAGCAGAGATAGTTCGATGGCATTAAAAGAATATTGTTCGGTGTTATGTAACAGAGTAGCTAGTGTGCGCGCGTGTGTGTATCAATTATATCATTGTATGTATAAACAGGGATCGGATAGTCAAGCGTTATGAATATATACATGGGCTAATATCATCTACCGTGCTAACCTTGGTACGAAGTAATGCAGGAACGTAATGCAGCGCCCTTGGTACTCCCCTCTCGACTTAGCTGCCCTTGAAGCTCTCCGTACGTCATCCCCTTTGTAGGCAAGCTGTGGAGACTCGTTATCCGGAAATTGAGAGCTCTGAGCTAGCATGAGAAGGTGGCAGCGCACGCAGCGGCGCGACGGTCATAGTAGCTTTTGATTTCAGGAGCGAGTTGGAGGAAGTGCGGGTGCAGCTGGCGGCCGCTGTTGAGATCAGCTAGCATCTTGAAGAAGAACCACTCATCCGAGTTCCGGTGGAGATTAGCTATGAACCCGTGTTGGATATGTCTGTTCCGGAGCGGTGTTAGAATTCCGGTGCTCCGCATCAGATCCATGTCCCACTTGGTCCTCAGCAGCTCGCTCGTGAACACGGCGTAGCTTAGGAAAAGTGGCTGGCTGCTCTCCCATTCCAGCTCCACCGCCACCAGGTTGATGAGCAGCAGACAGTCGAATCCGAATATCCGATCAAGTCCAGAGGTGGCAGCTCCAGCACACCATCCCAGAAGCTCACGGCTGCATGCTAGGCACCGCGTGCCTTTCTTGGGCCTGAGCTGGATGGGCGATCTGCACAGGTCCCGCGCCGGCGGGGTCATGCTTTAGGACCATCACGCGGTCGCAAGGAGCGCATGCCCAGCTGCGCCCACGTCCGTCTCCGGCATGACGTGGCGTCGCAGGGCACGCCTTAGTGCCTTGCTCGCCGACCTGGTTACCTCCGACAGCTTGCAGCGCCGTCGCAGCGCCTTGGCCTTGCAGCGTGCCCAGAGGGACCTCCGCGGCAGCGGCGGCAACTGTTCCAGGTACAGGTACACCAAGTGCAAGAGGTGGTACACTGGACCCGTGTACTTGGTGAGCCGCAACTGGTGGCTATGCTCCTCAGGAAGTATTCGATGACTATGTATTCGATGACTAGCCTGCTCGTTGACTATGTAGCCGATGGACAGTGTCCACGTCCTCTTCCAAGCTCCTTTTCTTCTCCATGGCTTGCTCAGGAGCTCCTGCGGGCGCGGGGCTTGCGCCGTTGCTGACCTGAAAGAGCGAGTATATTAGAAAATTATTGTAAATGGTTGTTAATTTGGGGCTTGACCGGTCCTGCATTCACGTCATATGATATATGTATTATGTACTATTGTACTACTCCCTCTGTTCTAAATTACTCGTCATGATTTTAGTTCAAATTTGAACTAAAACCACGACGAGTAATTTGAAACGGAGGGAGTATGCATTATGTGACCCACGTACTCTCTCCGTTCCAAAAACAAGTGTCTCAATCTTAGAATAACTTTGTATTAAAGTTAGTACAAAGTTGAGACACTTACTTTGGGACGGAGAGAGTACATCATACTATTTTCTCTGTGTGATCTATGGGACAGTTATGAGAAGGCCTCACAACAACATTTTTGAAAACAAAAATCATATTCAAATTATGAAACCATATTGAAACTTATATGAAACTATTACATTTGTGCTTCGTTGTATTTTTACATGCTTCATTATTTATTTTCATTCCAGATTTCAGTATCCAGCATTCATTTCTATGTTTGAAGCTTTCAAATAAGTTTCATATCATTTTGTTCAATTATCTGTGATGGTTGGATTGGGCACTAAAGGTATTCTCTTCACATATTTTTTATACGATACCATTTCCATACCATCACAAAATTAAATGTTTTCATTACTCGTTCGTACATATCCTTTGTATGTTTTTGTTATTGTTTCATTTCATAATTCATCCATGTTTCATCTTGGATTTTAAATAAGTTTTATTGTGGTTTATTACTTCACTTTTGCATGTTTTTTATTACTTATTCACTCCGGTTTCATTGTCGTATCATGTCGCATTTCATATAAGTTTCATTATGGTATTAATTTTGAATTTAAACTTGTTCAGAACATGTTCAGGTTTGATCTTGTTTTAGAGATTTATATATCATGAACACAAATTTCCAAATGGATACTAATTTCTAAATTGGATCATTGGTTCAAAAGTTAAAAGTGTTAATAAATTTTAGAATCAGACTAAAAGCATGGGTGGACGGACCATGGGATGAAAGAATAAAATAGTATCGGTGCAATAAATGCCTTCTCCTATACAGTAGACGGTCCCATGAAAACAGTACAAAACAACAGAATTAGTTCAGTTCTCGTATGCAAATTGTGTACATGCACACATGATGAATATATAGGACCCCGGTAGAAACTGGTTCTACTGGAATTTCATTTCGCGACTCCGACCTAGCTAGGGACGTATTTCACTCGATGAGTACTCAAACGCTTGATATCTCTGTATTTCAGCACAAGAAAATTACATCCTTTCTCACACTACCTTCCTCAAAAGAGGAGGCGAGAATTGTGTTGCAAATGGAGCACAGGAAAGCTCAGTGTCCAGATAGTTGCCCCGTTGGGTTCTACAAAAGCTTACGGGAGTTCATAAAGTCAGATCTATTGGAGGTCATCAAAGGTGTTTTGTAGGCATTTTTCTAGCGAAGCGACAATGAAAAGAAACAAAATATATATAGTCTGGCCAAATGAAATTCGGCTGACTAAAAGACCAATAAGGCCGTGAATATATGATCTCTTGGTAAAAAAACAACGCCTACTTAGTAAATGGCTTAATAAACTTCTGATCCAGGAAGGTGTCACTATTGTCTTGTGTAAAAAGCAATTAGGCCTAAAAGTTGCGTCTCAGACATATTAGAAATATGACACTCGCTTTTTGAGTCATGTCTGATGGCCGCAAAGATCGCTCCAAGATTCATTATAGCACATTGTTTGCAAAACGCTACACTCCGGGAACAATGCACAACTTATACTGCATTGTTCGCATTAAGAATAATCCATGTTCAAGGATTCATCCGATTAGAAAGTTGATTTCCCGATTAACCTCTGTAGGTTCATCGAGTAGTATAAACTGATAAATCGCCTGATTAATTGATTAACTTGTTGATTAGCTTATTAATCCGCTAGCCAACCGAGCAGCTGTCAATTAACAAATTCCTCAACAATGAGAATAATACGACCACACAAGCATTGAGCAAGTCACGACCCTAATGTATCTTCCAGGCGGAATTTGGTCGATCTCCATCTTGCGGCATGTCAACACCTATTGGGCCACTTGGATACAATCCATTAGAAGCTCGATTGGGTGAAAATGAATTAAGACATTATTATGGATCAGATTTGGTATTGAGGCCCCCATTGATTTATAGGATTGGCTGAGTGTAGGAATGGGAGAACTAGAGGAATAGGATGCTCTGTCCGGATAGAAAAACAGAGGAATTCTCACACAATTGTTATTTGATTGTAGTATAGAAAAACTACAAACTCATGAGCATTTAATAATATGAAACTGAACTATGGATTCCGACCTCATTCTTCCCGCTAGGATTTTTCCATGAAATCTGACATCATTCTTTTTTTTCCTGTGAATCTGAACTATAGATTTCCTATAGGATTGGTTCTGGTGGAACACAATCCTATAAATCAAACAACATCGCAGGAAAATTTCCAGAGGAACCAAATCCTACAAAAAATCCTATGTGAATCCTGCAAATCAAACGAGCCTGAATGTGCTAACTTGCATTTGCCAAAAGGAATTAGGACATTATTATGACCAGACAAGATGGATTCTATAGGAATACTATTCCATCTAAAGTTAAGCATACAAATTGAAGTTGTGTGTGAGAGCATCTCTAGACTTATTATAAGTGGTTATATATAGGGGCTCCAGGAGGTCACAAAAACAATTCCTCTTATAAGTGGTTATATATAGGGGCTCTATAAAAAAATTAGAATTCATAGGTGTCATGCTTTTATAGATCACCAGTAAACTCATCCCTAGTATACATCCAACGTGTGTATACATCCAGGCCCTGTTCGGTTTATAGGAGAGCGAAACATAGTTTTGGATCAAAACGGAGGAAATGCAAAGGAAATGAGACTTAAAACATAGGGATAGAAAACACTACAGAAGACGAGATAATTGGCGTTCTCTACGTAGGCAGGAAATATCAGAGAACCAACACAGGTGGGGCCCATGAAACGAGTTTTAAATGCGAAAGAATACATGGCTGGTTGTAATGGGGAGTATCATATACTAGTATCATGCATATGATACTAGTGTATGATACTACCTCCCTAATGCATAGTATCATATATTAGTATCATTTAGTACTCTATTTATTGTCATGCATGACACAAAGTAGTATAGCATTTAATATGATACGGTATCATGATATGATACTACACCCTCTCTTTCTTCCTTTAATGCTATGACACCTCATCAAAATTGTCTAGTTCGCATGCATGATACTAACTATGATACTATCATTACAACCAGCCTAAACCATTCCCCAACCCTGATGGGCCCCAAGATCCGTAACTCAGCAGGCTTTCTCCCTGCACTTCCTCGGGCCTCCGCGAAAAAATGAGATGGGAGTGCATGTTTTGTTTCCCGTGAAAACGCAGGTAAGGAAGGCTATCGATAGGATTGGAAGGGAGCGTTTCCTTCGTTCCGAACGGCAAGAAAGGCAATGTTTCCTCAGGATTCACTTTCCTTCAGTTTTCCTGCGTTTTTCCTCCATAACGAACAGGCCCCCAACGTGTGGGGCTGACAAGTCAGAGAGCCATTTTTTTTTCCCACTGCATGTGTGGAGCTGGGGCCGACAAGTCGGAGAGCCATATTTTTGTCTTTTCCCACTGCATGTGTGGGGCCGGGCAGCTACAAGGCAGTGACAACGGCGGCGGCATGGTATGACACGTTGACTATAGGGTGGGTTGCAGCTCCCGTCTATATAGGCCAGTTGGTTTTTGGTGATCATCAAAAAAATTGGACAACGATAATGTCCACACGTGTGAGATAATAGACATCTGCCCACACATCATGAGTGGCGTGAGCAGGAGGAAACCCACACGGGTTGTGTGTGGACGAACATTAGAATTGCACACACGTGTGGGCGTAATTACTTCGTGTCACATGCCCAACAATTATTACTCATCTTCACCCTGCGCGTATAGCACGAAGCAAAAATGTCCATACATCCTGGCGCAGCTACGTTAAGTACCCATGGGATGGCGATTTAGTTGCCATCCGGGATGGCATATATAGTTATCCGGGATGGCAAATGTAGTTGTAAAAACATGACAACTCTATCTGTTTTGGTTAACTATAGTTGCCATGTTTAATTTATGGTAGTTGCCGCGTGTAATCAATCCAAAAGGTGTTGCAGCTGGCGCCATGCTCGGTGGGGATCATCGTGGACCGCGGCCTCGGCAAGCAGCAGCGTCCAGACAGCACGGCGCAGGCGTCGGTGGTGGTAGTGTTCATCGGCGGTGCGGGACGACCGGGAGGCGCTTGTTGGAAATATTAGAACTTTTCCGACTAATCTAATCCACGACTAAACAGTAAGCATGGCAAATACGGTATGCATCTCATACCGATACCTAAGCATGTGAGCACGTACAGTACATAGAACCGAAACATCTATGAACAGCATATATACGGCTAGCACATGAACGAGCAAATAGGGGATGAACGAGTCATACCCTCCGGTTGGCCAGGCCAACGCGGCGGCGGTAGCAGCAGCCTCGGCATCAGCCAAGGCCTTCTTCTTGGCGACTTCGTCGTCAGTCATGGAGTCGATGTAGAGGAAGTAGTGGAAGCAGAGGCGGATGAAGACGGGGACGGATCGGGAGCAGTCGCGTCGAGACGCTCCCCAAAAACCTTATTGCTGTTCTCCCGGGCAGGATCTCGAGCGACAGGGTTCCGGAGGCACCTGCTCTCCCGACCAACCGTGCACGCGGTAGTCGGGATGGGATCGCCGTAAGCAGCCCAAGGAGAGGAACAGTATATGACGGCTAGGGTTGTACGAGAGGGAGTGAGTGAACTGAGTTAGGGTTCACTCCACTGGCCAATGCCTTCTTATATAGGCCGTCAGGTAGATGGGCCTGGGCCAGGCCCACGACCGAGTCCGCGAACAGCCCACGGTCCAACGTCTCGGACAGTGGCGCTTCCGTAAGCGACTCGTTAATTAATTAACAATTAATTAACCATTCCTAAGCGGCAAAAATAAGCTTCGGCTCGGCTCATTCCCGCAACCAGCGGCGCGCGCGCGCGCGCGTCGTGATGAGGCGAGGCGAGGCGTCGCGTGGCGTGGCGGGCGGCGAAGGAGGAGGAGCGCGCGTGTACAGCTCCTATTCCCAAGCTCCCAATAGCAAGTGGTAGAGCAGCCCTTATAAAGAGGTCTCACTCTTCTTACTGTAGCAGTATGGGACTAAACTTCCCACACTTCCCACCACTTGCCGTACACATGCATGGGCCTTAGAGATTAACTAGAGATTATTGTCTTATATGGGTGAAAGTGCAACTATCCCTAGGTGGTTTTGGTAATTCCTAACATCATATAGCTCATTGAGCTAACACTATTTCAAGACTAATATTTCAGGAAAGCTCAATGATTGGCATGGCATGGATGAGAAAAGTGGACCCCTCAAAATGCTAAGGACAAAGGGATTGGCTCAAGCTCAAGACTCTACATTTTATATTTTAGTGATCCAAGATTACATTGAGTCTATAGGAAAAGCCAATACTATGAAGGACGGATGAGGTGTTGCTTAATGGCTTGTTTGATCAAAATGCTTAGTGATATGCTCCAAAGCCCTCAACTACTTTCTCACTTCCACTTATGACCTAAACCAAAAGTCAAACTCGGACCTACCGATTCTTCCTATCCGGCGCCACCGAGTTCAGATGTCATAGCCACTGCCACAAACCCTAGGCAAATCGATCTCACCGATAGGGATCTCGGTCTCACTGAGATGGGATTGTAATCTCTCTGTTTCCCTTCGTAACGTTTCGGTCCTACCGAGATGAGCGATCGGTCCCACCGAGATTGCAATGTAAACTCTTTGTTTCCCTTTTGTAACATTTCGGTCTCACCGAAATGAGCGAATCGGTCTCACCGAGTTTACCTGACCAACTCTTTGGTTAGCTTATTACCAAAATCGGTCTCACCGAGTTTGTGTAATCGGTCCTACCGAGTTTGCCTGACCAACTCTCTGGTTAGCTTATTACCAAAATCGGTCTCACCGAGTTTGTGTAATCGGTCTCACCGAGATTACGTTATGCCCTAACCCTAATCATATCGGTCCTACCGAGTTGCATGTCGGTCCCACCGAAAATCCTAACGGTCACTAGATTTGCTAAACCGGTCCGACCGAGTTTATCAATTCGGTCCCACCGAGATTGGTAAGTTGTGTGTAACGGTTAGATTTTGTGTGGAGGCTATATATACCCATCCACCTGCTCTTCATTCTGTAAGTGCGTCTAGTGCCCCTTAGTGATTTTGGTGTATTGAAGACTTACAGGTTAAGGGTCTAATGCGTTTATGAGTGTACACAGGTCTATAAGTCTATGAGGAGTTTGATATTTACAGAGAAAGTCGACCGCTTATAGTGAAGTTCTTCAACTAAAGACTTTGGTATTCTGAAGACTTTCTGAAGACTTTGAAAGTGAAGAAATTAGTGTGACCTTGAAGACTTGGTATTCATTTGAGGAACATGAAGCGTGAAGACTTTTGTTTTCGTTGTTTCGTTTTATCTTTCTTGAGTCATAGAAAACACCGTACTGTTAAAGGGGGTCGAGGAAATACTAAGGAAAAATTTCAATGTGATGCTCAACTCAAAATCCTACACCTACCAATCCCTTCGAGTGAAGCCATTGGAAATCTCATACAGTTCAGTCAATTTCTTCAGTGATAGAGACGAAGTTCTTCTGGTCGCTGATGAATTTGTCCTGACTGAGGAGTTAGGAATTCGCCAGTGCGGATTGCCTACACAGTGAGGAACATGATAGCCCTGAGGAATTTGAACCTCTAATTTCCGACCGTTGCTGTGCTACGCGCCAGCTGTCTCAAAATATCTTATCCACCTAACGGTCATATCATTGAAGGGCATTTATGTATTATCATGTCGGGCTGCTCCCTAGGCTATAAATAGCCGCCCCTACAACCACTAGCTGGTTGGCTGCTCCTAGAGAAATTGACACTTGTCAATTGAGAGCATCCCATCCTCTGAGGACTTTGAGTGCAAATCATCAAGTGAGGAAAACCCAAACCCAAACACCTACAAACCCAAAGTGATTGAGCATCACTGAAGAGATTGATCCTTCGTGGATCCGACGCTTGTTACCTTTTAAGACTGTGCTTCTTCCAGACGGTTAGGCATCATGGTCTAGAGCATCCAAGAGGAATTGTGGATCGCCGAGTGACCAAGTTTGTGAAGGTTTGGAAGTCGCCTGAAGACTTACCATGAGTGATTGGACGAGGTCTGTGTGACCTTAGTTCAAGGAGAATACGGTGAGGACTTGGTGTCCTGAGCTGCGTGCTCAGGACTGGGTGTCCGGGACTGTGTGTCCTCGAGTTTAAATACTCAGCCGCTCCAACCAGACGTACAACTGAGACAACAGTTGGAACTGGTCTACCAAATCATTTTCTTCACCAAGCTTACCGGTTCTATTTCCTCAACTCTTTCATTTCCTCATTACTGTGTTAAGTGCTTCATCATATCTGTGTTTGAAGACTTTGACTGAAGACTTTCTCAACTTCCTCAGTTCGATTTCTTCAGTCTGTTTGTCTTCATCTTGTGTTATCCTGTGATTACGCTTTCTGTACTCTGTTCTTGTCTTCATTTCATCATGATGACCATGCCTGTATTCTGTTATGCTTACTTCTGAGTACTTATTCCGCTGCAAGTAGTTCTTCACTAAGGAATTTCCTCACCGGCAAATTCCTCAGTGAAGAATTCATAAAATCGCCTATTCACCCCCTCTAGTCGATATAACGCACTTTCAATTGGTATCAGAGAAAGATACTCCCTTGTTCTGTGTGATTTTGGTTTAACCGCCTGGAGTTTTAGTTATGTCGACCGCAGGTATGAAGAACGTGACATGTCCCATCTTTGACGGTCACGAGTATCCCAAGTGGAAGGCCATGATGAAGAAGCGTCTTATGGCGATGAACAGCGAACTTTGGACCATCACTGAGATTGGTCTTACCGATCTGTGCAAGACGGCGGGAGCTGATGACATTCGCAAGTACACTCTTCTCAACCTCACGGCGAAGGACGTCATCTGCTCCTGTCTGTCTCAAAATCAGTTCAGGAACATCATGCATCTCGATCATGTGAAGCTTATCTGGGACCGTCTCTCTGAGGTCTATGAAGGTCATCGAACCCGTCATGATCCTTGGTTTGAGGACTTCAAGGAATCTCTCAAAGCGATGACATTCGAACCAGAATCATCATCCTCTTCATCATGCCTCATGGCAAAAAGTGCTGAGGTAACTGAATGCTACCTATCCGAGTATAGTGATGATGAATCCGGTGATGAATTTGGACCCAACTATGTCAAACTTGCTTCCCTTGCCACTAAACAACAAAGAGCTTTGGAAAAAGTTCAATATATGCTAAATAAGAGCGATGATATGTTGGGTGAAGAAATGGATCAGTCAAAAGCTTTGGCTGAAAGTCTTCAGAGACTTCATACTAAGTATGACACCCTTCAAGATCAACATAACACTCTCTTATCTGGTCATGAGAAACTTTTTTATGAATTTATTCAAAGAAAGCAAGATCTTGAGAAGCTAAGAGTGAGTTATGAAGATCTTCAGAAGGAGCGCGATTCATTACTTACTCAACAAATCAGCGCTTCTCAGGAAGAATTTGTTCCTCCATGCTTAAAGTGCATTGAACGTGAATCTGCTAATTCTTCACCTGAATGTTCAAATGCTTCTATTGTTACAAATTCTTCACCTGCCTCTGCTATCACTAATTCCTCATCTGAGGA
>LR880970.1:3702012-3722444 GCA_904067115.1 Aegilops sharonensis | reverse complement strand
AAAAGCTTCAGAAGACTGGCTATGGCATCGACGACTTGGTCACGCAGGCATGAGGAATTTGCACACGCTTGCGAAGAAGAAGCATGTCATTGGCATTGAGAATGTCAAATTCCTCAAGGATCACTTATGCGGGGCCTGTGAAGCTGGAAAAATGACCAAGGCCAAGCATCCAGCGAAGACTATCATGACCACTACTCGACCATTCGAATTGCTTCACATGGACCTCTTTGGTCCTAATCATTACTCAGCAGTCACTAATGATGCATCTCTATATGGCTTTGTTATTGTTGATGATTACTCTCGTTACACATGGGTACACATTGTTACTTACAAACATGAAGTGCAGGAAGTCTTCAAACGATTTTCCTCGAGGGCTTCAACCAACTTTGGTGTGAAGATCAAGCACATCAGGAGTGACAATGGAACTGAGTTCATGAATTCTGGTCTTGATGACTATCTTGATGAACTTGGTATTACTCATGAGTTATCTGCTCCTTATACTCCTCAGCAAAATGGCGTCGTGGAGCGCAAGAACAGAACTCTTGTTGAGATGGCTCGCACTATGCTTGATGAGTGCAAGACGCCTCGTCACTTCTGGATTGAGGCAATTTACACTGCGTGCCACATCATCAACAGGGTATATCTTCACAAATTCTTCAAGAAGACTGCCTATGAACTCCTCACTGACAAGAAACCCAATGTGAATTATTTCAAAGTCTTCGGTGCTAAATGTTGGATTAGAGATCCTCATCACAATGCTAAATTTGCACCGAAAGCACATGAAGGTTTTATGCTTGGTTACGGAAAGGACTCGCACACCTACAGAGTCTTCAACAATGTTCTTCACATGATTGTTGAAACTGTAGATGTGCGGTTCGATGAAACTAATGGCTCGCAAAGAGATCACCTACCTTCTGTGATAGATGAACCAACACTTGAGGATTCTATCAAGTTCAAGGCTACTGAGGATGTCCTTCCTACTGAAGAATCTGCTGAAGAATTCATTCCAGAACGTGAAGAACATCGAGCTGATGCACCTGAAGAAAATGCTGAAGAAAATGGTGCTGAAGAAAATGCTGATCAAATTCCTCGATGACAACCAGCTCATCCTCGCGTTGAAAAAGAAGTGCAAGTTGAAAATATCATCGATGACATTGAAGCACCAGGTCCTCTCACATGCTCAAAAGCTTCACATTTATCTAACTTTTGTGGGCACTATGTTTTTGTCTCTATCACAGAGCCCACTAAGGTAGATGAAGCATTTCTGGAGCCTGAGTGGATTCAGGCCATGCAAGAAGAATTACATCAGTTCGAGCTCTACAACGTCTGGGAACTGGTCAAACGTCTAGATCCTCGCAAGCATAATATCATTGGCACAAAGTGGATCTACCGCAACAAGCAAGATGAAAATGGCCTTGTGGTGAGGAATAAGGCACGACTTGTAGCTCAAGGCTACACACAGGTTGAAGGAATTGATTTCGATGAAACTTTTGCACCTATTGCTAGACTTGAGGCTATTCGCATATTAATTGCTTATGCTAACCATCATGATATAACTCTATATCAAATGGATGTGAAAAGTGCATTCCTCAATGGTAAGCTTGAGGAAGAAGTATATGTTGCTCAATCCCCAGGTTTTGAAGATCCAAAGAATCCTGACAAAGTCTTCAGACTCAACAAGGCCCTCTATGGCCTCAAGCAGGCCCCAAGGGTGTGGTATGACACTTTCAAGGAATTCCTCATGAAGAATGGTTTCACACCCGGTTCACTCGACCCTACTCTCTTTACTAAATCTTATGATGGTGAACTATTTGTGTGCCAAATGTACGTTGATGATATTATCTTTGGCTGTACTGACCAACGTTATAGTGATGAATTTGCCTATATGATGAGTGAAGAATATCAAATGTCTATGATGGGAGAGTTGAAATTCTTCTTAGGTCTTCAAATTCGCCAACAACGCAATGGCATATTCATATCTCAGGAGAAATACCTCAAGGATGTTCTGAGGAAATTCGGCATGCAAGATTGCAAAGGCGTCAGAATTCCTATGCCCACAAATGGCCATCTATGCAGTGATGAAAATGGTATTGACTTTTATCACAAGGTATACCGCTCCATGATTGGTTCTTTATTGTACTTATGTGCATCTAGGCCAGATATAATGCTTAGTGTTTGCATGTGTGCCCGATTTCAAGCTACACCGAAGGAATCACACCATAAGGCTGTGAAGCATATTGTCCTCGGCGATGGCTCTTACCCACTGCTGGCGCATCCCGATCAGCCTGCCTTGCCGTTCTCTCCCAAGCACCGCTGGCGAGGGAGGGCCTCCGACCCCTTCTTCCTCGCTGCCGTAGTGTGGGCAGATCTGGCCTCCCGCCGCCCACCTAGCAACATCCCGACGACCATCAGGTATAACTTCCTTTGAAACCATCCTTGCTCTACTTCTCGAGCTCCTGACGTCTCTACATTTGTATCTTTTACTATTTCTCAGGCCCCCACATAGATAGGATCGATCGGCTGTTCGAAAACCACCTAATTTTTTTACGTTTAAGAGGTAAAACTAGTTCATGCACTAGAATATAGTACTACTTGGTTCAAACAAGGAAGAAAGGGGTGGGGGTGGGGGAGGATTTGTTACCTGAATCTAGGACTTGGTCGAAAGAGGAAATAATGGGGGCGAAAAGTAGCAGAGACTGGCTATCCAACTGGTCTCTAGGTCTAATAGGGACATAAAGGGAAACGCAGTACAAACTCAATATAAACCCGATCTATTGGTTGAAAAAGGAAAGAAAGTGGGGACTGGGGGACAAGTCAACAGAGTAAGTCCAGCACTAGATTTGCTAGCCTCACACAGTATAAGGTGGCTATACCGAACAAAAATGGGACCAACCCAGATATCCCGTTCTGATGTTTGTTGCCCCGAGCCACTCTTATGTAATGCCATTGGTAAAATGTAGCAGTCGCACTGTTAAAAGTAACGACACGTTAAACCAATGTTGTTTTCAATGTAATGCCTCCAGTAATATTAATCAATGGCACTTTTTTACATGTCCTGCTAAATTTCCCATTAAGATAAGTTAGTTCTTTTCATTAGAAATGCAACTGTCCTGGTCCGCCTACTCTCCCGTGCCCAAAGTAATGTCGTATTTAACGGTTGTCATAGTTAATCCTAATGCCCACACTAATATCTAGCAATGCCACTGCTTTAGAAATTGCTACTGTCCTTGTAGGATTGCCATTCAGATAAGGAACATGCTTCTTTTCATTTGATGCATGTTTCATCACTTGTTAGTCACCCTCCTTTCCGCCTTTTTTGTGCAAACAGAGATATACATTTCACGCTCAATCTTAGTTGAACTGCACAAATGATATCCAAATTATAGTTGAGCATTACAGGAGCTTCACAACCAATCTTGATGTTGCTCAATTTTATTGCAACTAATGAAGAAGAAGCTATGTGGGTTTCGTTTTCTGATGGAAATGGAACCGGGGCTGGAGCCCTTTTCTTAAAAAATTTTGAAGAATAAGCTGCTAGCTCACGGGCCATTGCTTCATTTTAGGTGAACTGCACCAAAAGGTCCCATGAATTGAATCATCCATGTTGGTGACTGAAAGAGCCAGCTTCAGCATCCAGGTCTAAGCACCCCCGGCCTCCATCCCTGCGACGCACGGTACACCTTGTTTGCCACCTGCTCGACCCTAGTGTCACTGATAAAATGAAGTAATAATACAGTTAAAATCGAGAGAGTGTCCTCTCTATCATTTCATTTCCAATGTAGATAAAGAAAGTGCTTCTCTTTGTTAATGTATGTTTCATCAACTAGTCCCATTGTTAATGTTTAAGCGTTTCTGCAAACTGGGGTGCTTAATTTTAGTTGATCTGTAAAAAAATAGAGATTAGAATGTCTCAAGGCGCCTCCTTGTACTACTGCTGTACACTGATGTTCATCGCTGGCAGAAGGTGTATCTGGGAGACTTGGGACGATGTCCAGTATGAGGCGTACCGTATGAGGCGTCGCAGGGCCAATCTCGCCCTTGCAGCATGGCATACTATGATACTATCACAATATTTTCTTCTATTTATTTTGTGTGTTTCATCAACTAGTGCCACTATAATGTAATCATGCTTTTTAATTATCTATGCAAACAGGGTTATTCAGCTGCATTTTGGTGGAACTACACAAATGTACATATGGAACCGGCATATATGCAGAGTGCGAGGTGTGCCAAGTAAAAATTACCGACACCAACCATGCTGCATGCACGCATTGGCATCCACCACCACCAGTGGGATGTGTGATGCTCTTTGTGGACGGATCTTTCTTGGCAGCAAATCCTCTAACCAAATACTAGTAGCTTATATTGGCAGTTTTCTAGGGAGTACTCTTTTCTGAAAGAAGCACCAATCTATTTTTATTTATTTGGACACTGTGTCACAACTTTGACCCAAAGGTCCAGAGCTATTTTAGGGTGATTGGCATAGTACTCGGAGACTGACTGTAAGCATGATTTTCATTAGCTGTCACACTGATTGTAAGCATGAGCAGGTGGAAGATTAGGTTAGTGCGAAGCTTACCTTAAACCCTACCGCCGCCATTGAAACAAGGCGAGCGTCGAGGGAACCGTGGAGAATGGCGGGGAAGCGACGTAGCGCAATCCGGCCTCCTCTTGTGGTGGGAGAACGAATACTCCTGTGGCTCCGGCTGGCTCTGCACCCTCACGAACAGCACACCATACTCGATCGATTCGTTATCCTCTGGGTGCTCGACCTTCGACCTGTACGCCCACTGTCGGTGTCAAAACCGGTGGATCTCGGGTAGGGGGTCCCAAACTGTGCGTCTAAGGCTAATGGTAACAGGAGGCAGGGGGCACGATGTTTTACCCGGATTCGGGCCCTCTCGATGGAGGTAATACCCTACTTCCTGCTTGATTGATCGTGATGATATCATTGTTACAAGAGTTGATCTACCACGAGATTGTAGAGGCTAAACCCTAGAAGCTAGCCTATGATTATGATTGTTGTTGTCCTACGGACTAAACCCTCCGGTTTATATAAACACCGGAGGGGGCTAGGGTTACATAGAGTCGGTTACAGAGAAGGAAATCTACATATCCGAATATCCAAGCTTGCCTTCCACGCAAAGGAGAGTCCCGTCCGGACACGGGACGAAGTCTTCAATCTTGTATCTTCATAGTCCAACAGTCCGGCCAAAGTATATAGTCCGGCTGTCCGAGGACTCCTTAATCCAGGACTCCCTCAGTAGCCCCTGAACCAGGCTTCAATGACGATGAGTCCGGCGTGCAGATTGTCTTCGGCATTGCAAGGCGGGTTCCTTCTCCGAATACTCCATAGAAGATTTAGAACACAAGGATCGTGTTCGGCTCTGAAAAACAAATTCCACATTCCACCTAGAGAGTATAATATTCCACAAATCTAATTCACTGACAGCTTTTTACGACATCACGCCATGGTCCGGTCTTTATTCGAACCGTTTTCATAACCAGACACTACGCGCTGCGGCGGTTTTATTGGCACGTCTTGTCGAAGCAGAGATCGTGTCCCCCTTATCACGGGATTCTCATCAATACAGATGTGGGTAACCCAACCGTGTTTGTTTAATATGACTCCTTCATTTTAGGCAAGTCCCAAACGGTCACGCGGGGGATGCTTGATATTCGTCCTCTTTATAAAGGGGGGCCAAGGCATGTCCCTTTCTTCCACGCTCGATCCTTCTCCTCCCGCACCTCGAGTTCGAACACCCAAGGCTCAAGCTAGAGCACTTCGGTCCTTCGACCATGTCCGGATCCAATCTTCAAGGCCGGTGGATGGCCTCCTCCGTCACAGAGGAGGACATTCGGAAGCTTAGGGAGGCCAGGTATCTCACTGCCGAGATTCCGCACAGGCTACCTGCTCAAGGGCAGGTCGTCCCCACTCCCGAACCCACCGAGAGCGTTGTTTTTATCTCCCACTTTCTCCGAGGGCTAGTTTTAGCGTTGATCCCTTCGTAAGAGGGCCCATGTTCTACTACGGACTAGATTTCCATTATCTAGCTCCGGATTCCGTCCTTCACATCTCGTCATTTATCGTCGTGTGTGAAACCTTCCTCCGCATCACCCCCCACTTCGTCCTATGGCTCAAGACCTTCAATGTGAGGCCGAGGGTGATCGACGGGCGTCACACGGAGTGCGGAGGCGCTATAATAAGCAAAGGCGCCGACGCCCCATGGCCTAAGGGTTCTTTCATGGGGACTTCTGATTTATGGCAGCGGGAGTGGTTTTACATCACCGCCCCCGAGGTACAAAGCGGGTGGCTGCTCCAGCGTTCCGCCCAGGCCCTCCACCGCAACTGGCGTCATGGGTCAACAAGGGGCTGGACTGGGGGCTGGTTAACGACGTGCTGACATTGCAAAGCCGAATCCGAGACCTTCTCAAGAGGGATGTCAGTCTTGTCAAGATAATGCAAGTGATGCTGGTTCGTCGAGTCCTGTCCTGCCAACGTCGTCCTCTCCGTATGTGGGAGTTCAACCCGGAAGGACCACGAACCGTTCAACAATTCTTTGGCCTGACGCTCAAAGAGATGTATGAGTCATTCTTCGGATCATGAATAAAGTGTCTGGACACCACCAAGGGCGCGGGTCTCAATTGCAACCGCCCGGATACCCAAGTAAGTAATTCCGCTACCGAACGCACCATCCTTTATGTTTATTGTAACATCATTCTAAAAAATTGTTCTCTGCCAGGACTGGCTGAGGAAGGCGGAGAGGATTAGGTGTCCGGCCCCTCTTCTCGAAGGCTCGCCGAATCCTTGTTGACCAGGATGCTTGACCGCGCGCCGTATCAGGTGCCATCAGGAGAAGACGAGGGGAGGAATGGAGAAGCCACAGATGGGCCTCATTTTCTACACATCCAGATTGGAGGAGCAGGTGCCTCCGTGAAGGAGGATAATCGGGGAGGGGAATCTGAAATCCCTTCTCCTCAAGGTAAGAAAAGGGCCGCCTCTGAAGACTTGGAAACGGAGGCTTCCAAACGAGGGAAGAAACCCTCGCCAGAGGGCCCTGCCCCGGGGGGCGTCCTTACCGCGCAGCGCCCGCAAGGGGGCTAGCCCTCCACCGAGCCGTAAGTAAAAGAGTACTTTGGTGAACATATCCTATTTTGTCTCTGAGGATAATGACTGAAACATATTTGTTGCAGTCCGGCTCATAGCCCTTCTCCACAGAGTTCGTTCTCGGGGGATCTTCCTCCGGAGATGATGGAGAGTGAGACGCCTCCCCCTGCCTCCCCGTCACATGGGACGGACGACCCCGAGGTGTCGTCACGGAGGATTTCTCCTGATCCACCAAGGCCATAAGTTGACACTTCGGCAGCCCGGAGTCTGGAATATCTGGCTCCCAAAGAGAGCTTCAGGAGGAGTCCGCGATTGTCCAGCACACAGCCGGACACATTAATGGGCCTTCTGGAGCGGGAGGCCATCTCAGAGACACATCGTGCCTTAATGGGTACGGTGGTTGAGAGGATTTCGTCCGCGAAAAGCGGTTTGAATGAAGCTTTAACGAGTCTACTGAGAGGCTTTGAGGTACACAAAAAATGTATTTTTGATGGTCCGGCACATGCTAAGTGTGCTCTGTATAGATAGTAGCCCCTAAGACTCTGGTTGCCATCAACGTGGCGAACGGAGGATCGTAATCTCTGGTAATAAGCGCGCTGCTTTATGTGCAGGTGGCTGAGGGTCCGGCGGCCGACCAATCTGCTGATTTTGCCGAACTAAAGCAGCAGCTGGACGTGGCCGATGCTGACATCACGCTTGTTAACAAGCATCTTGAAGAGGCCCATGGTATGTATATTCGGCTTGTCAGCAAATTTTTAAGAGCAGCATGATGCTAGTATCTATAATATGTTGTGCCTGCAGATGGAGCTGCGGCCATGGAGACCCTTCGGGCGGAGCTTGCCGAGCCACGGAGCAAGCCCGGATAAGTGATGCGGCCTCTCTGAAGGTGGTCGAGGAGTTAAGAGCCGAACAGGCTGCTCATCGCCGGAGCAAAGAAAAGATAGCCCAGATGGCTACCGAGCTGGAAGATGCCGCCAGCCGTCGTGAGCTCCTTGAAAAGGAAAATCAAGCAAAAGTAGCTGACCTAAAGAAGGCCCTAGAGGCAGCCAAGGAAACCCGCTCTGAAATGAGGGGAATGAGGGAGGAGCTTCATGAAGCCGGAGATATCGTGGCTGGGAAGCCCTATCTGTTGCGGATGAAATTCGAAGATCCGAAATATGTCCCTCTGGATCAGTTGTGGAGTGCGGCGGACTCATATGCGGACCTGGCAAAGAGTGCTGCTGATGCGACCGAGTTTTTCAAAGATCAAAAAGACCATAAGGCTGAGAGGTCATTCTGGTCGCAGTTCAGTGCCCCGACGCGTCCGCTGCCATTGAATGAAAAGATGGCCGCATGGGCTGAACTCCACAGGTTGTCCGGGCTTGCTATGAGGTCTGTCGTGGATCATCTTTGGCCACAAGGACCAAGGCAGGACAACTATTTTGGATTGGTGCAACAATTCCTTGGTGCTGTGTCGCATATCGATGCTATGAAGAGGTCGGCGTGCATAGAGGGTGCGCGGATGGCTCTTGCCCGTGTTAAAACATACAAGGCTAGGATGGAAGCCATCGCTATTGCAACCCGGAGTGCGGAAGACGGCCAGGACCCGGCCGAGCACTATTTCAAAGAAGTTTTAGAAGGCGCCCGTTTAATAGAGGCTCAGTGCTCGAAGACTGCCATGTTCGAATGACATGTATCGCGATTTTAAAGACAATGCTATTTTGATTATAAAGGCTATGTTTATACTTTTGCCCGAAAGTATTATGATGCCTCCTGTGTAGCCGTTTATGTATGTATATAACCTGAAAGTTTGCAGTCGTCGGCTTCAGTCCCCATGCATATAATGCGGGGGTGTTCGAGAAAGCGCGTAGTCACACTTTATCCAACGGCTTGGTCCGTTAAGGAGGTGATAGTGCGGCGAACCAGGCAATCGGACTATCTGGCTTTAACACTTTCACTTAGCCATAGGAGTTTGACGGTGGGGCTACTATATAGCCCCTGGTACTTTCGCGTTCAGCCGGATATGGTGCGCGTATGTACATGACTGGGAAACCGGTCCTTCTTTAATGCGGAGGAATCGCGAAGATTCCGTTGGGTCATCGAGTGGTTGACCAGTCTCGCGTTGTATCATGATAGTCAGTTTTCGGCTTTCTCTACTGAGGTGCTTATCCAGATGAACCGGGGCACAATCGCAGTAGTTCTCCCGGTGCCGCCTTAGCCGATAGAACGGAACGTAAGGTAGCAAAACACGGGAGCCGGGCAAAACCAATAGTTGACCAAAGACATGATTCGAAGCTGATGCATATAAGGCCAAACTCGCGACGCCGAACACTCCCTAAGGTATTCGGACTTTATAATGTGTACTAGGCTGAATAACGCCCTTGACAATAAGCCTGAGTTTCCAGGTATGAGCAGTAGTCTGGTGTGACAAAAATGCCGAAAACGCCAGTATCCCTCCCGGTTGTATAAAGTTTCCAGAGGGGAAGAAGCAACAAGAGACATTAAAAAGGTTTACACAGGGTCTTAATCTAAAAAGAAACCTTTGAGCGGGGCCATGCTGCACGTCTGCGTCTTTATCTCCGTTGTGCCGTATCCTGGAAGGGTGTAGCACGACGATCATCTGTAAAGGCAAAGGAAAAAACCCAGGTGAAAGACTTCGTGCATGGTGTTCGTTAATCTGAATGAACTATGAAAAAATGCAATATGCTATTGTATTGTTAGGATCGAGCCAAACTATGGGCTTTTTTTGCGGGCAGCCCTAGCATCTTTTATGGGGAAATCCCTACCGAGCTGTTACATTGGGTGGAGCGCCGGACTCGTCTAACCGTGTCCGTGGTCTTGACGACCGGCCATTTGTCCTGGTTGGAGGGACCGCTCAGTGTTCGGCTGCTAGAGCCGCCACGTATTCTTCCGCGCATAAGGAACGCTCTGTATTTCCGCTAACTGTGATGACGCCGCGTGGACCGGGCATCTTAAGTTTGAGGTAGGTGTAATGCGGTAATGCATTAAAACGAGCGAAGGCCGTACTTCCGAGCAGTGCGTGATAGCCGCTTCGGAATGGAGCGATGTCGAAGATTAATTCCTCGCTTCTGAAGTTGTCTGGAGAACCGAATACAACCTCTAGTACTAGAGAGCCCGTACAGTGGGCCTCGATGCCTGGTATTACTCCTTTTAAGGTAGTGTTGCTTAGGCTGATTCTTGATGGGTCTATCCCTATTTTACGAACAGTGTCCTGATATATCAGGTTTAGACTACTGTCGCCGTCCATGAGGACTCGTGGGAGATGGTATCCGTCAGTTATTGGGTCGAGCACCAAGGCAGCCGATCCTCCGTGTCGGATACTAGTCGGATGGTCCCTGCGATCGAAGGTGATCGGGCAGGCCGACCAGGGATTAAATTTGGGGGCGACGGGCTCAACAACGTATACGTCTCTGAGTGCGCGTTTGCGCGTTCTCTTTGGAATGTGAGTTACGTAAATCATATTCACTGTTTTGACTTTTGGTGGGAATTTCTTCTGTCCTCAAGTGTTCGGCTGAGGAGGCTCATCCTCGTCTTCACTTGGCGTCTCCCTCCTTTTTTGTTCGGCATTCAGCTTGCCGGCCTGCTTGAAAACCCAACACTCTCTATGGTTGTGGTTTGCAGGTTTTTCGGGGGTGCCGTGAATCTGACATAATTTGTCTAGAATCTTGTTTAGGCTGGACGGTCCATCTCTGCTGCCTTTAAATGGCTTCTTCCGTTGACCGGATCGAGAGCCCCTGAATCTGGCGTTAACCGTCGTGTTCTCTGGGCTGCCATCATTTTTTCGACGCTTGTTTTTGTTGTGTCACGGCTTCCCGTTGCCATCCCTGTCTTTGGATGTGCTTGGGTCGCTGGTGCCGCTACGGGCCAGCCAGCAGTGCTTGCCCGTGCAAAAGAGGGTCATAAGGCTTGTTAAGGCTGCCATTGTCCTCGGCTTTTCTTGGCCGAGGTGTCTGGCAAGCCATTCGTCCCGGATACTGTGTTTGAAGGTTGCTAAGGCTTCAGTGTCCGGGCAATGGACTATTTGATTCTTCTTAGTAAGAAATCTGTTCCAGAGCTTTCGGGCTAACTCTCCAGGCTGTTGAATTATGTGACTTAGGTCGTCTGCGTCCGGAGGTCGGACATAGGTCCCTTGAAAATTGTCCCTGAAAGCATCCTCGAGCTCTTCCCAACTTCCATTTGAGTTTACGGGAAGGCTTTTGAACCAGTGCCGAGCTCGTCCCTTTAATTTCCGGGGTAGATATTTAATGGCGCGGAGATCATCTCCGCGAGCCATGTGTATATGAAGGATAAAGTCCTCGATCCAGACCCCGGGGTCTGTAGTTCTGTCGTATGCCTCTATATTCACGGGTTTAAATCCTTCCGGAAATTCTTGATCCAGCACCTCATCGGTGAAGCATAGGGGGTGTGCGGCACCCCTGTATTTGGTCGTGTCGTGGCATGCTGTCGACAGTTGTTGTGTTCAGTTCTGATTCCTAGCTGGTGTTTTCTATGTGATCGTTTCGGTAGCTCTGATCCCGTGTTGGAGCGCGCTTCCTAGATCCGTAGATGGATCTGGCCATACAGGGGGTGTGCTGACTTGTGTGCGGCATCATTAGCCGTATTGTCACGGCCATAGGGCGGTCGGTCCGGCTGATCGGTCGTTTTGGGCTGGATGGGCTCTATGGCCTCGTCGTCGAATTCGGGCAGCAGCTTGCGCTTTGGATAGCTCTTTGTGTGATGATCGTCGCCGTATTTTTCTTCTGTGCCGAGCACTTTGTTCCACCTGCGGTTGAGCGTATCTAAGCCTTTGCTTCTGCTTCTTTAGGCTCCTTGCGGTGGCGTAAGCCTTCTGTGGAGGTTCTCTTGTTCCAAGAGTTTTTCTGGGATGATGAGTGCATCATCGTCCGGGCTATTCCCTTCTCCGTAGACAGGTTGGTGAATTTTACCCTCGGAATCGGCGTCATCTGACGTCGGCTCCGGACTATGCTCATCGTCCCCTGGCTCATCCTGCTCCATCGCTGGGACCACGGGGTCATCGTTTCCTTTGGAGTCAACCGGGGTATTATTATTTCTTGCGCTGTTGTCGCTGTTTTTACTGTGGCGGGATTTAGAGCAGCGTCTGCGGCGCCGCTTTGGTGGCTTATCGAGGGAATTATCCTTCCTTGTATTGTCACCATCACCGTTTGGGGCACCTAGGTGCCCAGGCTCCTTGCCTTTCCACCATTAGATTGCATTTAGATGCGTGCTATTGTGATAGGTATAGAAGGTAACTCACAATCAATTAGTAATTGCCTATTGTGAAACAATTAAAGTTGGAAAGAATTATTATGTGTATCATTTAATGGATGTCATTAAACACGCCATGCATGGTAACATATCTTTAGAAGGAAAAAAATACTACACATTAGGTTTATGGATATTTAATTCATATATGTACGAATTAAGTATGTATGGATTCATTTTATGAATATGTACCCATTAGATTTTATACGTATGTACCCATAATATTTAGTACATAAGCTTTGTATTTTTTGTCTATGTATATACCCAGAATATTTAGTACGTAATGCATTATATTTTTGGTGTACGTATATACCCAGAATATTTAGTACGTAACACATTATATACCCAGAATATTTAGTACATACCCATTAGATTAGGTATGTATTGATTCACTTATTTAGTACGTATCCATTAGATTTTTGTGTATGCATATACCCAGAGTACGCAATATATTTTTTTGTATGTGCATACTCATCGTATTTACATACCTCGACATGAAATTTATGAGTATATACCCCGATATAATAAATACATAGGATCATATGTGGGTATATGTAACATACATTCCTAAAACTAAAAAGAATCGTAGGTGGGTATATGCACATAGGAAAAAAAATCATGTGTGCGTATCATATATTCGTACAAGTTAAAAAATAAGTAGGATCACATTTTATATTATTTGGTCACCTTAATTTGTATAGAAATATTAGCCGCTAAAAGTGTGACCTAGCCTTATTTTTTAAAATATACTAGATATCTTGAAAAGTAAAACTTTAGAAAAATGCACAAGAACATCCTTAATATACTCACAAACCTTTGGGATGACGTTTTGTATTATTTGTCATATCTGATACCTTAAAAAATTAGAGTGTATATACATACCGTTATTGTTTTGAAAGGAATTGTATTAGGAAACCAGTAGTATATTAATTTTTTGGAAAGCAATCATTGACCTTTGATGGTTATAGTGCATGCATGCAAACGAAATTTGGAAAGTCAGTGTCATGGATTTTCCATCATGCAATACATAAATGACTTGCTATATTGGGAGCTAGGTGCCCAGGCACCTAGGTGCCTCACATAATTTACCATGATGAGGTGGTATATATATCATATGATGAGGTGGCTGTCCAGCGCCCTATAGGCGGTGGTTCCTGTTCTTCTCCTGCATCGTCGTCCATACCGTCGATGTCTTCGGAGTTGAAGTCAAGCACGTCGGTTAAGTCATCGACAGAGGCTATGAAGTGGGTGGTTAGTGGGGAACGAATTTCTTTGTCGTCCGCTTCCCACTCGAGCCGGACATAGTTCGGCCAGGAATCTCTTGACAAGGAAAGAGACTTTAATGAGTTCAGCACATCACCTAAGGGCGAGTGCTGAAAAATATCCGCGGCAGTGAACTCCATGACTGGTGCCCAATCAGATTCGACAGGCACGGACACACGCGGTTTGGATCCTGTAGCCGGAGACGAGTCCGAGGGTCCGATGACACCACTCTCACAAGAGATGGGATCAGTGTTCGGCTCGGACGCCGATGAGTGTGCGGCCTCCGTGGCAGGGTCCATCCACCTGCCCTCGGAAGGCACGATCTGCTCCGGATTGATTCCCGGCACCAACGCAGGTGCGATCTCCTGAATACTGCCCAACGGCGGATCAAAGTCATGCCCGTCGGGACTGTTCGGCGCGCCTGTCATGGGCTCGAATCCGTTGAAGATCAAGTCTCCATGGATGTCGACAGTATAGTTTAAGCTTCCAAACCTGACCTGATGGCCAGGGGCGTAGCTATCGATCTGCTCCAGATGGCCAAGCGAGTTGGCCCGCAGTACGAAGCCGCCGAATACAAAGATCTGTTCGCGAAGGAAAACCTCCCCCTGGACCGCATCGTTGAAGATGATCGAGGGAGCCATCAAGCCTTACCATGACGACACAGTGGAACTCTCAATGAAAGCACCAACGTCGGTGTCAAAACTGGCGGATCTCATGTAGGGGGTCCCGAACTGTGCGTCTAAGGCTAAAGGTAATAGGAGGCAGTGGACACGATGTTTTACCCATGTTCGGGCCCTCTCGATGGAGGTAATACCCTACTTCCTGCTTGATTGATCTTGATGATATGAGTAATACAAGAGTTGATCTACCACGAGATCATAGAGGCTAAACCCTAGAGCTATCCTATGATTATGATTGTTGTTGTCCTACGGACTAAACCCTCCGGTTTATATAGACACCAGAGGGGGCTAGGGTTACACAGAGTCGGCTGCAGAGAAGCAAATCTACATATCCGAATATCCAAGCTTGCCTTCCACGCAAAGGAGAGTCCCATCCGGACACGGGACGAAGTCTTCAATCTTGTATCTTCATAGTCCAACAGTCCGGTTGTCCGAGGACCCCTTAATCCAGGACTCCCTCACCCACCACCTCCGCCTGACTGTCGCCTCGGGCGAATCTTTCTGCTCCATCGCCCAGAGGAGATGCTCGATGGACTCGGAGGACTGCGGCGTGACTGCCGCCGAGGAGTACATGTACATCGCCGCCCTCATCGCCGCCGTCTCGCTCTTTCGCATACATTGCCACATGACCCGCACCGTCCTCGAAATCTCTCACTCATTGTCAAACCGAGTAAGGATCTCCTTCAACCTGGCTAACTTTGGAAGATGGGAGGAGAGACGGTGGTCTTGCAATAGAGAAGAGGGAGAGGCGAGACGGTGGTTTTGGAATGCAGATGATGGAGAGGAGAGGAGGTGGTTTTGCAATGGAGAAGATCAGAAGAGCGAGAGGCGAGACGGTGGTTTTGGAATGGAGATGATGGAGAGGAGAGGAGGTGGTTTTGCAATGGAGAAGATTAGAAGAGCGAGAGGCGAGACGGTGGTTTTGGAATGGAGATGATGGAGAGGAGAGGAGGTGGTTTTGCAATGGAGAAGAGGGAGAGGAGCGTGCGGCAGTGATTTAGGATTGGACGAGAGGGTCGGCGCGCTGTGACTGGATCAAAATCAAAATCAATTTACCCTTCAATTAAGAAAGCGACCCCATATTAACTAGTCTCCCTTTTATTCTGGGTCATAATTGCATATAAAATATATGTTATACATTGCAAAAAGAATATAATTTGAAAGTACATTCATATACGAACCAAACGGTACAATTTTTGGTGACATGCATTCACATTTTGCTTGTCAAATACAGTACGTGGTCAAACTTTGACCCAAAATACGCAAAACAACAAAAAAATACTTCCAAGACCAGCGCCGCTCTTCCGCTCTTCTCCTCTTAAACCACCGCCGCTCCTCTCCTGTTCCAATCTAAATCCAGCGCCACTCCTCTCCTCTTCCATTTCAAAACCACCGCCCCTCCTCTCCTGTTCCAGTCCAAAACCAGCGTCGCTCCTCTCCCATTCTAATCCAAAACCAGTGCTGCTCCTCTCCTCTTCCATTCAAAAACCACCGCCGGCAAGTGAAGGTGTTGTGGAGAAGTAGATCGATGGAGGAGTACAACCGATACGTGAGGATCGCAAACGGCGACCCTGTGAAGCTAGCTAGGATGTTGGAGATACAGTCTTGGTTTGACAACACGGACCAACTAGCGGCGACGGTGACATCCATGGCCAAATATCTGCAACAGAGCGAAAAGGCAGCGATACACCTGGAGGGAGTCGCACGGGAATACATAGAGCTGCTCCTCTGGGCCATGGAGCAAACAGATTCACCGAATCCGATCGTGAGCGAGCGGTGGTGGGAGTATAGATCCCAGATGAAGCATCCACCAGAGATTGAAGGATCGAGCATCTACAGGGTGTCCTGCCAGAGCGAGCCGGTGAAGTCTTTGTCGACCGAACCCAACTGCAAGAGGAGAAAAGCAGTTCGCCTGACAACGCTTCCCCGCCATCCTCTCCCTCGCCGTTCACATCGTCTCACGGGGCGGCTGTCTGCCGCTGAGGAATAGGAGGGGACTGCCCCCCAGCCCAATAGTCGGGCAGGTTGTGAATTGTCAGGAGGAGCTTAGGGTTGTCAGTATTTGCAGGTTGTGAATTGTGTTTTGTGTTGTGTATTTGGAGAGTACTTTCAGATATGAATGTCTTTTGAATTTTAGATTTGCAGTATTGAGCATATGAAGTATTTTATGAATTCTAGAGATCTATTTTTAGCACTTAAAAAATGTAGTTTCATAGGAGTAAAAAAGTGCAGACAATGTGATTCTCAGAAGAAATTGCAAGTTTCAGTTTCAGATAAGAAACTGCAAGTTCAGTTTCAGATAAGAAACTGCAAGTTCAGTTTCAGATAAGAAACTGCAACTTTCAGAGACTGAGCATTTATATTAACATGGCCTTTTCAAACAGGGTTAACATCATGTTGGAAGTTTTATTCATGGTCGAAAATGGAACTACCAGCCAGTTAACATCATGCTGATCAACATTCATGCATAGCACATCTTCATATGATGCACAGTCAAAATGCCCACACAATGTCGAGTGTGCGAAACACAGAGAAAACGAGGGACGAAGTTTTGGCAAGTGTTGGACGTGGTGTGCGTAGATGACAATGGGGACCCACATGTCAATAAAGGCAGAGGAACAAAATTTGGAGATATTTTCCCTGCACAGGTGTGAGGTGGAATCAAACCCGGGCGGAACAGCTATTGGGTAGTGTCACTTGGCCACTAGGCTAGTTCAGTAGTTTCATTAATAATAAGGCACTTCCTCAGGTGGTCGGATCCCCTCCTATGCCTTTGTGCACTCGTCGCGACGCCGCTGTCTGCCGTTGTGAACATGTTGAACAAACGACAAGAATCTGGAGAGGACTGTACGTGGAGAGGCGGACAGTCAGGACCCACCAGGCCTATGGCCGTACGCAAGCAAGTGCCTCATCGAAAAAAATACTTCCTCCTAATGCTATACTGACATTGGGGCCCAAGGGTTTGTCAACATAGTTAAATTTTTTTTAGGTGCTTCAACGTAGTTACTATAGGAGATAAATTCACAACGAAGCCAGGGAGCTGGCATGTATCATTTATTATCACTGGGGCAGCAAGTATCAGCTGGGTTTTGGGCTGCCCCGTCTAGGCTTTCATTTTTAACATGCACAGCCCACGACCTCGGATGGGAGGTCCATTGGCCTGTTTGTATTTTCTTGAGAGCCGTCATGTATCGACCGGCCTATGGACCTCCCATCCGAGGTTTTATTTTTCCTGAATATCGGCAACCCAATTTATGTATTTTTTTGTAAGAAAAAGCAAAGGTCTGTTCTATTTTCTATATAAGAATAGGAACGCCAGGTCCAACAACTTATGTTTCCCTTCTAACTATATTATATATATTTAAATTATTTTATATGTTATTATATATTATTTTTATTGTCATTATATATTTAACAGATACTTACATATGTAAGAAAACAATATCCCACATCTTATTAACTTATAAAAATAATTTCTGAACAATAAAATCCTGGATTGTTTTGGCACGAAAATCGTAGTGATTGTGTACAAAAGCTTGGTAAGATTTATTGTAATAATATCACTTATTATTTAAATATATTTATAACAAAATGCTCAGCCTCTTTTTATTTTTGATAACATTGCTGGCCAAACCCAACATTATAATTAGAATCAGCCCAGCAAAATCGTGTATTTCGAGAAAGTGCAAATGACCTGTAATTTTTTAGGAAATAAAATAAATGGGCCGCATGGACGCTACATTATTTGTTCACCCAACCCAGGTAATGGTTGTAATTCAAAAAAAAAGACCAAATTGACTGTAAATTCTACTGCGCAAAAAAAAGACTATAAATTCTGAATAAATGGGTTGATTACGTGCCACATTTTTGGAGGCAGAAATGTGGGCCAATAGGTCGAAGCCAACGCAAGTCGTTGTCAATTTAGTCAACAAATGATTCTGACATGTTAGCCGTTAGATTTACATCCACCGACCGGCATCCATCTTCAATCTCTCATCTTCTTCCTCCAGCCGCCGGGACCACCTCCCGCCTCCTGCTGCTAGCAGATCTGCTAAGCAAGCTTCGCTATGAAGCGCTACTCCACTGTTGGCTAGGCCATCCCTCCACCCCTTCATACCTCCTGTTCTTCTCCACCGACTGTCGAACCACACCGCACTAGAACCAGTTAACCCTCGTACACCTCTCCGTCTGCGACTCTACTCCCGCGTCTTCCCATCTCCGGCACGTTGCTGTCCGGGTCCTCGCTGTCGTCCACCACCTTGGATGCGCTCGGCGCGGCGTGGTCAACGTGGTCAACGAACGACACCATCGGAAGTAGACTATGCGTGGAGAGGCTGACAGCTGGGTCCATGGCCGCACACAAGGAAATGCCTCCTTATTACGCGCAAAATAATGATTCCTCCACCTGACATCTAGGACCCACCGGAAGGGCCTCTGTATTTCGCGAAAAAACATGCCCCCCGCTGACAGGTCGGACCCACCAGCTATCTTCGCACGCAAGGAAGTGCCTCCTTATTACGCACAAAAAAATGAATACTCCCCCTGCCAGCTGGAACCCGGCATAGTGGGAGGCTGACTTGTGGGCCTAACAAGTTGACGGGGATGGAGGGCTTTGTCAACTTAGTCAATATGAACGATTCTAGCTCCTGTTACCGTACGATGTTCATCCAATGGCCGTAGTGCTTCTTCAACCTCTGGTCTTCTTGCTCCAGCCGCCCAAACCAGCGCCGGTCATGCCGCGTGCTCATGCCTCCCGTGGCCGGCCGTGATGCCGCGGAGGCCTCACCGCCCCCTACTACTCCCACTACTGGCCAGGCCATCCCTCTACTCACCCACACCCCCTGTTATTCTGCGGCAACGGCAGCCTCACACCGCACTCGAACCAGTGAACCCTCATACTCCTCTTCGCATGGGCATCCGCTGCTGCGTCTCGCCCGGCTCCGCGTCTTGCCCTTCCTAGGCCTCGCCGTCGTCCACCGCCGTGGTGCTCTCGGTGCGGCGTGGTCAATGTGGTCAACGACCTACTTCCATCGGAAGAGTACTGTGCGTGGAGAGGCTGACAGCTGGGTCCACGGCGGCCGCAAGGAAGTGCCTCCTTATTACGCGTAAAATAATTATTCCTCCACCTGACAGCAGGGACCCACCGGACGGCCCACCGTACGTCATGAAAAAAATGTTTCCCCCCTGACTGCTAGGACCCACCAACTACACCTTCGCACACAAGGAAGTGCGTCCGGGAAAAAAACGATTCGCCCCCCTGACTGCTGGGATCCACCAGCTACATCTTCGCACGCAAGGAAGTTCCTGACAGTCGGGACCCACCTGGTCGAAGCGTACGTAGCGTTGTCATTCTGGTCGCGAACGTGTACGTACATACTGGTGGATGTAGAGGCGCGCACGTGTTGTAGTAGAGGCGCGTACGTGTCGTAGTAGAGGCGCGCACGTAGCATGTACACGTGCGTACAGCGACCAATGTGCAAGAAATAAAATACGGCCACGTATGTGTACATACGGGTGGGGTCTCGAACGCCTACTCGCGCATACGTACGGCTAGGGCTCGTGTACATGGCTGGGTCGGAACGAAGAAACAGAGTCGTCGTCGTGTTCATGGGGAGCCAACCGGCTGGGTCGGAACGGAACGCGTCATCGTGTTCATCGGGAGGGCTTGGACGGAACAGGCGATGGAAACGAGGCCTGGCGTACCGCAGAATGGAGGAAACGGCCTTGTGTTCGACTGGCCACGGTCGAAAAGGGATCCTATTCATCGGGAGGGGTCTGGCGTACCGCAAAATGGAGGAAACGGACCTCCAACGGTCGAAACAGGGATCCTGTTGATCGGGAGGGGTATGGCGTACTGCAAAACGAACGAAACGGACTTGTGTTGGAGCGCTACGGTCGAAACGGGGGTTCTGTTCATCGGGAGGGGTGTGGCGTACCGCAGAACGGGACTCCACGGGATACTGTTCATCTCCACCGTCGACCTCTTCCAGCCTCCAAGGGCTACCGTCGACCTCCTCCAGCCTCCACGGGCTCCTGTTCATCCAGCCTCCACCATGCGCTACTCCACCCGCTACTGTTCAACCACCCCTCCACCGTCTATTGTTCATCCAGCCCTCCAC
>LR880970.1:3632025-3691734 GCA_904067115.1 Aegilops sharonensis | reverse complement strand
TGCTCATTTGAAAGTACCATTAAGCGTTTTTGATCCATCCTTATAGATCTTGATGCTCAATGTTCAAGTAGCTTAATCCAGGTTTTCTATTGAAAAACACCTTTCAAATAACCCTATATGCTTTCCAGAAATTCTACATCATTTCTGATCAACAATATGTCAACAACATATACTCATCAGAAATTCTATAGTGCTCCCACTCACTTCTTTGGAAATACAAGTTTCTCATAAACTTTGTATAGACCCAAAATCTTTGATCATCTCATCAAAGCGCACATTCCAACTCCGAGATGCTTACTCCAGTCCTTAGAAGGATCGCTGGAGCCAGCATACCTTTTAGCATCCTTAGGATCGACAAAACCGTTCTAATTGTATCATATACAACCTTTCCTTACGAAAACTGGTAAGGAAACTGGTTTTGACAACCATCTGCCAGATTTCATAGATGCAGCTAATGCTAACATGATTCCAACGGACTTAAGCATCGCTACGGATGAGAAAATCTCATAGCAGTCAACTCCTTGAACTTGTGAAAAACTTTTCGCCACAAGTCGAGCTTCATAGACGGTGACATTACCGTCCACGTCCGTCTTCTTCTTAAAGATCCATTTATCTCAATGACTTGCCGATCATCGGGCAAGTCCACCAAAGTCCATGCTTTGTTCTGATACATGGATCCTATCTCGGATTTCATGGCTTCTTACCATTTGTCGGAATTTGGGCCCACCATCGCTTCTCAATAGCTCATAGGTTCATTGTTGTCTAGCAACATGACCTTCAAGATAGGATTACTGTACCACTCTGAAGTAGTACGCATCCTTGTCAACCTACGATGTACGGTAGTGACTTGATCCAAAACTTCATGATCACTATCATAAGCTTCTACTTCAATTGGTGTAGGCGCCACAGGAACAACTTCCTGTGCCCTGCTACACACTTGTTGAAGTGACGGTTCAATAACCTCATCAAGTCTCCACCATCCTCCCACTCAATTCTTTCGAGAGAAACTTTTCCTCGAGAAAGGACCCGTTTCTAGAAACAATTACTTTTGCTTCCGGATCTGAGATAGGAGGTATACCCAACCATTTTGGGTATCCTATGAAGATGTATTTATCCGTTTTGGGTTCGAGCTTATCACGATGAAACCTTTTCACATAAGCGTCGCAGCCCCAAACTTCTAAGAAACGACAACTTAGGTTTCTCCAAACCATAGTTCAAACGGTGTCGTCTCAACGGAATTACGTGGTGCCCTATTAAAGTGAGTGCGGTTGTCTCTAATGCCTGACCCATGAACGATAGTGGTAATTCGATAAGAGACATCATGGTACACACCATATCTAATAGGGTGCAACTATGATGTTCGGACACACCATCACACTATGGTGTTCCAGGCGGTATTGATTGTGAAACAATTTCCACAATGTCTTAATAGCGTGCCAAAGTTCGTAACTCAGATACTCATCTCTATGATCATATCATAGACATTTTATCCTCTTGTCACGATGATCTTTAACTTCACTCCGAAATTACTTGAACCATTCAATAATTCAGACTTGTGTTTCATCAAGTAAATACACTCAGTATCTACTTAAATCATCCGTGAAGTAAGAACATAACGATATTCACTGCATGCCTCAGCACTCATTGGACTGCACACATCAAAATGTGTTACTTCAACAAGTTGCTATCTTGTTCCATCTTACTGAAACCGAGGCTTTTCATTCATCTTGCCCATGTGGTATGATTTGCATATCTCAAGTGATTCAAAATCAAGTGAGTCCAAGTGATCCATCTGCATGGAGTTTCATCATGCGTATACACCAATAGACATGGTTTTCATGTCTCAAACTTTTCAAAACCGAGTGAGTCCAAAGATCCATCAACATGGAGCTTCTTCATGCGTTTTATACCAATATGACTTACATGGAAGTGCCACAAGTAAGTGGTACTATCATTACTATCTTATACCTTTGGCATGAAAATGTGTATCACTACGATCGAGATTCAATAAACCATTCATTTAGGTGCAAGACCATCGAAGGTATTATTCAAATAAATAGAGTAGCCATTATTCTCCTTAAATGAATAACCGTATTGCGATAGACATAATCCAATCATGTCTATGCTCAATGCAAACACCAAATGACAATTATTTTGGTTTAATACTAATCTTGATGGTAGAGGGAGTGTGCGATGTTTGATCACATCAAACTTGCAAAC
Organism: Aegilops sharonensis; assembly: GCA_904067115.1. NCBI lineage: Eukaryota > Viridiplantae > Streptophyta > Magnoliopsida > Poales > Poaceae > Aegilops > Aegilops sharonensis. The sequence continues at coordinate 3,689,514 of LR880970.1, read as the reverse complement.
ACTTCCAACACATATCGTCGGCTCACCTTTAGCTAGTCTCCATTTATTCCGTAGCTTTTATTTCGAGTTACTAATACTTAGCAACCGAACCGGTATCTAATACCCTGGTGCTACTAGGAGTACTAGTAAAGTACACATTAACATAATTATATCCAATATACTTCTATCGACCTTGCCAACCTTCTCATCTAACAAGTATCTAGGGTGGTTCCGCTTCTATGTCCGTTCCTCTCATTACAGAAGCACTTAGTCTTGGGTTTGGGTTCAACCTTGGGTTTCTTCACTAGAGCAGCAACTGATTTGCCGTTTCACGAAGTATCCCTTCTAGCCCTTGCCCTTCTTGAAACTAGTGGTTTCACTAACCATCAACAATTGATGCTCCTTTCTTGATTTCTACATTCGCGGTGTCGAACATTGCGAATAGCTCAAGGATCATCATATCTATCCCTGATGTGTTATAGTTCATCACGAAGCTTCTAGCAGCTTGGTGGCAATGACTTTGGAGAAACATCACTATCTCATCAGGAAGATCAACTCCCACTCGATTCAAGTGATTGTTGCACTCAGATAATCTGAGCACAAGCTCAACGATTGAGCTTTTCTCCCTTATTTTGCAGGCTAAGAAAATCGTCGGAGATCTTATACCTCTTGACGTGGGCACGAGCTTGAAACCCCAATTTCAGCCCTCGAAACATCTCATATGTTCCGCGACGTTTCGAAATCGTCTTTGGTGCCTCAACTCTAAACCGTTTAACTGAACTATCACGTAGTTATCAAGACGTGTATGTCAGATGTTCGCAACATCCACAGACGACGTTCGAGGTTCAGCACACCGAGCGGTGCACTAAGGACATAAGCCTTCTACTGTCAACTTTCAACTATATTTTCTCTAGGAACATATCTAAACAGTGGAACTAAAGCGCGAGCTTACGACATAATTTGCAAAGACCTTTTTGACTATGTTCAGGATAATTAAGTTCATCTTATGAACTCCCACTCAGATAGACATCCCTTCAGTCATGTAAGTGATTACATGATCCGAGTCAACTAGGCCGTGTCCGATCATCACGTGAGACGGACTAGTCATCATCGGTGAACATCTTCATGTTGATCGTATCTACCATACGACTCATGCTCGACCATTCGGTCTCTTGTGTTCCGAGGCCATGTCTGTACATGCTAGGCTCGTCAAGTTAACCTAAGTGTTTCGCGTGTGTAAATCTGGCTTACACCCGTTGTATGTGAACGTAAGAATCTATCACACCCGATCATCACGTGGTGCTTCGAAACGACGAACTTTCGCAACGGTGCACAGTTAGGGGGAACACTTTCTTGAAATTTTAATGAGGGATCATCTTATTTACTACCGTTGTTCTAAGCAAAGAAGATGCATAAATATGATAAACATCACATGCAATCAAATAGTGACATGATATGGCCAATATCATTTTGCTCCTTTTGATCTCCATCTTCGGGGCTCCATGATCATCATCGTCACCGGCATGACACCATGATCTCCATCATTATGATCTCCATCATCGTGTCTCCATGAAGTTGTCTCGCCAACTTATTACTTCTACTACTATGGCTACCGGTTAGCAATAAAGTAAAGTAATTACATGGCGTTTGTTCAATGACACACATGTCATACAATAAAATAAGACAACTCCTATGGCTCCTGCCGGTTGTCATACTCATCGACATGCAAGTCGTGATTCCTATTACAAGAACATGATCAATCTCATACATCACATATCATTCATCACATTCTTCTTGGCCATACCACATCACATAGCATACCCTGCAAAAACAAGTTAGACATCCTCTAATTGTTGTTGCATGTTTTACGTGGCTGCTATGGGTTTCTAGCAAGAACGTTTCTTACCTACGCAAAACCACAACGTGATATGCCAATTGCTATTTACCCTTTATAAGGACCCTTTTCATCGAATCCATTCCGACTAAAGTAGGAGAGACTGGCACCCGCTAGCCACCTTATGCACCAAGTGCATGTCAGTCGGTGGAACCTGTCTCACGTAAGTGTACGTGTAAGGTCGGTCCGGGCCGCTTCATCCCACAATACCGCCGAAACAAGATTGGACTAGTAACGGTAAGCATATTGAACATCATCAACGCCCACAACTACTTTGTGTTCTACTCGTGCAAAGAATCTACGCAATAGACCTAGCTCTGATACCACTGTTGGGGAACGTAGCAGAAATTCAAAATTTTCCTATGTGTCACCAAGATCTATCTATGGAGAAACTAGCAACGAGGGGAAGGAGAGTGCATCTACATACCCTTGTAGATCGCTAAGCGGAAGCGTTCAAGAGAACGGGGTTGAAGGAGTCGTACTCGTCGTGATCCAGATCACCGGAGATCCTAGTGTCGAACGGACGACACCTTCGTGTTCAACACACGTACAGCCCGGTGACGTCTCCCATGCCTTGATCCAGCAAGGAGAGAGGGAGAGGTTGAGGAAGACTCCGTCCAGCAGCAGCACAACGGCGTGGTGGTGGTGGAGGAGCGTGGCGATCCTGCAGGGCTTCGCCAAGCACCGCGGGAGAGGAGAAGGGAGAGAGGTAGGGATGCGCCTGGAGAGGTGAAAACTCATGTGTATGGCAGCCCCAAAACCCCCACTATTTATAGGAGGAGGGGAGGTGGCTGCGCCCCCATCTAGGGTTCCCACCCTAGGGGTGCGGCAGCCCTAGATGGGACTTGGAGGGGGCGGCCAAGAGGGGGAGAGAGGGGCGCGCCCTAGGGTGGGCCTTTAGGCCCATCTGCGCCTAGGGTTTCCCCTCTCCCCTCCTAGCTGCGCCTTGGGCCTTGGTGGGAGGCGCACCAGCCCACTCTGGGGCTGGTGCCTTTCCACACTAGGCCCATGCAAGCCTCCGAGGCTGGTGGCCCCTCCCGGTGGACCCCCGGAACCCTTCCGGTGGTCCCGGTACATTATCGGTGACCCCGAAACACTTCCGGTGGCCAAAACCTCACTTCCTATATATTATTCTTTACCTCCGGACCATTCCAGAACTCCTCGTGACGTCCGGGATCTCATCCGGGACTCCAAACAACATTCGGTAACCACATACAAACTTCCTTTATAACCCTAGCATCATCGAACCTTAAGTGTGTAGACCCTACGGGTTCGGGAATCATGCAAACATGACCGAGACGTTCTCCGGTCAATAACCAACAGCGGGATCTGGATACCCATGTTGGCTCCCACATGTTCCACGATGATCTCATCGGATGAACCACGATGTCAAGGACTCAATCAATCCCGTATACAATTCCCTTTGTCTAGCGGTATTGTACTTGTCTGAGATTCGATCGTCGGTATGCCGATACCTTGTTCAATCTCGTTACCGGCAAGTCTCTTTACTCGTTCTGTAACACATCATCCCGTGATCAACCCCTTGGTCACATTGTGCACATTATGATGATATCCTACCGAGTGGGCCCAGAGATACCTCTCCGTTAACCGGAGTGAAAAATCCCAGTCTCGATTCGTGCCAACCCAACAAACACTTTCGGAGATACCTGTAGTGCACCTTTATAGCCACCCAGTTACGTTGTGACGTTTGGTACACCCAAAGCATTCCTACGGTATCCGGGAATTGCACAATCTCATGGTCTAAGGAAATGATACTTGACATTAGAAAAGCTTTAGCATACGAACTACGATCTTTGTGCTAGGCTTAGGATTGGGTCTTGTCCATCACATCATTCTCCAAATGATGTGATCCCGTTATCAACGACATCCAATGTCCATGGTCAGGAAACCGTAACCATCTGTTGATCTACGAGCTAGTCAACTAGAGGCTTACTAGGGACATGGTGTTGTCTATGTTTCCATACATGTATCTGAGTTTCCTATCAATACAATTATAGCATGGATAATAAACGATTATCATGAACAAGGAAATATAATAATAACCAATTTATTATTGCCTCTAGGGCATATTTCCAACAAGATGGACCGAAGTCCTCGCGGCCGAAGAGCATGAGCTCGAACGCCCCTCCAAAAGCTACCCTAAACGCTAGCTGCTCCCCCGATTAGAGGAGGAGGCTTACGAACCCGCATCACCAGGAGACAATACGGCTGACCGACCACCCCGTGGCCGCGACAGAGAGGCCTCTAGGCCCTTCACTAGAACCGTACCCCGGCATCGCTCAAAAAGCACATGGCCAAAGGGGAACGCTCCGGACCTGCGAGATATATTGGAGGACAAGGCAAGACAATCAAGATCGATCTATGGATCGCGTGGGCACCCCACGGTACGTGACGACAACCGTCGCGCCGGACACAGTAACTCCGGCCGGGCCGAACAAAACAGACCAAGCTCTTTTGAGCTCCGTCGTGATATCGCCCAGTACAGAGGCGCCGCACACCCACTATACTTCACAGACGAAGTAATGGATCATCAAATCCCCGAAGGGTTTAAACCCGCAATATTGAATCCTATGATGGCACAACAGACCCCGCGGTTTGGATCGAAGACTATCTCCTTCACATCCACATGGCCCGCGGTGACGATCTTCACGCCATCAAATACCTCCCCCTCAAGCTTAAAGGACCAGCCCGGCACTGGCTCAACAGCTTGCCAGCAGAGTCAATTGGGAGCTGGGAGGACCTGGAAGCCGCATTCCTCGATAACTTCCAGGGCACTTATGTGCGACCACCAGACGCTGATGACATAAGCCACCTAATTCAGCAGCCAGAGGAATCGGCCAGAAAATTTTGGACACGGTTCTTAACCAAGAAAAACCAAATCGTCGACTGTCCGCATGCGGAGGCCCTCGCGGCCTTCAAGAATAACATCCGCGACGAGTGGCTTGCCCGGCACCTAGGACAGGAAAAGCCGAAATCCATGGCAGCCCTCACTTCACTCATGACCCGCTTCTGCGCGGGAGAGGGCAGCTGGCTAGCATGCAGCAACAACCTCAGCAAAAATTCTAGCAGTCCGGACTTCAAGGACCAAAACGGCAGGCCGCGTCGTAACAAAAACAAACGCCACACTAACAGCGACAATATTGAGGATACAGCAGTCAATGCCGGATTCAAAGGCTCTAAACTCGGTCAGCGTAAAAAGCCATTCAAACGAACTACTCCAGGTCCATCCAATTTGGACCGCATACTCGACCGCTTGTGCCAGATACACGGCACCCCCGAAAAGCCAGCTAACCACACCAACAGGGACTATTGGGTATTCAAGCAGGCAGGGAAGTTAATTGCCGAAAACAATGACAAGGGGCTGCATAGCGATGACGAGGACGAGACCCAACCGCCGAACAATAGAGGACAGAAGGGTTCACCCCCACAGGTGCGGACGGTGAACATGATATACGCAACACACATACCCAAAAGGGAGTGGAAGCGTGCACTCGGGGATGTCTACGCGATGGAGCCAGTTGCCCAGAAGTTCAATCCATGGTCCTCCTGCCCGATCACTTTTGACCGAAGGGACCACCCCACCAGCATCCGCCACGGCGGATTCGCCGCACTGGTCCCAGACCCAATCGTCGATGGATTTGACCTAACCAGAGTCCCTATGGACGGCGGCAGCAGCCTGAACCTGCTTTACCAGGATACAGTACGCAAAATGGGCATAGACCCCTCAAGGATTAAACCTACCAAAACGACCTTTAAAGGCGTCATACCAGGTGTAGAAGCCAATTGCACAGGCTCAATTACACTGGAAGTGGTCTTCGGATCCCCGGATAACTTCCGAAGCCAAGAGTTAATCTTCGACATAGTCCCGTTCCGCAGCGGCTATCATGCCTTGCTCGGACGTACCGCGTTTGCAAAGTTCAACGCGGTGCCGCACTACGCATACCTCAAGCTCAAGATGCCAGGCCCTCGAGGAGTCATTACGGTCAACGGAAACACTGAACGTTCTCTCCGCACGGAGGAACATACAGCGGCTCTCGCGGCAGAAGTGCAATGCAGCCTCTTAAGGCAATTATCGAATCCGGCCGTTAAGCGGCCGGACACAGCCAAGCGCGCCCGGAGTAACTTACAACAAGACCACCTGGCACGTTCCGAGCACGCATAGCAGTGCGGCCCCAGCCCCAGCTCCTGCAAAACGTCAAAGCAGGTCCTTCGTGTACACCATTACGCTCTGAAGATTCCATGGGCATGGGGAGGGGGGCACGACGATAATACACCCAGACTGCGGCTCAACCGCACAAGGGGCTCTCAAGTGTGTCGTTCCTTTTTCTTTTCTTTTTACCTTTTACTTTTTAACCACGGGACTCCGTTTGTCAGAAGCCCTGTCCGGCAGTAGACCTGCCGAACTCACGATGCAACAGCCAGGGAAGGATAAAGGCTACAACGAATATATAGGTGGTCTCCATTACGAGCATTTTTCATACACCAATCTGCAGCCTACCCCTGGAGGGGGACATGTTTAACAGTCTCCTACCTTGCTTATCGCACTATTTGTATCGTTCTGTATTCGTAGCAGCACTTATTGAATAAAACAATGCAGCACCTTTTTGCTTATAATTGTATTTCTTTTTCATACATATGTTCATTCACGACATGCTGCATCCGTACACTTTGGTACGGCTAATATACACCAGGGGCTTATGTTTCCCGCGTTATGGTGTGATGAGTCCGAACACTTTCACAAGTGCGGCACCCCGAACTTATAGCACTATATGCATCGGCTCCGAATCATGTCTTGGGTCAATAGTTGGGTTTGCCTGGCTCCCGTGTTTTGGTACCTTACGTTCCGTTATATCGGCTAAGGTAGCACCGGGAGAACCACTGCAATTCCGCCCCAGTTCGGCTGGGTTAACGCCTCAGTGGAGAAAGCTAAAACTGATCGTCATGATGAGGCGAGAGACCGGTCGCTGTTCGAGAGGTTTTCTGCGAGTCCTTAAAGACTTATGCCGCTTAGAGCGAGGAGCCGGATACTGTCCGGCCAAGGCGTGGATAGCGCCCCAAATTCGGCCTTCCGAAGACTAGGGGCTTCGCCGAAATTTAAAATTATAGAATTCTATGGCTAAGTGAGAGTGTTCAAGCATTATAAGTCTGGTTGCCTTGTTCGTTGTGTTGAGCGCCTCCCTAGATGGACCCAAAAATGGGAACAAGAGCGCTCAAGTTTATCCCGAACACCCCAGCACTCATGGCATGGGGGCTGAAGCCGACGACTTGCCATCTCTCAGATTTGATAAACAGCCGCACAGAAGGTAATATTTTAAATTAACAAGCGTTGCTTAGCGCATATGAACTAAGTTTTCAGCGCACAGGATAACAAAATGTGAGTCTACACAAATATTACATCTTTGGAGCACTCACCCGCAATAGTGCGGGCGCCCTTCAGCACACTCTTATAATACATCTCGGGCGTGCGCTGCTCCTTGCCCTCTGGTGGCGGGTCCGTCACGAGCCTCTGGGCATCCATCTTGCCCCAGTGCACCTTTGCGCGGGCAAGGGCCCGACGGGCACCCTCGATACAAGCGGAATGCTTGATAACTTCAACCCACGGGCACGCATCCACCAGCCGCCGCACCAGGCCGAAGTAGCTCCCAGGCATGGCCTCCTTAGGCCACAGACGAACTATGAGGCCCTTCATGGCCTGTTCGGCCGCCTTGTGGAGCTCGACCAGCTGCTTCAGCTGGTCGCTAAGGGGCACCGGATGTCCGGCCTCAGCATACTGAGACCAGAAGACCTTCTCCATTGAGCTCCCCTCCTCGGCCCGGTAGAATGCGGCAGCATCGGACACGTTGCGAGGAAGCTCTGCGAACGCCCCTGGAGAGCTCCAAATTCGGGTAAGCAACAGGTAATTAACACTCACATGCTTACTCTGCATGAAAAATGCCTTACCTGCAGCTATTTTCTTCACCGCTTCAATCTCCTGGAGGGCCTTGTAGGCTTCGGCCTTAGCGGTTTTGGCACTCTCAAGAGCCGTTGCTAGCTCAGACTCTCGAGTCTTCGAGTCATACTCCAAGTTCTCATGTTTTTTCACGAGATCCTGGAGCTCTTGCTGTACCTCCGCCACCCACGCCTCCTGCTTCTCTCGCTCGGTGCGTTCCGCGGCCGCATTATGCTCGGCCGCGGCCACCGCCTCCTTCAGGGTCGCCACCTCGTTAGCGGCCCCTATAATACCCACGTTATCCTTGTCATTTTTCTTGCAACCAAATCCTTTTCTGTAAGGTACAATTTTCCTAAGGTATTACTCACCTTCTTTTTCCTCGAGCTGCTTCTTGGCATGGCCCAGCTCGTTCTCGGACCGCTTGAGGTTTTCCTTCAAAGTATTGACCTCCGCAGTCAGTACGGCGGAGGTCAGCAGCACAGCCTGCAATCCCATATTGACATATTTTTATGACTCCTGCGTTTATCTTTCTAAAAGATCATCAGTCCGGCTTTTCTTTCCGAACACCGAACCGAGCATCAGGGGCTACTGTCTATGCGGTACCATTTTACATATATTGAAATTTCTTACCTCAAAGCCTGATAGAAGACTGGTACAGGCTTCGGTCAGCCCGCTCTTGGCAGACTGAACTGTCCGGATCACCGCACTCATAACAGTGCGGTGCTCCTCCTTGATGGAGGCGTCGTTGAGCGCCTCCAGTAAGCTATCCGGTGCCTCCGGTTGGACGAAGGACACCGGCGTCTTACCCTTCTTGCGAAGGGATCGCTTACCGGACTCCGGAACCACTGAAGGTTCCGGCATGAAGCCCGGACAAGGGTCGGGCTTAGAGCCCCTGGGGGTCTTGCCCCCCACGCGCCTGGAGTCCGGGAGGTTGCCTTGTGGCACCTCCTGCGCCACCTCCTCGTGACCAAGCCCCCTTTGGAGCTCCGCCGCGGTGTTGTCTGCAGCATGAGGCGAGGAGGCGGTCGGAAGCGAAGTACTCTCCATTTCCGACGAGCCCAGGGACCCACTCGATGAATCGACGAACTCGCCTTTGGGTGGGCTGCATGATTGTTCGACATTAGAGAACACTCTGCGATAATAAAAAGCCACGGGTATCCGGACGCTTACGATCTCGCCAGGGGCTTGGCCCGCGTAGGCCGATCCCCCTCGTCGCCGTCGACGTTGGTGGAGAAGTCCGGAGGAAGGGTTCTTCCCTTCTTAGACCCTCCGGCCTCCCCAGTTGGGGCGGCCTTCCTTTTTCTCTCCTCCCCCACCGGAGGAGAAGCTTCTTCTTCTTCCTCCTCGTCTTCAAGAGAAGATTCTGCTTCAGAATCCGACAGCACCTGGCGTCGGGTGCTCCTTCGAGTTCCCGTAGCCTCCTTCTTGGCCTTCTTCTCCGGCACTACATGGGTTGCCGGAGCCAGCAGCCCCGTCAATCGGGCATCCGCTGGGTCTTCTGGCAAAGGAGCCGGACAGTTAATCTGTCCGGACGTCTTCAACCAGACCTGTCGAAGAATAGGGAGTTTTCAGAACCCACGTAGAGTCAATCTATGGAAAAGGAGTCCCGTAAAGGGTAAAATAACTTACCTCGCTGGCTTGACGCCGCGAGCTGTATCCGCGATCTTTGTTAGCGGATGCGGGGGCTTCGGCGCCCTTGAACAGCACCTTCCAGGCATCTTCGTACGTGGTATCGAAGAGCTGACTCAAGGTTCGGTGCTGCGCCGGATCGAACTCCCACAAATTGAAGTCCCGTTGTTGGCATGGGAGAATCCGGCGGATGAGCATCACCTGGATTACGTCGACAAGCCTGCGATTCTTGTCCACCAGGTTTCGGACGCGTGTTTGGAGTCCGGATAGCTCGTCCGAATCCCCCCACTTCAGGCCCGTCTCTTTCCATGACGAGAGCCGTGTGGGGAATCCAGATCTGAATTTGGGGGCCGCCACCCATTCAGGGTCACGTGCCTCGATGATGTAGAACCACCCCAATTGCCACCCCTTTATTGTCTCCACAAAGGAGCCCTCGAGCCATAGGACTTTGGCCATCTTGCCGACCATGGCGCCTCCGCACTCCGCTTGGCTGCCCTTCACAACCTTCGGCTTGACACTGAAGGTCTTGAGCCACAAGCCGAAGTGGGGCTGGATGCAGAGGAAGGCCTCGCACACGACGATAAACGCCGAGACGTTGAGGACGAAATTCGGGGCCAGGTCATGGAAGTCCAGGCCGTAGAAGAACATGAGCCCCCGGACAAATGGGTGAAGTGGAAAACCTAGTCCGCGGAGGAAGTGGGGGAGAAATACCACCCTCTCATGGGGACTGGGGGGGTGGAATAAGCTGCCCCGCGTCGGGCAGCTTGTGCGCGATATCGCCGGACAAGTATCCGGCCTCCCGCAGTCTTGTGATGTGCCCCTCCGTGACGGAGGAGGCCATCCATCTGCCTCCCGCTCCTGACATGGTTGGAGAAGGTTGAGGAGGAAAGTGCGGACTTGGGCGCTAGAGCTCGAGTGCACGGGAATGGATGAGCAAAGGAGGAAGAAGGCGTAGGTGAAAGGATGGATCCTTATCCCCTTATATGGGCGGACAAAAACATGTGTCCCCACCGGCCTGGTAAAACTCGCTTATCTCCCAAGCGCCACAATCAATGGCGCGGTTGGGTTACCCACGTCCGTATTGATGGGAATCCCGGAATAAGGGGAACACGATCTCTGCCTCGACAAGACGTCCCAAGGAAACCGCTTCGCTAAACGCGCTGAGGTGGAACAGTAAAAACAATTTGAATAAAGGCTTGGTAGTGGTGCGACGTCACGCCACAAAATATGTCAGCAGATTGATCTTGTGTAATATTATTCTCTCTACGGTGGTATGTGGAATTTATTTTTGCAGAGCCGGACACTATCCTGGTGTTCACAATTTTCTATAAATTATTCGGAGGAAGAACCCGCCTTGCAATGCCAAAGACAATATGCGCGCCGGACCCATCGTCATTGAAGCCTGGTTCAGGGGCTACTGAGGGAGTTCCGGATTGGGGGGTGTCCGGATAGCCGAACTATCATCATCGGCCGGACTCCAAGACTATGAAGATACAAGATTGAAGACTTCGTCCCGTGTCCGGATGGGACTTTCCTTGGCGTGGAAGGCAAGCTTGGCGATACGGATATGTAGATCTCCTACCATTGTAACCGACTCTGTGTAACCCTAACCCTATCCTTGTCTATATAAACCGGAGGGTTTTAGTCCGTAGGACGAACAACAATCATACCATAGGCTAGCTTCTAGGGTTTAGCCTCTTTGATCTCGTGGTAGATCCACTCTTGTAACACACATCATCAATATTAATCTAGCAGGACGTAGGGTTTTACCTCCGTCAAGAGGGCCTGAACCTGGGTAAAACATCGTGTCCCTTGTCTCCTGTTACCATCTGCCTAGACGCACAGTTCGGGACCCCCTACCCGAGATCCGCCGGTTTTGACACCGACAGTGTTAATCACATAGCGATGTGAACTACATTATTGAATCTAGTAAACCCTTTGGGTGTTGGTCACATGGTGATGTGAACTATTGGTGTTAATCACATGATGATGTGAACTAGATTATTGACTCTAGTGCAAGTGGGAGACTGAAGGAAATATGCCCTAGAAGCAATAATAAAGTTTTTATTTATATTTCCTTATTCATGATAAAGATTTATTATTCATGCTAGAATTGTATTGATCGGAAACCTTAATACATGTGTGAATACATAAACAAACATCGTGTCCCTAGTAAGCCTCTACTAGACTAGCTCATTGATCAAAGATAGTTAAGGTTTCCTAACCATACACATGAGTTGTCATTTGATAATGGGATCACATCATTAGGAGAATGATGTGATGGACAAGACCCATCTGTTAGCTTAGCATAATGATCGTTCAGTTTTATTGCTATTGCCTTCTTCATGTCAAATACATATTCCTTCGACTATGAGATTATGCAAATCCTGGATACCGGAGGAATACCTTGTGTGCTATCAAACGTCACAATGTAACTGGTGATTATAAAGATGCTCTACAGGTATCTCCGAAGGTGTTTGTTGGGTTGGCATAGATTGAGATTAGGATTTGTCACTTTGAGTATCGGAGAGATATCTCTGGGCCCTCTCGATAATACACATCATAAGCTTGCAAGCAAACGACTAAGGATTTAGTCATGAGGTGATGTATTACAAAACAAGTAAAGAGGCTTGCCGGTAACGAGATTGAACTAGGTATGAAGATACCGACGATCGAATCTCGGACAAGTAACATACCGATAGACAAAGGGAATAATGTATGTTATCATAACGGTTCGACCGATAAAGATCTTCATAGAATATGTAGGAGCCAATATGAGCATCCATGTTCCGCTATTGGTTATTGACCGGAGAGGTGTCTCGGTCATGACTATATAATTCCCAAACCCGCGGGGTTGCACGCTTAACGTTCGTTGACGCTAGAGAGTAGTATTGAGATATTTGATGAGTGGTAACCAAATGTTGGTCGGAGTCCCGGATGAGATCCTNTTCCTTCGACTATGAGATTATGCAAATCCTGGATACCGGAGGAATACCTTGTGTGCTATCAAACGTCACAATGTAACTGGTGATTATAAAGATGCTCTACAGGTATCTCCGAAGGTGTTTGTTGGGTTGGCATAGATTGAGATTAGGATTTGTCACTTTGAGTATCGGAGAGATATCTCTGGGCCCTCTCGATAATACACATCATAAGCTTGCAAGCAAACGACTAAGGATTTAGTCATGAGGTGATGTATTACAAAACAAGTAAAGAGGCTTGCCGGTAACGAGATTGAACTAGGTATGAAGATACCGACGATCGAATCTCGGACAAGTAACATACCGATAGACAAAGGGAATAATGTATGTTATCATAACGGTTCGACCGATAAAGATCTTCATAGAATATGTAGGAGCCAATATGAGCATCCATGTTCCGCTATTGGTTATTGACCGGAGAGGTGTCTCGGTCATGACTATATAATTCCCAAACCCGCGGGGTTGCACGCTTAACGTTCGTTGACGCTAGAGAGTAGTATTGAGATATTTGATGAGTGGTAACCAAATGTTGGTCGGAGTCCCGGATGAGATCCTGGACGTCACGAGGAGTCTCGGAATGGTCGAGAGGTAAATATTTATATATGGAAAGTCATGTTTTGGGTTCCGAAAAAAGATGCAGTTTTTTCGGTATTGTACCGGGAAGCTTCTAGAAGGTTTCAGAGGATTCCGGAGGGTTAAGGAAGTCCAAAAGTGGTGCGGGGAGGCGCCCTGGCCTTATTGGGCTAGGCGCACCAAGTCCTCAAAAGCCCATGTGGCTAGGGAAGGCAAAAAAGGAAGGAGTCCTAGTAGGAATAGGATTGGACTTGGAATCCAAGTCCTCTCCCCCTTAGCTGCGCCCTAGGGCTTGGAGGGGCTGTTTACCACACCCCTCCACCTATATAAAGAGGGGAAGGGTGCCCCAAGATAACACACCAAGCACTTGGCGCCCCTGTCTCTCCCGTTACTCTGTAGTTCCATCGCCTCGTCCCGGCGACGCTTAGCGAAGCATTGTCGGTGTTCCACCACCACCATTACCACCATGTCGTCGTCTTGGTTGTGATCCCATCTACTTCTCCTCTCCCGCTTGCTGGATCAAGAAGGAGGAGACGTCATCGAGCCGCACGTGTGCTAAACTCGGAGGTGTCGTCCGTTCGGCACTAGATCGGTTGGATCGTGATCGGATCGCGAAGAGTACGACTACATCAACCGCGTGATAAACGCTTCCGCTTAATGGTCTACGAGGGTACATAGACACACTCTCCCCTCTCGCTGCTATGCATCTCCTAGATAGATCTTGCGTGGACGTAGGAAATTTTTTGAAATTGCATGTTATGTTTCCCAACAAAGGAAGCCCATCATTGGAATATACAAGCCAAGTTCTATAATGAAAAATTCTCACTAGTATGTGAAAGTGACAATATAGGGGACTCTCTATTATGAAGATCATGGTGCTACTTTGAAGCACAAGTGTGGAAAAAGATAGTAGCATTGCCCCTTTTCTTTTTTCTCTCATTTTTTTGGTGGGCTCCTTTGGCCTCTTTTTTTATTTGGTCTTCTTTGGCCTCATACTTACAACTCAAGAATTACAACTCAATACTTAAAACAAAATATGACTCTATATGAATGCCTCTGGCGGTGTACCGGGATGTGCAATGACTGAAGAGTGACATGTATGAAAAATATGAACGGTGGCCTTGCCACAAATACGATGTCAACTACTTGATCATGCAAAGCAATATGACAATGATGATGTGTGTCATAATAAACGGAACGGTGGAAGTTGCATGGCAATATATCTCGGAATGACTATGGAAATGCCATAATAGGTTGGTATGGTGGCTGTTTTGAGGAAGGGAATATGGTGGGTTTAATGCAGCGGCAAAAGTTGCGCGGTACTAGAGAGGCTAGCAAAGGTGGAAGGGAGAGAGTGCGTATAATCTATGGACTCAACATTAGTCATAAAGAAATCACATACTTATTGCAAAAGTCTATTAGCTATCGAAAGAAAGTATTAGACGCATGCCCCTAGGGGAGAGGTTGGTAGGAGTTAATCATCGCGCGCTCCCGACCCTCACACAATGGATGACAATCAATATATAAATCATGCTCCGACTTCTTCACATAACGGTTCACCATACGTGCATGCTACCGGAATCACAAACTTTAACACAAGTATCTCTATCAATCCATAATTACTCACTAGCATGACAACAAGTGCTACTCATCCCACCCCACGGGTGTGGCACGAAGCAAAAATGCCCACACGTCCTGGCGTAGCTATGTTAGGTACCCGCGGAATGATGTTTTACTTGCCATCCGGGATGGCAAATATTGTAAAAGCATGGCAACTCTCTCTGTTTTGGTTAATTATAGTTGTCTTGTCTAATTTATGATAGTTGTCGCGTGCAATTAAACCATAGTTGCCGTGTGTGATTAACTACTTGCCGCATGTGGTCAAACAAATAGTTGCCTTGAGTGGTGGCTTCGGCTGGCTTGATGTATGTTCATGTCAGACCTTTGTTGAATAATTAATAAGAGTAAAATGCATCATAAGTCCTAAAACTATCGGAGGTGTGTCAGTTTAGTCCTATAACTTTGAAACTGCACTTTTGGGTCCTAAAACTATCAGAGGTGTGTCAGTTTAGTCCTATAACTTCGAAGCTGCACTTTTGGGTCCTAAAACTATCAAAGGTGTGTCAGTTTAGTCCTATAACTTCGAAACTGCACTTTTGGAAAAGATGACCATATGAATCAATTGATGCAAAGACCGGGGGTTTTAACCTCCTTTTCCAAAAAAAAAAGTATGCAGCTTGACAGCATCTCCACACAGCTAGATAGATCATGGTACGTGTAGTCCTAGCCACCAGGGTGATGGTAATCTCAAGTACATGAAAGATGTGTGAATGAGACGAATGGGTGTGTACAAGAGATTTTGTTTTTCTTTTCTTTTTACAAGAAAAGCAAGGGAATAAAGAACATGTCTAGCTTCCAGATCCAAGCTAGGAATAAAGGGAACAAAGGAAAAGTGGAAAAATGGAAAAGGGAAAAAAAAGACATGTATTAATTATCTCTTGCATGGTACGGTGCATTTGCAAATGTGCTAGACAGCTAGTACTCCCTCCGTCCCATAATATAAGAACGTTTTGACACTACTATAGTGTTAAAAACGTTTTTATATTTTGGGACAGAGGAAGTAGTACATAAGCCAAGTTCCATGCCCTCCTAGCACGCATGCTTGCAAACCGACGCTCTAATGAAACAATATTCTGGGACTCCCAGCCCGGTGCATGCCAGGCGGTTCTAATTGACGTCTCCAGCAGTTCGATTTCCACCCTTGTGTAAGGTAATTTCCTTTACTCCTAAATCTAATCTTGGTAGTACAACAATCAAGTATGAGCTAGTTTGCTCTTAATATTCTTCTATTGGTGGTGAATTATTTAAATACTTGTGATTGCAGCATAGCATCATTTGTAGTACTGTACTACGTATTATTTTTGCATGTTTGTCAACAATTTCGACTTGTAGTACTGATGTTGGAGTTTGACATGTGTGTTAAGCAGATCATGGGCGCCGGAAACTGCTCCGATCAAGCAATCCGTGACTTCTCTAACCACATAGATGGGCAGTTGGTGCGAGTGAACGCTCTGCTAGCGGCGAGCACCGTCGTGATAGGAGTTATGGTTGGGATCGGTGCCTATGGTCAGCGCTACCGTCACCATCCACTGACCAGCTTCCTCTTCCTTGGTGCCACCACCTTGTTCCTGCCCATCCTCTCCTATGTTGTCTCTACCATCGGTAATCAAAGTTCCGTCGTTGTTTTATCTGATTCACTCATCGTGCCGGGGTGGTGCTATGCATGGAGACACATCATCTATGTCTTTATGTGGGCTAGTCTTGTTCAGATTGCTGCCGTCAACACCACTGCAATAGTTGCTGGTGATGACAGAAAAGGCCGAAACATTGCCCCTCCTGCCACTGTACTGCTTGTTCAAGCAATATGGACTTCCTACCTTGTTGTTAACATCCTAGGAAAGTTCCCTTTTGATCATGATGAAGAAGTATTGATCCTTCTTGTTCCACCGTTTGCTCTTCTCGTTGCCAAACTACTTGTCAAATATCATGCTTGGTATGGGGCAAGAAGTTCATTAGCATTTGGGCGCAATCCTCATCTTATTGTTGGATACATGGAGCAGCTAAAAGATGAAAGCCAGCATGCCGAGTTAGCAAGTGAGCATTCCCTTCCTCCACTCATAGTTACAGGAGAGGACATTGCATTGGTACAGAAGGAACCTCATGGTTATAGTCTCAAATGGATATCCAACCAAGCTGACAGGACAAGGATAAACAACAACGGCTTAGTGACCATTGACAAAATTTGGCAGTTGGAGGATGACATACTTCTGAGGTTTTCAACGAAGCGTCTTAAAGATTTATGCTTTTCATTTGCTTTGTTCAAGCTGTTAAGATGCCGATTTGCAAGGCATACAATTGCTGAGACTGGTTTCATGAAGGCCCATAACCTATTCCCACATGTGTTGCTCCAAGATGGTGATGATGAAAGAGCATTTGGGGTGATTGCACATGAGCTTTCTTTCCTTCACGATTATTATTATTCATCTCTGCCAACCTCATATTCAAGGAGATGGCTGCCCATTTTGAGCATATCTATTTCAGTCCTAAGCATGGGTTGGAGCTTATACTATATGTTGTACATAATTCATAGTCATGATTATCTCTGGGGTCATCAGTTTTCCTGTGAATGGAGTTGCAGCTCTCAATTCAACCAGCATGCGGTTAGTAATGGTAATGGATCTTATGGAAGTAGTTACTTCGATGAGGTACCAGTGTTTTTACTTGCGGCACTAGTTGTGCTTGCCGAGGTCCGGGAGATTGCTTCTTATATCTGCTCTAATTGGACTAAAGTAGCCCTGATCTGCCACTATGTTAGGCATGCTTCTTCTTGGCAGCAATCACCTTGGAAGAAGAATTTCGTTGGCCGTCTGTTGCGCTGCCAATGCAGGCTGCTAGAGCATTGGGAGGACAAAATGAACCAGTGCTCAGTGTTGGCACTCCACCCAAGCTCAACTCCAGTGGCTCTTCTCCGGCGCCTCATCCCTCTACTTGACAGCAAGAAGGTACCGACAGCGGTGAAGACCGCTGTCCTCAAGCCACTGAGAAGCCCGAGTTGGAGCCCAAACAATGGTGTGGCATCCCTGCGCACAAGGCTCCCTCTGCAGGCCGACAACAGCCCCCTCCCGGCGTCAAGTGGCGTCAAAGGTGTAGCTGATACCATGCTCGTGGCCCACATCGCCACGAGCATCCTGGAAGTGAGGAGATCGGAGCCACGGCAGCCTGACTCTGCTCCTAAGATCGCGGCGACGCACTTGTCACGCTACTGCGCCTACTTGGTGGTCTACGTCCCCGAGCTACTCCCCGACGACGACCAGTGGTGCAAGAGCTTGTACAAGGCCGTCAAGAAAAAAGCCAAGCATGCACTGGCGGCAGCCGGGGCGGCGTCGTTGAATGCCGAAGCGCTGGTCCAGGCGCTGAGCACAGGGTCTGAAGCGGCGCACTATGTGCTCAAGAATGGCGCGGAGCTCGGGAAGAAGCTGGTGGAGCTGGCGGCGGATGAAGGAGAAGAGGCGGCCTGGGAGGTTCTCACCGACTTCTGGTCAGAGATGATACTCTACGCCGCTCCGTCGGACAACGTCGACGCTCACGCCGAGGCCGTCGCGCGGGGCGGGGAGCTGATAACGCTGCTGTGGGCGTTGCTCACCCACATCGGGGTCATCAGCCGGCCAGAGGCCGCTGCAACGCCTAACGCTCCTGGTGATGTTTAAGTCGTAGTACCAGTGCTACTCTTGTGTTTCAATTTTGGTTTCAATTCAGTACTTTTCCATTCTTTGATATTGATTGGTGTGGTGTGCTGCTGCTAGATAACTATACTCTACATCGTCGTCCGTGTGGTGTGGACGTGTGGTAGTAAGTGAGATTAGTTGGCACTGAATGCGTCTTAACATGTACTCCCATCTTTTTTACCCCTTCCGAGTGTGCTCTGTTCTTTTCTGTAACACGGCTGCTGCTGCTGCTGCATTTTTGTTCAGAGAAGAATTGCTGTGTTTTGTTCTCTGTTTACTTTGTCTGTGTGTGTGTGTGAGAGAGAGAGATTCTGTTTGTACCGTACCTTCCTTGGCGACGCAGCATGAACGTGATCGCCGGTGAGAGCGAGGATGATCTTCTGCGTCGCCTGCGGAGCCATCCTCAGATCAGGTGGAAATACGTATGTGATTCTCACTCCAACTCTTCTCTCCATTCATTCTTAATTTGATCATGTAAGTATTTACTCTGTCCATGGTCCTCTATGTTTGTTAGGTGTCTGCATTTGACAAGGACCAGAGGTATAAGGAGGGCAAGTTCATCCTCGAGAGGTTAGAGCCTCATGCATCTCTGTTTGCCCTCACATTTCTTCCCTCTGCTCTGCTATACTCTGATTTGCTTCCCAATCGAATCACTGGCTACTCTGCTTTGCTTCCGGATTGGATCCAATCGCCTGCTACTCTTACAGTCATAGTTTCACATCATTTTAACGACTCTGTAATCTGACATCATTTTCAATTACTTGTGCTGACCAACTGAACATGGTGCTGCTGCCATCATAGTTGGATGCTACACTGTTAAAAGTGTACCTACAAACTAAACCAGCTAGTTGGCGAGACTAATGCATCACAAGTCAGAAGTAGGCATAACTTCCATTGAGAATCATATTAAAGAACAACTCTGGAACGTACCGAAATCATTCTGATGTTCTTTTCTTTGGGTGAGAGTGTACTGAAAACAAAGTCATACAAGCCGATGCTAAACCTAGACGGAGGAAAATCAAATGAAAAAAATGATCCATGTTAAGCAGTTGCCGACCCAACAAAGATGATAGGTTTTTTGCGGATGACCAGTGTGCCTTTTGACCTTGCAAGGTCAATTGATTGGGCAGGCAAACGTGGCATGACTGTAAATTATTAGTGTCATTCCCTGGCACCAGTGGCGGAGCCAGGGTTGGCCCCGGGCCTATTTTTTCTTTCTTAGGGAAAGGGAAAACTGACCATCCCTGAGGCTATAACGATACAAAAGAGTACCAAATCAAGGTATTGCTGCATTGGTGCTTCCCATAACCTGATCAGCTCATAGTAGCTTGATTCCCTCGAGCTGAAATGATAGGTATAAAAACCCATGTTGCATACCCGATTTAGAAGCTTACCTCGAGCTGAAATGATAGGTATAAAAACCCACGTTGCATACCCGATTTAGAAGCTGGTAAGCGGGAAGAAATGCTGCTTCATGTTGTTGCCCATCTCGCCTCCCGTTCCCTGAATTGTACACGCAAAAACACGCCAGAACTCCCACATCAGAAGACAGATTAGACGACAGGTGATCAAAATCCAAGCAGCGAATCGACCAAAGACTGAGAGAGCTCTCCTTCAAATGCCCTTTTTTTTTGAGGAAATCTCCTTCAAATGCCTTTTTTTTAGGAAATCTCCTTCAAATGCCCGCGTTGATCAAAAATCCATGGAGCCGGTTCAGGGGTGTTGCCCTGTCGGCACTACCAGAAAAACTTGGTTTGCCGACGGCACCCGTCGGCATAAATGGAGCTATGCCGACGGCCAAGGGCAGGCCGTAGGCGTAGAAAAGCCGTCGGCATAGATTGATATATGCCGACTGGGCCGTCGGCATAGACGAGGCCGTCGGGACCGCTCGAGATACGCCTACGGGGCCTGTTGGCATAGGAGAAGCCGTCGGCATAGCCCGTGCCCAGCTACAAGGTCAGCGCTGACCGTTTGACGGCGTTGAGCCTACGCCGACGGGTGGTAACGGCGGCCGTCGGCATATCTGTGCCAGACGTATGCCGACGGCATAGCCGTCGGCATATACCTGGCCCATACCCCTCTGCCACGTCATCGATCCATGTGCTATGCCACGTCATCGATCCGTGGGACTGCACCTCCGTGTGTGCACAGATATGCCGACGGCCTCGCCGTCGGCATACATTTATTTAGTTTTATTTTTAATTTTGCTTTATACTACCTATGGCAAAGATATGCCTACGGTATAGCCGTCGGCATAGGCCCCTCTGCCACGTCATCGATCCGTGTGCCATGCCACGTCATCGATCCGTGGGACTGCACCTTCGTGTGTGCACAGATATGCCGACGGCCTTGCCGTCGGCATACTATTTTTTATTTTTACTTTATTTTCTCATTTTTACTTTATTTTAGTTTTTGTGTTTGCATAAGATAATTATGCCTTATCTAAAAAAACATACCCTGATTGTATATCGATTGCCCCCCGTTACAAACGTCGCTATCGCCGTGTCACGGAGGGGGGAAACGGTCAACACGGAGGGAATTCTGGTTGGTGGGGGGATTCGGGGTGTAGCTATGTAACCGAAACATCGCACGGGTCCCGATGCATATGTGAAAGTGTCCGGGCATGCGTAGACGCCCGTCTTGGGGCTCCGCGGTGTGCCCCATGCACGCAAGGCAGTGTCACCTCTTCGGACATGCCACCACACCACCCCGCATGTATGAGGGCCCGGTGCGACGCTCAGGTGCCATTGCTACCCCCCAGGGCCCCCGTCCCGCCTAACCCTGTAGCGTTTGACCACGGGATCTAGCCCTTTGACTTTGCACGGACGGGCTTTGAGCAGTGGACCTATCCACCCGGTTGTGTTAGGTCAGTCCATACGAACACTTTGGAGCAACATCCGGGCCAGACCCACGGCAAGATCCCCTCCGTGTAGACCCGACGCGCCCATTTCCTCCCTCCAGGTGCCGGCGCCGGCACCGTCCGTGAGGGGGGGCACACCCCGGAGATGCGTGCCGCCTCTTCGGACATGCCACCACACCACCCCGCATGTATGAGGGCCCGGTGCGACGCTCAGGTGCCATTGCTTCCCCCCAGGGCCCCCGTCCCGCCTAACCCTGTAGCGTTTGACCACAGTATCTAGCCCTTAGACTTTGCACGGACAGGCTTTGAGCAGCGGATCTATCCACCCGGTTGTGTTAGGTCAGCCCATAGGAACACTTTGGGGCAACATCCGGGCCAGACCCACGGCAAGGTCCCCCACGTGTAGACCCGACGCGTCCGTTTCCTCCCTCCAGGTGCCGGCGGCGGCGCCGTCCGTGAGGGGGGGCACACCCCGGAGACGTGTGCCGCCTCTTCGGACATGCCACCACACCACCCCGCATGTATGAGGGCCCGGTGCGACGCTCAGGTGCCATTGCTTCCCCCCAGGGCCCCCGTCCCGCCTAACCCTGTAGCGTTTGACCACAGTATCTAGCCCTTAGACTTTGCACGGACAGGCTTTGAGCAGCGGATCTATCCACCCGGTTGTGTTAGGTCAGCCCATAGGAACACTTTGGGGCAACATCCGGGCCAGACCCACGGCAAGGTCCCCCACGTGTAGACCCGACGCGTCCGTTTCCTCCCTCCAGGTGCCGGCGGCGGCGCCGTCCGTGAGGGGGGGCACACCCCGGAGACGTGTGCCGCCTCTTCGGACATGCCACCACACCACCCCGCATGTATGAGGGCCCGGTGCGACGCTCAGGTGCCATTGCTTCCCCCCAGGGCCCCCGTCCCGCCTAACCCTGTAGCGTTTGACCACAGTATCTAGCCCTTAGACTTTGCACGGACAGGCTTTGAGCAGCGGATCTATCCACCCGGTTGTGTTAGGTCAGCCCATAGGAACACTTTGGGGCAACATCCGGGCCAGACCCACGGCAAGGTCCCCCACGTGTAGACCCGACGCGTCCGTTTCCTCCCTCCAGGTGCCGGCGGCGGCGCCGTCCGTGAGGGGGGGCACACCCCGGAGACGTGTGCCGCCTCTTCGGACATGCCACCACACCACCCCGCATGTATGAGGGCCCGGTGCGACGCTCAGGTGCCATTGCTTCCCCCCAGGGCCCCCGTCCCGCCTAACCCTGTAGCGTTTGACCACAGTATCTAGCCCTTAGACTTTGCACGGACAGGCTTTGAGCAGCGGATCTATCCACCCGGTTGTGTTAGGTCAGCCCATAGGAACACTTTGGGGCAACATCCGGGCCAGACCCACGGCAAGGTCCCCCACGTGTAGACCCGACGCGTCCGTTTCCTCCCTCCAGGTGCCGGCGGCGGCGCCGTCCGTGAGGGGGGGCACACCCCGGAGACGTGTGCCGCCTCTTCGGACATGCCACCACACCACCCCGCATGTATGAGGGCCCGGTGCGACGCTCAGGTGCCATTGCTTCCCCCCAGGGCCCCCGTCCCGCCTAACCCTGTAGCGTTTGACCACGGGATCTAGCCCTTTGACTTTGCACGGACGGGCTTTGAGCAGTGGACCTATCCACCCGGTTGTGTTAGGTCAGTCCATAGGAACACTTTGGAGCAACATCCGGGCCAGACCCACGGCAAGATCCCCTCCCCCCATGTAGACCCGACGCGTCCGTTTCCCCCCTCCAGGTATCGGCGGCGGCGCCGTCCGTGTGGGGGGCACACCCCGGAGACGCGTGCCGCATCTTCGGACATGCCACCACACCACCCCGCATGTATGAGGGCCCAGTGCGACGCTCGGGTGGCATTGCTACCCCCCCAGGGCCCTCGTCCCGCGTAACCCTGTAACGTTTGACCACGGTATCTAGCCCTTTGACTTTGCACGGACGGGCTTTGAGCAGTGGACCTATCCACCCGGTTGTGTTAGGTCAGTCCAAAGGAACACTTTGGAGCAACATCCGAGCCAGACCCACGGCAAGATCCCCCCGAGTAGACCCGACGTGCCCGTTTCCCCCCTCAAGGTGCCGGCGACGGCACCGTCCGTGAGGGGGGCACACCCCGGAGACGCGTGCCGCCTCTTCGGACATGTCACCACACCACCCCGCATGTATGAGGGCCCGGTGCGACGCTCGGGTGGCATTGCTACCCCCTCCCCCCCCCAGGGCCCCCGTCCCGCCTAACCCTGTAGCGTTTGACCACAGTATCTAGCCCTTAGACTTTGCACGGACAGGCTTTGAGCAGCGGATCTATCCACCCGGTTGTGTTAGGTCAGCCCATAGGAACACTTTGGAGCAACATCCGGGCCAGACCCACGTCAAGATCCCCTCCGTGTAGACCCGACGCGTCCGTTTCCCCCCTCCAGGTGCCGGCGGCGGCGCCGTCTGTGAGGGGGGCACATCGGCCCCGGAGACGCGTGCTGCCTCTTCGGACGTGCCACCACACCGTACGACATGTATGAGGTCCCGGTGCGATGCTCCGGTGGCATTGCTACCCCCCAGGGCACGCGGCTCCGGGGTGTGCCCCCCTCATGGGCGTCGCTGCCGCCTTGTCACTAGCGTCGCAACCGGGTCCCATACACATGGTAAACTAAAAATCTTAAAAATGTAATAACTGAATATATTAAAAATGTAATAATTTCTTGTCCCTGGACGAGGTGGCACTATTTCTTCAAAAAAAATGTGGTTGCCATCTATGCCTACGGCCTGGCCGTCGGCATAGGCCTCCTCTCTATGCCTACGGCCTGGCTGTCGGCATAGGGCCACCTTATCCACTCCTCCCGCTCCACTGACTTGTGGACCCGGCCTATGCTGATGGCCAGGCCGTCGGCATAGGGGTGACCTTATCCACTCGTTATTTGTCCTCCTCCACACGTTCCCTCTCTGTCTCACCCCGACCCCAACCTCTCTCTCGACCCCGATAGCCGCCGCCACCAACACCGCCGCCCCGCCCCGGCCACCACCCCGCCCCGGCCGACGCCCCGCCCCGGCCCGACCTCGTCCACGCCCCGGCCGACGCCCCTCCCCGCCCCGACCTTGTCCCCGCCCCGAACTCGTCGCCACCCAACGCCGCCACCCCGCCTCGGCCGCCGCCCCGGCTCGACCTCGTCCCCGCCCTGGCCGCCGCCCCGCCCCGACCTCGTCCCCGCCCAACGCCGCCACCTCGCCCCGACTCGACCTCATCCCCACCCAACGCCGCCACCGCTCGATGGTGAGGGGAGGGCCTCCTGCCCGGAGCCGCCGCGCTCCCTCCCCGGAGCAGCCGCCGCCCCGACCTCGTCCACGCCCCGGCCGACGCCCCTCCCCGCCCCGACCTTGTCCCCGCCCCGAACTCGTCGCCACCCAACGCCGCCACCCCGCCTCGGCCGCCGCCCCGGCTCGACCTCGTCCCCGCCCTGGCCGCCGCCCCGCCCCGACCTCGTCCCCGCCCAACGCCGCCACCTCGCCCCGACTCGACCTCATCCCCACCCAACGCCGCCACCGCTCGATGGTGAGGGGAGGGCCTCCTGCCCGGAGCCGCCGCGCTCCCTCCCCGGAGCAGCCGCCGCCCCGACCTCGTCCACGCCCCGGCCGACGCCCCTCCCCGCCCCGACCTTGTCCCCGCCCCGAACTCGTCGCCACCCAACGCCGCCACCCCGCCTCGGCCGCCGCCCCGGCTCGACCTCGTCCCCGCCCTGGCCGTCGCCCCACCCCGACCTCGTCCCCGCCCAACGCCGCCATCCCGCCCTGACTCGACCTCATCCCCACCCAACGCCGCCGCCGCTCGATGGTGAGGGGAGGGCCTCCTGCCCGGAGCCGCCGCGCTCCCTCCCCGGAGCAGCCGCCGCCCCGACCTCGTCCACGCCCCGGCCGACGCCCCTCCCCGCCCCGACCTCATCCCCGCCTCGACCTCCTCTCCATTAGGTCCGGCCCCCTTCCCTCCCAAGAACATTTTTTCTGTTTTTTCATGATTTTGCAGAGGATAAGAGGGCTAAATGTGATAGTTAGACACATAGATGGTAGTTAGATATATAACTTGTTCATACGGATTTTTTTTAGATGATGATGATTGTTAGATGAAAAGTGATAATGATGATTTTTTATGCTTCGATGATTTTGAGATGATGATGATGATGGATGATAGATGATAGATGATTGGTAGATGATGATGTTGATGGTAGGTGATGATGTTTTTTATGCTTCGATAATTTTTAGATGATGACGATGTTTTTTTATGATTCGATGATTGTTAGACGATGATGATGATATTGTGATGTTCTATGAGCTGTGATGTTCTAAAAAATTTGTCGCATGGAATTTGCAGGCTTTGTGGTGTTGCATTTCATCAAAATGACCATCGTCCGACGCGTTGGTCCCTGAGCATCCCTCTGTTGTTCGACTCCTTCCCCTATAGCCGAGGGTGAGCTACAAGTCCATCTCCTCCATTTTTTGATGTCACTAGATTTCATTCTCAAGTCAACTGGCGTAACCTAGGCGTCTCCCGTCCGAAAGGGTTGCATCAACAAATATGCATTCAATTGCATATTTATCACCGCAACTATTTCTGATTGTCCAGCGTTTTCCACGGACAGCCTGAGGATGTGTAGATTGGGTATGTTCTCCATGTTCTACCCCGTTCCGGGATAGGATTTCGGCGGCGCCTCCCCATTGTTCTCCGGAGCACATTCTCTCGGCTATTTGCCGAGATGTGTATCTGGAGAACAGCGGGGAGGTGCTGCCGAATTTTTTTCCCAGAACGGGGTAGAATGGAGAACGTACTCAATCTACACATCCTCGGGTGGGATTAGGACCCATCTTTACCTATTAGAGATGTAGCTGGATTCAACGCGGTAGAAACTGAAAATTTGATGTGATTAATTTAAGTGAATCCTTAATTATGTTGTGTGGCTTGCAAAAAAGCAGAGGATGGCAGATAATCAGTGGATGTACAGTGGTTTTATCCGTCGGAATCGAGTAACATCAGAGTGGATCGCGAAAACCGATGTGTATTTGAAGGAGATATTCCGTCGTCCAATGAGAATTATCCCACCATGCCCCTGTGCGAGATGTGCCAGACGTCACCGTAGAAATCATACGGACATGAGTGAGCACCTTCGCACGCACGGATATATGCCAAACTTTGACATGCCGCCGATAAATATAGCCGAGCAGGACCGTGGTAGAGAGGAGGTGATGCGACAACACATCGATGGATATGAGGACGACGGGGTCAGGGACATGCTAGATGATGTGATTGTTGCTGAAACGGCAAATACGACACCTTCAAAGAATGAACCGGAGGAGCCGGAGGCAACCGCAAAGGCCTTCTTGGAGGTCTTGGCCTCGTCGAAGAAACCTCTTTATGCGGGTGTGAAAATATCTCAGCTGGATGCCATCTCGCAACTGATTGCAGTCAAGGCTGAGTACGGCTGTAGCCAGAAATGCTTCGAAGCATTCCTGGGAGTATGGGCTAACAGCCTCCCTGAGGGTCATGAACTGCCGAAAAGCATGTACGATACAAAGAAAATCATGAAGGCACTCTCTATGGATTATGAGAAAATAGATGTTTGCCTGAAGAATTGCCTTTTGTTTAGGCACGAGTATGCAGATGACAAGTACTGTAGGAAGTGTGGTTCGTCTCGGTACATTGAGGTGGTCGATGAGGATGGTGAGAAAAAGCAGCTAACCATCCCCGTTAATGTTCTTCGGTATCTTGATTTTATAAAAAGACTACAGCGCCTTTTCATCACGAAGGAGTCTGCCAAAATGATGAAGTGGCACAAGGAAGGTATAAGGAACAATCCAAAAAAAATCGTACATCCATCGGGAGGGGAAGCATGGAAGTCGTTCGATGAAGAATACCCCAAGGAAGCAGCCGAGGCTGGGAATGTCAGAAAAGCCATATCAGGTGATGGGTTGAATCCATATGGTATGTCGTCCAATCCATACAGCTGCTGACCTGTGTTTGTAATTCCGCTCAATCTTCCTCCCGGTGCCCTAATGCAACGGAAGACCATGTTCTTGTCGCTCATCATTCCTGGGCCTGAATACCCGGGGAAGCAACTGGGTGTGTTTATGCAGCCGCTGGTGGATGCTTTGCACCATTCTTGGTACTTTCCGAGGTTGACATACGACCAGGATCTGCAGAGATTTTTTTTATGAAAGTTTGGTTGCACTATTGCATGCATGACTTTCCCGGCTATGCTCTATTCTGCGGATGGTGTACAAGTGGGAAGATGCCATGCCCAGTGTGCATGCAAGCTCTGGGAATGATTTGGCTGAGTAAGGGTGGCAAGTATGTAGCCTTTGACCTGCATCGACAGTTCCTCCCTCCAGACCATCCAGACAGGGAAGACAAGAAGAACTTCACGAAAGGCCGGGTTGTTCATGAAGTAACCGAGATTCCAACATTTTCGGGGGAAGATGTTCTTGCTCAGCTAAAAGCTCTCAAGCCTAAAGTCAAAGGCAAAGTAAAAGGCAAAGCCAAAGGCTTCGAGGGATATGGTGAGACGCACAACTGGACTCATATTACCCCCTTCTCGCAGCTTCCCTATTTCAAGGACCTCAAACTTCCTTACAATATTGATGTGATGCACACCGAAAAGAATGTGGCAGAGTCCCTTTTCCACACGATCCTGAACATTCCTGATAAGACAAAGGATAACGTTAAAGCTAGAGCCGATCAACAGAGAATTTGTGATAGACCACGCCTGAACATGAAGCCTCCCACAGGCGGTCAAAAAAACTGGTTCAAGCCAGATGCTGGCTTTGTCCTTAAACCGCCAGAAAAAAAGAAGTACTTATCTGGCTGAAACACATTTTGAAGTTCACCAATGGTTATGCATCGAATATAAGTAAGGGAGTCAATCTTTCAACGGGCAAAGTGACTGGCCTGAAGAGTCATGACTACCATGTATGGATTGAGCGGATAATGCCGGTGATGGTTCGAGGCTATGTCCCCGAGCATGTCTGGCGAGTGCTTGCCGAGCTTAGCCATTTCTTCCGCACGCTCTGTGCTAAAGAAGTAAGTAAAGAGGTGATTGAAAAATTGCATAAGAAGGCACCAGAGTTGATAATCAAGCTAGAGAAGATCTTTCCGCCAGGCTTCTTTACTCCGATGACACGTCTCATTCTGCACCTCGCGAACGAGGTATTGTTGGGGGGGCCTGTGCAGAATCACTGGCAGTACGGCCCTGAGAGGCAGAACAAGCATCTCCGATTGAAATGTGGAAACAAAGCTAAGATTGAAGCTTCCATAGCTGAGGCAGTTATCCTGGAGGAGGTGTTAGACCTCAGTACATCATACTATCCAGACCACGTTCCCCATCTGCATAATAAGGTGCCTAGATACAATATAGAAGAGCCCAAGTATCAACCTAGGCTCGATCTATTCAACGCGCAAAGTGGGAGGGCTAGGGCCTCGAAATCCTATAACATGCCACGACAAGAGTGGGAGGACCTCATGTTCTATATCTTGCACAACATCAAGGAAGTTGAGGAAGTGTGGATGAGGTAATACCACTACACCATTCCTTTATGTCTTCCACGTCATCATGTTCCATGTTCACTTAGTCCCGGCCTAACACTGCTTTTCTTTTTTTAGTGATTCCGTTCAAGAGGAATGGACGGGAGTGAATCCTCCTACTGAGGCGGAGGCACTTACTCTTCTCCGTCATGGAAACCCTGGACATAAGAATTTTGTTGCTTGGTTCATGGAGAAAGTAATTTTCCACACTCCCCTATTAAATACCTAGTTCAACATTTATTAGTTAACCGAACTAATGCACGCAACAATTTCCATTATACTTGTAGGGAAAAGATCCGAACATATCTATGGATGATGAATTGAGATGGGTTTCCATGGGTTTTGACCCTGCCGTCATGACATGTAAAAAGTATGATGTGAATGGGTATCGCTTCCATACAGAGGAGCACCAAAACAGCTGGCCCGATCCCAAAACTATAAATACCGGAGTGTACATCCCCGGTCAAAATTCAGTAGACTACTACGGAAGGGTACAAAATATATACGAGGTTAAATTCCGCCAGGGGCGTGAGACCCTAAGTCTGCCTGTGTTCAAATGCCGATGGTTCGATCCGCGGGAGGGGTAAAACATAAGCCTTCCATTGGTTTGGTCGAAGTTAAACCATCAACCGTCTATGCCGGAGCCGATCTCTTCATTGCGGCTACCCAAGCTGCACAAGTATATTATCTGCCTTACCCATGCCAGAGAGTGTATCTAAAGGGTTGGGAAGTTGTATTCAAGGTGTCACCACATGGTAAGCTACCAGACCCGAATGAAGACGATTACTACAACATTAACCCCATGACATACGAGGGAGTGTTCTATCAAGAGCAACCTAATGATGATGATGATGTGGTTAGAAACGATGACGCTAGACCATTGGGTGATGATGATGTGAATCCAAACGTCGACGATGCACGGAATGATGGTGAGACCATTGTCAATGAAAATGACACACTTCTGCTAGAAAAGTTAAACGAAGACGCTGACGATGAGGAAGAGCCTCCACCTCTGTCGGACAATGAAGATGATATGATTGATAGTGATGATGAGACGGACCGAGAAAGAGGTTACAACAGTGATGGTTCATATGGGTTCTAGCAGATGTACGTTTCAAGTCTTTTTTTCTATAGTTTGGGAATATGCCTTTTTATGCATTTTTATTAATGTTTTTATTGTCATGCCTTTTCCTTCATTTCATTAATTTACTAATTGATTATTCTCTTTCCAATGCAGGTTCGTGGAACATGGGCAAGGGGAAGGCCGACGGCGTGGGTTTCCTAAGCAAGGTCGTCAGCCTGCCTAGTCGGAGTGGTCGAGCACGTAATCCTCCCCCTCGGCTACTTGACGATGACTCCTCACAGGGAGTTCAAGGGAGAGGTGCCCCTAGAGGAGGAGGGGGCGCGGGGAGAGCCTCTAGAGGGCGAGGTGGTGGGGGGAGAGCCACTACAGGGGGTCGCGGCCAGAAATAGCGCACCCTCACCGACTTAGGGGTGTTGTCTTCGAGGCCCTCCTCTAGTGAGGTACCCACCTCTAGTGAGGTACACTCTGGGTAGGAGGAGGAGGAGGAGGAGGAGGATGTGGAGGAGGAGGCAGGCGAGGAGGAGGAGGAGGAGGAGGAGGAGGAGGTTGGGGAGGGGGAGGCAGGCGAGGAGGAGGGTGGTGGCGGGGATGATGGTGGTGGCGGGAAGGGGGTTGACAACAAGGGATGGCTGTGTGGTAACGCAAAGCTATCAAAGCAGGTTCCTGCTACTGAGGAGCAGAAGTGGCTCATTGAGCCCACGGGAAAAGAGTAAGTGCCACTTTGTAATAATTTCTTTATTTTGCTTGTCACATGCTTATTCCGGTTGCTATTTATTTTGCTTTGCACATGCTAATAGTTCATTCTTTTGCAGCAACTGGATATATTATAAAAGGGTCCGTATTCCCAACGGCCTCATCACCGTCTTGCTGAAGTTATACTGGCCGGGGTTGTACTGTCCGGATCCAGTCAGGCAGCCGGACCGTCGGGTTTTGGCCACGAGTTGGGACCACTGGGAAGCGGCCCTCCATGCAGACCATGAGACCCATGCCAAGGCCGTGATCACTACTTTCTGGGTGAGTTCTCTTCAGAAGCACAAGTCCATTCTAGTTTCATGAATGATTTAACTCATGGCTTCTTCCATTCTTGTTTCATGCATGATTGTAGAAATTCTATCGAGTTCTTCCGAAGCACAGGGCTAGAGCGGACCAGATCGTGCTACGCCAATGCAAGAAGAAGGCCCGCCAAATGCAGTACGAGGTGCGCTATGTGGCCATCTCGACATACTACCACGACGTTCTTGGTGTGAAGATGACCAAGGAAGAAGCGCGGAGGATGGGCATTACCTTGGAGAGGCCCGAGTTCTTGGCGGTAAGTATAAGAGATTTTTCGTTATGCTTTCATATATTATTCTTTCATTACCATGTGGTACATTTCACCGTTTCATGTTGACATGCCATTATGCTTTTATTATGTAGGTGTCCAAATTGGTGTTATGGAAAAGACGAGTCCTGGGCGGCATGGTGGATCTTTGGTGTGATGAGGCTGGAGCCTGGGAGGCTATGAGAATAAAAAATAAGGCTAACCGAGGGACGGAGGGAGTACATGCTTAGGGAAACCGAAACCACTATGTCCACAAGGCAGTTAATGTATGACTAACCCCATTAAACATTCTTCTTCTTCTATTTACCATCACTTTCTTATGTATGACTAACCTCTGTTTGGTGGTGCAGGAGGAGAAACTGAAGCAGCCGCTCTCAGACATGCAGGTGTGGGAGATCGCCCATATGCGGAAGGACTCCAAGCCTGGCGAGCCCGAGTACTACGGCAAGAAGACCGCGGGGAGGAAGGAGGCCTACTCCGCAGCGTATCTGAAGTTACATCCTGACACACCTGACCCCATTGCGGCGGATCTAGACGAGAGGGCGGTGGTGAGCATGGGGCCCAAGGAGCACGGTCGGGAGGCGGTTCTCGATGCTGTGACCACTCCTACTATCTCCTACACACAGCTCCGTCGGATCGACCCGAGCCTGAGCCACCGCACGAGCCAGCCAGTGGCCCAGGTCGCCACTGCTAGCGGCCAGGGCCGTCGGCATAGATGTACGGCCCTCGTCGGGAAAGCAACTATGCCGACGGCTTTTCTATGCTGACGGCCTCCCTGGCTATGCCGACGTATATGTTGCCGACGGCCCTATGCCGACGGGGGCCGTCGGCATAGGTCTGTCCCGACGGGACTCAGGGCTATGCCGACGGGGGCCGTCGGCATAGGTCTGTCCCGACGGGACTCAGGGCTATGCCGACGGCCCCGGCCGTCGGCATAGGGGGCGATTCCGGTAGTGCGGGGAGTGGGGAGGCCCAACCGCCCAAGGAGAGCAGCTGGTGGTGGCAGATGGCATATGGCAACTGCAGCCAGCAACTAGGGGTCGGGCCCGCGCACAAGCACAGTACGACGGGGCGATAGGCCGGGAGGGCGGATGGGGGCGGCCAGCGGCGCGAGAGCAGCCGAGCAGGGAGGCGGCGGTGCCGCGCGACCACGCAAGCGATGGAAGGTTGCGACCTGCGAGCTTTTTTTTACGGGTAACTAGGGACTTTATTAACAAGTAATAATCATCAGAATACAAATAATAGTCCCTAGTCAAATATGACGTCCTACTGGAAGCGAAGAAGAAGCTTTAGCCAGCGCATGTGCTTTAAAGTTATTTTTTCTGTGTTCAAACTTGAAATTGACGTAGTTGAACTCCCTCCTTCTGGCCGATATTTCATGCAAAATTGGTGCATAGTGGGTCGCTGCACCTGTGTCAATCTTGCTCCCCACTTCTAGGCAGTCAGAGGCTATCACCATGCGCGAGAGATGAAGGTCCTGAGCCAGCGCCAATGCCTCATTGCATGCCTGTGCTTCTAGTTGTTGAGTATAATGTTTATTAGGAAAGACGAGATAGACTAGGATTTGTTCTGGCTTGTCTTGTACTTAAAGTAGATCATTGTACTCCTATATATATGCCCACGAGGCTCAAGCAATACAACAATAATTCACCAAATCCCTCTCTACCTTCTAACATGGTATCAGCCTAATCGATCCTAAGCCCTAGCCACCGCCGCTTCCGCACCCGCGCGCCGACCCTGGGGCGATCGGCCTCCATGACCGCCGTCGGGGGCTGCGCAGCCCGTACCTAGGGTTCGTCCGCCGGTCGTGTTGACCGGCTGCCCTAGAGAGTCTTTTTCCTGATCGTTGATCCGGGTTTTTCTTTCTTCCGCCGGTCCGTTTGATCGGTGTTTTCTTTTTTAATTTTCCGTTTTACGATCGGTTTGCGTCGCCCATCGCAGTTCGTCATCTACAACACACCTCTACCGGATAATCGCCGACGACTCTCGCCTTCACTCAGCTGCAATGCATGCATTGGTACGGTGGCTGGTCGCGTCCTATACTGGCCCTCCGTCCTGCGCGCGTGCGAGCCGCTTGGTGTGGACGGCCGCTAGCGCCTGTCCACCAGGCACGCCGTTGTTGCATGCATCCCGTGCAATGCATGGCATCCATTTTTCCAGCCGGCTAAGTGCTATTGGCAAGCCTGACTGCGGTCCTCATGCCACGTCCGACCCATGCAGAGGCACCGTCGCGGGTGTTTCGTCTTCAGCTCATGTCTTTTGGATTCTCACTCGTCGCGTCTACGGTCAGATCAACCTTCTACACGCAGCTTCGAGGATCTCATGAAGATTATTTTCGAGTACAACGTGTTTCTTCACCGATCGAGCAACGGGTTGCCGCTGCATCGCCTCATCAGGCCATAGCGCCGCCGCCTCGTGGTTTTCTTTGTGGCTGCATCGATCCGCGCCGCCGTTACGTCGCCCCTACGGGCCGTAGCACCGCGGCACGTGGTCTCTGCCGCCGCCCTGAGGTTGTTACCGTGGTTGCACCACATCACGCGCTGCCGCTGCGTCGCCCCTTCGCGTCGTAGTGCCGCGGCCCGCGGTCAACCGCCGCACCGAGGCCGTCCGCTCCAGGCCGTCCCCG
Organism: Aegilops sharonensis; assembly: GCA_904067115.1. NCBI lineage: Eukaryota > Viridiplantae > Streptophyta > Magnoliopsida > Poales > Poaceae > Aegilops > Aegilops sharonensis. The sequence goes on along the minus strand of LR880970.1, from coordinate 3,655,751 downwards.
AGGTTGCACCGACCCTCGCGCTGCCGATTCGTCGCCCCGTCAGGCCGTAGCGAGCGTGGCACGCGATCCCTGCAACTGCCCTGAGGTCTTCGCCGCCGTCGTCCCGACCTGCCCGCCGCCGTTGCGTCGCCCCTTCGGACCGTAAAGCTGCGGCCCGCGGTCCACCGCCGTCCACACGCGTTGAGTTCCTCGTGACATGCGTTGCGCCGCCTCCCTTGGCGCGGGAACGTCACCGTCCGCGCCGGTCTTTATCACGCTGTCGGGTTCATTATCGCCTACGTCGAGCACCGCCGCCACGCTCCTTCTCTAGCCGCCGCCGCCTCCTCCTCAGGCCGCCGCCGCTGCTATTCTTCCGCAGATCCACGGCGATTACCCCGACACCGGCTACCCCGACTCGACATCGACCATGGCGTTCTTCGCATGGCTACCTCGACTACGGCTACACCACCTACGCTCTCGGCTACCTCGACAAACGGCACAAAGGGCTACCGCCTTGCTTGAGCAACCTCGTCGGTTTCCACTCCAGCCACGACTCTGCGATGCATCGACCGTTACGACTGTGTGTGTGGGGGGTGTCCGTCGGCTTCCTTTTGGATTCTTCTCCAGTCTCACCGTCTGTGTCGCTACCGTTGTGACTGCGGGGGATGTTGAGTATAATGTTTATTAGGAAAGACGAGATAGACTAGGATTTGTTCTGGCTTGTCTTGTACTTCAAGTAGATCATTGTACTCCTATATATATGCCCACGAGGCTCAAGCAATACAACAACAATTCCACAAAATCCCTCTCTCCCTTCTAACACTAGTCCTGTGGCATCAACCAGTCCATCAAAAACTACCGCAGAAGCACCCAGGAAGTGGCCTTCCTTGTTCCGACATATGGCAGCTGCCGCATCAAACTTGCCCTGCCGTGAGATCCCACCATCGACGTTGACCTTTGCTTCGTCACCCTCTGGTGCCAACCAACACGGTGCTCGGGGTCGCGCACTACCCACGCTGCTGGCATTCTTGCTCTTGCTGTCAAAGGCAATATCAAGGTCTTGAAGATACCTCGTGATGAAACAGAAGGTGGACAAAGGACTCTGAAACTCATTATCGTGGATCGCTCTCCTACGTGCACCAGATTGCCCACATGGTTACCAGAAGTTTTGCAAGATCTACCTCTTTCAGGGTGTCAAAAAGCCAAAAGAGCCAAAGCCGTGCATCATCCGATCTGTTGGATAGAATATGCTCCAGCACTTCCTCTTCTCCTAGTGCCCAGACGCATCATGTCATACAACAATCAAAAAGCGAGTGGCGCCAAGTATCGGACTCAGCATTGCATAGACTGCAGGCCGCGGATGTGGTCATTTTCCGATAGTGGCGAGTTTCTCCCGTTTGTAGGGAGGTGTGGGCAAGCCACCACACAAATACACATACTTTTGACGGGACTCTCGTCTTCCACAATCTGGTCCAGTCGCTTTTGCTTACATCTTGATTAGAACTGTTCGCTCTTTGCTCAAGCCAGTCCTCCCTTTGAGACTTAATACTGTTGATCATTCTATACACCGATCTGACTGAGAAAACACCTCTCTTGTCATAATTCCAAGCGTAGAAGTCCTGGTGTAACCGAGTACTCAAGGGGATATTTAGAATAGCATCTATATCTGGCACTATAAAGTGTTTGGCTAGTACTTCCTTATTCCATGTCCTGTGACTCCATCAATTAGCTCAGCCAGTTATCACGCCAGATGTTGGTATCCTCACCGGAACCCACCCTCTTTATAATTCCCAATGCAAGAATATCCCTTCCTTCCATGATTGATCTCCATACCTGAGAGGGGTGGCTTCCCAAAGTTGCGTCAAGGATGTTAAAGTGTGGATAATACCGTGCCTTCAAAACTCGCGCATTGAGAGAATCAGATTCCATTAGCAGTCTCCAAGCTTGCCGAGCTAGCAAAGCGAGGTTAAAAAGCTCTATATCCCTGAACCCCATCCCCCCTTCAATTTAGGCTTGCACATGGTGCTCCATGACACCCAAGCAGTCTTCCGTTTACCTTGTTTACTGCCCCACCAAAACTTCCGGAGTAGCCCATTTAAATGCTCATATAGACCTCTTGGTAGTTTAAAACATGCCATTGAATAAGTCGGTATAGATTCAGCAACTGATTTGATAAGTACTTCTTTCCCTCCTGAAGATAAGCACTTCTACATCCATCCTTGGACATGTTCCCAAATTCAGTCCTTTAAATAGCGAAAACAGCCCTTCTTCGAGCTCCCCACATCAGTAGGCAGGCCAAGGTATTTTTCTGACAAAGATTCATTATGTACCTCTAGCACGTTCTTGACTTCAATTCTTGTTGACTCCGGCACTCCCTTACTGAAATATATAGACGACTTGTCTATATTTATGCGCTGTCCAGATGCGTCACAATATTTCCTCAAAAGATCACGAACATTGGTTGCACTATCTCTGCTAGCTTCGAAGAAAAGCAAGTTATCATCCGCAAAAAGGAGATGATTAACAGATGGTGCTGAAGCCGCCACGGCAACTCCTCGAATGCCACCCTGTTGTGCTTTCAGCAAACATGAGAGGCCCTCTGCCGCCAAAAGAAATAAGTATGGGGAGATCGGGTCCCCTTGTCACAATCCACGCGATGGCCTGAAAGCATCTAGACTCCCCCCATTAAATAACACAGAGAAAGAAACTGAAGATACACACCTCATCACCGTGTCCGTAAATCTTGGGCTAATACCCAACTTTAGCATGACTGATTTCAGATAAGGCCACTCTAGCCGATCATAAGCCTTCATCATATCCAACTTTAGAGCACAAAAACGGTTGCCCTTCACCCTTCTTGTTTTCATATAATGCAAACACTCGTATGCTATGATAAAATTATCTGTAATGAGACGTCCAGGGACAAAAGCTGACTACTCTTCAGAGATTACCTCGGGAAGGATGATCTTCAGCCTATTAGCTAAGACCTTTGATGTGATCTTGTAAATCACATTGCAAAAACTTATGGGCCGAAATTGTCCTAATATTTTTGGACTATCGATCTTGGGAATCAAAACGATGAACATGTTGTTGATATCCTCCGGTGAGTCATGTCCATTAAGCACCCTTATAACCATACATGTCACCTCAACACCACAAAGTTCCAAGTGCCTTTGAAAGAAATGTGCTAGAAAAACGTCAGGACCAGGAGCCTTTGTGGGAAACATTTGGAAAAGAGCTTCCTTGACTTCTTCCTCTTTGTAGGTGGCATTTAGACGAGCATTCATTGCTGCATCGAATTTTTGTGGTATATGTGATAGAACTTCCTCAATGCCAATAGTTCCTTCAACCGTATACAGATTTTCATAGAAGGCAGTAGTCATCTCGGCCAGCTCCCTTGGATCCGAGCAGGTGGATCCATCTTGACGTTGCAACGAACTAATAGTATTTTTAGCCTTGCGTGCACTCGCTTTTTTTTGGGAAATATTTGGTGTTGGAATCTCCCTCAACTAGCCACTGAACACGTGATCGCTGTTGCATCATGATCTCCTCCCGATATGAGAGTTCGACACAGATTGTGCATGCTGTTGTGTAGCCTACACAAACTGCTTTCATGCCGGACAGGAATATCCTTGAGGGGGTAGTGGTCCTTCATGAAAGCTCCATGAAATCCACACGAAAAAACTGGATGGGGTTGTTTTCAAAGTGGATTTTGAAAAAGCGTACGACAAAGTCAAATGGCCATTCCTTCAACAGGCCTTGCGTATGAAGGGTTTTGATGAGGCTTGGCGACGCCAGGTGGAATCCTTTACGCAAAAAGGGAGTGTTGGAATTAAAGTAAATGATGATATCGGGCATTATTTCCAAACACACAAAGGCCTGAGGTAAGGAGATCCAATGTCCCCTATTTTGTTCAACATTGTGGTTGACATGTTGGCAATTCTAATAGGTAGGGCAAAGGAGGCCGGTCAGGTGGGTGGCTTGGTGCCCAACCTAGTTGATGGGGGTGTGTCGGTACACTGATGATACTATCATCTTTATGGAGCATGACCTGGCAAAAGCGAGAAATATGAAGCTGGTGTTATGCTTATTTGAACAATTGTCTGGGTTAAAGATTAACTTTCATAAAAGCGAGTTGTTCTGCTTTGGTAGAGCCAAGGAGGAACAAGAGGCATATAGGCAATTGTTTGGTTGTGAATTAGGGGCTCTACCTTTCACTTACCTAGGTATACCCATTCACCATCGTAAGCTAACAAATAGAGAGTGGAAATGCATCGAAGATCGGTTTGAAAAGAAACTTAGTTGCTGGAAGGGCAAACTTATGTCATATGGAGGCCGGTTAATTCTTATTAATTCGGTGCTCACGAGTATGCCGATGTTCCTACTATCCTTCTTTGAGGTTCCAGTTGTGGCTAGGAAAAGGCTGGACTTCTACCGATCAAGATTTTTTTGGCAGAGTGATGAACTTAAGAGAAAGTATAGACTCGCCAAGTGGGATGTTATTTGTCGACCAAAGGACCAAGGGGGTTTGGGTATCGAGAATCTTGAGGTCAAGAACAGATGATTGCTTAGTAAGTGGCTGTATAAGCTTTCAGTTCAAACAGACGCAACTTGGGCGCAGATTCTTCGTCACAAGTATCTGCATTCCAAAACTTTGTCACAGGTGACAGTGAGACCAACTGATTCGCCGTTTTGGAAGGGGCTTATGAGAGTCAAGGCAACCTTCTTTAATAGAACAAAGTTTATTGTCGGTGATGGCAATGATACACGTTTCTGGGAGGACACTTTGTTGGGTGATACACCATTGGCACTACAGTACCCAACCCTGTATCGTATTGTCCAGCGACGTGATGTGCTAGTTGCAACGATTATGCAGTCCATTCCCCTTAATATTCAGTTTCGGAGGGTGCTTGTTGGTGAGAGATGGGAAGCTTGGCTTCATCTGGTGCGTAGACTGATGGAAGTCCAGCTATCTCATCAGCCCGATCAGTTGTGTTGGAAACTTACTAGGTCTGGACAATTTACTGTTAAGTCGATGTACATCGATGTTATTAAATCCACTGTCATTACTAGCTCCAAACATGTTTGGAAAGTCAGAGTGCCTTTGAAAAATATAGTGTTTATGTGTTTTGTCCATAAACAAGTTATTTTAACAAAGGACAACTTGGTTAAGCGCAATTGGACAGGATCTACTAGGTGTAGTTTTTGTGATCGGGACGAGACCCTTAAGCTTCTCTTCTTTGAGTGTCCGTTGGCGAGAATTCTGTGGCGCACCGTGCAAATTGCATTTAACATTACTCCTCCGAGTTTGGTCGGGTCGTTATTTGGAACGTGGCTAGATGGGATAGAGTCCGATACAGCTAGACATATTCGTGTAGGAGTTTGTGCGTTATTATGGGCAATTTGGAATTTCAGAAATGATTTGGCTTTTAACAGAATAACTACTATTCATTTTTTGCAGGTTATATTCCGTGCTACGGCGCTGATCCATATGTGGTCCTTACTCACTCTGACGGAGGCCAGGGAGCGTTTGGCTACTGGATCTGTCCGGTGGGAGATGGTAGCATGGGATATCTTCAACCGGTTTGGATGGCGGTCATGTAATAGGATAGGCATTTAGTTTTCCTATCTTTATTTTGCCAGCCGGTTGTGGCTCTATGGCCTTTTCTTGTTTTGGCGTCGAGGCTCTATGTGAGCTCGCCTTTATTTTGTTTCAAGACTCTATGACATTGTTGAACCTATTTTTTTTAAGTGGCCGTATGCATCGTTCTGATGCAGAGGTTGGGGAGTCCCCTTTTCAAAAGAAATGAGAGTTCGACCATTCTGTCCTACACTTATTTCTCGTAAGCCCCGGTCCTACTCGTAGTGGGTCAGCACGGAAGGCTACAAGCTGCTGTCTTAAATCCCGTAGTTCCTGCCAAACAGAACCAAAAGAAAACTTCCCCCACCGTTTTAAAGTAGAGGCCACAGAGTTCAGCTTATTAGCTAATTCTGCTACCGTTGTAGTTGGACGGTCCTTCTCCCATGCCTGCTCGAGCACTCCCTCAAAACTGCCATTTGTTTCTCATACACACTCAAAACTGCCATTTCTTTAGCCTATGTCTCATGCTACTGGTTTCCAGATCATTGGGTAGCAAAATAGGACAGTGATCTTATTTTGCTGCTATAAGGTGCTGTAACAATGCAAACGGAAACATCCCAGACCAGCTAGGAGTGGCCAGGGCTCTGTCTAAACGGACATGGCAAAACTCACCACCCACTACTCTCTTCTCAAAAGTCCAGTCCAAGCCCTTGTATCCCAAGTCCGCTAATTCACACACATTTTTTTGAGCAATCAACGGGGGGCGATCGCCCACCTGAACATTTTGTATTAATAATAGCAAAGAAGCATTTTCGTACATCACATAAACACCCCGCGGAGTGCTAATGGGAGGAAGGGGGAGGGAGGGAGGGGGGTGCGTCAGCTACAAACATCCACAAACCATTGACGCAATGGAGCACAGTCTATGCGGGCGGGGGCCCGAACTGTCCATAAGAGAAGATGCTCCTGGATCGAACGCCGCAAGTCAACATCCGAGGAATGGATGTTATCGGAAACCATCCGGTCCTGGACTTCCAGACCACCCAGAGGATGGAGCACATAGCCGTGCTGAGGAGAGGACGACTCCAAGAGGGGTGGTTGGCAGAGAAGGCGCACCAGACATTTTCCACCGTGCAATCAACAGGCAAGCGACAACGACCGAGGATACGCGCCCACAGCAGGCGCACACGGGGGCACTCGAAGAAGAGGTGACTGATCGTTTCCGGCTGCCCTGGGCAGAAGGGGCAATCGTCATAGTCCAGGAACCCGATTCAACGCAGGAAGCCCCTCGTGCGGGTGTTGCCATGTCATAGGATCCAGGCGAACACCTTGACTTTGAGGGGCATGAAACTGTCCCAGTTGAGGCCATGCAGGGGGAGCCCGCACCCAGAGCTTTTGATCATATGGTAAACTGCATCTTGAACTGGAGACAACCCCCTCCCAAGAAAGGGTCCGCTCGTCACTGACCGCAGAGAACCGCAGGCGGTTAAGGGCAGACCAGAGTAGGTGGAGTTCCAACTCGGCAGTTCTAGATAGGCAGTCATGCACGGGAATTGCCTCAGGACCAAGCCGATCGAAGTCCCCCAGGGTCGCGCTGGTATGGAGAAAATGGGAGTACGCAGCTGGAAGAGCGGCCGCCAGGGCCCCGAGCGAGGTCCAGTTGTCATGCCAGATGGAGGTGCCCATGCCGTCACCAATTTTCGTCGATGTCAAGGAGCGATAGAGGGGGACCAAGGAATCGAATGCCTTCCACGAGGGGGTCGGGACGCGGGAGAATCGCCCAAGTACCAACGGCGTACCCAGACAGTCCAGGNGAGTTCCAACTTGGCAGTTCTAGATAGGTGTCATGCACGGGAATTGCCTCAGGACCAAGCCGATCGAAGTCCCCCAGGGTCGCACTGGTATGGAGACAATGGGAGTACGCTGCTGGAAGAGCGGCCGCCAGGGCCCCGAGCGAGGTCCAGTTGTCATGCCAGATGGAGGTGCCCATGCCGTCACCAATTTTCGTCGATGTCAAGGAGCGATAGAGGGGGAGCAAGGAAGCAAATGCCTTCCATGAGGGGGTCGAGGCCGCGGGACGGTCGCCCAAGTACCAACGGCGCACCCAGACAGTCCAGGGGGTACGGACGCCACTGAAGATTTTATGGACCATCTTCAATAAGAGACATGTGTTCTGGACCTCAATATCAATCAGGCCAAGCCCCCCCTCTGAACGGAGACGGCAAGCCTCGTGCCATGCAACCTGGCAGTCCCCCCCAGAGCACTCGCTTGCCCCTTTCCAAAACATGGCCCTTCTGGGACGGTCCATCTTGGCCACAGTACCTTTCGGGAGGGGCAAAACAGACATGGCATGGGTGGGTATAGCAGCCAGAACCGCAGAGGAAAGTGTCAAACGCGCCCCCTGGTCAAGTGTGTATGTGCGCCACCCAGGAATACGCCGCTCAATTTTGATCGGCAAGAAGTCCAGGGCACTAGCAGGCAATTTTTTATCGGAGAGAGGCAGGCCGCAGAATCACGTTCATTTGGTCCCATTTGTTCTTCCGGCCGCAGAATCTCATTGAAGTCTCCCATGCATACCCATGGCAGCGTGCTTTCTCCTCTCAGAAATTTCATAGTGTCCCATGTCTTGTATCTTAGGCTCCTGTTTGCAGCCCCATAAAAGCAAGATAGTCTCCATGGCTCCTTGCCCGGTTCAGAAATCACCAAGTCAATATGATACTGCGAAAACCTCTTTATTTCAAGATTGATATTATTATTCCAATACAAGAAAAGACCTCCACTTCTACCGCTACTTACTACTCCAAAAGTACTACTAAAACCTAGCCTACCAGCCAAACCTTCCACTCGATACTTCGCTAGTTGAGTTTCAACAATGCATAGCACAGACGGCGCATTAGCCTCCACGACATCGCGGAGCTCACGAACCGTCGCAGGATCGCCAATCCCACGGTAGGTCCAACATAGGGTCCTCATTGAGCACGGCGGTCCTCCTCACTGGAGGCCACCTGAGTTGTAATGTCCATATCATCCGTTACAACAGTCCCATCCTGCTTCCTCCTCTTTGGCACCTGAGTTTTCTCTAGCGTAGTCACATGCCCCTCCATAGGAGCATTTGGTGTGGCTCCTTAAGTAAGAAGAACCGTACCCACAAATCTGCCAGCTAGGTTTGGGATCGGCTGGTCCCGGATATTCAATGAACCATCTGCTGAAACAAGGCATTTGTGAGCTCCTTTCTCCCCTTCCTCTTCCATGGCCTGCCCTTCAGCCTCAAGAACTACCCCAGAACCTACACCATGACCCCTCATCATTCCCTGAACCTCTCATGTACCTCTGCTACTACTCAACCCCCTACCCCCTCGTCCCCCCTACCCCAGAAGCCTATCTTTGCAGCCACCTTCTCAGCAAGTTCTTTCTTCCTTGTAAGACCATCCGGAAGCACTTAAACCCTAGCCCACACCGGGTACTTGTTAAGTATGAATTTGGTGACGTCCAAGAATCCATCATATTCCTGGAGCATACCGGTGCCCTCCTGAACAGCCAAGGACCTCCATCCATGATTTTCCTCCAATCACCCAAACAATGGCACTGGACCAAAAAGAGGTTTGGTCCCTTGATATTGAACGTAACTCCCTCCCTGTGCTGCCGTCCAAGCATTCCTCATCTGAGTTAAGAGCGCCGCATGACTAAAAGGCTTTGTTGTGTGAACCCTAAAGAGGGCCAACCAGCAGACATCCTTAACCAGTTCATCGACCTCGGCAGAGAAGTCAAGATCCTCCTCCTCCTCCCCATGAAGGTGCATACCAGCGAATTGATCTACCAGCTCCGGTCCCGGCCCCAAGTACTCGCCAAAGTCATCTTCACTGCCTCCAGATATATCCCTCCCTTCAGCACCCACTTCTTTCTCGACTCCATCCACCTTCCCCCGATCACCTAAACCCTCTCCTCCACGACCCCCGCTTCATCCGCTTCCAGATCCTAACTCCCGACGCCCACCATCAGCTAAACCTAATCCCGCCTTCTGCAACCCCCCAACCTCCTAATTGCCCTCCCCGTCACTGGAGTGATCACCTGCGGCCGTCGAGGTTTTACGTGGACTCTGACGTGATCGCCAGAGGATGAGGTGGAACCCTAGATGCGCTAGGGGAAAGTTCTTAGGGCGATGCAACCCGCGAGCTAGGTCATGCCTGTGCGTGCGTGCGTACAAGTGGTGAAGAGCTACGTGGGTCGTGCACCCGTGTGTGACCCAGCTAGGCTTCGGCCTTCAGCTGTGCTGGGCTGCAGAAGAGCTGAACCATGGGCCAACACGAAAAGCCTAACTAGGTATAGCTGGGAAAAAATCCTTGTCTCAAAAAAATCTAGGAAAAAACCCTACACCGGTTTCTAAATATAATTCTTTTTAGAAATTTCATGTACTACATACGGATGTATATAGACATATTTTAGAGAGTAGGTTCATTCATTTTGCTCTCCATATTGTAATCTCTAAAAAGACTTATATTTAGGTACATAGAGAGTATCTCAGAACAAAATGGTTGTCTTTCATGTTCATATAAGAATGTGTGCCCACCTCAATAAAATCTTTAACCATTGGTGCCATGGAGCTACTTCGCAATTTATATCTGGTACTGGTTTGGTTACAATGCGTAAGTACTTGGAGGATGCATATCATCTGTTGTTAGTGTTATGCTACTAAATCCATCAGTTACCCTTGCTGAGCAGTGAGAATACATCCTGCTTACAGTTTCTAAAGCAATTTTGGTTGATTCATTTAAGGGAGCGTTGATGTCTGCTGGAACCACGTTGGTATTTCCCCAAAGAGGAAGGGATGATGCCATATAGCGATGGTAGGTATTTCCCTCAGTGATGAGACCAAGGTTATCGAACCAGTAGGAGAACCTGCTCACACCACGTAAAGAGCACTTGCACACAAATAACAAATACTCGCAACCCGACGTGTTAAAGAGGTTGAATCCCTTCCGGGTATGGCGCCTCAAGATAGGAAAATAACGTGAGGTAAAAGTGGTAGATGGGATAAATAGATCGCGGAACAAATAAATTGCAGCAAGATATTTTTGTATTTTTGGTTTAATAGATCTGAAAATAAATGCAAGAGAAAATAGATCGCAAAGGCAAATATGCTGAAAAGAGACCCGCCCGTGATTGTGCTTTCACTATTTGCTGCATCAGCCAACTGTCTAGCAGTGGTTGTGCAACTTTGGATACTATCACGGCCAAGTGTCTACCCATGGTGTGCAACTATCCCTCATACCTCATGGATATGTAATTTTCTTCCTAGCACTCGGAACCACCCGTCTAGTGGGATGTGCAACTTTAGCGCCCCATTTATATGCAACTTTACTACCATTATGAATATGTAGCTTTTCACAACCCTCGTGAATGTGGAATTTTCACCATCCAACTATCCCTGCTTGTGAGATGTGCAACTTTATATGTTGCTCCGGCCAACTGCCTACCAGACTTTGTGCAACTCCATTTGTTACCCCTGCCAACTGAAACTACATATCCACAAGTAGGGAGGGGAAGGAGTTGCACATTTAGTAATAGGAAGTTGGCTCGAACAACATACTAAGTTGCACATATCACTAGTAGGGAAGGTGGGACAGGGTGCGTCAACTGAAAAAAACTACACATCCACGAGTAGGGACAAGGGTTGCACATCGACTACTACATATTTGGTCGGGACGATAAACTAGTTGTACATAAAGTTTTCATGGTTTCTAGGTTGTAACCTTATGTGAAGTTAGATCATGCAGCTCCAAAAACTAGTTTCGAAAAAAATTGCACCATGTAATACTAAAGTTGCACAATGCAGTATTGAAGTTGCACAATATAGCGCCGAAGTTGGCGGCCGAAGTTGCAGCACTAAAGTCATACGCACTCTCACCCTTCCACCATTGCTAGCCTCTCTTGTGTCGCGCAAATTTTGCTGATACCATACACCCACCATATACCTTCCTCAAAACAGCCACCATACACCCACCAGTCGCTCTATTATGGCATTTCCGTAGCCATTCTGAGATATATTGCCATGTAACTTTCCACCATTCCATTTATTATGGCACGCACCATCATTGTCATATTGCTTTGCATGATCATGTAGTTGACATCGTATTTGTGGCAAAGCCACCGTTCATAATTTTTCATACATGTCACTCTTGAATCATTGCACATCCCCGTACACCGCCAGAGGCATTCACATTGAGTCATATTTTGTTCTAAGCATTGAGTTGTAATTCTTGAGTTGTAAGTAAATAAAAGTGTGATGATATTCATTATTAGAGCATTGTCCCATGTGATGAAAGGATGATGGAGACTATGATTCCCCCACAAGTCGTGATGAGACTCCGGACGAAAAATAAATAATAAAAAGAAAAAAAAGGCCATAAAAAAAGAGAAGGCCCAAATAAAAAAATGAGATAAAAAGAGAGAAGGGGCAATGTTACTATCCTTTTCCCGCACTTGTGCTTCAAAGTAGCACCATGATATTCATGATAGAGAGTCTCCTATGTTGTCACTTTCATATACTAGTGGTAATTTTTATTGTAGAACTTGGCTTATATATTCTAATGATGGGCTTCCTCAAAATGCCTTAGGTCTTCGTGAGCAAGCAAGATGGATGCACACCCACTTAGTTTCTTTTTGAGCTTCCATACACTTATAGCTCTAGTGCATCTGTTGCATGGCAATCCCTACTCACTCACATTGATATCTATTGATGGGCATCTCCATAGCCCGTTGATACGCCTAGTTGATGTGAGACTATCTTCTCCTTTTTTGTCTTCTCCACAACCACCATTCTGTTCCACCTATAGTGCTATATCCATTGCTCACGCTCATGTATTGCATGAAGATTGAAAAATTTTGAGAACATCAAAAGTATGAAACAATTGCTTGGCTTGTCATCGGGGTTGTGCATGATTTAAATATTTTGTGTGATGAAGACAGGGCATAGCCAGACTATATGATTTTGTAGGGATAGCTTTCTTTGGCCATGTTATTTTAATAAGACATGATTGCTTTGTTAGTATGCTTGAAGTATTATTGTTTTTATGTCAATATTAAACTTTTGTCTTGAATCTTTCGGATCTGAACATTCATGCCATTACACGGATAAATATGTTAGGTAGCATTCCACATAAAAAATTCTGTTTTTATCATTTACCTACTCGAGGACGAGCAGGAATTAAGCTTGGGGATGCTTGATACGTCTCCAACGTATCTATAATTTTTTATTGTTCCATGCTATTATATTATCTGTTTCGGATGTTTAATAGGCATTTATATGCTATTTTATATTATTTTTGGGATTAACCTATTAACCGAGGGGCCAGTGCCAGTTTCAGTTTTTTGCCTATTTTAGAGTTTCACAGAAAAGGAATACCAAACGTAGTCCAAACGGAATGAAACCTTTGCGATGATCTTTCTTGGACCGAAAGCAAACCAGAAGACTTGGAGATGAAGTCGGAGACGCAATGAGACAGCCATGAGGCAAGAGGGCACGCCCAGGGGGGTAGGGCGTACCCCCCACCCTCGTGGGCCCCTCGTGGCTCCCCTGGCCTAGTTCCTTTGCCTATATATACTCCTATACCCTGAAAACATCAAGGAGATCCACAAAACCACTTTTCCACCGCCGCAACCTTCTGTACCCGTGAGATCCCATCTAGGGACATTTTCCGGCGTCCTGCCGGAGGGGGATTCGATCACGGAGGGCTTCTACATCAACACCATTGCTTCTCCGATGATGCGTGAGTAGTTTACCACAGACCATCAGGTCCATAGTTATTAGCTAGATGGCTTCTTCTCTCTCTTTGATTCTCAATACCATGTTCTCCTCGATGTTCTTGGAGATCTATTCGATGTAATACTCTTTTGCTGTGTGTTTTCCAAGATCCGATGAATTGTAGATTTATGATTAAGATTACCTATGAATATTATTTGGTTCTTCTCTGAATTCTTATATGCATGATTTGATATCTTTGCAAGTCTCTTCGAATTATCAGTTTAGTTTGGCCTACTAGATTGATGTTTCTTGCAATGGGAGAAGTGCTTAGCTTTGGGTTCAATCTTGCGGTGTCCTTTCCCACTGACATTAGGGGCAGCAAGGCACGTATTGTATTGTTGCCATCAAGGATAAAAAGATGGGGTTTTCATCATATTGCTTGAGTTGATTCCTCTACATCATGTCATCTTGCTTAATGTGTTACTCTGTTCTTTATGAACTTAATACTCTAGATGCATGCTGGATAGCGGTCGATGTATGGAGTAATAGTAGTAGATGCAGGAAGGAGTCGATCTACTTGACACGGACGTGATGCCTATGTTCATGATCATTGCCTTAGATATCGTCATAACTATGTGCTTTTCTATCAATTGGTCGACAATAATTTGTTCACCCACCGAAATATTTGCTATCTTGAGAGAAGCCACTAGTGAAACCTATGGCCCCCGGGTCTCTTTTCCATTATATTGAATCTCGTTTACATCTTGCTATTTTCTGATCTACTATTTTGCAATCTTTTACTTTCCAATCTATAAACAAAAAATACCAAAAATACTTACTTTACCGTTTATCCATCTCTATCAGATCTTACTTTTGCAAGTGACCGTGAAGGGATTGACAACCCATTTATCGCGTTGGGTGCAAGTTGTTGATTGTTTGTGCAGGTATTCGGTGACTTGTGCGTTGTCTCATAATGGATTGATACCTTGGTTCTCACAACTGAGGGAAATACTTAGGCTACTTTGCTGCATCACCCTTTCCTCTTCAAGGGAAAACCAACGCAAGCTCAAGAGGTAGAAAAACACAAGTCTGAGACCTTTGAAAAGTTTAAGGAATTTCTCAGCGAGGTAGAGAATCAACGTGACAGTAAAATAAAGTTCTTACGATCAGATCGTGGAGGAGAATATTTGAGTCACGAGTTTGGCATGCACTTAAGGAAATGTGGAATTGTTTCACAACTCATGCTGCCTGGAACACCTCAGTGTAATGGTGTGTCCGAACATTGTAATCGCACTCTATTAGATATGGTGCGATCTATGATGTCTCTTACCGATCTACCGCTATCATTTTGGGGTTATGCTTTAGAGACTGTCGCATTCACTTTAAATAGGGCCCTGTATAAATCTGTTGAGACGACACCGTATGAATTATGGTTTGGGAAGAAACCTAAGCTGTCGTTTCTGAAAGTTTGGGGGTGCGAAGCTTATGTCAAGAACTTCAACCTAAAAAGCTCGAACCCAAATCGGAAAAGTGTGTCTACATAGGATAACCTAAGGAAACTATTGGGTATACCTTCTACCTCAGATCCGAAGGCAAGATCTTTGTTGCCAAGAATGGATCCTTTCTGGAGAAAGAGTTTCTCTCGAAAGAAGTAAGTGGGAGGAAAGTAGAACTTGATGAGGTACCCTCTCTTGAACTGGAGAGTAGCACATCACAAAAGATATTTCTGTGGTGCCTGCACCGACTAGAGAGGAAGTTAATGATGATAATCATGAAACTTCGAATCAAGTTGCTACTGAACTTCGTAGGTCCACGAGGACACGTTTCGCACCAGAGTGGTACGGCAACCGTGTCCTGGAAATCATGTTGTTAGACAACGGTGATCCTTCGAACCATGAATAAGCGATGGCGGGCCCGGATCCAACAAATGTCTTGAAGCCATGAAATCCGAGATAGGATCCATGTATGAGAACAAAGTATGGACTTTGGTGGACTTGCCCGATGATCGTCAAGCCATAGAGAACAAGTGGATCTTTAAGAAGAAGACTGGCGCGGATGGTAATGTGACCATCTGTCAGGCTCGGCTTGTCGCTAAGGGTTATAGACATGTTCAGGGAGTTGAATACGATGAGACCTTCTCACCCGTAGCGATGCTGAAGTCCGTCTGAATCTTGTTAGCAATTGCTGCATTCTATGTTTATGAGATCTGGCAAATGGAAGTTAAAACAGCATTCCTTAATGGTTTCCTTAAGGAAGAATTGTATATGATGCGGCCGGAAGGTTTTGTCGATCCTAAGAATGTTGACAAAGTATGCAAGCTCCAGCGCTCCATCTATGGGCTGGTGCAAGCATCTCGGCGTTGGAACATTTGCTTTATTGAAGTGATCAAGGCGTTTGGGTTTATACAGACTTATGGAGAAGCATGTATTTAAAAGAAAGTGAATGGGAGCTCTATAGCATTTCTCATATTATATGTGGATGACATACTATTGATGGGAAAATGATATAGAATTTTTGGAAAGCATAAAGGTCTACTTGAATAAGTGTTTTTCAATGAAGGACCTTGGAGAAGTTGCTTACATATGAGGCATCAAGATCTATTGAGATAGATCGAGATGCCTCATTGGTCTTTCACAAAGCACATACCTTGAAAAGATATTGAAGAAGTTCAATATGGATCAGTCCAAGAAGGGGTGCTTGCCTGTACTGCAAGGTGTGAGATTGAGCGCAGCTCAATGCCCGACCTCGGCAGAAGATAGAGAAAATATGAGTGTCATCCCATATGCCTCAGCCATAGGCTCTATTATGTATGCCATGCTGTGTACCAGACCTGATGTGAACCTTGCCATAAGTTTGATAGGGAGGTACCAAAGTGATACCGGAATGGAACACTGGACAGCGGTCAAGAATATCCTGAAGTACCTGAAAAGGACTAAGGATATGTTTCTCATTTATGGAGGTGCCGAAGAGCTCGTCGTAAAGGGTTATGTCGATGCTAGCTTCGACACAGATCCGGATGCCTCCAAGTCACAAACCGAATACATGTATATTTTGAATGGGGGGCAGTCAGCTGGTGTAGTTGCAGGCAAAGCATCGTGGCGGCATCTACATGTGATATTTGTAAAGTACATACAGATCTAAATGTCGCAGATCCTTTGACTAAACCTCTTCCATGAGAAAAACATGATCAACACCAGAACTCTATGGGTGTGATAACCCACAAGTATAGGGGATCGTTTGTAGCCTTCTTCGATAAATAAGAGTGTCGAACCCAATGAGGAGATAAAGGTAGAACAAATATTCTCTCAAGTTCTATCGACCACCGATACAACTCTAGGCACACTTGACGTTTGCTTTACCTAGAACAAGTATGAAATTATTTAGTGATAAAGCAAAAAGGCACACACGAGAATATTCACCCCATGCTATTGCCCCCCCGGCAACGGCGCCAGAAAAAGGTCTTGATAACCCACAAGTATAGGGGATCGTTTGTAGCCTTCTTTGATAAATAAGAGCGTCGAACCCAACGAGGATCTAAAGGTAGAACAAATATTCCCTCAAGTTCTATCGACCACCGATACAACTCTACGCACACTTGATGTTTGCTTTACCTAGAACAAGTATGAAACTATTTTGCAAAAATAAAACTATGAGTACTTTGCGAGAATAAAACTACGAATAAATTGCAAGATAGTAAAAGTGGATAGCTTTTGTAAACAAGAAAGTCATTTGTCCCTAGGCAATCAATAACAAATACCGGTAATCGGTCTTGCAATTTTATATGAGGGAGAGCCATGAGCTAACATACTTTCTCTACTTGGATCATATGCACTTATGATTGGAACTCTAGCAAGTAGTCGCAACTACTAAAGATCATTAAGGTCGTGAAATCCAACCATAGCATTAAGTATCAAGTCCTCTTTACTCCCATACGCCATAACCCACTTATCCGTGTTTAGGATGTTGTCATTCCCCGCAACACTGACAATAAGCGAACCATGAACATATTGCAACACCCTATAGAAGGGGCCCCTCACGTTTGTGCGAGCAACACTGACAATAACCGAACCATGAACATATTGCAACACCCTATAGCAGGGGCCCCTCACGTTTGTGCGAGAACGGAGGGCACCATAGGACAACACCAAAAATAAAATATACAATCACACCAACCAAGATCACGATTAACCCATAGGACAAAACGGATGTACTCAAACATCATAGGATAACCAAATATCATTGGGAAATAATATATGGAGTTGAGCACCATGTTTAAGTAGAGATAACAGCGGGGAGAAGGGGTGTCATACCGCTGCATAGAGGGGGAGAGAGTTGGTGTTGACGGTAGCAAGATTGTTGATGAAGATCGCCGTCACGATCCTAGCCCCAGCAGCACTCCGGTGCCACAGGGAGAGAGAGGAAGAGAGCCCCCTCCTTCTTCTTCTTCCTTGGCCTCCCTCCTAGATGGGAGGAGGGTTCCCCCTCTTGTCCATGGCCTCCATGGCGGCGGAGGGGCGGGAGCCCCTCCGAGATTGGATCTCCCCTCTCTGTTCTCTTCTGTTCCACGCTCCCCAGATCTGGCCCTTCACAGTTTCTTAAATTCCCGGAGACCCGTAACTCCGATCGCGCTAATCTTTTTATATGATTTTTTTTTCGGATATAAGCTTCCTTGCACCCGAAGTATAGCTCCAACCGGCGTACGGGGAGGGCACAATACACCAGGGCGCGCTTGGGTCTGGTGGCACGCCGTGGTGGGTTGTGGTGGCCTCGGTCCTCCGTTTATGTTGATTCCACCTCCTAAAATTCACAAATTTTCCAAAATAATTCTCCTTTGAGTTTCATCACGTTTGGACTTTGTTTGATATGGATTTTCTGCGATACAAAAACATGCAACAAACAAGAACTGGCACTGGGCACTGGATAAGTAAGTTAGTCCAAATATATCATATAAAAAGTTGCCAAAAGTATGTAAAAGTTGAATAATATTGGCATGAGACAATCAAAAATTATAGATACGATGGAGACGTAGCAGGGTGTTCGATTCATCACAATGTAACTAGATTATTGACTCTAGTGCAAGTGGGAGACTGTTGGAAATATGCCCTAAAGGCAATAATAAAATGGTTATTATTATATTTCCTTGGTCATGATAATTGTCTATTGTTCATGCTATAATTGTATTAACCGGAAACCGTAATAGATGTGTGAATACATAGACCACAACATGTCCCTAGTGAGCCTCTAGTTGACTAGCTCGTTGATCAATAGATGGTTGTGGTTTCTTGACCATGGACATTCGATGTCGTTGATAGCGAGATCACATAATTAGGAGAATGATGTGATGGACAAGACCCAATCCTAAGCATAGCACAAGATCGTGTAGTTCGTTTGCTAGAGCTTTTCTAATGTCAAGTATCATTTCCTTAGACCATGAGATTGTGCAACTCCCGGATACTGTAAGAAAGCTTTGGGTGTATCAAACGTCACAACGTAATTGGGTGACTATAAAGGTGCACTACAGGTATCTCCGAAAGTGTCTGTTGGGTTGGCACGAATCGAGACTGGGATTTGTCACTCCATATGACGGAGATGTATCTCTGGGCCCACTCGGTAATGCATCATCATAATGAGCTCAGTGTGACTAAGGAGTTTGCCCTAGGGGGTGGGGGCGACTCCCACCTGCTTAGGGGCAAGTTTCCCCCCTGGCACTACAAGAATCAGGCACTTTGCCATCCGCCATGGCTGATGGCAAAGGCATGCCCGCCTGATGGCAAAGGCCTTTGTCGTTCGTCAGCAGACGGCAACAGGTCCGGCTGAACAGGCTACGACAAAGGGCTCGTTGCCGTCTGCTGGCAGACGGCAAAGATGATATGGTCTTTGCCGTCCGCCAGTCCACGGCGAAGGACTTGGATGGCACATGTGTCAGCTTATGGCCGTTAGGGGGTTAACGGTGCGCTTTGTCGTCAGCTAGCAGACGGCAAAGTAACCAAATAGGCTAGCCCCCATGTTACACAGGTAGCTGCCACGTGGTTGCTTTGCCGTCTGCTGGCGGACGGCAAAGAGCCTGTATAGCCCCTGTTCTTTTTGTTTTTTCTTAGATTCATTCAATTTCAACAAACAAGTTTGAACACACAAATTTCACAGCAGACATATCCAACACAAAAGTTTCATCATATATACATACATAACCAACACATAGTTCCATCCATACATATTACAATAGTTTCACATTGTTCATCTAACACATATCCATAAATATAACAAGTTCCACATTGTTCATCGATACAAAATAAAAGCAGAAAGGGAAAAGAAGCACTCCATCCATGCAAGCTTCCGTGAAGTAAATGAAATCTGCAAAATGGGAAACAAGAAAGTTAGAAGAAGAATACTAGAAGAAGAAGTAAGCATACTTAGGTAAAATGGAGCTAACCTAGCTACTTATGCCATTTTTTAGTGAACTAAGCATATTATGCCATTTTTGATATAAAGCAGCTAAGTATAGGTCTTTATTGAGCTAACCTAGGTAACTAAGCATATTAGAGATAACTTAGGTCATTTTGGAGAAGAAGAAGAAGAAGAAGAAGAAGACTAGAAGAAGTAGAAGAAGGTTTTTACCCCTTTCCTTCTCATTCTTCTTCTTTTATTCTTTCTTTTTCTTCTTTTTCTTCTTCTATTCTTTCTTTTTCTCCTCTTCCTTGTTTTTCTTCTTCTTATTCCTTATTTGTGTCATTTTAGAGCTTACATAGGTAATTATGCCATTTTTTAGCTAACTAAGCTTATTATGTTAGCTAGCATGAAAATAAGGCAAGTATAGGTCATTTTTGTGCTAGCATTAGTAATTATGCCATTTTTTAGCTAACGTAAGTAAAATGGATCATTTTGGAGCTAATCTAGCTAAAATGGATCATATTGGAGCTAACCTACGTTAAATGTGTCATTTTGGAGCTAACTTAACTAATTATGCCATTTTTTAGTTAACTAAGCATAAATATGCCATTTCTTACACAAGCCAAGTGTATGTCATTATTGAGAAAACCTAGGTAACTAAGCATATTAGAGATAACTTAGCATATTAGAGCTAACTTAGGTCATTTCGGAGGAAACAAAGCTAAGTGTACATCATTTTAGAGATCTGACATACCTAACATAGTTCACTCCTCCTTCTTCTCCTTCAACTTCTTCATCCTGATGCGCCAAGAGCGGCGAGGCAGTGAATGAAGTGGGATGTAGTCTTCTACCTCAATTGGCATGGTCATGTCGCCCGGCTGTGGATTCGCTGGCGCCACACCATCGCGAGGTCATTGCACTACAAAAAAATACACTTTCGTGATGATACGTGTTTGTCACAGTAGGTCGCGTTTTTTGTCATGCATGTCCATCCATGACGATTTTATGACAGAATCAAGATAGTCATACCTGCGCTATCGTAGAAGTGTTCCATGACATTACCAAAATTATCATCACGGAAGTGTCCACTTCCATGACGATAAATCGCGCGTCACAGAAATGCTTTCGTCAAGGGTGACCGACATGTGGCATCCACCGTAACGGAACGCTGTTAAGCTATCGGGTCCGGTTTTGGATGCGATAACCCATTAATAGCCCCGACCAATGGGGATTTTCCACGTGTAAAATCATCATTGGCTGGAGGAAACACGTGTCGGCTCATCGTTGGGACAGATGTCATCCACTCATTGGACCGAAGGCGCCTATGATACGGCGACACGTGGCACGGCCCAACAGAGGCCCATTCCTGTGAAAAGGTCGGCCCGTTTGACTAGGTCAAAAGGTGGCGGGCCGGCCCACGGAAAGCCTGTTAAGGCCCGTTCGCATATAGCCCATTTACAGCCCGCTAACCCAGGGCCCGTTACGACCTCTCCGAATTAGGCCCAGTAGCGTCATCTGGGCTATCCAATATGATTCCCGTCCGTTTTAACTTCTGGTCCATGTGTGGCCCAGGACTTCTTTCGGCCCATATGAGGCCGTTTGTAAATCTTGGCTCATTAACGGCCCGTGGTGAAACTGGCCCGTAATGAACAGTGTATCTATTTATACCCATTAACGGCCCATTATTCCATTGGGCCATTTCCAGCCCAAGTTATCTTTTGTCCTTCTCATGGCCCATTGATCCTAGGGCTCGTTTGCAGCATTCAGTTACATACGGCCCGTTACTGTCATTTTCTGCTTCTGGGCCAAATTCAGCCCGTCGTTAGAGTCGGCCCGTTTGTGGACCGTTAATACGTTGGTCCGTTTTCATGTCAAAAAACCGTTGGGCTGTTTTCATAGAGTTATCAAATACGGCCTATTAACGGCCCGTTATGGTCCACGAATAGTACAGCCCACGATTGGCGAAATGATGATACGCCCCGTAGAAGGCCCATGGATCCTACGGCCTGTATGAGGCCCATGGATCGTACGGCCCACAGAAGGCCCATGGATCGTACGGCACGTAGAAGGCCCATGGACCCTACGGCCCGTAGAAGGCCCATGCATCCTAAGGCCCGTATAGAAGGCCAATGGATCCTACGGCCGGAAGAAGGCCCATGGATCATACGGCTGGAAGAAGGCCCATGGTTACAACAGTCCGTGTGTTGCCATGATTATTTTGTCCTAGTTACCAAAAATAGGCTATTGTGGCTACTAGAAACACAGAAAAAGAACTGCAGTGACTACAAGCAAACAACTAAACAAGACAATAAGGAAATAAATAAGCAAGCAATTAACGCTAGCGTATTACCGCTATTACACATATTACATCCACTGGGCATCAAAGTTCGCCACCAGTGCAAATATAGGGAACAAAGCAGCATATTACATACACTGGCCGTCAAAATTGGCCACCAGTGCAAATAAACGCGGCAGCAAAAAAAGAGCATAACTGAAACAACTTCGAAAGAGCTCAAGAACCGTTATCCTGGGTATCCACCATGCTGGCAATAATCTTACACTACTGGAAACAGGGAATTTGCCATCAGCCAGCTCTTTACCATCTGCCAGCTGATGGCAAAGAACGTATTTGCCATCTGCTTATAAAAAACAGATGGCAAAGAACTGACAGACGGCAAAGAACATGGTTGCCATCAGCCAATTATTTGTCATCTGCTAGTGGATGGCAAATAATCTTTGCCATCTGCCAGCAGATGGCAAAGAGGTTGGCAAATCTTGTGGCCGTCAAGAGTGTAACGGCGTACCAGCCCCACCTCTTTGCCATCTGCCAGCAGACGGCAAAGATTCTTTGCCATCTGCTGGCAGATGGCAAAGAGATGGGGTTATTTTTTTCCAGGTAAAAAAAACTATGGGGTTATCCCCTCCCTCTCTCCCCACCCATCCACAGCCCCAATCCACAGCCCCAATCCACAGCCCCACGTATGCCCCTCGCTCCTTCCTTCCTCACCCGCCGACGCTCCCTCCCACCTCCTCCTCCTCCTTCTACGCCCTAGGAGCCCCGCCGCCCCCTGCTGCTACTCCTCCACCGGCCAGACCTGCTGCGTCGCGAGCCCCTCCCTCCTCTTCGCGTTCCCGTGGTCGATAGTCGAGGTCAACGAGGAGATGCACGCGGCGGCGGCCATGGACGACTCCATGAGCGGGACCACCGCCATCACGGCGCCTGCGGCCGGCGGCGCACTCCACGGGGCTCGGGATGTCCGCGGCGGCGCGGGCTGTGGACCGAGAGGCTGGGCCCTTGATACATTCCGCTCGAGGGGCTGGTCGGGCTGGCGCGGGATCTGAGCCACCGTTCATGGATTTCTCGCAGCTTGCACTACACCCTGCTCCTCGCCGTTGCCGCCCACTCCCTGCTGCTGCAGTCGGTGATTCCCCACGGTGAGGCAACTCCCTCCCCCTTCCCGCATCCCACCCCCCTCTCCCCCCTCATCCTTTCTCGAACCTGACAACCAAACTGGTCTTCCAGATCGGAACACATCATGTAACGCCCCCGATGCGGCTATATCTCCCACGTGTCGAGGCACGACTTAGAGGCATAACCGCATTGAAAGCAATGTCGCAAGTGAGGTAATCTTTACACAACCCATGTAATAATTCAGGGAAAGAGATACATAGTTGGCTTACAGTCGCCACTTCACACAGTACATAAATAAACATCCATCATTCATAGTTGGCTTACTGTTTTGGAAGTATCTGTGAGTCACGGGGACTCAGCAATCTCACACCCGCGAGATCAAGACTATTTAAGCTTATAGGAAGGACTGAGTAGTAAAGTGGAGCTGCAGCAAGCGACTAGCATATATGGTGGCTACTTCGCAAAAGAGAGCGAGAAGAGAAGCAAAGCACGGTCGTGAAACTAGTAGCGATCAAGAAGTGATCCTGAACTACTTACGTCAGACATAACTCCAACACCGTGTTCACTTCCCGGACTCCGCCGAGAAGAGACCATCACGGTTACACACGCGGTTGATGTGTATTTTA
>LR880970.1:3590375-3604086 GCA_904067115.1 Aegilops sharonensis | reverse complement strand
CACACCGATAGTAGAACGTTGTAGGTAGGTATCCATGCCATGGAGAAAAACTGCACCTCTGCCCTCTCAAATTCCAGTAGCCAGCCGCCCTGTATCTTTGATGTGGGCAAACACAAATTCGATGGCACTATTTATCGATCGCGCAGCCACATACTTCATCCTTGTTTTCAATTCTATCGATATCTCACGTCCATGACTCCGTTTCACACACATTACATATGTTACATTTTTTCTGTTTGAGATATCATCAACACATTGCCTCTGTTTTGCACAAACCATCTCTCTCACACCCACCCACGTACGTACCTACACCTAAAGAAGAAGTGCACGCAGGACGCACGTACTCACGTCTCGTTCCCGGCCACATCCGCGCGGGTACACGGTGGAGTTCATTTATGTACGAAAAGGCAGCCCACGTGATAATTTGACACGTGTAGCGGTTGTTTACTCGAAGGAGGGTCGGGTACCATGCCTAGACGGAACAAAGTTTGACTTGACGCATTAGCATTAAATAAAGTTATATATTCCTGAACGGCACGTACAGAATATAAAACGATTGCCGTGGGGAAAATGG
The DNA here is from genome assembly GCA_904067115.1 of Aegilops sharonensis. NCBI lineage: Eukaryota > Viridiplantae > Streptophyta > Magnoliopsida > Poales > Poaceae > Aegilops > Aegilops sharonensis. The sequence continues at coordinate 3,603,512 of LR880970.1, read as the reverse complement.
AAAATTGGGTTTGTCTCTCGTCACACCATCTCACACAAGGCGGTCGTGGCCTCTCTCTCTCAGCATTGGTAAGTGATCCGGACGCATCCCGTCCGCCGGCGGAAAGGGAGGATGTGCATCGTCTCTCCGTTCGACGGTGTTGAGGCAGCACGTCCTGATCTGTGGTACCCGCCGTTCTCTCTGACCAAGCTCTCGTGCGGTAGGGCCTTCGCCACTTGCTCACTGCCGCAGTATGGGAAGATCCCGGTAGCCGGCGCCCTCCTAGTAACATCCCGATGACCCTCAGGTACAGCTTCCTCCGGCCTTGCTCCACTGCCCATCTTCCCACGTTGCTACATGTGGATCTTCTTTAGTTGTTTGCTTAAATCGTATCTCGGCCGGCGTACTTTCCATCTTGCAAACTCATCCTCAAACCATTTTTAATAAACCACCATGTGCTATCTTTCCCATATTACATGGAACATGCTTCTTTTTTGTCGGCGTATGTGTCTTCAGCTCGTGTTACTGGGCAGTAGTTGTTTCCTTTCGACCTCCTTTTGCAAACAGGGCTATCCATTTTCACCTCGTTGCTATTGCAACCTTTTGGTGAACTGCACAAATCACTTTTTTCTGAAGAGTGTTTTGTGCAGTTCCGCCAAAATGTCACACGGGCAACATTTTTACATTTCTGTGGGACTGCGGAAAGGGAGATTGGTTTTGCTATCCTCCTCATCCAACTCCGTGCCTAATCTTCTCCAACAAGAAGTTAGTCCTAAAGAGAGAACATAGAGATGATCGGCTTCTATTTATGTGTGTTATGTTTCATCATCTAGTTCCACTATTATTGTAATCACACTGACTGGATATCTTTGCAAACAGGGATGGTCCGCTCGATTTTAGTGGAGCTGCACAAAATGATCGGATTGTGGTGTCCTTCATACACCTCTTTTTTGGCTACAGAGCTGGGTGAAACTAGCTGCCAAGCAATGAACACTGTGCCAAGGAAATGGAGCCACGCCTACGAACAACATCGATCAATTATATTTTTTTCTTTATTTGTACACCTTCTCACAACTTTGTCTTCAGTTGTGATGTGAATATTGGCGCTGATCTGCGAACCATTGAGATGCATTAGCCATGGTAGTTTCATTTGTATTTGACGGAATGTTGTAACGAGATAATCTCGAGGCAAGACACATGAATCCTAAGTTGAAACCTTTTTTTTCCTGCGGGAACCAAAGTTGAAACCTTCATAGCATCACAGTACAATTTCATTAAAATAATGCGTACATATAAACAAATCCTGAAGGATTGATAGCAATGCCAGAAACAATTCAACTTCATTTCGCCGACATGTTGGACATCCTTCATCCGGCTCCACCTGCCATGCAGCAATATTGAGTGCACAACACAAGTTCAGGGAAAGATTCACCCCGGGCGTTGCGCCGCAGTAGTAATGACTAGTGAGCAGTCAAATCACAGAGCCCCACCTTCGCCACAGTAAGTTTCTCAGACGAAGCAACCATCATTTCCCCGTTCCTTGAATCCGCTGGTACTCCCATATTCCCACAGTAATAAGTTGCTCGATCGAATCAACCATCACTATATCTGCTCACGTGTGATGACCACCTGAGCTATCCATTCAGATTGCATGTTAAAAAAATAAAGGTCGATAACTAATGTGGCAAACTTTCAAAAAAACCTAATGCAGCACCTCGGACCAACGCAGCCAGATCGCATTTTGCATGAGAAATTACACACCATGTTTCGTTGACATGTGGTCCCGTTCCAACATATCAGTGAGACGACGGCGAGTCCTTTTCTACTAGTATTTCCGAACGGACGTGTAAGCCGGAGCGCCTCTTCGTGTACCGTGGCAAACTGGCAACCGTCCATCGACTCTTCGCCTTTCCCTCTCGATTTGGAACTGTTGTCGCACGCTCTTCCTCTCGCTCCTCCATTTTTATTCAACCCTTCACCCTTCCTTCTGCCATTGTTCGATCGTCTTCTCCATGGAGGGAACAGGCCGGAAATGACCCCGTTATTCTTGCCCCGATCTGAAAGATGACGTGGTGGAGGAACTCATTGATCTGTGAGACGTCATCACCTCGGCTAGCATGGCAGGTTCATTCAAGACCATTCTCGACTCAATTAATAACATCATTACAAGGAACCCAAGGGTCAAGGAGCGGTTTGATCTCCCATATCTTCTTCGCCGTGACTCTGATGACTACTGGCGCGGGGACGACGGAGGCCTCACCTTGTGCAAGTTGATGTCGCTTGATAATGATACATATGATGTTAAGATGCCATCGCTTGAGGGCAAGTATTGGGTAGGCGCATATGGAGATTGGGTTGTTTATATTGGGTACAACTGCGAGTGGGAACTTGTGAATGTGTACACTCGTCACCGGGTTCCACTTCCAAAAATCTCAGCAGACTACCCAGAGGTTGAGCACACCGGTATTCTACGCACATTCAAATACAATCATGATGACTGTCTTCTACGGAAGATAGCAATTTGTCGAGTTCCCAACCGCTCTTGGAATTACAAGAACTATGAAGTTGTTGCTATCTTCGACAAGCTTGTTGCCGTCCTTTGTGGTTCGACTCGATGGATATTGCTCAAAAATTAGTTTCTATAAAGGATGTGTACTGTGATGCAATTCAATACGAGGGTCTTGTGTTTGCTTCCACCACTCATGGCACTGTTTTTGAATGGGATCCTCGTAGTTTCGGTACGTTTGTCTTCCACCGTAATTATAATTGTTTCATCCACATGCATGTGGGTTAGCAAGTTTCCCTTTACTAATTAACCTTCTTCTTGTGTTTCCAAGGTCCTATGAACATTCCACCACCTATACTTGAAATTTTTTATAACCAAGGGGGAGATGACGATGGTGATTATCACGAGCATGAGGACGAGCAGAACGTATATACTCAGTGGCGCCTGGCAACTAATTCCGATGGATCACCTGTTCTTGTCTGTATACAGCGCACTGAGTTTGTTACTACTGAGGGAGCATGTGTTGTCTCCCATGGTCGCACTCTCCGGACCTATTCCAACACCCGTTGCATGGTATTCGGGATGGATACTAGTGTGCTAGCGCCAACACCTTCTCCCTGGTACAGAATTGATAGTCTTGGAGAAAACTCACTCTTCCTTGGACAAATCTATCCGATGATGGTGAAATACGATCCAACTGCTGTTGACACAACATTACTAGTACCATTTATGAGAAGCAATTGTGTCTATACCTCAGACATTTGGGCGGTTCCCTACCCTGGTACTGATATAGTAGGCCGCTTCAGCCTGGATGATCAGTCCTGCGTTGGTTTCGAGATCGACAATAGATGGCCCGTCCCAGAGAATCACTTGTGGTTCAAAGAAAGCGTTTCCAACGCCGAGGAATGGTTGAGTTGAAGTTCATTTCATTGCTTGTTATTTGTTGTGTGATGAAAACTTTACTATTTATAATGTATCCTCGTTGTCGATGTGGGTTGATGACCTGTTGTATGTAATAAAATGATATGCCTGTGATAAACTTACTAAATTTATGAATGGCTTTCGAGTCGCTTCTCTGAGTGAGTGGTGCAACGAGGCAAAAAAAGTCCAAATAGATAATTGTACGTGCATTGCAACAGGTTATCGGATGAGGACAATCAACAATAGTAGTACACTATTTGTACTAGCTTCAAATGCTTCGCGCGTCGGGCGGGTGTTTTTACTGTAGCCATATGTTAATGTGTTCACTGTACGTAACCAGCACCTCGAATCCTCGATACTAGTACTATATAAGTAGTAGGAGTAGTAGGGTGGCATGGGCTAGAACAAGCATTCACGTCCAGGAGTACAGCACATGCCACCACCACGACATCCATCTGACACCATATTTCTTGGAGTCCATGCTAGAGCAATCTCTTCAACCTCATCGTTTCTCGAACTTCAGCCATCGCGCGGTGGGCGAGGTGGGGGTTTGCCGATAGTCGGTTTCCTCAACTGCGGTCCCACTTGTATGGCCAACTCCAACGCACGACCCAAACGGACCTCCGTTTTGCACGAACTCCAACGATAATTTTTACTAGAAAAGCAAGACCAAAGAAAACAAGAATCACAAGAATACATTTTACTACTCCAGAAGATATCCAACTTCCATAACTGCTCCTGTAAGTTGGATTAGTGCCTTCTCGATGCATTCATTGTTGATATGCGAAGGCTCGATCTTGCGTGCTTCTTTCTTCTTTGAGTGTAAAGAAGTAGACGTTGCTTCCTCGCATCTAGTCTCATGTCTAGCCTCTATTCTAGTAGGAGAATCAATAAGTGCACTAGTCTCATCTCTAGCCTCTATGCTAGCTAAAAGTGCTAGAACATCTACTAAATTGCGCTCTATCAATATATCGATGTACTCTTCTTCCCAATACAAAAACTTGCATCCATTCTACTCCCTCCGTTCCACAATGCATGCCTTCTATTTGTCAAAATATAGATGTATCTAGACATGTTTTAGTATATAGGTACATCCATTTTTGGACAAATGGAAGTCAAGTATTTTGGAATGGAGGGAGTACACAATAAAATTTTGAAGTTAGCACAACTAGTCTAATCCGAGAGCACAACCGAAGATTTGGTCGGGTTCTTCCTCCTTTTGTCGACATGTGGGACATCCAGCATCCAGGCCGTTTCATGCAAGAAAATAGAGTGGTAGTTGAAGCCACGTGATGTGCATCTTGGGTTAAACAGTAAATAGAATCTTACTACTCTTGAGTAACTCCAAAAGCAGCCATCGAAGATCTTTATTGGATTTGTTTTTCATCATCAGCACGTCGAGGTGAAAGATGTGTAGGTTCAGTGGGTCCTCTTGCGTTTTCACTGACATGTGGGACCGCATGTGAGCAAACAAACGATGGGCTCCGCGCGTCCGCTGGCTGGCTGAGAAGAGAGTAGAGGAGGGCTGAGCACGGACTCCAGGAAATTTGTTCTACGTAACCAGCACCTCGATATTTGCGTGTGGTTGTTTCTAGAATAAAAAAAGGAGGTACCCCTACTTATGTTACTCCCACTACGCCTAGCCTATGGTTAGTAGGTGACCTTGCGCTTGGCTCTTCGCCTCTTCCGGAAGTCGATGGTTCTATAGTAGTACTTCTGGCAATCTGACACCAAATGAACTACTGCACGTCCACCGTTTGTAAGCAAAAGTTTCTCCTCGTGCTGCGAGCCACCGTGCACGTGTTGGCGAGGGAGAAGGCGTAATCAAGCTTCTCGTCGTTCTGCGAGTTGATGGGACACATCAAAGTTATTTAGTATGTACTCTCTCCAAAAAAGGGCTGACCATGCCATTGCTACCATCCCGTGCTCCGTCGTTGAGTACGTGCACTATTCATGTGCCATCGAGGAGAAAAAATATTGCGTAGGTGCCATCGAAGTGCACGACTCACTTACGCACTGCTTATCGGATTATCTCCATTTTCTTGCATGACACGTGCACCTTGATGCTAGATGTCTCGCGTGTTGGGAAAAGGATGAACTCACGTAAAAGAAAAGAGTTGAAGAGCATAGATTCCCGACGACCGAGAAGGAGCAGGGAACCTCGCGGTGGAGCATCTGCAAGGAACCTTGCACGTTTTCCCCTGTTTTTTGCCGCCTGCCCACCTATAAACAAATAAAAGAACATGAACTTTTCGCTAACCACTAGAAACGGTACATCAGGATGCTAAGTTGAAGATGTTTTATACTCCCTCCGCTCCCAAATATAAGTCTTTTTAGAGATTTCAATAAGGGACTACATACGAAAAAAAATGAGTGAATCTATACTCTAAAATATGTCTACATACATCCGTATGTTGTAGTCTATTTGAAATGGCTAGAAAGACTTATATTTAGGAACGGAGGGAGTAGTTTATATTGAATTATTGATAACCACGCAACAAGCCACGCATGTACAGGACGCATGCAGCCACGCATGTACACAAGCCAACGCACTAACTCCATCCTATCCAACTCATGCACATACGTGCACAGCATGGAGCACACAACGCACATACACAACACGTGCATGCACACACGCTCGGCCGCAGAATGCACGTGAATAACACATGCATGCGCACACACTCGGCTGCATGGAGGCGTGCTCCATCCGCGGCGACGTTCGGTTCATCGTGCTACGGCGAAGCTCGCACGCAACGGCGCATACGCATCTCTTGCAGCACCTCTTTGTCGTTGTTGCTCAACTACTAGTCGGAGACGAAGACGACCGCAGCCTCGGCCTTAGAGCTAGCACCGATGGAAAAACACGCACGCTACACACACATGAGCACGTACGGAGTGCCCATGACGTGGTGGTGGTGCGTCCCCAGTCGCCTCTACTCCTTCTGCGCACGTTGTCTATCAAGGCGGCTGCATGCTAATGATGATGTGGGTGAGATCTTCTAGGACTCAGATGATGACGAGGAAAATTATGAGACACAAGGTGACGTACACCGTCAAGGTCCATGGTCAAGGGGGTGCTAGTAAGTGCTTAGATGTGCTTAGAGCAAGTACAATAGAGTTGAGTCAGCGGGCTATAAGGAATAAACTTGTATATTTCTGCTTAGTTGGAGGAAAGAGAAGAGGAGAGAGAAGGTAAGCGGGCTCTTCATGAAGAGCCAGCTCTAGCACGTGCTCCTAGGAACTTTGTGAGAATGAAAGGTGGGCCACATAATAAAAAGTAGTATACTCTTTTGATCTACTATTGTACATGTTGACTATAAGATGGGTTGTAGATGACATGGCACTGGCTTATATCCAGCAGCTGGCTATACTATTAACCATGCTCTTAGATGAGGTGCTAAGTGCATTAAATGGCTTAGTAACTCAAGTCTTCAATGCATAGGTGCTTAGTTTATTGGTGCCACATCATATTTTATGCCTACGTGGCAGGCTTAGCAGCTATACATGGTGGAGCACTAGGAGAGGCCAAGGCTGGTCATAGTGGGGAGTAACTTATACTGTAACATATTACTATGTTACTCTAAACATCTCTATAAACCGGAAAGGAGGGAGTAGTAACATAGACTAGTGTCATATGCAGAGTATGGGAGCACATGATATTTCCCCGTCCGGACCGAACCCAAGTTGGCTTCTCACCTTCTTGGCCCAACAAAAACCCCTCCCCCTCCCGCGCACGCGTCCCGCCCGGCGCCAGCTGAGCCCGCCGCTCCACATTGATGACAAGTCAGGGCGACGCGACCTCTCACTGCTTCCGTCGTTGAAGCAGCACGCCTACCGAGGGCACCGCCCGCTGCACGCCCGGCATTTCAGACTACACAGAGGAGAGTAACTTTACACTAGTCACAGTGGGGGTAACTTCAGTAATAACATCGAGTCCAGCTCAGCAAATTTGCTTATGTGGCAGTGAGAGTTAATGAGGAGAGAGATAGTTATAGTAACTTAGCTAGTTACTATAACATCACATGTCCCAATGCAATATGAGTCTATAACCTAATAAATGAAGCTTTGCATGTTACCACACTTATGTTACTACCCACTATGAAGGTAATAACATAGTCTAGGGATATGTGTATGTTACTAGTGTATGTTACTCACCATTGTGGCTAGTCTTAGAGCAAGTACTACAATTAGATGACATAAGCAGGCTATAAGGATTTAAATATAGTATTTGTGCTTAGTTGAAGGAGAGAGAAGAGGGGAGAGAAGAGAAGCAGATTGTAAACGTGTAGCTGGTTGTACTCCAACATACTTTGTGAGAAAAAAGGTGGGGCCATTATTAATGATATAGTATTTATACTAAAGGGACTAACGGACACCTTAATTACTCTGTTTTTTTAGACAAACCTTGGTGGGGCTATTATTGACTTTTTTTAGCTATTATTGACTTGCACGTGGGGTTTGGGCGCCAAAGGCCTACTATTATACTCGCACGACCGACCTGACATGCTCTACCCTAGCAGCCGCTGTATCATATGGTTTCGCACCATTCCAGATCTTAGCGCCGCTACGCAATTCTTCTCCAGCCCTCCTTCCGGCGTGCACCGCGAGAAGGGACAGCAGTCCTCTGAACCCCGTGATACGTCCCTAACATATCCATAATTTTTGATTGCTCCATGCTACTTTATATATTATTTTGGACTATAATGAGCTTTATTTTCAACTTTTATATTACTTTTGAGACTAACCTATTAACCGGAGGCCCAGCCCAGAATTGTTGTTTTTGCGTTTTTCAGTGTTTCGAAGAAACAGAATATCAAACGGAGTCCAAACGGAATAAAATCTTCGGAAACGTGATTTTCTCATCGGATAAGACCCAGGAGACTTGGACCCTCCGTCAAGAAAGCCACGAGGCGGTCACGAGGGTGGTGGGCGCCCCCTGGGCGCGCCCCCTGCCTCGTGGGCCCCTCGAAGCTCCACCGACGTACTCCTTCCTCCTATATATACCTACGTACCCCCAAACGATCAGAACAGGAGCCAAAAACCGAATTCCACTGCCGCAACTTCCTGTATCCACGAGATCCCATCTTGGGGCCTGTTCCGGAGCTCCACCGGAGGGGGCATCCACCACGGAGGGCTTCTACATCAACACCATAGCCCCTCCGATGAAGTGTGAGTAGTTTACTTCAGACCTTCGGGTCCATAGCTAGTAGCTAGATGGCTTCTTCTCTCTTTTTGGATCTCAATACAATGTTCTCCCCCTCTCTCGTGGAGATCTATTCAATGTAATCTTCTTTTCGCGGTGTGTTTGTTGAGATCGATGAATTGTGGGTTTATGATCCAGCTTATCTATGAATAATATTTGAATCTTCTCTGAATTCTTTTATGTATGATTGAGTTATCTTTGCAAGTCTCTTCGAATTATCCGTTTGGTTTGGCCAACTAGATTGGTAGTTCTTGCAATAGGAGAAGTGCATGGCTTTGGGTTCAATCTTGCGGTGTCCTTACCCAGTGACAGAAAGGGTTGCAAGGCACGTATTGTATTGTTTCCATCGAGGATAACAAGATGGGATATTTATCATATTGCATGAATTTATTCCTCTACATCATGTCATCTTGCTTAAGGTGTTACTCTATTTTTAACTTAATACTCTAGATGCATGCTGGATAGCGGTCGATGAGTGGAGTAATAGTAGTAGATGCAGAATCGTTTCGGTCTACTTGTCACGGACGTGATGCCTATATACATGATCATACCTAGATAACCTCATAACTATGCTCAGTTCTGTCAATTGCTCAACAGTAATTTGTTCACCCACCGTAGAATATTTATGCTCTTGAGAGAAGCCACTAGTGAAATCTATGGCCCCCGGGTCTATTCTCATCATATTAATCTCTATCACTTTTATACTTGCTTTGTTTTTACTTTGCCTTTTACTTTTTTCACTTTGCATCTTTATATCAAAAATACCAAAAATATTATCTCTATCAGATCTCACTCTCGTAAGTGACCGTGAAGGGATTGACAACCCCTAATCGCGTTGGTTGCGAATAGCTATCATTTTGTGCAGGTACGAGGGACTTGCGCGTGGCCTCCTACTTGATTGATACCTTGGTTCTCAAAAACTGAGGGAAATACTTACGCTACTGTGCTGCATCACCCTCTCCTCTTTGGGGAAAACCAACGCAGGCTCAAGACGTAGCAAGAAGGATTTCTGGCGCCGTTGCCGGGGAGTCTACGCAAAAGTCAACATACCAAGTACCCATCACAATCCCTATCTCTCACATTACATTTTTTGCCATTTGCCTCTCTTTTTCCTCTCCCCCACTTCACCCTTGCCGTTTTATTCGCCCTCTCTTTCCCAATCTCCTCCTCTTTTTCCCGTTGCCTTTTCCTCATCCGTTTGTTTGCTCGTGTGTTGGATTGCTTGTTTGTCGCGATGGCTCAAGATGCTACCAAATTGTGTGACTTCACCAATACCAATAATAATGATTTCCTTAGCACTCTGATTGCTCCTCTTGCCAATACTGAATCTTGTGAAATCAATACTGCTTTGTTGAATCTTGTTATGAAAGATCAATTCGTCGGCCTTCCTAGTGAACATGTCGCTACTCATCTGAATAGCTTCGTTGATTTATAAGATATGCAAAAGAAAAAAGTTGTCGATAATGATGTCGTTAAATTGAAGCTATTTCCTTTTTCGCTTAGAGATCGTGCTAAAGCGTGGTTTTCATCTTTGCCTAAAAATAGTATTGATTCTTGGAACAAGTGCAAAGCTGCTTTTATCTCTAAGTATTTTCCTCCCGCTAAGATCATATCTCTTAGGAACGATATTATGAATTTTAAGCAACTTGATCATGAACATGTTGCACAAGCTTGGGAGAGAATGAAATTAATGATACGTAATTGTCCTACTCATGGTTTGAACTTGTGGATGATTATACAAAAAAAATTATGTTTGATTAAATTTTGCTTCTAGAAATCTTTTAGATTCGGCCGCGGGAGGCACTTTTATGGAAATCACTTTAGGAGATGATACTAAACTCCTAGATAATATTATGGTTAATTATTCTCAATATCATACTGAAAGATCTACTAATAAAAAAGTGCATGCGATAGAAGAAATTAATGTTTTGAGTGGAAAGATGGATGAACTTATGAAATTATTTGCTACTAAGAGTGTTTCTTCTGATCCTAATGATATGCCTTTGTCTACCTTGATTGAGAATAATAATGAATCTATGGATGTGAATTTTGTTGGTAGGAATAATTTTGGTAACAACGCGTATAGAGCGAATTTTAATCCTAGGCCTTATCCTAGTAATCCTTCTAATAATTATGGAAATTCCTACAAAAACTCTTATGGAAATTTTAATAAGATGCCCTCTGAATTTGAGAGTAGTGTTAAAGAGTTTATGAATTCACAAAAGAATTTTAATGCTTTGCTTGAAGAGAAATTGCTTAAAGTTGATGATTTGGCTAGGAACGTTGATAGAATTTCTCTTGAGATTGATTCTTTAAAACTTAGATCTATTCCTCCTAAGCATGAAATCAATGAGTCTCTCAAAGCTATGAGAATTTCCATTGATGAGTGCAAAGAAAGAACCACTAGGATGCGTGCTTCCAAAGATGCCTTTATTAAAGCGTGTTCTTCTAATTCCTATGATAATCAAGATGAAGATCTAAAAGTTATTGATGTGTCCACTATTAAATCTTTGATTTGCAATATGAATCTTGATTAAACTAAATATGATCTTCCTTTACCTAGAAGGTGTTCTAAGAATTCGGAGTTTTTAGATTTTGATGATGAAATTGATAAAAGTGGGATTGAAAGAAATAAAAACCTAGATGTTGCTAAACCCACTATTTTGGATCTCAAGGAATTTAATTATGGAAATTGCTCTTTAATTGATTTTATTTCCTTGTTGCAATCCGTGCTAAATTCTCCTCATGCTTATAGTCAAAACAAAGCCTTTACCGAACACATTGTTGATGCCTTGATGCAATCTTATGAAGAAAAACTTGAGTTGAAAGTTTCTATCCCTAGAAAACTCTATGATGAGTGGGAACCTACCATTAAGATTAAAATTAAAAATTATGAGTTTCATGCTTTGTGTGATTTGGGTGCTAGTGTCTCTACTATCCCCAAAACTTTGTGTGATTTGCTAGATTTCCGTGACTTTGATGATTGCTCCCTAAACTTGCATCTTGTGGATTCCACTATTAAAAAGCCTATGGGAAGAATTAATGATGTTCTTATTGTTGCAAATAGGAATTATGTTCCCATAGATTTTATCGTTCTTGATATAGATTGCAATCCTTCATGTCCTATTATTCTTGGTAGACCTTTCCTTAGAACGATTGGTGCAATTATTGATATGAAGGAAGGGAATATTAGATTCCAATTTCCATTAAAGAAAGGCATGGAACACTTCCCTAGAAAGAAAATAAAATTACCATATGAATCTATTATGAGAGGCACTTATGGATTGCCTACCAAAGATGGCAATACCTAGATCTATCCTTGCTTTTATGCCTAGCTAGGGGCGTTAAACGATAGCGCTTGTTCGGAGGCAACCCAATTTTATTTTTATTTTTTTGTTTTTGATTATGTTTAGGAATAAATAATCCATCTAGCCTCTGTTTATATGTGGTTTTATGTTTTAATTAGTGTTTGTGCCAAGTTAAACCTATTGGATCTTCTTGGATGATAGTTATTTGATCTTGCTGTAATTTCCAGAAACTTTGCGCTCAGTGCCTGAATTTTTAAAAATCACCAGTACGTGATAAAATACTGATTCCAATTGCTTCTGATCAATAAATAAATTTTCCAGGTCTCTAATTTTGGTAGATTTTTTTTAGTTACAGAAGTTTGCGTTAGTTACAGATTACTACAGACTGTTCTGTTTTTGACAGATTCTGTTTTGCGTGTGTTGTTTGCTTATTTTGATGAATCTATGGCTAGTAAAATAGTTTATAATCCATAGAGGAGTTGGAATACAGTAGGTTTAACACCCATATAAATAAAGAATGAGTTCATTACAGTACCTTAAAGTAGTCTTTTGTTTTCTTTCTCTAACGGAGCTCACGAGATTTCTATTGAGTTTTGTGTTGTGAAGTTTTCAAGTTTTGGGTGAATTCTTTTGATGGATCATGGAACAAGGAGTGGCAAGAGCCTAAGCTTGGGGATGCCCATGGCACCCCCAAGATAATCCAAGGACACCAAAAAGTCAAATCTTGGGGATGCCCCGGAAGGCATCCCCTCTTTCGTCCACTTCCATCGGTAATTTACTTGGAGCTATATTTTTATTCACCTTATGATAAGTGTTTTGCTTGGAGCGTCTTGTATTATTTGCGTGTTTGCTTGTTAGTTTACCACAATCATCCTTGCTATACACACCTTTTGATAGAGCCATACATGAATTGGAATTTGATAGAATACTCTATGTGCTTCACTTATATCTTTTGAGCGTGATAATTTTTGCTCTAGTGCTTCACTTAGATCTTTTAGAGCACGGTGGTGGATTTGTTTTAAAGAAACTTGATCTCTCATGATTCACTTAGATTATTTTGAGAGTCATTAAATAGCATGGTAATTTGCTTAATGTTAATATACTTGGTATTCAAGATATGTGAAACTTTCTTTTGAGTGCGTTGAATACTAAGATAAGTTTGATGCTTGATAATTGTTTTGAGATATGAAGATGGTGATATTAGAGTCATGCTAGTTGAG
>LR880970.1:3539683-3553730 GCA_904067115.1 Aegilops sharonensis | reverse complement strand
GACTCCCTGGCGCGCCTCCTCTTGGCCGGCCGGCCCCCTCCCCCTTGGCTCCTTTATATACGGGGGCAGGGGGCACCCTAGAACACACAAGTTGATCTACGGATCGTTCCTTAGCCGTGTGCGGTGCCCCCTTCCACCATATTCCACTTCGGTCATATCGTCGCGGAGCTTAGGCGAAGCCCTGCGCCGGAGAAGTCATATCGTCGCGGAGCTTAGGCGAAGCCCTGCGTCGGTGGAGCATCATCATCGTCACCACGCCGTCATGCTGATGGAACTCATCCCCGACACTTTGCTGGATTGGAGTCCGGGGATCGTCATCGAGCTGAACGTGTGCAGAACTCGGAGGTGCCGTACGTTCGGTGCTTGGATCGGTCGGATCGTGAAGACGTACGACTACATCAACCGCATTGTTATAACGCTTCCGCTTTCGGTCTACGAGGGTACGTGGACAGACACTCTCCCCTCTCGTTGCCATGCCATCACCATGGTCTTGCGTGTGCGTAGGAAATTTTTTGAAATTACTACGTTCCCCAACACATATACCAGACTAACGGGGATCTCTTTCCCATCTGACCCTACAGGTCCGGCCTCGGCCATGTGGTTCGGGTCAGTTTTGGTATATTGTGTCTTCACCATGGCCCAGGCCTCCCTTGCACCTTGTCGGCAGGCCGATATCTTCCATAATCGGAAGCGTCGCCGTGCTCCCTTGAGCATCTCCATGAGCTCTCCCATGCCTCCGGGCAGGGATACGGACGGCCACAAGGCCTGGGCAATACCCTGCATCACCTGCCGAATTTGTCTGTGCAGTTGTGAGAGCTCTTGCAGAAGATCGCCTGCAGATCCGGGCATCTCCTCTTCGGGACGACCTGTCAGCATACCTATAGACATAATTCCGTTAGCCCGCTTCTTCGCCGAACTTTATAAAGGTTTGTTCGAGCACTTACTAAAAATGCCGCGTCGAAGCCTCTTATTATCCTTCACGGAGTCAGCAAGCTGGGCCCGAACATCTTTTAATTCAACGTCCAGCCGGGTCTTCGCGTCCTGGAGATCATTCTTCTCCCGTATAACCTTTGTAAGCACGCGCTCGCCATCCTTTAGCTATCGTTGAGCATGTTGTTCATCCTCCGATACGATCTCCGGATAACCTCCGGGATTGTCTGCAGAATCTATTGTTAGATTTGCATGCATGCCGAATACTAACTGGTATATGTCAGTATATTATTTTCGATCAAGACAAGTATTAGCAGACGAGGCCTTCTTGGACTCCTCCATTCCGGCGACTGCGACCCGTAGCTGGGCTTTGCACTCTTCCAGCTCTTTAGACAGCTGGGTATTCTTCTCTGTAAGACCCTATGCATATAATTGATCCTTAAATCAGTTGTGCCAACTGTTTCAAGTCTCAGGGGCTACTGATATACATACTTATCAAATTTTCTTACCCGTATATCCTTTACATACTGGTCCGTGGCTCTGGCGAGGCCATCTTGAGCAGCTCGGATGTACGCGCCCCTTGAGTTGAAGGCATTGAACGCGTCTTCAGTGAAATTAGGGTCGCTTAGTGAGGGAGTTCCGGACTAGGGGGTGTTCGGATAGCCGAACTATCATCATCAGCCGGACTCCAAGACTATGAAGATACAAGATTGAAGACTTTGTCCCCTGTCCGGATGGGACTTTCCTTGGCGTGGAAGGCAAGCTTGGCGATACGGATATGTAGATCTCCTACCATTGTAACCGACTTTGTGTAACCCTAACCCTACCCGGTGTCTATATAAACCGGAGGGTTTTAGTCCGTAGGACGAACAACAATCATCCCATAGGCTAGCTTCTAGGGTTTAGCCTCTTTGATCTCGTGGTAGATCCACTCTTGTAACACACATCATCAATATTAATCTAGCAGGACGTAGGGTTTTACCTCCATCAAGAGGGCCCGAACCTGGGTAAAACATCGTGTCCCTTGTCTCCTGTTACCATCTGCCTAGACGCACAGTTCGGGACCCCTACCCGAGATCCGCCGGTTTTGACACCGACATTGGTGCTTTCATTGAGAGTTCCCCTGTGTCGTCACCGATAGGCCCGATGGCTCCTTTGATCATCAACAACGACGTGGTCCAGGGTGAGACTTTTCTCCCCGGATAGATCTTCGTGTTCGGCGGCTTTGCACTACGGGCCAATTCGCTTGGCCATCCGGAGCAGATCGAAAGCTACGCCCTTGGCCGTCAGGCCAGATTTGGAAGTTTAAACTATACGGCCGATATCCGCGGAGACTTGATCTTCGACAGATTCGAGCCGCGGCCAAGCACGCCGCACTGTCTCGATGGGCATGATCTAGCTCTGCTGCCGAACAGTGCCCTGGAGGTCGCACCAGAATCCGCTCCGACCCTTAATCCGGAGCCGGATTCCCCGATCGAGGACGAGTGGTTGGACACCGCCTCGGGGGCTTTAATCTCTACGGCGATTGAGCCAAACTCTATCCCTGTCCTTTGCGAAGACCTCGACTCCAGGGTGCCGGACTCCTCTCCGGACTCCGAACCCTCCGCGCCCTTGCCAATCGAATCCGATTGGGCGCCCGTCATGAAGTTCACTGCCGCGGACATCTTTCAGCACTCGCCCTTTGGCGACATCCTGAATTCACTAAAGTCTCTCTCTTTATCCAGAGAGCCTTGGCCGGATTACGTTCAGGAAGGTTGGGATGCGGACGACGAAGAAATTCAACGCCCACCCACCACCCACTTGGTAGCCACTGTCGACGATCTAACCGACATGCTAGACTACGACTTCGAAGACATCGACGGTATGGACGATGATGTCGGAGACGACCAAGACCCAGCGCCTACAGAGCACTGGAAGGCCACCTCTTCATACGACATATATATGGTGGACATCCCAAAAGATGGGAACGGCGATGGAACAACGGAGGATGGCCCCTCCAAGAAGCAGCCCAAGCGCCGGCGTCAACGGCGCCGCTCTAAATCCCGCCGCAGCAAGAATGAAGATTCCGGCACCGGAGATAACAATACACCGGACAGTGCCGAAGACAATCCACTCCAGCAAAATCCAGCGCAGGAAGATGGAGACGCCAGCCCTCACAAGAGAGCGGCAGAAGAAAGAGGTAGAGGATTATATGCCTCCCTCCGGAGATGAAGCAAGCCTCGACGACGATGAATTCGTCGTGCCTGAGAATCCCGTCGAACAAGAGCGTTTTAGACGCAGGCTTATGGCCACGGCGAACAGCCTAAAGAAAAAGCAGCAACAGCTTAGAGCTGATCAGGATCTGCTAGCCAACAGATGGAACGAAGTCCTCGCGGCCGAAGAGCATGAGCTCGAACGCCCCTCCAAAAGCTACCCTAAACGCAAGCTGCTCCCCCGATTAGAGGAGGAGGCTTACGAACCCGCATCACCAGGAGACAATACGGCTGACCGACCACCCCGTGGTCGCGACAGAGAGGCCTCTAGGCCCTTCACTAGAACCGTACCCCGGCATCGCTCAAAAAGCACACGGCCAAAGGGGAACGCTCCGGATCTGCGAGATATATTGGAGGACAAGGCAAGACAATCAAGATCGATCTACGGATCGCGTGGGCGCCCCATGGTACGTGACGACAACCGTCGCGCCGGACACAGTAAGTCCGGCCGGGCCGAACAAAACAGACAAAGCTCTTTTGAGCTCCGTCGAGATATCACCCAGTACAGAGGCGCCGCGCACCCACTATGCTTCACAGACGAAGTAATGGATCATCAAATCCCCGAAGGGTTTAAACCCGTCAATATTGAATCCTATGATGGCACAACAGACCCCGCGGTTTGGATCGAAGACTATCTCCTTCACATCCACATGGCCCGCGGTGACGATCTTCACGCCATCAAATACCTCCCCCTCAAGCTTAAAGGACCAGCCCGGCATTGGCTCAACAGCTTGCCAGCAGAGTCAATTGGGAGCTGGGAGGACCTGGAAGCCGCATTCCTCGATAACTTCCAGGGCACTTATGTGCGACCACCAGACGTTGATGACCTAAGCCACATAATTCAGCAGCCAGACGAATCGGCCAGACAATTCTGGACACGGTTCTTAACCAAGAAAAACCAAATCGTCGACTGACCGGATGCGGAGGCCCTCGCGGCCTTCAAGCATAACATCCGCGACGAGTGGCTTGCCCGGCACCTAGGACAGGAAAAGCCGAAATCCATGGCAGCCCTCACATCACTCATGACCCACTTCTCCGCGGGAGAGGACAGCTGGCTAGCACGCAGCAACAACCTCAGCAAACATTCTGGCAGTCCAGACTTCAAGGACCGAAATGGCAGGCCGCGTCGTATCAAAAAAAACAAGCGCCGCATTAACGGCGACAATACTGAGGATACGGCAGTCAATGCCGGATTCAGAGGCTCTAAACCCGGTCAGCGGAAAAAGCCATTCAAAAGAACTACTCCGGGTCCGTCCAATTTGGACCGAATACTCGACCGCTTGTGCCAGATACACGGCACCCCCGAAAAGCCAGCTAACCACACCAACAGGGACTGTTGGGTATTCAAGCAGGCAGGCAAGTTAATTGCCGAGAACAATGACAAGGGGCTGCATAGCGATGACGAGGACGAGACCCAACCTCCGAACAATAGAGGACAGAAGGGTTTCCCCCCACAGGTGCGGATGGTGAACATGATATACGCAACGCTCATACCCAAAAGGGAGCGGAAGCGTGCACTCAGGGATGTCTACGCGATGGAGCCAGTTGCCCCGAAGTTCAATCCATGGTCCTCCTGCCCGATCACTTTTGACCGAAGGGACCACCCCACCAGCATCCGCCACGGTGGATTCGCCGCACTGGTCTTAGACCCAATGTTGATGGATTTCACCTAACCAGAGTCCTGATGGACGGCGGCAGCAGCCTGAACCTGCTTTACCAGGATACAGTGCGCAAGATGGGCATAGACCCCTCAAGGATTAAACCTACCAAAACGACCTTTAAAGGCGTCATACCAGGTGTAGAAGCCAATTGTACAGGCTCAATTACACTGGAAGTGGTCTTCGGATCCCCGGATAACTTCCGAAGCGAGGAGTTAATCTTCGACATAGTCCCGTTCCGCAGCGGCTATCATGCCTTGCTCGGACGTACCGCGTTTGCAAAGTTCAACGCGGTGCCGCACTACGCATACCTCAAGCTCAAGATGCCAGGCCCTCGTGGAGTCATTACGGTCAACGGAAACACTGAACGTTCTCTCCGCACGGAGGAACATATAGCGGCTCTCGCGGCAGAAGTGCAATGCAGCCTCTTAAGGCAATTCTCAAGTCCGGCCGTTAAGCGGCCGGACACAGCTAAGCGCGCCCGGAGTAACTTACAACAAGACCACCTGGCACGTTCAGAGCACGCGTAGCAGTGCGGCCCCAACCCCAGCCCCTGCGAAACGTCAAAGCAGGTCCTTCGCGTACACCATTACGCTCTGAAGATACCATGGGCATGGGGAGAGGGGCACGACCACGATAAACCCAGACTGCAGCTCAACCACACCAGGGGCTCTCACGTGTGTCGTTCCTTTTTCTGTTCTTCTTTACCTTTTACTTTTTACCCACAGGACTCCGTTTGTCAGAAGCCCTGTCCGGCAGCAGACCTGCCGAACTCACGATGCAACAGCCAGGGAAGGATAAAGGCTACAACGAATATACAGGTGGTCTCCATTACGAGCATTTTAATACACCAATCTGCAGCCTACCCCTGGAGGGGGACATGTTTAACAGTCTCATACCCTGCTTATCGCACTATTTGTATCGTTCTGCATTCGTAGCAGCACTTACTGAATAAAACAATGCAGCACCTTTTTGTTTATAATTGCATTTCTTTTTCATACATATGTTCATTCACGACATGTTGCATCCGTACACTTTGGTACGGCTAATATACACCAGGGGCTTATGTTTCCCGCGTTATGGTGTGATGAGTCCGAACACTTTCACAAGTGCGGCACCCCGAACCTATAGCACTATATGCATCGGCTCCGAATCATGTCTTGGGTCAATAGTTGGGTTTGCCCGGCTCGCGTGTTTTGGTACCTTACGTTCCGTTATATCGGGTAAGGTAGCACCGGGAGAACCACTGCGATTCCGCCCCAGTTCGGCTGGGTTAACGCCTCAGTGGAGAAAGCTAAAACTGACCTTCATGATGAGGCGAGAGACCGGTCGTTGTTCGAGAGGTTTTTTGCGAGTCCTTAAAGACTTATGCCGCTTAGAGCGAGGAGCCGGATACTTTCCGGCCAAGGCGTGGATAGCGCCCCAAATTCGGCCTTCCGAAGACTAGGGGCTAGAATTCTACGGCTAAGTGAGAGTGTTCAAGCATTATAAGTCCGGTTGCCTTGTTCGCTGTGTTGAGCGCCTCCCTAGATGGACCCAAAAATGGGAACAAGAGCGCTCAAGTTTATCCCGAACAACCCAGCACTCGTGGCATGGGGGATGAAGCCGACGACTTGCCATCTCTCAGATTTGATAAACAGCCGCACAGAAGGTAATATTTTAAATTAACAAGCGTTGCTTAGCGCATATGAACTAAGTTTTCAGCACACAGGATAACAAAATGCGAGTCTACTCAAATATTACATCTTTGGAGCACTCACACGCAATAGTGCGGGCGCCCTTCAGCACACTCTTATAATACATCTCGGGCGTGCGATGCTCCTTGCCCTCTGGTGGCGGGTCCGTCACGAGCTTCTGGGCATCCATCTTGCCCCAGTGCACCTTTGCGCGGGCAAGGGCCCGACGGGCACCCTCGATACAAGCGGAATGCTTGATAACTTCAACCCACGGGCACGCATCCACCAGCCGCCGCACCAGGCCGAAGTAGCTCCCAGGCATGGCCTCCTTAGGCCACAGCCAAACTATGAGGCCCTTCATGGCCAGTTCGGCCGCCTTGTGGAGCTCGACCAGTTGCTTCAGCTGGTCACTAAGGGGCACCGGATGTCCGGCCTCAGTATACTGAGACCAGAAGACCTTCTCCGTCGAGCTCCCCTCCTCGGCCCGATAGAATGCGGCAGCATCGGACACGCTGTGAGGAAGATCTGCGAATGCCCCTGGAGAGCTCCGAATTCGGGTAAGCAACAGGAAATTAACACTCACATGCTTACTCTGCATGAAAAATGCCTTACCCGCTGCTATTTTCTTCACCGCCTCAATCTCCTGGAGGGCCATGTAGGCTTCGGCCTTAGCGGCTTTGGCACTCTCAAGAGCCGTTGCAAGCTCAGACTCTTGAGTCTTCGAGTCACGCTCCAAGTTCTCGTGTTTTTTCATGAGATCCTGGAGCTCTTGCTGTACCTTCGCCACCCGCGCCTCCTGCTTCTCTCGCTCGGTGCGCTCCGCGGCCGCATTACGTTCGGCCGCGGCCACCGCCTCTTTCAGGGTCGCCACCTCGTTAGTGGCCCCTACAGTACCCACGTTATCCCTGTCATTTTTCTTGCAACCAAATCCTTTTCTGTAAGGTACAATTTTCATAAGGTATTACTCACCTTATTTTTCCTCGAGCTGCTTCTTGGCATGGCCGAGCTCGTTCTCGGACCGCTCGAGGTTTTCCTTCAAAGTGTTGACCTCCGCAGTCAGTGCGGCGGAGGTCAGCAGCACAGCCTGCAATCCCATATTGACATATTTTTTGTGACTCCTGCCTTTATCTTTCTAAAGATCCTCAGTCCGGCTTTTCTTTCCGAACACCGAACCGAGCATCAGGGGCTACTGTCTATGCGGTACCATTTTACATATATTGAAATTCTTACCTCAAAGCCTGTTAGAAGGCTACTACAGGCTTCGGTCAGCCCGCTCTTGGCGAGCTGAACCTTCTGAATCACCGCATTCATAACAGTACGGTGTTCCTCTTCGATGGAGGCGCCGTTGAGCGCCTCCAGCAAATTATCCGGCACCTCCGGTTGAACGGAGGCAGCCGGCGTCACGGTCTTGCCCTTCTTACGAAGGGGTCGCCCGCCGGACTCCGGAGCCACTATGGCCCCCGGGGCTGAGTCCGGTGCACAGTCCGGGAGGGTGTCCTGTGACACCTCCGGGGCCTCCTCCTCCAGGTGGGTCCTTTTCTGGGATCCCACCTAGGCGTCGTCCGCGGCACGGGGGGTGGAGGCAGTCGGAAGGGAATCCATATCCGACGCACCCAAGGACCCGCTCGACGAAACGGGAAGATCATCCTTGGGCGGACTGCAGGATTGTATGCGGCATTAGAAAGACATTATGTGGTGAAAATGAAAAACCCTGAAGTTATTCGGGAGTCCGGATACTTACGATCTCGCCTGGGGCTTGGCCCTTGGAGGCCAGTCCTCGTCGCCGTCACTGGCGTTGGCGGAGTAGTCCGGGGGAAGAGTTTTTCCCTTCTTGGACCCTTCGGCCTCCCTTGTTGGGGAGGCCTTCCTTTTCTTCCCTCCCCCTGCTAGGGGAGAGGCTTTTTCCTTCTCCTCCTCACCTTGGTGGGAGGAGTCGGCCTCGGATTCATCATCCGATAGCACCTGAAAACGGGAACTCTTCCGAGTCCCCGTGGCCGTCTTCTTGGCCTTCTTCTCCGGCACCACGTGGGGTGCCGGAGCCAGCAGCCCCGTTAGACGGGCGTTCCGCTGGGTCCTCTGGCAATGGGGTCGGACAGATAATCCGTTCGGCCTTTGCCAGCCATTCCTGTCAAAGGTAAAGGGAGTTTAGATCCCGCATAGAGCCAAACTATGGAAAACAAGTGGTGAAATCACTTACCTCGTCAGCTGGACGCTGCGAGTGGAATCCGCGATCTTCGGTAGCGGATGCGGGAGCTTCGGCGCCCTTGAACAGCACCTTCCAGACATCTTCGTACGTAGTGTCGAAGAGCCCGCTCAGGGTCTGGTGCTGCGCCGGATCAAACTCCCACATATTGAAGCCCCGTCGATGGCACGGGAGAATCCGGTGGATGAGCATGACCTCGACTACGTTGACGAGCTTGAGCTTCTTGTCCACCAGCCTCTGGATACAGGCTTGGATTCCGATCAGCTCCTCCGAATTCCCCCAAATCCGGCCACTCTCTTTCCAGGAGGTGAGCCGTGTGGGGATGCCAGATCTGAATTCGGGGGCCGCTGCCCAATCAGGGTCACGCGGCTCGGTGATGTAGAACCACCCCGATTGCCACCCCTTGATGGTTTCCACGAAAGTGCCCTCCAGCCACGTAATGTGGGACGTCCTGCCCACCATGGCGCCTCCGCACTCCGCTTGGCTGCCCTTCACAACCTTCGGCTTGACACTGAAGGTCTTGAGCCACAAGCCGAAGTGGGGCTGGATGCAGAGGAAGGCCTCGCACACGACGATAAACGCCAAGATATTGAGGATGAAATTCGGGGCCAGATCATGGAAATCTAGGCCGTAGTAGAACATGAGCCCCCGGACAAAGGGATGAAGCGGGAACCCCAGTCCGCGAAGGAAATGGGGAAGAAATACTACCCTCTCATGGGGCCTAGGTTTGGGGACGAGCTCTCCCTCGTCGGGGAGCCGATGCGCGATGCTGCTGGACAAATATCCGGCGCCGCGCAGCTTCTGGATCTACCCCTCCGTGACGGAGGAGGCCATCCACTTGCCTCCCGCTCCGGACATAGTTGGAGAAGGTTGAGGTGAGAAGTGCGGACTTGGGCGCTGGAGCTCGAGTTCGCGGAGATGGGTAAGCCAAGGAGGAAGAAGGCGCAGGTAAAAGGGTTGGATCTTTATCCCCTTATATGGGCGGACAGAAACATGTGTCCCCACCGGCCTGGTAAAACTCGCTTATCCCTCAAGCGTCACAATCAATGGCGCGGTGGGGTTACCCACATCCGTATTGATGGGAATCCCGGAATAAGGGGAGGATGATCTCTGCTTCGACAAGACGTGCCAAGGAAACCGCTTCGCTAAACGCGCTGAGGTGGAACAATAAAAACAATTTGAGTAAAGGCTTGGTAGTAGTGCGACGTCACGCCGCAGAATACGTCAGCAGATTGATCTTGTGTAATATTATTCTCTCTACGGTGGTATGTGGAATTTATTTTTGCAGAGCCGGATACTATCCTGGTGTTCACAATCTTCTATAAATTATTCGGAGGAAGAACCCGCCTTGCAATGCCGAAGACAACATGCGCGCCGGACTCGTCATCATTGAAGCCTGGTTCAGGGGCTACTGAGGGAGTTCCAGACTGGGGGGTGTCCGGATAGCCGAACTATCATCATCGGCCGGACTCCAAGACTATGAAGATACAAGATTGAAGACTTCGTCCCGTGTCCGGATGGGACTTTCCTTGGCGTGGAAGGCAAGCTTGGCGATATGGATATGTAGATCTCCTACCATTGTAACCGACTCTGTGTAACCCTAACCCTATCCGGTGTCTATATAAACCGGAGGGTTTTAGTCTGTAGGACAAACAACAATCATACCATAGGCTAGCTTCTAGGGTTTAGCCTCTTTGATCTCGTGGTAGATCCACTCTTGTAACACACATCATCAATATTAATCTAGCAGGATGTAGGGTTTTACCTCCATCAAGAGGGCCCGAACCTGGGTAAAACATCATGTCCCTTGTCTCCTGTTACCATCCGCCTAGACGCACAGTTCGGGACCCCCTACCCGAGATCCGCCGGTTATGACACTGACACTTAGTGTGGCCCGCCAGCGCCTATGATTTGTGGCACTCTCCACTTCGGAGTTCGTACCGGAGAATCTATTTGCATCCTCTGTAGGAGGATCGTCCGGTGTTGTCCCCGCATTGACCTCCGCCCTTGAGTCCGGCCTCGGAGTCCGGCTAGTGGAGGCGTGGTCGGCAGGCTCTCCGGATATAGTCCGACGAGCGATTTTTCTGCCAGGAAACCATGGACATTGTTATATTTTAACAACGATAATTACGTAGAAGGTTTTTAATCATACCTTTGCAACGGCGTCTCGGTCCTGACCGCCTTCCTTTTAAGCCTACCCGGCTTCGGTACCCCTTGTTGACGAGTCACCGCGGGTTCGGCGCGGCATCCCGATGGCCTTCCCTGTAAAACGCAATACATGTGCGGTGGGTAAGGCGCAAAGAGGGAATCCTTCTTGGAAGTTGGGACTCCGGTTTTACATACATGTGATACAGGGAGTAGGCCAGGATAATCAGCTATAATGGCCACCAAGGCACCATTGCAGCTTAACTAATAAAATGTCCTGTCGACGAGCTCCACAAATATGTCCGGATCTTCTTTAAGTCCGGGGTCGAGGGCCCGGTCTGGGTCCTCTGGCTGTGGAGACGGGCTGTGAACCTCCCTCATAGCTTTTCGCAGTTCTTGCTATGAATTGACAAGGTAAATATTTATGCTAAATAACGCGAGAAAGACTGGAATAAAAGATAGCAGCTCACCCAGCTTGGGTGGTTGTACATGGAGAATCCAAACCATGGCTTAATATGGATGAACTCCTCTTCTTCTCCTTTGTACAAATCGGACAGTATTTTCGCCAAAGCGGCAGCAGAGTCCGGACCTTTATGGCCGCAGTGGGTGGCATCGTCTTCTCCATTGAAGTGCCACATGGGTTTCCCCTGATATTGAAGTGGCTGCACTCCCCGCATTATGCATATTGACATAACCTCAATTATTGTCAGTCCTGATTTGGCCAGTGTATTTATCCTGTCCATCAGGAAAAGGATCTCTCTGTTATTTTTTCCTGGGGGCTCTGGGGGCGCCAGCTGCGTGTTTCTTCAATGGGGCATCTGCAAACTCAGGAAGGCCCAACCGAATAGGGTCCGGAAGGGGGACGTCCTCCATGTAAAACCACTCCGAAGGCCAGTCTTCGGACGTCTTCTTCGGAGTACCGGACAGGTATCCAGCCCCGGCGATGCGCCATATTTCAGCTCCGCCCACTTGATATATCGACCCCTCTTGAGTGCGGGGTACAAGGCAGAATAGCCTCTTCCATAGCTCAAAATGAGCTTCGCAGCCCAGAGATAGCTTGCAGAAGGCGACATAGCCCGCGATATGCAATATGGAGGCTGGAGTAAAGTTATGCAGCTGGAGACCGTAGAACTCCAGGAGCCCGCTGAGGAATGGATGGATTGGAAATCCGAGTCCCCTCAGCAAATAGGGGACAAAGCATACCCTCTCCCCCTTGGATGGGTTGGGAGAACTCTCCGCTTGCTCCCCGCCATTATAAGTGGCTAGTCCGGCTCGGACGGGGACCATGCATGCAGGCGGGAGAAACCCCTGGGTCTGCAACTCTACCAATCAGCTATGGGGAACGGAACACTTCTCCCAATCACCTAGCTTAGTGCTACGGGAGCGAGAGGAGGAGCCGCGACGGTCGGCCATGATGGGATGGATTTTTCCGGACGCGCTCTGATGGATACTCGCTGGGAGGAGATGGTGTGATTTGGATCTGAGGATCCCCGACTCTTTAAATAGACGATTTACTTACATGGTCAGGGTGGCAAATGAAAAAATGCCCCGACTTCTCGCATTCGCTCGACACGTGGTGATAGCCATTATTAAAGCACAGAAGCCGAGGAGTGCAATATTAATGGGAAGCCGGACACTGCTCGTTACAACAGGTACTCTGGACAATTTGGAGAAGAACCCGCCTTGCAATGCCGAAAACAATCTGCGCGCCGGACTCATCATCATTGAAGCCTAGTTCAGGGGCTACTGAGGGAGTCCTGAATTAGGGGGTCCTCGGACAGTCGGACTATATACTTTGGCCGGACTGTTGGACTATGAAGATACAAGATTGAAGACTTCGTCCCGTGTCCGGGTGGGACTCTCCTTTGCATGGAAGGCAAGCTTGGCAATTCGGATATGTAGATCTCCTTCTCTGTAACCGACTCTATGTAACCCTAGCCCCTCCTGTGTCTATATAAACCGGAGGGTTTAGTCCGTAGGACAACAACAATCATAATCATAGGCTAGCTTCTAGGGTTTAGCCTCTACGATCTCATGGTAGATCAACTCTTGTAATACTCATATCATCCAGATCAATCAAGCAGGAAGTACGGTATTACCTCCGTCGAGAGGGCCCGAACCTGGGTAAACATCGTGTCCCCCGCCTCCTGTTACTATTAGCCTTAGACGCATAGTTCGGGACCCCCTACCCAAGATCCGCCGGTTTTGACACCGACACCAACTGGCAATTACATTAAAATATCATCTTTTCTCGCACAAGATAAACTACTCATACAAATGCATCTTCATGTTTCGTGCAACGAACGGGCATCTTGCTAGTTAAGATTCTAAATTTCATTCATTTTTTTGCGGAGAATTGTTTTTTGAATTTTATTTTGATATAATTTTTCGAAAACTATTTTTAACGTGACTCGAAATTTCGTGATTAAAAGAGTTCGGACCCCACCGAAATATGCAAAATTTCGTTGAATTTTTTAGCAGTGCCCAGAATATATGGTCTGTAATGCTAATAAAAAGAATATGGGCTTCAAATATCCTTAAGAATTAGCAAATGGGCTGTAAATTATTGAAAATAATGGCTAATGGGATGTATGTTGTTTTCCACATATTTGGAGGCTGACTTCTGGGCCTACTAGGTTGACGATGACGCTGTCCTAAATTTTTTTTGACGTGTACGCAAGGCTTTGTCAACTTAGTCAACACACAGCAGTAACTGTTGGATGTCCATCCAACGGCCGCCGTGCTTTTTCAATCTCTGATCTTCCTGCTCCAGCCGCCCAAACCAGCACCGGCGGGACTGCCTGCACCCTCCTCCCATGGCTGGATGTGCTGCCGCCAGGCCATCCCTCTAACCACCCACACATCATGTTATGTTTCGGCGACGTCAGCCTCACCCCGCAGCCGACCAGTCAGCGCTCGTACTCCCCTCAATGTGGGCATCCGCTGCGGTGGCTTCGCCGGCTCCGAGTGGTTCTCTTCCTGGGCCTCGCCCTCGTCCACCGTGTTTGTGCTCTCGGCGCGGCGAGGTCAACATGGTCAACAAACAACAGCCATCGGAAGAGGTTGACAGTAGGGGCCCACACAAGGAAATGCCTCCTTATTACGCGCAAAATAATGATTCCTCCACCTGATAGCTGGGACCCACCAGAAGGGCCTCTGTATTTCGTAAAAAAACGCCCCCCC
>LR880970.1:3514570-3527671 GCA_904067115.1 Aegilops sharonensis | reverse complement strand
GAGTAAAGAGACTTGCCGGTAACGAGATTGAACTAGGTATGATGATACCGACGATCGAATCTCGGGCAAGTAACATACCGATGGCAAAAGGAACAACGTATGTTGTTATGCAGTTTGACCGATAAAGATCTTCGTAGAATATGTAGGAGCCAATATGAGCATCCAGGTTCAGCTATTGTTTATTGACCAGAGATGTGTCTCGGTCATGACTACATAGTTCTCGAACCCGTAGGGTCTGCACGCTTAACGTTCGATGACGATTGCTATTATGAGTTTATGTGATATGATGTATCGAAGATTGCTCGGAGTCCCGGATGTGATCACGGACATGACGAGGAGTCTCGAAATGGTTGAGACATAAAGATTGATATATTGGACGACTATATTCGGACACCGGAAGTGTTCCGGAGAAGTTTTGGATAAAACCGGAGTACCGGAGGGTTACCGGAACCCCCCACTACTACGGAAAAGCCTAGCAGCAGCGCGGGTTTTGGGTGTATCAGTAGCGCGGGTGCCCGCGCTACTGATACGGCGCCACAGCTAACTTGTAGCAGTAGCGCGTGTTGACACACGCTACTGCTATACATGGTCAGCTGTAGCGTGCGTTGCAAACAGCGCTACTGCTAATTAGCTGTAGCGGGTCTTATACCCCGCGCTACTGCTATTACTTTCAAAAACAAAAAAAATTCTCGATCCCGTGCGTGCTGTCAATGGCAGCAATTGTAAGATCTAGCGATGATTGGCGTCGCCGGAGGCATGAACGGACAGCGGAAGACCAGATCCAGCAGTGGATGTTGGAGAGGGCCTGTTTCTATGGCAAAGCCAGGCCGCGGCGTGGGGCTCCTCTTCCCGACCATGCCAGATAGCTCCGGGTCATCCATGGCGACGACCTGCACAGGCATGGGAGGGTGAGTCAAACCAGAGGGAGAGAGAGAAAAGGAAAACCGAGGGAGAGAGGAAGGTGATGTAGGGAGCAGCGGAGCTAGTCACCGGTGGCGAGGTGCTCCGGTGTGGTGGTGCGGGGCGGCGGCCTCCTAGACGTCGGTGGAAGACCGGCGACCTCCTAGACGCCGGTGGCGCGAGGCGGCGGCCTCTTTCGGCACCATGGAGGAGGATGGATGCATGGGCAAGAGGTCCATGTGAGAGCGTATGGAAAGTGAGGGGAGAGAGTGGTGGAAGAGAGGAGGGATTTGGGGGAGGAGATGGGTATTCGGCCGAGGATATGGCGACTTCACCTACCTCATACTTAGTAGTAGCGAGGGGTATAAAATCGCGCTACTACTATCAACTTAGTAGTAGCGCGGGTTTATACCCCTCGCTACTACTATGGCATGTGTCGGGGGGCACGGTAGAGACCGCTTAGTAGTAGCGAGGGTTAAAAACCCGCGCTACTACTATCAACTTAGTAGTAGCGAGGGTTAAAAACTCGCGCTACTGCTAATTAGCAGTAGCGCTTCTTTTTGTGCCGCGCTGCTGCTAAGATTCTGTGTATAAGGTTTTCCCTAGTAGTGCCCCGGGGGATTAATGGGCCTTAGTGGGCCTTAGTGGAGAAGACAGAGGGCCGACCACAGGTGGTGCCCCCCCTTGCCCAGTCCGAATTGGACAAGGGAAGGGGGGCGCCCCCTCTCCTTCCTTCTCTTCTCTCCTCTTTCCCTCTTCTCCTTCTTGGACTAGGAAAGGGGGGAGACCTACTCCTACTAGGAGTAGGAGTCCTCCCCCTTGGTGCGCCCCTTGTTGGCCGCCGGCCTCCTCCTCCCCTCCTTTATATACGGGGGAGGGGGCACCCCATAGACACAAGATTTGTCTTAGCCGTGTGCGGTGCCCCCCTCCACAATTACACACGTCGGTCATATCGTCGTAGTGCTTAGGTGAAGCCCTGCGCCGGTAACTTCATCATCATCACCGCCGCCACGCCTTCGTGCTGACGAAACTCCCCCTCAGCCTCAACTAGATCAAGAGTACGAGGGACGTCATCGAGCTGAACGTGTGCTGAACGCGGAGGTGACGTACATTTGGTACTTGATCGGTTGGATCGTGAAGAAGTTCGACTACATCAACTGCGTTATTGAAACGCTTCCACTTTCGGTCTATGAGGGTATGTGGACACACTCTCCCCTCTCGTTGCTATGCTTCTCCTAGATAGATCTTGCGTGATCGTAGGAATTTTTTTGAAATTACTGCGTTCCCCAACAGGGGGCTGGACAGAGAGAGAGAGAGAGAGAGAGAGAGAGAGAGAGAGAGAGAGAGAGAGAGAGAGAGAGAGAGGACATAGGATGGGTCAGCGGGCTCGTAGGCCTTTTGTTAGGGCACGGTTCTTTGCCGTCTGCTAGCAGACGGCAACGAGCCTAGCTAACGGACGTTAGTTTGTCCATTTCTTTGTCGTTTGCTAGTAGACGGCAAAGAAGCTTTGCCGTCAGTTGGCAGACGGCAAAGAAAGTGTCCGTTAGGTGGTCATCGCCAGTGGGCCACCCACACTCTTTGCCGTCTGCCAGCAGACGGCAAAGCTTCTTTGTCGTCAGCTGGCTGACAACAAAGAAATGGCTGACAGCAAACATGAGCTTTGCCGTCAGCTCTTTATTTGCCGTTAGTTTTCCTGAAGCTGATGGCAAAGACATTCTTTGCCATCAGCCAGCTGACGGCGAAGATCCTAATTCCAGTAGTGTAGCCGCCGCCCCCCTGATATGTCCCCTAACTTTTGATTGTTCCATGCTATTATATTATCTGTTTTGGATGTTTAATAGGCATTTATATGCTATTTTATATTATTTTTCGGACTAACCTATTAACCGAGAGCCCAATGCCAGTTTCTGTTTTTTTTGCCTATTTTAGAGTTCCGCAGAAAAGGAATGCCAAACGAAATGAAACTTTCGCGATGATCTTTCTTGGACCAGAAGGAAACCAGAAGACTTGGAGATGAAGTCGGAGACGCAGCGAGGCGGCCACGAGGCAGGAGGGCGCGCCCCAGGGGGTAGGGCATGCCCCCTACCTCATGGGCCCCTCGTGACCTAGCTCATTCGCCTATATATACTCTTATACCCTAAAACATCCCAGAGAGCCACAAAACCACTTTTCCACCGCCGCAACCTTCTGTACCCGTGAGATCCCATCTAGGGGCCTTTTTCGGTGTTCTGTCGGAGGAGGATTCGATCACGGAGGGCTTCTTCATCAACACCATTGCTTATCCGATGATGCGTGAGTAGTTTACCATAGACCTACGGGTCCATAGCTAGTAGCTAGATGGCTTCTTCTCTCTCTTTGATTCTCAATACCATGTTCTCCTCGATGTTCTTGGAGATCCATTCGATGTAATATTCTTTTGTGGTGTGTTTGCCGTGATCCGATGAATTGTGGATTTATGATCAGATTATCTATGAATATTATTTGGTTATTCTCTGAATTCTTATATGCATGATTTGATATCTTTGCAAGTCTCTTTGAATTATCAGTTTAGTTTGGCCTACTAGATTGATCTATCTTGCAATGGGAGAAGTGCTTAGCTTTGGGTTTAATCTTGCGGTGTCCTTTCCCAGTGACAGTAGGGGCAGCAAGGCACGCATTGTATTGTTGACATCAAGGATAAAAAGATGGGGTTTTCATCATATTGCTTGTGTTATTTCCTCTTGTAGGATCTTGAGAAGAGGTGTCTAGAGGGGGGTGATTAGACACTAAGTACCAAAGTTGCAGTTTTTAACTTCTTTAGATTTAAGTGGAGTTTAGGCACAAGTTTAACATTCACAATACATAACAAGCAAGCATGCAAAGAGTATGTGAGCAGCGGAAAGTAAAGCATGCAACTTGCAAGAATGTAAAGGGAAGGGTTTTGGAGGATTCAAACGCAATTGGAGACACGGATGTTTTTGTCGTGGTTCCGATAGGTGGTGCTATCGTACATCCACGTTGATGGAGACTTCAACCCACGAAGGGTAACGGTTGCGCGAGTCCACGGAGGGCTCCACCCACGAAGGGTAAACGAAGAAGCAACCTTGTCTATCCCACCATGGCCGTTGCCCACGAAGGACTTGCCTCACTAGCGGTAGATCTTCACGAAGTAGGCGATCTCCTTGCCCTTACAAACTCCTTGGTTCAACTCCACAATCTTGTCGGAGGCTCCCAAGTGACA
Source organism: Aegilops sharonensis (assembly GCA_904067115.1). NCBI lineage: Eukaryota > Viridiplantae > Streptophyta > Magnoliopsida > Poales > Poaceae > Aegilops > Aegilops sharonensis. The sequence continues at coordinate 3,523,551 of LR880970.1, read as the reverse complement.
CCTAGCCAATCTAGGAGACACCACTCTCTAAGAAGTAACAAATGGTGTGTTGATGATGAACTCCTTGCTCTTGTGCTTCAAATGATAGTCTCCCCAACACTCAACTCTCTCTCTCATAGGATTTGGATCTGGTGGAAAGAAGATTTGAGTGGAAAGCAACTTGGGGAAGGCTAGAGATCAAGATTCATATGGTAGGAATGGAATATCTTGGCCTCAACACATGAGTAGGTAGTTCTCTCTCAGAAATAGGATGCTGGAAGTGTAGGCTTGTTCTGATGGCTCTCTTCACGAATGAAGAGGAGGTGGAGGGGTATATATAGCCTCCACACAAAATCTAACCGTTACGCACAATTTACCAAACTCGGTGGGACCGAATAAACAAACTTGGTCGGACCGATTCAGTAAACCTAGTGACCGTTAGGGTTTTCGGTGGGACCGATTTTGGTAATTAGTTAACCAGAGAGTTGGTCAGGCAAACTCGGTGAGACCGATTACTCAAACTCGGTGGGACCGATTTTGGTAATAAGCTAACCAGAGAGTTTGCATTGTAATCTTGGTAGTACCGATTGCACAAACTCGGTGAAACCGATTTTGGTAATGGACATACACAAAGAGATTACAATCCCACCTCGGTGAGACCGAGATCCCTGTCGGTGAAACCGATTTGCCTAGGGTTTGTGGCAGTGGCTATGACATTTGAACTCGGTGGCGCCGGATAGAAAGAATCGGTAGGGCCGAGTTTGACTTTGGGTTTAGGTCATATGTGTGGAAGTGGGAAAGTAGTTGAGGGTTTTGGAGCATATCATTAAGCACATGAAGCAAGAGGCTCATTAAGCAACACCTCATCCCTCCTTGATAGTATTGGATTTTCCTGTAGAATCAATGTGATCTTGGATCACTAAAATGTAAAATGAAGAGTCTTGAGCTTGAAGCTTGAGCCAATCCTTTGTCCTTAGCATCTTGAAGGAGTTCCCACATCCTTTAGTCCATGCCACTCCATTGTTGAACTTATCTGAAATATACTAGATAAAGGTGTTAGTCCAACAAGAGATATGTTTGACATTAATTACCAAAACCACCTAGGGAGCACTTGTGCTTTCAATCTCCCCCTTTTTGGTAATTGATGGCAACATACATCAAAGCTTTACATAAAGATATAAGGAGTTGCAAGTAAAGCTTCGGAAAGACATGTAACAAGCATAGGCTCCCCCTACATGTATGCAATCATGTGAATATGGAATATAGAAGCATGTGAGAGCATAACCATGATAGAGTAGGCAATGTGTTACATGTATCTTGGCCATATGCATCAGAGCAAAGAATATTAAAGGAAATACCTTCATGCTCATGAGTCCTTCTTGCAAACAGTATGTACATCAGCAAGAATTCCTCATACACATGAGTGTGATGCATATACTTACCTTGTAGTCTTGAGTTGGCTTAGGATGGAATGAACCTGCGTAAACAAGGTTAGATAACACAGGTACATCTACTAGCCAGAGCAAACGGAAGAAACCACAAGAATACCAAGACTGGGATGACATGTAGATAGTGAGTACTAAGTACCACATTGGATTAGACATGTCCCCAAAAGTAAAGATATGCAATGAATTTAAATGATTCCTTTCCCTTAGATGTCTTGCTCCCCCTGAATCTAGCTTGGGATACTGGGAGAAGATAGGGAACAGAAAATCAGGGCTGAAAGTTATAAAGAACAGAGCAAATGCCACTAAGCACATATGAACATGTCTTTCCCCCAAGAAGACATGTGGCATCTCTCCTCTTGAACACCAAGCATCTGGGATCCTTGAGTATTCTCTCCCCCTGGAGATTTCTCTCTCTCTCCCTTTGGAAGTGAAGCTTTGATGTGATCTCTCTCTCCCCCTTTGACATCAATTTCCAAGAAGGGTCTTCTGGAATTTGTTGTGAATGGGTTTGGTCCTTGAGTCACAACACAAAGCACTGGATAAAATTGTGATGCTTGTAGAGGACAAGATTCATTGAGTGGAGCTGGATCGGAAGAAACACAGAATAAGTGGCAAATTGTTTTCCCTATTGTGAAATCGGTGGCACCGAGTGGTATGCTTCGGTTGTACCGAAAGGATTCGGTTGGACCAAAAACAACAAATCGGTGAAACCGAGTTCATCACAGAGAAAACACTTGTCAGCTCAGCTCACTAGACTAGTAAGATCTCACAAAGATTTGCAAGGAATTTACTGAATGATATGCAGTGAATTGGATGCAGGAAATGCAGAGCAACAGAAAAGAAAAGAAAGAAATCTAGATGAAGTTTTTTTTTTGAAAGGGGAAACAAATATGCATGAGACAAATGCAAAAACACAGAAAAGAACATGAGAGAACTTCATCTAGAGGTGGTCGGCGACAAAGTCACCTATGTTAGAGTATATTGACTTAGGAGTCAAGTGAGATCACTTGATCATAGGTCATACTCATCGTTTAAGCTCAAAATGGGGTTACCATTTTTCGTTTAAGCATGAGAGAACTTCATCTAGAGGTGGTCGGCGACAAAGTCACCTATGTTAGAGTATATTGACTTAGGAGTCAAGTGAGATCACTTGATCATAGGTCATACTCATCGTTTAAGCTCAAAATGGGGTTACCATTTTTCGTTTAAGCATCTTGATGTATTCACATCTTGTCGAGTTGCTTTAGCTCATGACTCGGAGTAAAGCTTCTCTAAGATGGAAAAACATACCTTGGTTGGTGGTGTTGACCATGTAGTTGAACTTGTGTGCGTTGCTCAAGGTTGATGTAGCTCATCAAGAGTTGAGAGCACCACTTGGATTTTGAGTCCATCTACCTACATGGGTTAGTTCTTGCAAGGAAGAGCACTTGTGTATCCAAAAATGTCAATCATGAAACTCAACATAGAATTTGTCAAAGGATATGTTTGAATGATTATGTGCTTCCTTTTCTTCAACCACCATAGTGTAGAGACTTGGTGATGTAGAGATTGCTCAAGATGTGAGTAGATTACAATCTCATGGAATTTGATTCAACCAAGTACCTACATGGGTTAGATAACATGCAAGACGCAAATATATCCAAGACATAAGATTTTCATCATAAGAGAGATATCATGGATTAGTCATAAGCTCATGTCTTGCATGTATCCAATGGAGTTTCTACTCCAAGTTTGAAGCATCAATGATGTTCAATTCTCCTCTCAACCTGCAAAACACTTTCTCATCAAGAGGTTTAGTGAATATATCCGCTAATTGCTTTTCGGTGCGAACATGCTTAAGATTAATGTCACCCTTAGCAACATGATCTCGAATGAAATGATGACGAACTTCAATATGCTTAGTTCGAGAATGTTGTACGGGATTATGACCAATTTTGATAGCACTTTCATTGTCACAAAGCAATGGAGCATGTTTCACATATATCCCATAATCTTTAAGAGTTTGGGTCATCCAAAGTAATTGAGCACAACATGAACCAGCGGCAATGTACTCCGCTTTGGCGGTAGATAAGGATACCGAGTTTTGTTTCTTGGAGGACCAAGACACAAGAGATCTACCAAGAAATTGACAAGTACCCGAAGTGGACTTTCTATTAACCTTGTCTCCGGCATAGTCCGAGTCGGAGTAGCCAACAAGATCGAAAGAGGCCCACTTAGGATACCAAATGCCAAAATTTGGAGTATGAATTAAGTATCTCATTATCCTTTTTATGGCCTTAAGATGACATTCTTTAGGAGCAGCTTGATATCTTGCACACATGCACACACTTAGCATAATATCGGGACGTGAAGCACATAGGTATAGCAATGAACCAATCATAGAGCGATAAACCTTTTGGTCAACTGGTTTACCATCTTTGGTCAAATCAAGATGTCCCCTAGTAGGCATGGGTGTAGACATACCTTTGCACTCTTGCATATTGAACTTCTTGAATAAGTCCTTAGTGTACTTCGTTTGAGAAACAAAAGTACCTTCCTTAGTTTGCTTGATTTGCAACCCAAGAAAGAATTTGAGTTCACTCATCATTGACATCTCAAATTTCTCCGACATTAGCTTTCCAAACTTTTCACTAAAATGAGGATTAGTTGAACCAAATATAATATCATCAACATAAATTTGGCATATAAATAGTTCTCCATTAACCCTTTTAGTAAAAAGTGTGGAATCAATTTTCCCAATTTCAAAGCCTTTTTCAATAAGGAACTTGGTCAAGCATTTATACCATGCTCTAGGAGCTTGTTTAAGACCATAAAGGGCTTTGTGAAGTTTGTAAACATGATTTGGTTTCTTAGGATTGACAAAGCCGGGAGGTTGTTTAACATAAACTTCCTCCTCTATTTCACCATTTAGAAAAGCACTTTTAATGTCCATTTGGTACAAGGTGATATCATGGTGATTAGCATAGGCAAGTAAGATGTGAATGGACTCAAGTCTAGCAACGGGAGCATAAGTCTCACCATACTCCATACCTTCGACTTGTGTGTAGCCTTGGGCGATGAGACGTTCTTTGTTGCGAACCACTTGTCCATCTTCATCTAGCTTGTTGCGAGACACCCATTTGGTACCGATGATGTTGTGGTTGTTGTCGGGCTTCTCAACCATGTCCAAACTTGGTTTCTCTCAAAGTTGTGTAGCTCTTCATGCATAGCATTTATCCAATCCGGATCTTCCAATGCTTCTTCGACCTTCATTGGTTCAATGCTAGAGATGAAAGAATAGTTTTCACAAAAGTTAGCTAAACGAGTTTTAGAGCGAGTGATTCTCCCGGTTTGAATGTCATTGTAGATTTGCTCCACGGGATGGTCTTTAGCAATTCTTGCTCGAACTAGTGAAAGCTTTTGCTTGGGTTTTGGTTGAACATCATCTTCATCTTGTCACTACTAGGGAAAACCTTATACATAGAAATTTAGCAACAGCGCGGGTCAAAAAAGGGCGCTAGTGCTATATAGCAGTAGCGGTTGAAAAAAAACCGCGCTGCAGATACAATTGTAGCAGTAGCGCGTGTGACCGTAAAAGCGCTACTACTAATATTCCCAGTGGTGGAACGATAGGCTACGCATAGCAGTAGCGGGCTTGGAGGAAGCGCGCTACCGCTAGGGGCATGAGTAGCAGCGTGTTTCCCAAGAAGAGCGCTACTGCTAATGGAAATAAAATAAAATGAAAAACAAATAGAAAAGTAAATAAAAATGAAAGAAACAGAAAAAGGAGAAAGAAAAAAATAAAATGTAAAGCAAAATAAATGAAAAAGCAAAAAAATAGAGAAAGGCATAGCTGTAGCGTGTGTTCGTAAGAGGCGTTATAGCTAACGTAGCTGCAGCGCGTTTCCTAGACCCCCGCTATAGAAATAGAAAAGGAAATAAAAAAAGGGAGAAAATTACATAGCTATAGCAGTAGCGCGTTTTCTAAAAAGCGCTATAGCTACATTAGCTATAGCACATCTTGCGAAACGCGCTGCCGCTAATTTTGACTTAACCAAAAAACCGTTTCCCCCCGGCCACCACCTGCCCCCAAATCTCTCGACCCACCCCGCCGCCATCTCCCCGGCCGATTCGCCATCGCCCCACTTCGTCGTCATCTCCTGCCGACCTCGACGCCCCCGGAGCCACCAGAGCCGTGCGCCGTCGACGCCACCGGAGCCGCCCCCAACGCCACGGAGCCGCGCGGCCTCATCAACGCCACCGGAGCCGCCGTCGACGCCAGCGGATCCTCCCTCGCCACAACTGCCTCCCTCGCCGTCACCGGAGACGCCCCTGCCTCCCTCGCCACCACCGGAGCCATCCTCTGTAAGCCCCCACCCCTCGTCTCTCTCTCTCTCATGCATAGGTTAATTATCTATGTTATTTAGGCAAAATTTTAGTTAGGGCTTTGACAGAGAACTAGTCAGGTTAACTAGTTTAATTAGGTTAATTATCTAGGTTATTTAGGCAAGTTTTATTTTAAAGATGATCCCTTCCTAGACTTTTATTGTTGATTATATCTTTTCATTGAAGTGGTCATGTTATATCTTTTCATTGAAGTGGTTCGATTGTGCCCAAGTGGCTTTGTTGTTTAAATGAAGCTGAGTGGCCTATATATGTTTTGCCGGAATGTTGATTCATTTCCGTTCCGGCAAATTTTAGGTTCTCAATTTGTCCACTTTTTAGCAAAGGTCATGCCGAAATTTTCCATGAATTTCGGCATGACTTGTGCTACAAACTAGGACATATCGAGTGCCCGGGATTTGCCGCACCAGGAAGGATTCAACGTTCCTGCAAAACAATAGGCCTTTTTTATGTCATTATTCATTTTATTAGGTCTAGAATTAATTGATTAGATTTAATCATAGGAAACATGGCTAGCAACAATGAAGGACAGGGTTCTGGTGATTGCGACGACGTCTACCAGGCGGCAGACGAATTTTTTAGCCTTACCGACGATCAACCGATGTTGTTGCTGGGCCCACCGGTGGCATCGGGGACTGAGACCGACACGCAGACCGGTGCTGAGACTGAGACCGGCGCTGAGACTCGGACCAGCGTCGAGACCAGCGCTGAGACTGAGACAGGCGCTGCCTCGGGGAGCATAGAACCGAAAGCAAAGAGGCAGGGGCTTCCTAACAAACTCAGGACTACTAGACTGGTGGTCACGGAGGTGGACGACGGCAATTTTGAGCCAAAGGCACCCGAGGAAGCGCGTTGATGCTACGGCAATCAAATAGACTGCATCGTACGGACAACCGCCACCATCAATAATGAGAAACTACAGAAGATAGAAAATATGAGGAGCTCCCTCCTAAGGAAGTTTCACCAGATATTCTTGTTCCCGGGCCGGAATGAGAAGGATTATGAAGATCCAGACGAGGACTCGGCAATGAAGAAGATAAACAAACACACCATGACCAAGTTTAGCGACGCGTTGGCCGCCTGGAAAACTCGAGTGAAAGCAAATATCATCGACAAGAAGGAACCCTACTCCGAGATTGTAAAGGATAATCTGACAATCACGAAAGAGCAGTTTCAAATATTCAAGGAGGCTTGCGAGGCCGAGGCTGCCAAAAAAAAGTCTAAGTACATGAAGGGGCTTCAAGAGAGGAACATTGGGAGCCACCACCTCGGAAGCCGTGGTTACGGCGGAAAGAGGTCCAAATGGGCCAAGGAGGACGCGGAAGCCGCGAGTCTGGGCATCCCAGACCCCTTGGCGGATTTCACTGTCCCGCAGGAGCGTGACGTCCTGAGGGCCCGGCACCGTTGGGACCTAGTGAAGAAGGTTTACGAGACAACACCGGTCATTACGGAGTTCATGAGACTGCTGGTAATTTTAGTTTCTGATCAATTCGACTGCACACGTTAGTCATATTTGTAAACGATCCTTGTGCCTTTTGTAGAGAGAGCAGCACCGGATTGCGGCCGAAAGCGACTCGCCGTCTGAGGCATTGGCGAGGCCCAAGTGGGACACTCCATTCAACCGGGCGTTGAACATATTGAAACGACAACCGGTGGATACTCGACCGTCGTATGGACGCGTGCACGGTGTCGGAGACGGCGCCACGTGGAAGAAGTTGTTGGAAATATGCCCTAGATGCAATAATAAAAGGATTATTATTATATTTCCTTGTTCGTGATAATTTTCTTTTATTCATGCTATAATTGTATTATCTGGAAATCGTAATACACGTGTGAATACATAGACTACAACATGTCCCTAGTGAGACTCTAGTTGACTAGCTTGTTGATCAATAGATAGTCATGGTTTCCTGACTATGGACATTGGATGTCATTGATAACGGGATCACATCATTAGGAGAATGATGTGATGGACAAGACCCAATCCTAAGCATAGCACAAGATCGTGTAGTTCGTTTGCTAGAGCTTTTCCAATGTCAAGTATCTTTTCCTTAGACCATGAGATCGTGTAACTCCCGGATATCGTAGGAGTGCTTTGGGTGTACCAAACGTCACAACGTAACTGGGTGACTATAAAGGTGCACTACAGGTACATCCGAAAGTGTCTGTTGGGTTGACACGGATCGAGACTGGGATTTGTCACTTCGTATGACGGAGAGGTATCTCTGGGCCCACTCGGTAATGCATCATCATAATGAGCTCAAAGTGACCAAGTGTTTGGTCACGGGATCATGCATTATAGTACGAGTAAAGTGACTTGCCGGTAACGAGATTGAACGAGGTATTGGGATACCGATGATCGAATCTCGGGCAAGTAACGTACCGATTGACAAAGGAATTGTATACGGGGTTGTTTGAATCCTCTACATCGTGGTTCATCCGATGAGATCATCGAGGAGCATGTGGGAGCCAACATGGGTATCCAGATCCCATTGTTGTTTATTGACCGGAGAGCCGTCTCGGTCATGTCTACATGTCTCCCAAACCCGTAGGGTCTACACACTTAAGGTTCGGTGACGCTAGGGTTGTATGAATATGAGTATGCAGCAAACCGGAAGTTGTTCGGAGTCCCGGATGAGATCCCGGACATCACGAGGAGTTCCGGAATGGTCCGAAGGTAAATAATTATATATGGGAAGTCGAGTTTCGGCCATCGGGAAAGTTTCGGGGTCCACCGGTATTGTACCGGGACCACCGGAAGGGTCCCGGGGGTCCACCGGGTGGGGCCACCTATCCCGGAGGGCCCCATGGGCTGAAGTGGGAGGGGAACCAGCCCCTGGTGGGCTGGTGTAACGCCCGGATCCCCGGTTCTGTTATTTAAACAAATCGTTGTTTCGAAGCTGTTTTAAAAAAAAAAGAAAAAAAGAAAAATGAAGCTGGGAGGGGGATAAAACCCCAACCGGCCCAGCAGCCGGCCCCCCCCCCCTCCCCACTCCCCCCCGTGGCCCATCTCCTTCCCCCCCCTTTTTGGGCCAGCCCCATGGGCCACCAGCCGGCCCAGCCGGGCCAATCCACCTCTCCCTTATCCCCACCCGAGGGGAAAACCCTAGCCCCTCTCGCTCCCCACTCTCTCCTCCCCACGTCGCCCCACCCCCCCTCGTCCCGATCCAA
>LR880970.1:3422751-3455842 GCA_904067115.1 Aegilops sharonensis | reverse complement strand
AGACTCAATGTGATCTTGGATCACTAAAATGTAAAATGAAGAGTCTTGAGCTTGAAGCTTGAGCCAATCCTTTGTCCTTAGCATCTTGAAGGAGTTCCCACATCCTTTAGTCCATGCCACTCCATTGTTGAACTTATCTGAAATATACTAGATAAAAGTGTTAGTCCAACAAGAGATATGTTGACATTAATTACCAAAACCACCTAGGGAGCACTTGTGCTTTCACCTCTACATCATGTCATCTTACTTAATGTGTTACTCTGTTCTTTATGAGCTTAATACTCTAGATGCAGGCAGGAGTCGGCCGATGTGTGGAGTAATAGTAGTAGATGCAGAATCGTTTCAGTCTACTTGACACGGACGTGACGCCTATGTCCATGATCATTGCCTTAGATATTGTCATAACTTTGCGCTTTTCTATCAATTGCTCGGCAGTAATTTGTTCACCCACCGTAATATTTGCTATCTTGAGAGAAGCCACTAGTGAAACCTATGGCCCCCGGGTCTCTTTTCCATTATATTGAATCTCTATTACATCTTACTAGTTTCCAATCTACTATTTTGCAATCTTTTACTTTCCGATCTATAAACCAAAAATACCAAAAATATTTACTTTACCGTTTATCTATCTCTATCAGATCTCACTTTTGCAAGTGACCGTGAAGGGATTGACAACCCGCGTTGGGTGCAAGTTGTTGATTGTTTGTGCAGGTATTCGGTGATTTGTGCGTTATCTCCTACTGGATTGATACCTTGGTTCTCAAACTGAGGGAAATACTTTGCTGCATCACCCTTTCCTTTTCAAGGGAAAAACCAACGCAAGCTCAAGAGGTAGCACCCCCATCTAGATGGATCTAGGGGGCCGGCCCCCCTCTCCCCTTCCCCCTATAAATAGTGAGGGGGGGGGGGGACAGCCGCACCCTTCCCCCTAGCGCAGCCCTCCCCCTCCTACACCTCCTCCTCCATTGAGCTTGGCGAAGCCCTGCCGGAGAACCACGAGCTCCACCACCACCACGCCGTGGTGCTGCCGGAGTTCTCCCTCGACTTCTCCTCTCCTCTTGCTGGATCAAGAAGGAGGAGACATCCCCGGGCTATACGTGTGTTGAACGCGGAGGCGCCGTCCGTTCGGCGCTTGGATCGGATCTTCCGCGATTTGAATCGCCGCGAGTACGACTCCATCAACCGCGTTCTTGTAACGATTCCGCTTAGCGATCTTCAAGGGTATGAAGATGCACTTCCTCTCTCTCATTGCTAGCATCTCCTAGATTGATCTTGATGACATGTAGGAAAATTTTGAATTATTACTACGTTACCCAACGACTACGTACTGGATCATCATGAGGTCCTTTCTCCTGCCGCCCGACCAACACCGGCGGGTTCTTATGAGTTTTGGGTATACTCGGTTGATGTCAGTCCGATCGTTCAGCCTTATGTTCAACCGGGGTGGCCGACAGCATGCCAGAAGATTACGTTGTGCTTAGGCGGTGTCTGGTTGAGCTTTTGCAGCCAACTTCTGGCTTTTTACAGCTATAAGCTAACCAAGGGGGGGGGAATGGAGAAGCATAAGTTGTAGAAGTTGTAGCTTCTCCTTAGTGCAATTCTCGCAGCCGGTGAACCCCCAACTTCTGAAATGCGTTTTTAGTTGTCCCCTGAAAGTTGCATGGTATTTACCCACAACTGCCACTCCCAAGTGAATACCGGTTCGATCTCTCTTTCTCACGGACGAAAGAAATGCACGTAGAGCCCCCCTGTGCGCACTCACGCATGAAGGAGCCATCGACCGACGCCGCTCGCGTTGCTCCACTTCCGGTCCCAGTTAACTCTCCTCGCTCCTCCCTCCCCTTCCTCTCGCCTCTCTTCCCTTCCTCCACTATTCTCGAAGGCCCGGGTTCGGCTGGCCGGTCGGCGGAGCTGGCGCACCGGCCCTCCTTCCTCCTTTCTCCCTCTTCCCATCCCTCCCCTTCCTTCCTGTAGCTGAAGAATAGACTGTCCATTGCATATAGGAGACGATTTCTTGATAATATATATGCTCATGTGCAGCTCAAAAAACATTTTCACTCAATTACCTACAAACGTACATATCACTGCTTTACGGCCAATTAGCATATAAACATATTCCCTCATGCCCTTAAAAAACATTTTCACTCAGGCGGGCCCGGGGGCCTTACAGACAATTCACAACAAAACCCACCGTTTCACAGTTGTTTTAACCAAACATCGTCCAGCTTCTTCACAGCGACATTTCCACGTCAGCTTTTTCACAGCAACTTTTCCAAAATCAGCGGCTCAGCCAAACACACAACCTTAAACAAAAAAGGGGGTTGGGTTGGGGGCTTGGGGCGGTGTGTGTGTGTGATGGAGAGCGTTTTCCGATCCGGAAGTGGGCAGCGGTTCACCTCTCCTCACGGGCGGGGCCCCACCACCCTATTTCACCGCCAACCGCACGAACCCCATCCCTCCTCTCGCCTCTCTCTCTCTCTTCCTCTCTGTGGCGGCGGGTCGGCGCTCCCACCAAGCAGCAGTGGACACCGGCGGTTTGCGCGGCGCGGCGGCGGGGAGCGGCGGCAGACCGGCCGTGCGGCGGCAGGCCATCGGGCTCCGTCAAGGTATGAATCCGCCCCCCCTCCCCTCTCCTGTACCGCGAATCTCGACCCGATCTTGGCCGGCAGCAGATTGAGATTTGAGAGGACCCCGATCTTGAGAGGGGATGATTCGAAATAAACAGGCTCATCTTTCATTACTCGCTACAAATATACATGGTTCTGTTGCGATCTGTTTGATTTTGTTGATGTTTGTTCTTGTCCGATATGTGTTCAGTGGTTAGCAATATGTTGGTCGGTGCTATATTTTCATGATTTTGGTAGAATGCGTGCGTTGTTCATGGTCAAGAGCATGAGTGATAACAGGAAAAGGATGATTAGAGCATCTCCACCGGCACCCCCCAAATTAACCCCCAATCGCCTGATGGGGGTCCGGACTGAAAAAACGGCAACCCCAAAGTGTCCGGCGATGCGGCTTCCCGACGTGTCGCATGAAGGCTAGCGCACCGCCCATCTACCCTGATAAAAGGCAGGAGCCCCTCTCCTCGCCGTGCACATCCACACCGTTCTCCTCGCCGTGCAAACCCACCCCGCACCACTCGCCCTTGCTCTCCTCGCCGCGCCAATGGCGCACAACTACGAGGCTTCTGGCTTGGCGTACCGCGCCATCAACAACGACGGCGCGTGCGAGCTGCACCGCTATGGGCTCCAAGCCCCAGTCGACTGCCGCCTACCCAAGGGGTGGTGCGTGTCCACCGGTGGCCTCCCCGTGCCGCCGCTTCTCGAAACGGCGGAGCAGATCCGCCGCCGGAGCTGGATGACGCAGGAAGAGTGGCGCCTACCCGAGAACGACAACCACCACAATTGGGGCCAGTGGCTAGAGCGGTTCACACTCGAGCGGGTGGCGGCCCTTGCCACCGCCAACGGCCCACTCATGGCACGCCACAACTCCGTTGGGTGGCACCACTGGTGGGAGGCGACTGGCCACACGGTGGCCAGCGCAATCGAAGCCGCCCATCGCCATGCCGCCTCGGGCAGCCTGGCCCCACTCTGACTGCTAGCACCGGTACAGCGAGCCAGCACCTGCTACCTGGTGGAGGAGCGACGATCGCCACCGCATGGACGCCGCGGCATTCTCATCGGCCCGGTGAAGGAGGAGCGGCGATCCCCACCGAGCGGCTGCCTCAACCTCGTTCGACGCTGCCTGGAACCAGAGTCGCAGGAGGCCCTGCAGATGCGCTACGGCGTTTCGTCGCAGCTGCGGGATGACTTCCGTGGCTTGCTGGCGGCCCTAGCGGACTCAGTCCTCGAGATCAAACTCGATACGCCCGGCTACATGGCGAACTCGACGCATATGGCCACCTCCTCCTCCGGTGGCGCCTTTCCACCTCCCGCGTCCCTCTGGACGGCGCATCCACTTTTCGTGCGCATCGGGACGACGCCTCCACCTCTCATGCAGCCTCCTCCATCCTGGTTGTCCTCGGCGAACTTGTCCGAGTCGACGCTGGAGGCGCTGCCGTTGTCGTCATCCCCATCGCCGTCGTCGTCGGCAACGGCAGCGCCTCCAACATAGACTGGGACAAGCTCGCTGAGTAAGCTAGGGTTAGGGTTTAAGGCCGCATGGTTTAATTTCATTCAAACAATTTGTAAAATATGTACAAAGTTTGAATGAAATTGCAATTTTTTTGCTATAATATGTGTTCTAATGTTTTAAATTGATTTGGTTTGTGGGGAGCGCCGCTGGGGCCACCACCCCCTATTAAGCTTCTCATTACTACCGCAAAACTCGCAATGCTTTATTTCCATCATTTCTTTGCTAAGTTGTCTTTAGTCAAAATGTCGTTCTTTTTTTCGAAGGAGCAAAAAACATGTTTTTAACCATTAATAATCATTTCAAAAAACAGATGGATATGCCATTGGATGGGCCGGAGATGCTGAGATATGTTATCTTGTGGTAGCCATCGATGTGTCGATAGAAGGGAACGGTCGCAGCCAAGGCGCGGGGGCCTCGCCACCAATGAAATTCGGGAGGAAGAAAGCCGCTCGTCCATCTCTCCCGAAACAACCGCTTGCCACCTGTCTCTCCTCCCACGCTCCACTCCCCTTCCTCTTCCCCTGGCGACGGCATCGTTGATCGAACGCAATCTACGCCAAATGTGCCTCCGGATCTCGCACACAACCTCGAAGGGGATCCTCCCATAACTGCCGTCCTCCTCCGCCGTTCGCCTAGACCGGCGTGGAGTGGGGATCGATCGGGGCTTGGTTTGCTTTCTATTGTTGGTGACGAACCCTAACCTGCTTGGATCGTTCTTAAAATTCTGGTAGGGTGTGTTTCGTCCAGATTCTAGAGCCAGTGATGCTAATTACCTGGCCCGTAGCAGCCTAGCAGTATCAAAACACAATTGAATCGCACTTCTATGTTAGCACTGATTGTATGAGGTTTTGATAGTAAATGTTCTATTAAAACTGGACAATGTGTTTCTATTTCACATTGAGTGCGTCCATTATCTGAGTTGGGTGTGATAGTTTATTTTCTGGAATCTCGAGACAGTTCATAGCATGCAGCAAACCAGCAGTGGGAACATTAGGATGAGTATATAATAACTACTCTTTTACTTGCTCCTTTGACTGCCTGTGAAAGTCTGGGTTCATAGTTAATGATGTCAATGGCACGAATAGAACTTTTCTTGAGGTTTTATGCACCCAAGATCTTCCCTTCGAATCTTAATTTCTCACAGAGGGACAACCATCTTTGCAGGTTGCTAAAATGGATAAGCTCAAGGGCTCTGCACGTCTTATGATTGTTTCAGATCTCGATCACACAATGGTGTTTGTCTAAACTTGCAGCTTGGATTTTGTCCAGAGATAATTATAACTTTTTTGTATGACCAACTAATTTTAAGTTTCTTGGGTTTCAAACTTTCAGGTTGATCATCATGACGAAGAGAACTTGTCTTTGCTTAGGTTTGGGGCCCTTTGGGAGTCTGTTTACTGTCAGGATTCTCTTCTTGTCTTTTCAACAGGAAGATCACCTACTCTGTATAAGGAATTGAGGAAAGAGAAGCCTATGCTAACTCCAGACATCACTATTTTGTCTGTGGGCTCTGAGATAACTTATGGTGAAGCCATGGTCCCTGATCATGGCTGGGAGGAATATCTGAACAATAAGTGGGACAGGAATATTGTTCTTGAGGAGACAGCTAAGTTTTCTGAGCTGAAGCTTCAGGCATGTTTCGATTGCTAAACAGCTACTTCCCCTAATTAATAATCATTTTGATTTCTATACAAATAACACTATTGTCATTCACTTGCATGAATGCAGGTAGAGTCAGAACAGCGTCCACATAAGGTCAGCTTTTTGGTTGACAAGAAGAACGCTCAGGGAGTGATCAAGTCTCTCTCCGAGACGTTTGAGAAACGTGGGGTGAGGCAGCATGCTTACTTTTTTTAAGAGGCAGCATGTTTACTGATGTTGTTAGGTGTTAGTTTTTCGTAATATATTCTTTAGGAAACATGGTTTTTTGGAATTTGTGTGGTTAACTATTATATTTACTGTAAACAGGTAGATGCTAAAATAATCTACAGTGGTGGCCAGGATCTTGACATATTAGCTCAAGGGGCTGGAAAGGGTCAAGCACTTGCATATTTGCTCAAGAAGTTAGGTTCTTGCGGAAAAACACCCAACAATACTCTTGCTTGTGGTGACTCTGGTAATGATGCAGAATTATTCAGTATCCCTGGTGTACATGGTGTCATGGTCAGTATACAATAACTTGCATGATGTGTCTATAAAAGTTCAGGCGTGAATGAATGTGAATTTACTGCAACTCTATGTTCTAAAATGTTAGGTTAGCAATGCCCAAGAGGAACTACTCCAGTGGCATGCAGAAAATGCGAAGAATAATCCTAAGATAATTCATGCAACTGAGAGGTGTGCTGCTGGTATTATTCAAGCTATTGGGCACTTCAAGCTAGGACCTAATGTTTCTCCAAGAGACGTTGAGTTTCCTTACATCAAGGAGGACCCTTTCAAGCCTACAGCGGCCATTGTGAAGTTCTATGTTCTGTACGAAAAGTGGCGTAGAGCTGATGTTCCAAAGGCTGATTCAGTTATACAGTACTTCAAAAACATCACAGTATGTATATGGTTTTCCACTTCCATATAAACTTAAACAGTTTGGTTAGCTTTTGTGTAAATTTCCCCCTCTCCCATCTCAGTTTCTCAAGCTTTCTAGTTCTGAAAAAATGCCATATTTTCGTTAATATTTTCTTAAGCTTTCAGATTATTTATTTATTTATTGTGGGTGCTAGGATGCAAATGGAGTTATTATTCATCCGTCTGGGGTCGAACTTTCGATCCATTCATCCATTGATGAGCTGGCTTCATGTTATGGTGACAAACAAGGGAAAAAGTACCGATCATGGGTGGACAGACTAGTTATCTTGCAGACTGCTTCTGACAGTTGGCTTGTGAGATTCGACTTGTGGGAGGCAGAAGGTGAGTTGTTATGATTCTGCAAAGTATTATACAGTTACCGCGTCGAGCAACTCAACTTTAACAAAAATTGCTATTTAATACATTTTGTTCAGATTGTAACTTCTTTTTACCCAGTTTGTATGTGCTCAATCAGAATTCTTGTTTTATTTATAGATAGTGTCATTTATGGTTTACCTTTACTCGACATGGATGCCAAGTAATAATTTTAGGACTATGATAATAGGTTTTTATATTACTTTGCACACATATCCTTTTTTTTCCTGTTGCGAAACAATGACCGCATCATTCAGTTACAGAAAGTGCAATGCTAAGTTTACAGTCTGGACTGGTGTATAACTCTATTCTGACCAGATATTATGGACTTACTGGTTATAGTATGAAGTAATCTAGATAATAGAAGTTGATTGAAACATGGACATGATGATTATCTGATTTGTACCTAATGGAAAGCATAGCGCATAACCTGTGGGACAGTGTGACGTGGATTTCAGAGTTTTTCGTGCTGTCAATTATTATTATATGAGCACGCTCCTGTTATCTCGATAAATCTTATTTTAGCAAATCATCCTCAGCTGAATGCTTAACGCGATGTGCTGCTATTTTCAGGTGCTGCGTGGGTGTGCTGTTTTACAACTCTTGCGCTGAATGTAAAGGTATATATCACTTGTGTTGAGCCAAAACCTGACCCCACTCGTATTTTGGAAATTTTAACATGGTTTTTTTTTCGTGATGTCACTCAGCCTGAATCCCCTGGGGGTTTTGTGGTAACGCACATCCACAAGACATGGCGTAAAGAATATCCCGGGGTCGAGCAGTCATCCAAACTCTAGAGTGGATCGCGCATGGGAAGGAGTTTTTCTTCGTCTTGAGGATCAAATAAGAAATCGTGTACCGAAAGCACGCGAATTTCGTTTACTTGTTCATAATGTTGTTAATAAGTGCTCCCAGACGCATATACTGGACTGGATGATGTCTACGGAGGTCTCTTGATGCCTTTGCCTAATGCTTACTGTCATGTCATGAGAGGCTAAACTGAAGTAAATGACCCCAGTCCCAGTAAATACTACTACTAGTTTGATGTGCTACTTGTTATTATTCAGTGTTCGTTCTCCCAGATACATTCATTTTTATCCATTTCCGCGACAAGTAATTCCAGATGGAGTGCGAGGCCGGAGAGGGCTAGCACTGAACCGGTTGTCCACGTTTCGGCCAGTGTACGGTATAGGTTTTCCTGTGTGTATTTAAAATTATTGTGTAATAATAATAAATTCTAGAAATGTATTACAACATGTTAAATGTGCTTGTAGAAATGTAAGAATAATCTAAGACAATAATTTTATTAATACATGTTGAACTTTTTTTGGAATACATGTTGCCAATTTTTTTGAGTGCATGACGAACATTTTCCAATATACTTGTACAAATTTTTAATACATGTGAATCATTTTACAAAAATATGTTGACCATGTTTTCGAATGCACTAACACTTTCTTCAAGTTTTATGGCAACTTTATTCTTTTCCTTGCATTCTTTCTTTTTCAAATGCGAAAAAATAATATCTGAAAGGAAAATAAACCTCAACTTGAAAAAAAAGAAACTTGTGCGGGTCTATAGGGGCACCATGTATTTAAAAGTTTTTCTGAAAAAGTAGGCAGGAGCGCAATGTATAAAGTTCTTGCTCGTAAGTGTCAATTAAGCAGACTTGGCCTGGATAGCTTGTGTGGTCTGTGGGACCCACGTTTATAATTTTAGTGCCTTTTTTATGTAATTAAATAAAATCCAGAGGGGTTTTCTGCAAAGGAGATCACACCTACAGATACACCAAACGTATCACAGGACCAATTCGCCAAGTTCAAGGACCGTATTGAGGCGGCATTCACATGCTGCAATGGGCCTCCAACTCTTTGCAACATTGGGCCAGCACAGCACAGCACTGCAGCAGAGTCATCAGTCAGGTGCAACAACCGTGCCCTACTTGCTGCCATGCACTATTAACCGCACGGCAACATCCATCAGATTACAGGACGCGCCAATCACCATCCTCTTTACATCATGTGTACAAACAAACACCTTCCATTCCATCTCCTACATACCTCCCCCGACCCACAAAATTAGACGACGAACCGTCGGTTTCGGTTATCATGTCATATACTCCTCTGGTACCTAGGTTTCAGGTTAGACGGCCCTCTCTCTTCCCAGCGAGCCGCCGCCGCCGCGGGGCCGGACGGGTCGGAGCCGGCGTGGCTCGGCCACACCAGAGGGACTGCCGGCTGCTGGTACGCGTCGCAGGCCCCCAGCTTCACCACGAACGTCGCCGTGCAGCCCTTTCCCGCGCCGTCGCTCTCCAGCCAAATGTGCCCGCCCATCAGGCTCACAAACCTGCACATTCAGGTGTTTCTAAGTCACTATGTCATCGACCGACCCATCAGCAGTTAGAACACTGGTAGAATACCTCTTGCAAATGGCGAGCCCGAGGCCGCTGCCGTCGTACCCCTGGTTCCCGCCGCTCTGCGTGTGAGCAAACTTTGTGAACACATGGGATAGGTCCTGGGAGCTGATGCCGCACCCTGTATCTTTAACCTGAAACCACAGAGTTTCATGTGATCCTCACATGTGCCATTCTCACCTAATACATTGATTAGAGCATGGAGTTTCTGTGATGCAATCTTTACCTGAACTTTTACATAGAAATGTCCATCAGTCGCAACCGGATGGAAATCGGTGCTTCTGAACTCTCTTAGAGCGTCAGGCTTCACAACCGATGCTACAAGCGAGATGTGGCCCTCCTTGGTAAACTTAACGGCATTGCCGCAGACATTCAGAATAGTTTGCATGAGTCGCTTCTCATCACCAATGGCAGATAGGGGCAGGTCAGGGGATAACATAGCCGACACAGAGAGTTTTTTTATGGCTGCAATCGGCTTGACGAAACTCATCACCTGCAATGCCATATAACAAGTTCAGGTTAGAGTAATATGCATCACCACCGGTATTAGGTGGTTGGTGAGGCGATATTTTCGTACAAACCTCTTTGAAAACAGCATGGAGATTGAATGCACTTATATCCAGTTCGAAACTCCCATCCTCGAGTTTCGAAAGATCCAAGACATCGTTGATGAGCGTCGCTAAAAGGTTGCTGCTCTTCAGCACCGTTTCCACCATTAGGCGCTGCTCAGGGGTAAGTTCAGTTTCTAGTAGCAAGGAGGAGAGGGCTATTATCGCGTTCATCGGGGTTCGCATTTCATGATTCATCACAGCTAGGAAGTCATTGCGAGCACGTATTGCCATTTCAGCCTCTCGCCGAGCTAAATCTAGGGCCACATTTTGATCCATCAGTAGATCACGTGCTCGCATGGATTCTTCAAGAATAGCCGCGTGAGAGAGGGCAACAGCTACCTGCAGAGAGTACCATATATGATCTCATTAGAGCAGTGTAGAAAGCTGGTTCACCATGGATATCTGTATTTCTGTGTGCACAATCTAAGTAAAAACTGAAGTACAAACAACATGGATGCAGCACGAAATTTTCTGCATACAGAATAGTTTTCCAAGGACTGTAATTCTTTCCTAGATAAAAGGCTTAACGCCCAGCTTCATGTAAAGGCCAACTACAGGTAACAGTTATTCAGAGGATCACCCTGTTACAACCCTTTTTAAATGGCATTTCCACTGAAAATGGAAAAATAAAGGAAAGAAAAGGAAACTACAGAGAAGGTTGATGTATGCTCATTATAAAATATTAGCTGCACATCAGGAAAATAGTGCCATACAGGACCTCATTAGAGCAATGTAGAATGCTAGTTCGCCATGCATATGTATCTAGGTAACTAGTTTTTGTGTGCACGATCTATTAAAAATTAAACCACTAACAGAATGGAGTGCAGCACATGAGAAATTTCTGCATACACAATAGTTTTTCAATGACTATAAATTCCAAAACAGGGAAATAAAAAACTACAGGGAATGTTAATTTATGTCCATCAGAACAATATATTAGCTACACATCAATAATAAAAACAAGAAAGAAATGAACAATATAGCATCAGGGAAAGTGCAGTAGCAACCTGATCGGCGACGACCTCGACGAGCTCCAGTTCATGGACATGCCATTTCCTCGCGCTATCAGACGGGAGCATCAAAACCATAATCGCGTAGCTTTTCGCCGAAAGCTCGGGCCAGTCATTTATCTGGAAGTTTGAAAGGTGCAGCAGGGGGACTCTCACAGCAGCCACCTCCGGTGGGACATACCGGCCTTGAACAGGGCGGATCCTTGCCAACGGAGACGTATGCGGCACGATGATCGCCCGGTTGCTACTGAAAACTTGGTTGACAACAGGAAGATTGATCTGCACAGACGAGCCACCCGGGATCGGGTGGCGCAGAGTATGAGTTAGCTGAAGGCTCGAACCGCTCCGTGATGGCATCCACAAGGCACATTCCTCCAGACCCAACGTCCTCCCTAGCTCAACCAGAGTAGTCTTCAAGATGGTGTGCCTGTCAAGCGTGCTCCTGATCTCATGGGTGAGCATTCTGACATGCCTCCCCGTCTCCTCCTGCGTGCGTATCAGTCCCATTTCCCTGTCAAGCTCGTCGGCCTTCTTCTTGAGAAACAGCTCCCTCGTCTTGACGCTCAACAAATCGGGTATTATGTGTACGAGCATGAGGGCGGTCGCGCAGGACACGACGGCCGTGGAGACCTTGGCCACGGTCATGACGATGGCGACGGTCTTGGTGTGCATGGTGAAGGTCCAGAGGTTTATGAGGTGGGTGGCCCCGCAGAGGACGATGAAGGCGCCGAACTGGATGAGCACCCATCGGTAGGGGAAGAAGGACGACTTTTTGACGAAGTAGATGAGCTCGAGCGGGATGGAGAAGTAGGCGAGTGCTATGAAGAAGTCCGAGATGTACTGGTACTTGATGAGGAGCTCGTCAGTCGGCCAGAACGGCTCGATGCAGTCACAGCCCTCCATTTTAGGTAGTTAATCTGGAGGCTTGATGTCTAGCTAGAGAGTCGTTGTCATCGTCCTGGCCGGCATTTGTTCCCTGCAAAGACAAATCAGAGGAACAACTTGATGAAGTGTGAAGAAAACAACAAATAAATAACATAAAGTTGGGTACATCCGTAGTATGTGATGAAGCAAGTTAGATTCATTTCAATAAACTGAAGAAAACAAAAAATAAAGAAGATGAATTTGGGTACGTGTCATCCATAGTAGCATGCGGTAGGTATCTGTATTGTTACACACTGAGCGCGGAGATGTAGAAATCTCATTATCTAAATAGCCAGGCATGCCAGGGTGTAGATAGATGAACAAATTGGTCAGGCGACGCAGCCTAAATAGCTGTTCCCAAACTAAATGTGTCATGAAGCAAGTTAGATTTATTAAAGTGATGAAAACAACAACTGTAAAGAAGATAAAATCGGGTACATCCATAACAAATGCGATGGTTATCTGAACTGGTAGACATTGAGCGCGGAGCTGTAAAAATCCACTTATCTAAGTAGTCTAGGGTGAAGCAAGTGTAGATATAAAAATTGGTGGGATGAAGGTGTCCAAACAGCTGTTCTTAAACTAATTGTGGCATTTCAATTTTCACGCGAGTAGCTTAGCTATGCTATTCCTAATTAACAAGCATGGCGAGCAAGGTTAGCAGAGCAGGCGAATCTTAGGCGAAAGAAAGCGCGGCTGCTGGATGGTTTCCAGACCTAGGTAAACCACAGGGAAAGGAAATGGGAGAGACCCCTAGCTGCCAGACCTAGGTAAACCATGGCCGATGCAGGCTGCAGGGGGCATGGGGGTCCGGGACAAGGCCGCGGCTGCTGGGTGGTTCCCAGATCTATCTAGGTGAACAAAGGGCCGGACCTAACCCATGGCCGATGTAGGCAGCGGGGGGAAGGGGACGGATACGCCGTACCGCAGAGCCGGCGGAGACCGAGCAAGAAGAAGAAGATGATGAGGATGGTACCTGCTCTCGCTCTGCTTGCTTGCTTGCTTGTGGGGGGAGCGCCGGCGCGGCGGTGGCGTGGGGAAAGGCGCCGGAGCCGGAGCCGGAGCCGGACGGACGACGGAGGGAGAAGGTGGGAGGCAATGGGAAAGGGGAAGGGGACGAACCAACCCAGCTCAGCTCAGCTCAGCTGCACACTCATTCACTCACTGACCACACTCGGAGACGATATGTATTGCGGACAAGTTGGAGTTGAGATCAGTACTCCCTCCGTCCGAAAATACTTGTCATTAAAATAATAGATGCATCTAGATGTATTTTAGTTCTAGCTACATCCATTTTCATCCATTTTGATGACAGGTATTTCCGGACAGAGGGAGTAATACTTTCTTCGCCTTATTATATTACTACTGTATAGAAGAAACCCGACATCCATAAGAAATGTTTTTTCAAACATAACCGCCCGAATTTTACTAGAGTGAATGTATGATTACCCAAAAAATATACTACTCCTACTGCTCCCTCCGTCCCATAATATGAGACGTTTTTTTAACACTACACTAGGGAACTCTATGCCGAAGCTCCACCGACTACGTCCATATGGGCGAACTCGATGAGGATAGGAGTCTGCAAGACAAACTCGAAGAAGAAGCGCCGCCATCCGTCCGAGCGTCAAACCTGCAAGGACAAAAAAACCTAACTTAAACTACTAACCGGAGCGAAGGCACCAGGATTCCCTTCGCCTCCATCGGCCGCTGGAGCGACAAGCACGCATACTCCTTCCTTTTTTATTTATTTACTTTGCATATAAGATATATCCGAAGTCAAATTTAGTAAAGTTAGAGCAACTTTATAGGAAAAAAAATCAACACTCATAGTATGGTATCAATATCCTGAAATTAATTTTCATACCATAAAACTTTAGTGTCAAGTTTTATGAAGTTTGACTTCAGACAAACCACATAAGCATATATGCACAGTAAAAGGAAAAGGAGAGAGTACTCATCATATATTGTTACTATGTATGTATAGTTGTGCAAAGAAAAATCAATTTTTTTTGGAGAAAACTCCAAACAAAATAGGTCTTCACAATATTCTTAACACCTCCTATATAAAAAAGCAACTTGAGGCTTAAACATAGTGCAAGTGCCTCGGTCCAGCCAGTGGACTTTGACCAAACTCCCTCTGCTCCTTCCTTGCACTTGGCTGGCACTCTGACCAATGCCCAACAATTCAACATGGCTACTACTAAACTATGGCTACCACACCAGCCTAACCACCACCACCACCACTACTAAACTATGGCTGCTAATCACAAACAAGATCTGATCTACTTATTAATCTTGCATACCTTTGTATAGCACCAGTACCCTACCCAAAGCTCCTCCTCTATGGGGAGCTAACCTAACCCATAGAGAGATTAGCAACAATTAAATATTACAAAATAATATGGCCTCCACTCCACAGAGAGAGGGCCCAACAACCAGATGCTGCTAAATTTAACTTGGAGAGAGTATCTGCACAAGATCTTTCTTCCCTAATATCATATCATCATCCATGGCTTGCACCAGACTCATCTTCTCTTTCTCATCAAACATAAAAAACACAACCATGTCTCCCTTTCACTCCATCCAACACATATATATACATACATAGGGCAAAGCAGCCCAGGAGACTAAACAAGCACTAACTAACAAAAGCAGGGATCTGATCTGCCCCTCACTAACCAAATCATACAAACTATTTACAGACACCACACCACACCACACCTCTTCCTTCCCCATGTGCCTCAAAAATTCAGCCCTCTGCTCATAATCTTCATCTTCTAAACTGTGGTAACACCACTGAATGTGTAAGTAGTACATCAAAACTTGTGTGGTACACTAGCACTCCTTGATGAAAACCCTGCCCATGAAATCCCGGAACCTCTGCGAGTAGAGCCTCGGGTCGACCGCGGAGATCGAGCTGGGGTCCGTCTGCAGCGACTTGTACGCGTGCTCCAGCCTCTTGCTGATGTCGTAGTCCCGGAGGATGTCGATGATCCCAAAGTAGAGGATGACGTCGTAGGCTTCGCCCCCGCTCTTGCTCTGGGCCGACGAGGATCCCCCGCCGCCAGAGAGGAACGGGTCGATGTCGCTCATGGATGTGCGCTCCGCTCGAGCTGGCAGGTGTGCGCCCAGCCTGGCCAAGGGTTTCCTGAAGTTCCTAAGAGAAGACCGGTTAAAAATGAACCTAAAGTTGGAGTTGCCGACTGTCCAATTGGTATTACTAGTTATTATACAAGAACATTTAAAAATGAACTTGGAGTTGCCAAGTGTCCAGTTGGTATTAGTCACATATAAGAGCTAAACGATGAACACGATAGAATAATTAAGGGGTGCCGCTATCTCGGTATTACAGGTGGGGGCGCGAGCAATCCAAATGATGCCAGAACTAGGTGAAAAACTAGGGACGGCAGCAATCAAGTTTGCACTATGTATATATGGTGACAGCTCAGGTTTTATAAAAAAAAAAGAGAAGGACAATGCGACCCCAGGTGTAACATCTTAGGGAGGCAAGAACTAAGTGTAGCACTTGTCACTAAAATAAGGCATGTGTTCCATTAGAACTAAATGTATGTATTTGCAAAAGGCGACATATTTAGTAACTGAAGCTCTCATAGTGGGAGGGGCAAACATTCAAAGTGGCTAAGCCAAGATGTCAGGAAAAGATTTTCTTCACCCTTTATGCTTAACAAGAGCAGGCTCATATTGCAAGCAACATATTTGATCAAGTCCAGAAAAAAATGTATCATGTCGTTTAGCAAATATTTAAAGGGGTGACATCGAATTTCATTTTCATGCCACTGATACATGATGTTTACAGATATCTTAACATAGACAAAAGAGGCTCCACGGTTTAATCAGTCCCTATTTGATTATCAATTTATCAGTACTATTTATGACTAGATTCCATTTAATTCTGCAAGAGTCAAGAAGCTACAGTGATGCATATGTGTGCAAGAACTATTATGACGTACCGGTGATCGGCCATCTTGTCCAAATCTTTAGCTGAGAGGCACGGCTCAGACACGCTGACGCTGCCTCGGCATGCCGACACCATGTTGGCCGAAAGCTCTTCTGGGTAATATGCATGATTGCTCACGTTAGCGAAAAAGAACCCATAATGTTGCCAAAATTCCGTGCTTATTTAGCATTTAGCAGAATCATGTCTTCCTTCAAGTAACACCCAACTTGCTTACCAGGAGAAGTAGTAAAAGTAGATGATGCCATCTTTGATGCAGGGACAATATCATCGCAAAAGTGAACTCCAACCAATAGACTGTAATCCATGATGCCCTCCGATTCCAAGAACGCGCAATCTCGCCTAAGTTGCCTAGAGAAACAATGACACCATGTCAGACTCAGACGCACTAGCATCACCGGGGAGGGCAGAAAAGCTTACTCGTGAAGCTCTTTATACAGAGAGCGCTGCATCCGGAACGCAAAGTTGAGGTCCAAGTCCTTGAGCGTGGTTGCATCGCCGGTCTCTTCTTCAAACCTGTCGGATTTCCGACCGTAGGAGGAGCCTTTCAGGTCGTAACGGCGATGGATCCGGTGCTCCGAGCAGAAGAGATTGCCCATGACGATGAACCGCACCTGCGAAAGAACATGTGTCGTAGTGTCATGAACCAAGAAACGGTCAACGGCACTAGGAAGGATGATCATAGTAGTTGTTGTTGGCTTGTGGGAAGGAGAAGGATTGCACACCTTGTGGCCACCATATGGCTTCACCGAGTGAACGCCGTAGAACCTTGTGATCAAGGAGTTCTTGTACCGTTCAACGTGTTTGTGGTAGCTCGGCAACATCCGAATCAACAACTACACAACAATGCAGAACACCAAAGAAGATGAATTAATCCTCGGCCAAAATTAATAAATAGTGTTCACAAATGATAAATAAAACTAATAAGCATGAATGTTGGTGGTACCTTGACTTCAGATTTCTTGACGGTCTTGATCATGAAGCGCTCGTCGTGCGTGAGGTAGAAGAAGCTCCCGCTCTTCCCGGGCGAAGAAAGCTCCCGCAGCGCGTCGTCCCCGCAGATGGCAAGCATGTAGTCCGCCGGGTCGACGCCGAACAGCTTCCTCCTCATGTGACTGTCAATCATCAAACCAAAAGAAGAAAATAAACAGAGTCAGTTACAACAGAGCAGGCTGATGCAGTTTCTGAATATTACTGTATTGGCATTGGAGAGGCAGCTACCTGAAGACCATGGGGCAGTAGTCCTTCCACCGGAACTCGGAGGAGGAGTGCGGCGGCGTGGTCCTGGAGCCCGCCGGCGGGAACCGCGTCCAGAACTTGTCCCGGGGATCGAAGTCGGCCCGGCTGAGCTCCCGCATCGGCTTCGCCGCCGACTTCCCCACCGCGTGCCGGATGCCGAGCTGCAGGCTGAGCATGAGGTGGTAGTTCCGGTGCCCCTTGGAGATGCTCTTCCCGGGCCGCCTCCACCGTTGCGGCGGCGGCGGCGCCGGATTGGTGCGCGGGGTGGCTGCCTCGTCCGGCCAGGCAACGGAGATGGAGGCCTCTTTGGTGACGTCGCGGGTTACGTCGCCGGCGGAGTCCCAGATGCAGATCCGCGGCAAGGCGGGGGCTTTGGCCTCCGGCGACGAGCGGCTGGCGTTGCCCCCGGCATTGCCGCCGACGGCGTGGTGGGCGGTGGCCTTGCCGTTGCCGCGGCGGCAGGGGCAGGCGCAGCCGTGCGGCGCGGTGGGCGAGGCGTGGGCATCTCCGTCGTGGGTGAGGCCTTGGTGGGCATCTCCGTCTCCGTGGGCAGATTCAGAAGCGACGGTCGCCGGCGCCACCCGCCTCATCGCTCCAGCATGAGAAGGAGGAAGAAGAAACAAGATTGGTTCAGTGAGGTGGGTTTAGCGAGGAGGGAGGGGAGGGGTTAAGGTGAGCAGGAGCAGGAGGTGGCGGCCATTAACATCGCCATTGGCATTAGCAAAGAAAGCCAAAAGCCAAAGGCCAAAGGCAAAAGCAAAGCAACAGAGAGGGAAGAGATCGAGGAGGACGGCGGAGACAAGTCTGTCAGCGAGGTAAAAAAAGAGGAGGAATGGCGAAGATCCTAGTGCGAGCATCAGAGAAAATGGGTATGCTCGGCCCCAAACAGTCCGCGGAGACTACAGTGTAATAGTGGCAAGACAGGTGGCCCGCCTTGGCCCAAGAACATGCTTCCTCCTTGATGTCATGGAGAAGCCGTGAGGTGGAAGGGGTGGCGCCGACGAAGACGCAAGAAATCCCTATGCTTCTAGATGAGCCAGGCTACCACGAGTATGAGCGAGGCGATCCCTTTCCGGTGAGCCGCCGGTGCCCTAGATGTCGTGACGTGCCACCAGTCCAAAAAACGCTCATTGGGCGCCGGGGCTAGTGCCTGAGGGGTAGCACCATCTGAAGCATGACTGCCACACCTGGCGCGAGAATGGGCAACCGACGAGGAGGTGCTCCATGGTCTCAGCTTCCTGATCGCAGAATAGACACATGGCATGGTGCGGGAGACCATGCCGAGCTAGACGAGCAGCGGTCCAACATCTGTCTTGGAGCGCAAGCCAGGCGAAGAACTTGGCACGGAGGGGCGCCCAGCTCCGCCATGTGAGTTGCCAGTGTGGCGCGCGTATAGACCCGACGAAAAGGGCCGCGTAGCATGATTTCATGGAGTAGGTCTTGCTCTCAGTCCAACGCCAGCGGAGGCGGTCTAGCTGATCCGAGAGGGCGATGTGCTGAAGGCGGCGCCAAAGCTCGATGTATTCCACCATGGCCTGACGATGACATGTACCTAGGGTAGAGTCCTAGGCCTAACCTACATGCCCTACCCAAGGACACTACGCCAGAGGCCAAGACCTACAAAGATAGAAAGAAGATACCGACTGGAATCA
Source organism: Aegilops sharonensis (assembly GCA_904067115.1). Taxonomy (NCBI): domain Eukaryota; kingdom Viridiplantae; phylum Streptophyta; class Magnoliopsida; order Poales; family Poaceae; genus Aegilops; species Aegilops sharonensis. Next base: position 3,436,943 of record LR880970.1, on the reverse strand, counting down.
CTACTAGGGAAAACCCTAGCAGTAGCACGAATATTTTGCCTATCAGTAGCGCGGGGTGCCGCGCTACTGATAAGGCGCTACAGCTAACATATAGCAGTAGCCACGCTACTAAAATACATGGCTAGCAGTAGCGATCTTTAGTGCAGAGCGCTGCTGCTAATATCTGCAACGCTTTTTAGCAGGAATCGCTACTGCTAACTTTATACCCCTCGCTACTACTAGTTTTATTAGTTTCTGTTTTTTTTTCTGCATATTTGTTTTGTATTTAAATAGGCTTTATAAAATAATATTTAGCATATCATACACATACAAATATAATCATATCATATACATACAAATAGTCTCATCAAATCATGTCATCATCATAATCACCATCCAACACAAAGTGGTCTCTCGCCATCATCTCGAAAATAGCGATACAAGTCTCGATTACTTGCAACTACATCGTCATCTATCTAAACAATGATATACGCGAGAAGAGCTATCACTATGAGTGAGAGCGGAACTATGCAGTACATGAGTTCATATCCCTCTCTCGCATTAGCGTGAACCTAAACTAACTACTGGCTGTCGCTCGGAAACTTGAAATTGGTACACCTGGGCCTGACACTCTGGCCACTCGTCATATACTCTTGGCGTAACACTTCTTCGCCATCGATGATCTATGCACCTGCATCGTCACATGAGTTGATGATATGCAACATATATAGTTGAGCAACAGAAAGAGACATACTTGGCAAAAATAGAAGCAACATATCTTAAGCATAAATAACAAAGTTCATCGTACGGAATTGGATTGGATTTGATTGGAATCATCATCATTTTATTTGATTCATTGGTTGATTGAAGATAATAACTGGGGTAGGATCCGTCCTTGGTGATTGCTATTGATTAGTTAGTACCTATACATGTACTCAACAAAAAAAAGTTAGTACCTATACGTGTACTCCTTGTATTCTACGTATGTATTTCTTTTTTGCGAATACGCAAAGCTTTCATATCATCATTCATTAAAAAAAGTTACGGGGAATTGGGGTAGGAGCACTAGAGCACTACGTACACAATAGGAATGGCGAAGATCCTAGTGCGAGCATCAGAGAAAATGGGTATGCTCGGCCCCAAACAGTCCGCAGAGACTACAGTGTAATAGTAGCAAGACAGGTGGCCCGCCTTGGCCCAAGAACATGCTTCCTCCTTGATGTCATGGAGAAGCCTTGAGGTGGAAGGGGTGGTGCCGTCGAAGACGCAAGAAATCCCCATGCTTCTAGATGAGCCAGGCTACCACGAGTATGAGCAAGGCGATCCCTTTCCGGTGAGCCGCCGGTGCCCTAGATGTCGTGACGTGCCACCAGTCCAAAAAACGCTCATTGGGCGCCGGGGCTAGTGCCTGGGGGGTAGCACCATCTGAAGTATGATTGCCACACCTGGCGCGAGAATGGGCAACCGACGAGGAGGTGCTCCATGGTCTCAGCTTCCTGATCGCAGAATAGACACATGGCATGGTGCGGGAGACCATGCCGAGCTAGACGAGCAGCGGTCCAACATCTGTCTTGGAGCGCAAGCCAGGCGAAGAACTTGGCACGGAGGGGCGCCCAGCTCCGCCATGTGAGTTGCCAGTGTGGCGCGCGTATAGACCCGACGAAAAGGGCCGCATAGCATGATTTCATGGAGTAAGTCTTGCTCTCAGTCCAACGCCAGCGGAGGCGGTCTGGCTGATCCGAGAGGGCGATGTGCTGAAGGCGGCGCCAAAGCTCGATGTATTCCACCATGGCCTGACGATGACATGTACCTAGGGTAGGGTCCTAGGCCTAACCTGCATGCCCTACCAAAGGACACTACGCCAGAGGCCAAGACCTACAAAGATAGGAAGAAGATACCGACTGGAAACACTACTAGGGAAAACCCTAGCAGTAGCACGGGTATTTTGCCTATCAGTAGCGCGGGGTGCCGCGCTACTGATAAGGCGCTACAACTAACATATAGCAGTAGCCACGCTACTACTATACATGGCAAGCAGTAGCGATCTTTAGTGCAGAGCGCTGCTGCTAATATCTACAGCGCTTTTTAGCAGGAAGCGCTACTGCTAACTTTATACCCCTCGCTACTACTAGTTTTATTAGTTTCTGTTTTTTTTCTGCATATTTGTTTTGTATTTGAATAGGCTTTATACAATAATATTTAGCATATCATACACATACAAATATAATCATATCATATACATACAAATAGTCTCATCAAATCATGTCATCATCATAATCACCATCCAACACAAAGTGGTCTCTCGTCATCATCTCGAAAATAGCGATACAAGTCTCGATTACTTGCACCTACATCGTCATCTATCTAACCAATGATATACGCGAGAAGAGCTATCACTATGAGTGAGAGCGGAACTATGCAGTACATGAGTTCATATCCCTCTCTCGCATTAGCGTGAACCTAAACTAACTACTGGCTGTCGCTCGGAAACTGGAAATTGGTACACCTGGGCCTGACACTCTGGCCACTCGTCGTATACTCTTGGCGTAGCACTTCTTCGCCATCGATGATCTATGCACCTGCATCGTCACATGAGTTGATGATATGCAACATATATAGTTGAGCAACAGAAAGAGACAGACTTGTCAAAAATAGAAGCAACATATCTTAAGCATAAATAACAAAGTTCATTGTACGGGATTGGATTGGATTTGATTGGAATCATCATCATTTTATTTGATTCATTGGTTGATTGAAGATAATAACTAGGGTAGGATCCGTCCTTTGTGATTGCTATTAATTAGTTAGTACCTATACATGTACTCAACAAAAAAGTTAGTACCTATACGTGTACTCCTTGTATTCTACGTACGTATTTCTTTTTTGCGAATACGCAAAGCTTGCATATCATCATTCATTAAAAAAAGTTACAGGGAATTGGGGTAGGAGCACTAGAGCACTACGTACACAATAGGAATGGCGAAGATCCTAGTGCGAGCATCAGAGAAAATGGGTACGCTCGGCCCCAAACAGTCCGCAGAGACTACAGTGTAATAGTGGCAAGACAGGTGGCCCGCCTTGGCCCAAGAACATGCTTCCTCCTTGATGTCATGGAGAAGCCGTGAGGTGGAAGGGGTGGTGCCGTCGAAGACGCAAGAAATCCCTATGCTTCTAGATGAGCCAGGCTACCACGAGTATGAGCGAGGCGATCCCTTTCCGGTCAGCCGCCGGTGCCCTAGATGTCGGGACGTGCCACCAGTCCAAAAAACGCTCATTGGGCGCCGGGGCTAGTGCCTTGGGGGTAGCACCATCTGAAGCATGACTGCCACACCTGGCGCGAGAATGGGCAACCGACGAGGAGGTGCTCCATGGTCTCAGCTTCCTGATCGCAGAATAGACACATGGCATGGTGCGGGAGACCATGCCGAGCTAGACGAGCAACGGTCCAACATCTGTCTTGGAGCGCAAGCCAGGCGAAGAACTTGGCACGGAGGGGCGCCCGGCTCCGCCATGTGAGTTGCCAGTGTGGCGCGCGTATAGACCCGACGAAAAGGGCCGCGTAGCATGATTTCATGGAGTAGGTCTTGCTCTCAGTCCAACGCCAGCGGAGGCGGTCTGGCTGATCCGAGAGGGCGATGTGCTGAAGGCGGCGCCAAAGCTCGATGTATTCCACCATGGCCTGACGATGACATGTACCTAGGGTAGGGTCCTAGGCCTAACCTACATGCCCTACCCAAGGACACTACGCCAGAGGCCAAGACCTACAAAGATAGAAAGAAGATACCGACTGGAATCACTACTAGGGAAACCCTAGCAGTAGCACGGGTATTTTGCCTATCAGTAGCGCGGGGTGCCGCGCTACTGATAAGGCGCTACAGCTAACATATAGCAGTAGCCACGCTACTACTATACATGGCTAGCAGTAGCGATCTTTAGTGCAGAGCGCTGCTGCTAATATCTGTCGCACTTTTTAGCAGGAAGCGCTACTGCTAACTTTATACCCCTCGCTACTACTAGTTTTATTAGTTTCTGTTTTTTTTTCTGCATATTTGTTTTGTATTTGAATAGGCTTTATACAATAATATTTAGCATATCATACACATACAAATATAATCATATCATATACATACAAATAGTCTCATCAAATCATGTCATCATCATAATCACCGTCCAACACAAAGTGGTCTCTCGTCATCATCTCGAAAATAGCGATACAAGTCTCGATTACTTGCAACTACATCATCATCTATCTAAACAATGATATACGCGAGAAGAGCTATCACTATGAGTGAGAGCGGGACTATGCAGTACATGAGTTCATATCCCTCTCTCGCATTAGCGTGAACCTAAACTAACTACTGGCTGTCGCTCGGAAACTGGAAATTGGTACACCTGGGCCTGACACTCTGGCCACTCGTCGTATACTCTTGGCGTAGCACTTCTTTGCCATCGATGATCTATGCACCTGCATCGTCAGATGAGTTGATGATATGCAACATATATAGTTGAGCAACAGAAAGAGACAGACTTGGCAAAAATAGAAGCAACATATCATAAGCATAAATAACAAAGTTCATCGTACGGGATTGGATTGGATTTGATTGGAATCATCATCATTTTATTTGATTCATTGGTTGATTGAAGATAATAACTAGGGTAGGATCCGTCCTTTGTGATTGCTATAGATTAGTTAGTACCTATACATGTACTCAACAAAAAAAGTTAGTACCTATACATGTACTCCTTGTATTCTACGTACGTATATCTTTTTCGCGAATACGTAAAGCTTGCATATCATCATTCATTAAAAAAAGTTACAGGGAATTGGGGTCGGAGCACTAGAGCACTACGTACACAATAGGAATGGCGAAGATCCTAGTGCGAGCATCAGAGAAAATGGGTATGCTCGGCCCCAAACAGTCCGCAGAGACTACAGTGTAATAGTGGCAAGACAGGTGGCCCGCCTTGGCCCAAGAACATGCTTCCTCCTTGATGTCATGGAGAAGCCGTGAGGTGGAAGGGGTGGTACCATCGAAGACGCAAGAAATCCCTATGCTTCTAGATGAGCCAGGCTACCACGAGTATGAGCGAGGCGATCCCTTTCCGGTGAGCCGCCGGTGCCCTAGATGTCGTGACGTGCCACCAGTCCAAAAAACGCTCACTGGGCGCCGGGGCTAGTGCCTGGGGGGTAGCACCATCTGAAGCATGACTGCCACACCTGGCGCCAGAATTGGCAACCGACGAAGAGGTGCTCCATGGTCTCAGCTTCCTGATCGCAGAATAGACACATGGCATGGTGCAGGAGACCATGCCGAGCTAGACGAGCAGCGGTCCAACATCTGTCTTGGAGCGCAAGCCAGGCGAAGAACTTGGCACGGAGGGGCGCCCAGCTCCGCCATGTGAGTTGCCACTGTGGCGCGCGTATAGACCCGACGAAAAGGGCCGCGTAGCATGATTTCATGGAGTAGGTCTTGCTCTCAGTCCAACGCCAGCGGAGGCGGTCTGGCTGATCCGAGAGGGCGATGTGCTGAAGGCGGCGCCAAAGCTCGATGTATTCCACCATGGCCTGACGATGACATGTACCTAGGGTAGGGTCCTAGGCCTAACCTACATGCCCTACCCAAGGACACTACGCCAGAGGCCAAGACCTACAAAGATAGAAAGAAGATACCGACTGGGATCACTACTAGGGAAAACCCTAGCAGTAGCACGGGTATTTTGCCTATCAGTAGCGCGGGGTGCCGCGCTACTAATAAGGCGCTACAGCTAACATATAGCAGTAGCCATGCTACTACTATACATGGCTAGCAGTAGCGATCTTTAGTGCAGAGCGCTGCTGCTAATATCTGCCGCGCTTTTTAGCAGGAAGCGCTACTGCTAACTTTATACCCCTCGCTACTACTAGTTTTATTAGTTTCTGTTTTTTTTCTGCATATTTGTTTTGTATTTGAATAGGATTTATACAATAATATTTAGCATATCATACACATACAAACATAATCGTATCATATACATACAAATAGTCTCATCAAATCATGTCATCATCATAATCACTGTCCAACACAAAGTGGTCTCTCGTCATCATCTCGAAAATAGCGATATAAGTCTCGATTACTTGCAACTACATCATCATCTATCTAAACAATGATATACGCGAGAAGAGCTATCACTATGAGTGAGAGCGGGACTATGCAGTACATGAGTTCATATCCCTCTCTCGCATTAGCGTGAACCTAAACTAACTACTGGCTGTCGCTCGGAAACTGGAAATTGGTACACCTGGGCCTGACACTCTGGCCACTCGTCGTATACTCTTGGCGTAGCACTTCTTTGCCATCGATGATCTATGCACCTACATCGTCACATGAGTTGATGATATGCAACATATATAGTTGAGCAACAGAAAAAGACAGACTTGGCAAAAATAGAAGCAACATATCATAAGCATAAATAACAAAGTTCATCGTACGAGATTGGATTGGATTTGATTGGAATCATCATCATTTTATTTGATTCATTGGTTGATTGAAGATAATAACTGGGGTAGGATCCGTCCTTGGTGATTGCTATTGATTAGTTAGTACCTATACATGTACTCAACAAAAAAAGTTAGTACCTATACGTGTACTACTTGTATTCTATGTATGTATTTCTTTTTTGCGAATACGCAAAGCTTGCATATCATCATTCATTAAAACAAGTTACAGGGAATTGGGGTAGGAGCACTAGAGCACTACGTACACAATAGGAATGGCGAAGATCCTAGTGCGAGCATCAGAGAAAATGGGTATGCTCGGCCCCAAACAGTCCGCAGAGACTACTGTGTAATAGTGGCAAGACAGGTGGCCCGCCTTGGCCCAAGAACATGCTTCCTCCTTGATGTCATGGAGAAGCCGTGAGGTGAAAGGGGTGGTGCCGTCGAAGACGCAAGAAATCCCCATGCTTCTAGATGAGCCAGGCTACCACGAGTATGAGCAAGGCGATCCCTTTCCGGTGAGCCGCCGGTGCCCTAGATGTCGTGACGTGCCACCAGTCCAAAAAACGCTCATTGGGCGCCGGGGCTAGTGCCTGGGGGGTAGCACCATCTGAAGCATGACTGCCACACCTGGCGCGAGAATGGGCAACCGACGAGGAGGTGCTCCATGGTCTGAGCTTCCTGATCGCAGAATGGACACATGGCATGGTGCGGGAGACCATGCCGAGCTAGACGAGCAGCGGTCCAACATCTGTCTTGGAGCGCAAGCCAGGCGAAGAACTTGGCACGGAGGGGCGCCCAGCTCCGCCATGTGAGTTGCCAGTGTGGCGCGCGTATAGACCCGACGAAAAGGGCCGCGTAGCATGATTTCATGGAGTAGGTCTTGCTCTCAGTCCAACGCCAGCGGAGGCGGTCTGGCTGATCCGAGAGGGCGATGTGCTGAAGGCGGCGCCAAAGCTCAATGTATTCCACCATGGCCTGACGATGACATGTACCTAGGGTAGGGTCCTAGGCCTAACCTACATGCCCTACCCAAGGACACTACGCCAGAGGCCAAGACCTACAAAGATAGAAAGAAGATACCGACTGGAATCACTACTAGGGAAAACCCTAGCAGTAGCACGGGTATTTTGCCTATCAGTAGCGCGGGGTGCCGCGCTACTGATAAGGCGCTACAACTAACATATAGCAGTAGCCACGCTACTACTATACATGGCTAGCAGTAGCGATCTTTAGTGCAGAGCGCTGCTGCTAATATCTGCAGCGCTTTTTAGCAGGAAGCGCTACTGCTAACTTTATACCCCTCGCTACTACTAGTTTTATTAGTTTCTGTTTTTTTTCTGCATATTTGTTTTGTATTTAAATAGGCTTTATACAATAATATTTAGAATATCATACACATACAAATATAATCATATCATATACATACAAATAGTCTCATCAAATCATGTCATCATCATAATCACCATCCAACACAAAGTGGTCTCTCGTCATCATCTCGAAAATAGCGATACAAGTCTCGATTACTTGCAACTACATCGTCATCTATCTAAACAATAATATACGCGAGAAGAGCTATCACTATGAGTGAGAGCGGAACTATGCAGTACATGAGTTCATATCCCTCTCTCGCATTAGCGTGAACCTAAACTAACTACTGGCTGTCGCTCGGAAACTGAAAATTGGTACACCTGGGCCTGACACTCTGGCCACTCGTCGTATACTCTTGATGTAGCACTTCTTCGCCATCGATGATCTATGCACCTGCATCGTCACATGAGTTGATGATATGCAACTGTGACGCCCGGATAATTAAGCTACAGTAATCCCACGGTAACGATGCCACGTCACCTCGGTTATGGTTGCTAATCTCGCGTTAGGTTGAAACCGATTCTAATTCAAAATTCAAATCAAGCAAACAATAAAAGATTTCAAATATTAAAACTAAAATGTTCGAAGTGAACCAAATATTGCATAGGTAATTGTGGTGGAGAAACCAAACTTTGATAAAGTGTTTACAAGCTCTAAAATAAATAAAACAGTAGCTGAAACAATTAAATAAATGCCTTTCTTAATTTATAGACTATTAAACTATTTTAGTTAGGTGTGGACATTTTGTTGCAGTGGTATAACTAGTCACACTAATTTAGGTGATTTGTATATATTTTGTAAAATAAATAAATAAATAAAGGAAGACAACTCCCCCCCCCCCTGACTGGGCCTTGGCCCATTTGACCGTGTGGCCGAGACGGCCAGGCCGGCCCACTCCCCTACACGCTCCCCCGCTCGGCCTATATGGCCCCTTCCCCGAACTGGAAACCCTAGCCCGGTCGCCCCTCGATTCCCCACTCCCCCCTCGATCTCACCCCCCCCCCCCCCCCTCTCTCCCCCCCCTCCCCCCCCCCTCTCCCCCCCCCCCCCCCTCTCTCCCCCCCCTCCCCCCCCCCTCTCCCCCCCCCCCCCCCTCTCTCCCCCCCCTCCCCCCCCCCTCTCCCCCCCCCCCCCCCTCTCTCCCCCCCCTCCCCCCCCCCTCTCCCCCCCCCCCCCCCTCTCTCCCCCCCCTCCCCCCCCCCTCTCCCCCCCCCCCCCCCTCTCTCCCCCCCCTCCCCCCCCCCTCTCCCCCCCCCCCCCCCTCTCTCCCCCCCCTCCCCCCCCCCTCTCCCCCCCCCCCCCCCTCTCTCCCCCCCCTCCCCCCCCCCTCTCCCCCCCCCCCCCCCTCTCTCCCCCCCCTCCCCCCCCCCTCTCCCCCCCCCCCCCCCTCTCTCCCCCCCCTCCCCCCCCCCTCTCCCCCCCCCCCCCCCTCTCTCCCCCCCCTCCCCCCCCCCTCTCCCCCCCCCCCCCCCTCTCTCCCCCCCCTCCCCCCCCCCTCTCCCCCCCCCCCCCCCTCTCTCCCCCCCCTCCCCCCCCCCTCTCCCCCCCCCCCCCCCTCTCTCCCCCCCCTCCCCCCCCCCTCTCCCCCCCCCCCCCCCTCTCTCCCCCCCCTCCCCCCCCCCTCTCCCCCCCCCCCCCCCTCTCTCCCCCCCCTCCCCCCCCCCTCTCCCCCCCCCCCCCCCCGCGCGGATCCCGTCGGTGGCAACCGCCGCCGCCGACGCCTTGCATCCGCCCCGCCGCCGGACCTCACCGGACGTCATCGCCCCTCTCCTTCGCCCATTCGTTCCAGATCGGGACCATGCCTCCCCGACGGCGCGACGTTGCTGGATCACCGAGGCCACCTCGCCCCGCCGTACCCGACCGCGGTCGTCGCTGCTTCCGGTGAGCCGCCCCGCGCCGTCGCCACCAACGGGCCCCCCTTGCTGGCCCGCATCATTCTAGATCGAGGAAACCGCCTCGACCTCGCCGCCGGACACCGCTCGTCGGAGCCGCTCCGCGTCGCCTCGCCTCCTCACCTCTCCCTCGTCGGCTTCATCGAGCCTCACCGACCCGTTCGACTACAATGGAGGTGGGCCCCATCCTCCATCCTCTCTCTCCCTCGCGCATCGGCCGCGCCCTAAGGCCGCGCGCCCGGCAACCCGCACCGTGTGCCCCCGTGCCATGCGCGTTGTGGCCACACATGAAGCCCCACGCCCCGCCACGTCCTTGGTCACCGGCAGCCGCGCTCGTCACTACCTGCCTCGCCCAGTTCGGGGGCTGACCGCGCCCAACGCGCGCCTAACCACGTAGGCCTGAGCTTTCGCGTCTGCAACGGCGACACCCCGCATGCCCCTGCCCCTTGCCCTGCTCCTGCTCCTTGTCGCCTTTTCCCAACCGTGCCCGTGCTTCCTCTGGTCGGTGTCGTGGCCGCCGGCGCGCCTCTGTGTGCGCTGGTGCATGTGCACGTCGGTCGCTGGTGGTTGGCTTAAGCCACTGTCATGTGCCCCCCTCACTAATTAGCCTGCTTAGGTTAGCTAAAAATTGATTGAGTTAATAAAAAAAACCACTGTGCCACTGGACAACGGGGCCCACCCCCTTGAACGTTTAAAAAAAACTAGAATTAAAAAGGATTAGAAATAATAATAATAATAATGATGAATTTAAGTAATTAATTAATTAAGTTAATTAAGTTAATTAATCCTATTTAATTAATCTAATTAACCTGTTAGTTTAATTAAACAGTAGTTAGTTTAACCTAAACCCTAATCAACCTAACAGTGTATGACAGGTGGGTCCCACTGGACCCACACATCAGTTTGACCAGTCAACACCTCTGTTGACTGCTGATGTCATGCTGACGTCATGATGACATCAGCATGCACTGTTCTGGATAATGTTGAATTAAAATAATTAAATAAATTCTAAAAATGATTTAAAACTTTAGAAAATCATATAAAATAAACCGTAGCTCGGATGGAAAAACCTTGTACATGAAAGTTGCTCAGAACAACGAGACGATTCCGGATACGCAACCCGTTCGTCCGCTACACCCCTCTAACCTATCGAACTCGCAACTTTCCCCCTCCGGCTCCTCTGCCCGAAAACACGAAACACCGGGGATATTTTCCCGGATGTTTCCCCCTTCACCGGTATCGCCTATCCCTACGTTAGGTCACCCCTAGCACAACGTATTGCCGCATCTTGCTTTGTGTTACATTTGATTGCTCTGTTATTTATTGTGTTCCCCCTCCGTTACTCCTTTCCGGTAGACTCCGAGACCGATGCTGATGCCCCTGTGGTCGACTACGTCACCGACGACCCCTCCTTGTCTGAGCAACCAGGCAAGCCCCCCTTTGATCACCAGATATCGCCTACTCTTCTCTATACTGCTTGCATTAGAGTAGTGTAGCATGTTACTGCTTTCAGTTAATCCTATACTGCTGCATAGCCTGTCCTTGCTACTACTGTTGTTACCTTTACCTGCTATCCTATTGCTTAGTATAGGATGCTAGTGTTCCATCAGTGGCCCTACACTCTTGTCCGTCTGCCATGCTATACTACTGGGTTGTGATCACTTCGGGAGGTGATCACGGGCATATACTATATACTTTACACTATTACATTACCTGTGATACTGTTCGGAGATGGGGGCTGAAAGGACAGGTGGCTCCATCCCGATAGAGGTCGGCCTGGGTTCCCGACGGCCCCCGACTGTTACTTTATGGCGGAGCGACAGGGCAGGTTGAGACCACCTAGGAGAGAGGTGGGCCTAGCCCCGGTCGGCGTTCGCGGATACTTAACACGCTTAACGAGATCTTGGTATTTGATCTGAGTCTGGCCATTTGGTCTATATGCACTAACCATCTACGCGGGAGTAGTTATGGGTATCCCGACGTCGTGGTATCAGCCGAAGCACTTCGTGACGTCAGCGACTGAGTGGTGCGCGCCGGATTGGACTGGAACGCCTGTTAGGCTAGGTCTGCTTCCGGCCGCGTACGCAACGTGTAGGTGTGCTAAGGGCGATGGGCCCAGACCCCTGTGCGCTTAGGTTTAGACCGGCGTGCTGACCTCTCTGTTGAGCCTAGGTGGGGCTGCGACGTGTTGATCTTCCGCGGCCGGGCATGACCCAGGAAAGTGTGTCCGGCCAAATGGGATCAAGCGTGTTGGGTTATGTGGTGCACCCCTGCAGGGAAGTTAATCTATTCGAATAGCCGTGATCTTCGGTAACAAGACGACTTGGAGTTGTACCTTGACCTTATGACAACTAGAACCGGATACTTAATAAAACACACCATTTCAAGTGCCAGATACAACCCGGTGGTCGCTCTCTCTCAGGGTTACGAGGAGGGGATCGCCGGGTAGGATTATTGCTATGTGATGCTACTTTGAGGACTTCAGTCTACTCTCTTCTACATGTTGCAAGACGGAGGCTGCCAGAAGCGTAGTCTTCGACAGGATTAGCTATCCCCCTCTTATTCTGGCATTCTGCAGTTCAGTCCACTTATATGGCCCTTTACACATATATCCATGCATATGTAGTGTAGCTCCTTGCTTGCGAGTACTTTGGATGAGTACTCACGGTTGCCTTGTCCCCCCCTTTTCCCCCTTTCTTTACCCGGTTGCTGCGACCAGACGATGGAGCCCAGGAGCCAGACGCCACCGTCAATGATGACTACTACACTGGAGGCGCCTACTACTACGTGCAGCCCGCTGACGACGACCGGGAGTAGTTTAGGAGGATCCCAGGCAGGAGGCCTGCGCCTCTTTCGATCTGTATCCCAGTTTGTGCTAGCCATCTTATGGCGACTTGTTTAACTTATGTCTGTACTCAGATATTGTTGCTTCCGCTGACTCGTCTATGATCGAGCACTTGTATTCGAGCCCTCGAGGCCCCCTGGCTTGTATTATGATGCTTGTATGACTTATTTATGTTTTAGAGTTGTGTTGTGATATCTTCCCGTGAGTCCCTGATCTTGATCATACACATTTGCGTGCATGATTAGTGTACGATTGAATCGGGGGCGTCACAAGTTGGTATCAGAGCCGACTGCCTGTAGGATTCCCCCTTCCAACTCCTTGGCCAAAGTCGAGTCTAGACTTTACAAAACTTTTACTAACATGGCTGTGCAGCCCATGGGCCCACGTCGCCATTGGGTGGTATTAGGATCTTTTACTCCTCGCCTATACTCTGGGACTCTGAGCTCTCTTCTATTCGGTTTAAATGATTTTGCTAAAAACAAAACTAACTTTAGATTCTCGATAATACTTTCTCCCGGAGAGCCCCTCACTTCAGATGATCGCCTGCTGCACTAGAAGATTCCGAAGTTACTCTACGATGTTCTCTCGAGTCTTTGTGCCATCGCATTTGCGATTTCCTTCCACCGTCAACCCCTATGAAAAACTGCTTACACTTGCCATTCATACGATCATTCCCCGTTGATCTTGTTATTACAAGATGTCCCGAAATACTCTTTGTTGTTCCAAAAATCCTTTGAGCTTACTACCTTGCAGTTCTTTACCACATGAATATCCCTATTGAAAATTCCTCGCACTTTGAGTATCTGTTCATCTCCAGTTGTTCATATGCTTCATAATATACTCTGAAATACTATCCGACCTTTTGAGCATCCTCTTCAAACTATTGCTCGGCAAATACTTGTATGCTTACATTATGGATGCTCCCATATCACTAGCAATATTCACTAGTATCTTTTGACACCATCATTTTGATCCTTTGATTCAGCATGTGTGCGAATGCACACAATCATCTATCAACCCTTCTAAATTATCTTTCCGGCTCAGACGTCATTTTGAACATGAGCTGGTTCTCGACCAAACTATTTGTCGTCAATTTTGCCTCTGGTCTATCTAACTTATCCATCCTTGATCAGAGCGTCTGCTTCTGATCCTTTGTTTTGGAAATCATAATTCCTTTGTTAGCTAAGCATCGAATTATTCCAATGTTCTATAATATGATGCCCGTGCATTCTTTCTGGAGTACCGATACTCACATCAGCTCCATTGCGGATCGCCCGATCCATTGTTGGATTTCATCCGACATCGTCCTTCATATTCAATCACTTTGGAAGTTCTTTCTCCATTGGTAAATCCTACCCTCTGATTGACCAACCATGCTCTGCTTTCGAGCTGGTGGTATTTACTATTGAAGCTTGTGGTATATGTTTCCATGATACCCTGACGGGTTGAACCTATGCCTTCCTTTATATGTGTGAACTCGGAGGTTTTCACGAGTCATACTCATCTGGTATTTCACCAGGTAAAACTTTCAACACTAATGCCTTTATCAAAGCGAGAAGTGAATGGAAGGTTATACATTGAAGAAGTGGGAGTCGACCTTGAACTTTGTGTTCATGCCCATGGACACGAT
>LR880970.1:3408794-3422386 GCA_904067115.1 Aegilops sharonensis | reverse complement strand
TCTCCATTGGTAAATCCTACCCTCTGATTGACCAACCATGCTCTGCTTTCGAGCTGGTGGTATTTACTATTGAAGCTTGTGGTATATGTTTCCATGATACCCTGACGGGTTGAACCTATGCCTTCCTTTATATGTGTGAACTCGGAGGTTTTCACGAGTCATACTCATCTGGTATTTCACCAGGTAAAACTTTCAACACTAATGCCTTTATCAAAGCGAGAAGTGAATGGAAGGTTATACATTGAAGAAGTGGGAGTCGACCTTGAACTTTGTGTTCATGCCCATGGACACGGTGTAGATCCTATCATGGAAACTTCTTGTAATAATAACTATTTTCTTGATAAATATCATCTGGTATCTGTGAATTGATCCTTCGCAACCGTGGTTCCGACCATGTTTGTTCTCCCTTGATTCTATTTCTCAGACAGTTAGAGTACTTGTCTTCTGCAGAGCATTACCCCAGTCCAACCTCTACTTTGATCTGTCATTGAGTATTACCCCCCTGGTATCTCGAGATTATCATGGAACTGCATCACTTCTTATGAGTTCTTCATCAAGTGCTACCTTCCCACTGATTCCAATTTTTTCATGGGCTCTGAGTTATTAAACACTCAAAGACACCGATAACTGAACCGAGTCCGCACTACGGTTCAACAACTCTTAGTAATCTTCTTTAAGTACGAGTTTGTACCCGATCATGTCATTCCTAGCCTGATCGACTATATCCCTGTCGTGCTAAATTTTAAGTGTGCTACCTGGTCCTTCTTCCCGGAGCACCAAAATTTTCGAGGATGAGCTAAGCTTACGTCGATCTTCCTCGTCATATCAGTTCGCCTTGAACAACAATCCTGATTTCAAGTTTGTGTCCTACCCATGGTTCCAATAACCTTCCGCTACCTCATTCCTTTGACTTAATGTCGTCGCTGATTGATTACATCTTCATGGAATCTCTCGACAAATGTGTCGTGATCATCATGACCGTTCTAAGCTCTTCTAGGATATCATCTGAACTCATGATGACGAATACCTTCCTTTCCCCTTGTTGATTTGTGTTATCCTTGCCAACATTATTGCCTTCCCTCCGAGGCAAACTTGCTCATGTTTTGTGTTATACCTTGAGTTCCTTGCTACCCAGCATTGTTCTTCTTTACCTTGGAGTATTACCACCTTTTATGTCAAGAATGTCATGGGAATTTCACCACCTCTTAAGAATTCTTGGTATAGTGATACTTCTCACTATCACCATTCTTTCTTGGTCCTCGTGTTGATTCCAACTTGGGTACCAACAAGTGAACGGTGATGTTTGGATTCCGCACTTCTAGCAACCCTATTTCTGTGAAGTTAATGGTCGGCCGTTTATTCTTAGACTATTGATTATTGAATCACCAATCTGACATTGGTCGTGCAACCCAACCCATATTTCGGGCGCACCTTTTCAACCAATGTTTAATTGTGTATGTTTTCCTCGAGCATACATCATTATACCATTTGATCCGACAAATGTTATCTCCTTGTTCACATAATTGTGGAAATCCATCTTGTCGGAAATTTTGATGAATTGTCGCCGAGTCCCTCAGTCACCTCCTTGTCCTCTCCTTGATTTAGTGATGAACTCTTGTTTCGGAACTCGCTTCCATAGTTCAATTCCCGAGAATCTTATGCTGTCATCTCGACAATTTGTGTTGCACCTTTCTTCTCAGGCATCCCGAGTCTGAGTTATCTTAACACCAATCATATCTGAATCTCGGCCAGATATGACGGTTGGGACATATTTCCAAGAGTTGTAACATTGATCTCTACGTGACCCGGTAAGGTGGTGTCTTTGCTTAGCACCCTTGGCCAGAGTACCTATTGTTATAGTTTCCTTTTTAGCAATGTTAACCATTCTTCCAAGAGGAAATTAAAAGACTTATTCTATAAGCTGTTCTGATGAATCCATTGAGTATCTAAAGTCCGACCTTTGCTTGAAGACCATGTCAATGCTATCTCGAAGCATGTCTGTGGTACTCCGATTTTCAACAAGAACATTTGAAGCCCAATGCTAAATGTTTCTTGCTCAATTATCCAAACACCGGTGTATGGGTAATGTCATGAAAATTCTCTCCCCTACCTAAAGAGTTTTGTACATTATATCCTGTCATGGATATCATGCTCTGCTTATCCTTGGGAAGGATATACCCCTGAAATATGTGTTTAAACACAATTTCCTTTCCATTGTTCTGTTTAATCCGAGAATCTCATTTTCCTTTCCATTGGTTTGCTTAAACCCTTCTTGTGATCTATATGTAAAACACCTTGGTGTACAAACCGTGTCTGTAAGACCCTGTTTCTATTGTTGATGACATTCCGGTAATCACGGATGGATGAGGACTTTGCCTATTGGTCCGCCTCGTTCAACGAGCAGGAAAATGGTTCTCTTCGTCCCTCGCCTTTGGTATCGATGTTGTTGTCGACATAACTGGCAGGCTACCCTCTGACATGCCTTGCTATCGTGACCGTGCAAGATGACAGCCCCCTTCCTACCTTTAACCAACATGGTGGGCCCATAACCCACAGTTCCCAGGATCGAAACCTGACTCTCCTGTACACCCCTGTTTCTAAAGTTATTCCTCACGCCTGGCTTCGTATTTAATTCACGGACCACCTTCCTAGTGCTCTATTCTGGTATCAGACGCAATACTTACTCTCGCTGCTCTAAACCCCCTTTCTTACTCTGGTTCAGACTTGAGCAACTATCTACCCGCTTGGAACCTCTTACTGTACCTTCATACCTTACTCTAGATGTATTTTATATGTTCAAATCGAGACATACTCTTATGCTCCTTCATGGGTTAACCCCCAGATTGTTTCCCTCATCAGCATTTTGACGTAGCCGAGCTGCCCCTTACCTATTCGTAAGTACGTTGGAGTTCCCGAAGAAAAGGACGACTTCACCATGATGACCTGAAGCAGAGAAATGAAGACGTCAATGTAATGGATCGACCTGTCCGAGAAGAGCAACCAAGACCAAGAAGATCCGTTAGAATTTCGTAACCAAATCCCTTCCCCCCTACACTACCTCTTAAATCTCGGGACGAGATTTCTTGTAGTGGAGGAGAATTGTGATGCCCAGATAATTAAGCTACAGTAATCCCACGGTAACGATGCCATTTCACCTCGGTTATGGTTGCTAATCTCGCGTTAGGTTGAAACCGATTCTAATTCAAAATTCAAATCAAGCAAACAATAAAAGTTTTCAAATATTAAAACTAAAATGTTCGAAGTGAACCAAATATTGCATAGGTAATTGTGGTGGAGAAACCAAACTTTTATAAAGTGTTTACAAGCTCTAAAATAAATAAAACAGTAGCTTAAACAATTAAATAAATGCCTTTCTTAATTTATAGACTATTAAACTATTTTAGTTAGGTGTGGACATTTTGTGGCAGTGGTATAACTAGTCACACTAATTTAGGTGATTTGTATATATTTTGTAAAACAAAAAAATAAATAAAGGAAGACAACTCCCCCCCTGACTGGGCCTTGGCCCAGTTGACCGTGTGGCCGAGACGGCCAGGCCGGCCCACTCCCCTACACGCTCCCCCGCTCGGCCTATATGGCCCCTTCCCCGAACCGGAAACCCTAGCCCGGTTGCCCCTCTATTCCCCACGCCCCCCCTCGATCTCACCCACCTCTCTCTCCCTCCCCCCGCCCGCGCGGATCCCGTCGGTGGCAACCGCCGCCGCCGACGCCTTGCACCCGCGCCGCCGCCGGACCTCACCGGACGTCATCGCCCCTCTCCTTCGCCCATTCGTTCCAGATCGGGACCATGCCTCCCCGACGGCGCGACGTCGCCGGATCACTGAGGCCACCTCGCCCCGCCGTACCCGGCCGCGGTCGTCGCTGCTTCCGGCGAGCCGCCCCGCGTCGTCGCCACCAACGGGCCCCCCTTGCTGGCCCGCATCGTTCTAGATCGAGGCAACCGCCTCGACCTCGCCGCCGGACACCGCTCGTCGGAGCCGCTCCGCGTAGCCTCGCCTCCTCACCTCTCCCTCGTCGGCTTCATCAAGCCTCACCGACCCGTTCGACTACAACGGAGGTAGGCCCCATCCTCCATCCTCTCTCTCCCTCGCACATCGGCCGCGCCCGAAGGCCGCGCGCCCGGCAACCCGCACCGTGTGCCCTCGTGCCATGCGTGTTGTGGCCACACATGAAGCCCTACGCCCCGCCACGTCCTTGGTCGCCGGCAGCCGCGCCCGTCACTGCCGGCCTCGCCTAGTTCGGGGGCTGACCGTGCCCGACGCGCGCCTAACCACGTAGGCCTAAGCTTTCGCGTCTGCAACGGCGACACCCCGCATGCCCCTGCCCCTTGCCCTGCTCCTGCTCCTTGTCGCCTTTTCCCAACCGTGCCTGTGTTTCCTCTGGTCGGTGTCGTGGCCGCCGGCGCGCCTCTGTGTGCGCTGGTGCATGTGCACGTCGGTCGCTGGTGGTTGGCTTAAGCCACTGTCATGTGCCCCCCCCCCCCCTCACTAATTAGCCTGCTTAGGTTAGCTAAAAATTGATTGAGTTAATAAAAAAAAACCACTGTGCCACTGGACAACGGGGCCCACCCCCTTGAACGTTTAAAAAAAACTAGAATTAAAAAGGATTATAAAAAATAATAATAATAAAAATGAATTTAATTAATTAATTAATTAATTAAGTAAGTTAATTAATCCTATTTAATTAATCTAATTAACCTGTTAGTTTAATTAAACAGTAGTTAGTTTAACCTAAACCCTAATCAACCTAACAGTGTATGACAGGTGGGTCCCACTGGACCCACACATCAGTTTGACCAGTCAACACCTCTGTTGACTGCTGATGTCATGCTGACGTCATGATGACGCCAGCGTGCACTGTTCTGGATAATGTTGAATTAAAATAATTAAATAAATTCTAAAAATGATTTAAAACTTTAGAAAATCATATAAAATAAACCGTAGCTCGGATGGAAAAACCTTGTACATGAAAGTTGCTCAGAACAACGAGACGATTCCGGATACGTAACCCGTTTGTCCGCCACACCCCACTAACCTATCGAACTCGCAGCTTTCCCCCTCCGGCTCCTCTGCCCGAAAACATGAAACACCAGGGATATTTTCCCGGACGTTTCCCCCTTCACCGGTATCGCCTATCCCTACGTTAGGTCACCCCTAGCACAACGTATTGCCGCATCTTGCTTTGTGTTACATTTGATTGCTCTGTTATTTATTGTGTTCCCCCTCCGTTACTCCTTTCCGGTAGACTCCGAGACCGATGCTGATGCCCCTGTGGTCCACTACGTCACCGACGACCCCTCCTTGTCTGAGCAACCAGGCAAGCCCCCCCTTTGATCACCAGATATCGCCTACTCTTCTCTATACTGCTTGCATTAGAGTAGTGTAGCATGTTACTGCTTTCAGTTAATCCTATACTGCTGCATAGCCTGTCCTTGCTACTACTGTTGTTACCTTTACCTGCTATCCTATTGCTTAGTATAGGATGCTAGTGTTCCATCAGTGGCCCTACACTCTTGTCCGTCTGCCATGCTATACTACTGGGCTGTGATCACTTCGGGAGGTGATCACGGGCATATACTATATACTTTACACTATTACATTACCTGTGATACTGTTCGGAGATGGGGGCTGAAAGGACAGGTGGCTCCATCCCGGTAGAGGTGGGCCTGGGTTCCCGACGGCCCCCGACTGTTACTTTATGGCGGAGCGACAGGGCAGGTTGAGACCACCTAGGAGAGAGGTGGGCCTAGCCCTGGTCGGCGTTCTCGGATACTTAACACGCTTAACGAGATCTTGGTATTTGATCTGAGTCTGGCCATTTGGTCTATACGCACTAACCATCTACGCGGGAGTAGTTATGGGTATCCCGACGTCATGGTATCAGCCGAAGCACCTCGTGACGTCAGCGACTGAGTGGCGCGTGCCGGATTGGACTGGAACGCCTGTTAGGCTAGGTCTGCTTCCGGCCGCGTACGCAATGTGCAGGTGTGCTAAGGGCGATGGGCCCAGACCCCTGTGCGCTTAGGTTTAGACCGGCGTGCTGACCTCTCTGTTGAGCCTAGGTGGGGCTGTGACGTGTTGATCTTCCGCGGCCGGGCATGACCCAGGAAAGTGTGTCCGGCCAAATGGGATCAAGCGTGTTGGGTTATGTGGTGCACCCCTGCAGGGAAGTTAATCTATTCGAATAGCCGTGATCTTCGGTAACAGGACGACTTGGAGTTGTAACTTGACCTTATGACAACTAGAACCGGATACTTAATAAAACACACCCTTTTAAGTGCCAGATACAACCCGTGGTCGCTCTCTCTCAGGGTTACGAGGAGGGGATCGCCGGGTAGGATTATTGCTATGTGATGCTACTTTGAGGACTTCAGTCTACTCTCTTCTACATGTTGCAAGACGGAGGCTGCCAGAAGCGTAGTCTTCGACAGGATTAGCTATCCCCCTCTTATTCTGGCATTCTGCAGTTCAGTCCACTGATATGGCCCTTTACACATATATCCATGCATATGTAGTGTAGCTCCTTGCTTGCGAGTACTTTGGATGAGTACTCACGGTTGCCTTGTTCCCCCCTTTTCCCCCTTTATTTACCCGGTTGCTGCGACCAGACGATGGAGCCCAGGAGCCAGACGCCACCGTCGATGACGACTACTACACTGGAGGCGCCTACTACTACGTGCAGCCCGCTGACGACGACCAGGAGTAGTTTAGGAGGATCCCAGGCAGGAGGCCTGCGCCTCTTTCGATCTGTATCCCAGTTTGTGCTAGCCATCTTATGGAGACTTGTTTAACTTATGTCTGTACTCAGATATTGTTGCTTCCGCTGACTCGTCTATGATCGAGCACTTGTATTCGAGCCCTCGAGGCCCCCTGGCTTGTATTATGATGCTTGTATGACTTATTTATGTTTTAGAGTTGTGTTGTGATATCTTCCCGTGAGTCCCTGATCTTGATCGTACACATTTGCGTGCATGATTAGTGTACGATTGAATCGGGGGCGTCACAGCAACATATATAGTTGAGCAACAGAAAGAGACAGACTTGGCAAAAATAGAAGCAACATATCATAAGCATAAATAAGAAAGTTCATCGTACGAGATTGGATTGGATTTGATTGGAATCATCATCATTTTATTTGATTCATTGGTTGATTGAAGATAATAACTGGGGTAGGATCCGTCCTTGGTGATTGCTATTGATTAGTTAGTACCTATACATGTACTCAACAAAAAAAGTTAGTACCTATACGTGTACTCCTTGTATTCTACATACGTATTTCTTTTTTGCGAATACGCAAAGCTTGCATATTATCATTCATTAAAAAAAGTTACATGGAATTGGGGTAGGAGCACTAGAGCACTACGTACACAATAGGAATGGCGAAGATCCTAGTGCGAGCATCAGAGAAAATGGGTATGCTCGGCCCCAAGCAGTCCGCAGAGACTACAGTGTAATAGTGGCAAGACAGGTGGCCCGCCTTGGCCCAAGAACATGCTTCCTCCTTGATGTCATGGAGAAGCCGTGAGGTGGAAGGGGTGGTGCCGTCGAAGACGTAAGAAATCCCCATGCTTCTAGATGAGCCAGGCTACCACGAGTATGAGCAAGGTGATCCCTTTCCGGCGAGCCACAGGTGCCCTAGATGTCGTGACGTGCCACCAGTCCAAAAAACGCTCATTGGGCGCCGGGGCTAGTGCCTTGGGGGTAGCACCATCTGAAGCATGACTGCCACACCTGGCGCGAGAATGGGCAACCGACGAGGAGGTGCTCCATGGTCTCAGCTTCCTGATCGCAGAATAGACACATGGCATGGTGCGGGAGACCATGCCGAGCTAGACGAGCAGCGGTCCAACATCTGTCTTGGAGCGCAAGCCAGGCGAAGAACTTGGCACGGAGGGGCGCGCAGCTCCGCCATGTGAGTTACCAGTGTGGCGTGCGTATAGACCTGACGAAAAGGGCCACGTAGCATGATTTCATGGAGTAGGTCTTGCTCTCAGTCCAACGCCAGCGGAGGCGGTCTGGCTGATCCGAGAGGGCGATGTGCTGAAGGCGGCGCCAAAGCTCGATGTATTCCACCATGGCCTAACGATGACATGTACCTAGGGTAGGGTCCTAGGCCTAACCTACATGCCCTACCAAAGGACACTATGCCAGAGGCCAAGACCTACAAAGATAGAAAGAAGATACCGACTGGAATCACTACTAGGGAAAACACTAGCAGTAGAACGGGTATTTTGCCTATCAGTAGCGCGGGGTGCCGCGCTACTGATAAGGCGCTACAACTAACATATAGCAGTAGCCACGCTACTACTATACATGGCTAGCAGTAGCGATCTTTAGTGCAGAGCGCTGCTGCTAATATCTACAGCCTTTTTAGCAGGAAGCGCTACTGCTAACTTTATACCCCTCGCTACTACTAGTTTTATTAGTTTCTGTTTTTTTCTGCATATTTGTTTTGTATTTAAATAGGCTTTATACAATAATATTTAGCATATCATACACATACAAATATAATCATATCATATACATACAAATAGTCTCATCAAATCATGTCATCATCATAATCACCATCCAACACAAAGTGGTCTCTCGTCATCATCTCGAAAATAGCGATACAAGTCTCGATTACTTGCAACTACATCGTCATCTATATAAACAATGATATACGCGAGAAGAGCTATCACTATGAGTGAGAGCGGAACTATGCAGTACATGAGTTCATATCCCTCTCTCGCATTAGCGTGAATCTAAACTAACTACTGGCTGTCGCTCGGAAACTGGAAATTGGTACACCTGGGCCTGACACTCTGGCCACTCCTCGTATACTCTTGGCGTAGCACTTCTTCGCCATCGATGATCTATGAACCTGCATCGTCACATGAGTTGATGATATGCAACATATATAGTTGAGCAACAGAAAGAGACAGACTTGGCAAAAATAGAAGCAACATATCTTAAGCATAAATAACAAAGTTCATCGTACGGGATTGGATTGGATTTGATTGGAATCATCATCATTTTATTTGATTCATTGGTTGATTGAAGATAATAACTAGAGTAGGATCCGTCCTTGGTGATTGCTATTGATTAGTTAGTACCTATACATGTACACAACAAAAAAAGTTAGTACCTATACGTGTACTCCTTGTATGCTACGTACGTATTTCTTTTTTTGCGAATACACAAAGCTTGCATATCATCATTCATTAAAAAAAGTTACAGGGAATGGGGGTAGGAGCACTAGAGCACTACGTACACAATAGGAATGGCGAAGATCCTAGTGCGAGCATCAGAGAAAATGGGTATGCTCGGCCCCAAACAGTCCGCAGAGACTACAGTGTAATAGTGGCAAGACAGGTGGCCCGCCTTGGCCCAAGAACATGCTTCTTCCTTGATGTCATGGAGAAGCCGTGAGGTGGAAGGGGTGGTGCCGTCGAAGACGCAAGAAATCCCCATGCTTCTAGATGAGCCAGGCTACCACGAGTATGAGAGAGGCGATCCCTTTCCGGTGAGCCGCCGGTGCCCTAGATGTCGTGACGTGCTACCAGTCCAAAAAACGCTCATTGAGTGCCGGGGCTAGTGCCTGGGGGGTAGCACCATCTGAAGCATGACTGCCACACCTGGCGCGAGAATGGGCAACCGACGAGGAGGTGCTCCATGGTCTCACCTTCCTGATCGCAGAATAGACACATGGCATGGTGCGGGAGACCATGCCGAGCTAGACGAGCAGTGGTCCAACATCTGTCTTGGAGCGCAAGCCAGGCGAAGAACTTGGCACGGAGGGGCGCCCAGCTCCGCCATGTGAGTTGCCAGTGTGGCGCGCGTATAGACCCGACGAAAAGGGCCGCGTAGCATGATTTCATGGAGTAGGTCTTGCTCTCAGTCCAATGCCAGCGGAGGTGGTCTGGCTGATCCGAGAGGGCGATGTGCTGAAGGTGGCGCCAAAGCTCGATGTATTCCACCATGGCCTGACGATGACATGTACCTAGGGTAGGGTCCTAGGCCTAACCTACATGCCCTACCCAAGGACACTATGCCAGAGGCCAAGACCTACAAAGATAGAAAGAAGATACCGACTGGAATCACTACTAGGGAAAACCCTAGCAGTAGCACGGGTATTTTGCCTATCAGTAGCGCGGGGAGCCGCGCTACTGAGAAGGCGCTACAGCTAACATATAGCAGTAGCCACGCTACTACTATACATGGCTAGCAGTAGCGATCTTTAGCGCAGAGCGCTGCTGCTAATATCTGCAACGCTTTTTAGCAGGAAGCGCTACTGCTAACTTTATACCCCTCGCTACTACTAGTTTTATTAGTTTCTGTTTCTTTTTCTGCATATTTGTTTTGTATTTAAATAGGCTTTATACAATAATATTTAGCATATCATACACATACAAATATAATCATATCATATACATACAAATAGTCTCATCAAATCATGTCATCATCATAATCACCATCCAACACAAAGTGTTCTCTCGTCATCATCTCGAAAATAGCGATACAAGTCTCGATTACTTGCAACTACATCGTCATCTATCTAAACAATGATATACGCGAGAAGAGCTATCACTATGAGTGAGAGCGGAACTATGCAGTACATGAGTTCATATCCCTCTCTCGCATTAGCGTGAACCTAAACTTACTACTGGCTGTCGCTCGGAAACTGGAAATTGGTACACCTGGGCCTGACACTCTGGCCACTCCTCGTATACTCTTGGCGTAGCACTTCTTCGCCATCGATGATCTATGCACCTGCATCGTCACATGAGTTGATGATATGCAACATATATAGTTGAGCAACAGAAAGAGACAGACTTGGCAAAAATAGAAGCAACATATCTTAAGCATAAATAACAAAGTTCATCGTACGGGATTGGATTGGATTTGATTGGAATCATCATCATTTTATTTGATTCATTGGTTGCTTGAAGATAATAACTGGGGTAGGATCCGTCCTTGGTGATTGCTATTGATTAGTTAGTACCTATACATGTACTCAAAAAAAAGTTAGTACCTATACGTGTACTCCTTATATTGTACGTACGTATTTCTTTTTTGCGAATACGCAGAGCTTGCATATCATCATTCATTAAAAAAAGTTACAGGGAATTGGGGTAGGAGCACTAGAGCACTACGTACACAATAGGAATGGCGAAGATCCTAGTGCGAGCATCAGAGAAAATGGGTATGCTCGGCCCCAAACAGTCCGCAGAGACTACAATGTAATAGTGGCAAGACAGGTGGCCCGCCTTGGCCCAAGAACATGCTTCCTCCTTGATGTCATGGAGAAGCCGTGAGGTGGAAGGGGTGGTGCCGTCGAAGACGCAAGAAATCCCTATGCTTCTAGATGAGCCAGGCTACCACGAGTATGAGCGAGGCGATCCCTTTCCGGTGAGCCGCCGGTGCCCTAGATGTCGTGACGTGCCACCAGTCCAAAAAATGCTCATTGGGCGCCGGGGCTAGTGCCTGGGGGGTAGCACCATCTGAAGCATGACTGCCACACCTGGCGCGAGAATGGGAAACCGACGAGGAGGTGCTCCATGGTCTCAGCTTCCTAATCGCAGAATAGACACATGGCATGGTGCGGGAGACCATGCCGAGCTAGACGAGCAGCGGTCCAACATCTGTCTTGGAGCGCAAGCCAGGCGAAGAACTTGGCACGGAGGGGCGCCCAGCTCCGCCATGTGAGTTGCCAGTGTGGCGCCCGTATAGACCCGACGAAAAGGGCCGCGTAGCATGATTTCATGGAGTAGGTCTTGCTCTCAGTCCAACGCCAGCGGAGGCGGTCTGGCTGATCCGAGAGGGCGATGTGCTGAAGGCGGCGCCAAAGCTGGATGTATTCCACCTTGGCCTGACGATGACATGTACCTAGGGTAGGGTCCTAGGCCTAACCTACATGCCCTACCCAAGGACACTACGCCAGAGGCCAAGACCTACAAAGATAGAAAGAAGATACCGACTGGAATCACTACTAGGGAAAACCCTAGCAGTAGCACGGGTATTTTACCTATCAGTAGCGCGGGGTGCCGCGCTACTGATAAGGCGCTACAACTAACATATAGCAGTAGCCACGCTACTACTATACATGGCTAGCAGTAGCGATCTTTAGTGCAGAGCGCTGCTGCTAAAATCTGCAGCGCTTTTTAGCAGGAAGCGCTACTACTAACTTTATACCCCTCGCTACTACTAGTTTTATTAGTTTTTGTTTTTTTTCTGCATATTTGTTTTGTATTTGAATAGGCTTTATACAATAATATTTAGCATATCATACACATACAAATATAATTTTATCATATACATACAAATAGTCTCATCAAATCATGTCATCATCATAATCACCATCCAACACAAAGTGGTCTCTCGTCATCATCTCGAAAATAGTGATACAAGTCTCGATTACTTGCAACTACATCGTCATCTATCTAAACAATGATATACACGAGAAGAGCTATCACTATGAGTGAGAGCGGAACTATGCAGTACATGAGTTCATATCCCTCTCTCGCATTAGCGTGAACCTAAACTAACTACTGGCTGTCGCTCGGAAACTGGAAATTGGTACACCTGGGCCTGACACTCTGGCCACTCGTCGTATACTCTTGGCGTAGCACTTCTTCGCCATCGATGATCTATGCACCTGCATCGTCACATGAGTTGATGATATGCAACATATATAGTTGAGCAACAGAAAGAGACAGACTTGTCAAAAATAGAAGCAACATATCATAAGCATAAATAACAAAGTTCATCATACGGGATTGGATTGGATTTGATTGGAATCATCATCATTTCATTTGATTCATTGGTTGATTGAAGATAATAACTAGGGTAGGATCCGTCCTTGGTGATTGCTATTGATTAGTTAGTACCTATACATTTACTCAACAAAAAAAGTTAGTACCTATACGTGTACTCCTTGTATTCTACGTATGTATTTCTTTTTTGCGAATACGCAAAGCTTGCATATCATCATTCATTAAAAAAAGTTACAGGGAATTGGGGTAGGAGCACTAGAGCACTACGTACACAATAGGAATGGCGAAGATCCTAGTGCGAGCATCAGAAAAAATGGGTATGCTCGGCCCCAAACAGTCCGCAGAGACTACAGTGTAATAGTGGCAAGACATGTGGCCCGCCTTGGCCCAAGAACATGCTTCCTCCTTGATGTCATGGAGAAGCCGTGAGGTGGAAGGGGTGGTGCCGTCGAAGACGCAAGAAATCCCCATGCTTCTAGATGAGCCAAGCTACCACGAGTATGAGCAAGGCGATCCCTTTCCGGTGAGCCGCCGGTGCCCTAGATGTCGTGACGTGCCACCAGTCCAAAAAACGCTCATTGGGCGCCGGGGCTAGTGCCTGGGGGGGGGGGGGTAGCACCATCTGAAGCATGACTGCCACACCTGGCGCGAGAATGGGCAACCGACGAGGAGGTGCTGCATGGTCTCAGCTTCCTGATCGCAGAATAGACACATGGCATGGTGCGGGAGACCATGCCGAGCTAGACGAGCAGCGGTCCAACATCTGTCTTGGAGCGCAAGCCAGGCGAAGAACTTGGCACGGAGGGGCGCCCAGCTC
>LR880970.1:3384188-3402511 GCA_904067115.1 Aegilops sharonensis | reverse complement strand
AGCAGTAGCGATCTTTAGTGCAGAGCGCTGCTGCTAATATCTGCAGCGCTTTTTAGCAGGAAGCGCTACTGCTAACTTTATACCCCTCGCTACTACTAGTTTTATTAGTTTCTGTTTTTTTTCTGCATATTTGTTTTGTATTTGAATAGGCTTTATACAATAATATTTAGCATTTCATACACATACAAATATAATCATATCATATACATACAAATAGTCTCATCAAATCATGTCATCATCATAATCACCATCCAACACAAAGTGGTCTCTCGTCATCATCTCGAAAATAGCGATACAAGTCTCGATTACTTGCAACTACATCGTCATCTATCTAAACAATGATATACGCGAGAAGAGCTATCACTATGAGTGAGAGCGGAACTATGCAGTACATGAGTTTATATCCCTCTCTCGCATTAGCGTGAACCTAAACTAACTACTGGCTGTCGCTCGGAAACTGGAAATTGGTACACCTGGGCCTGACACTCTGGCCACTCGTCGTATACTCTTGGCGTAGCACTTCTTTGCCATCGATGATCTATGCACCTGCATCGTCACATGAGTTGATGATATGCAACATATATAGTTGAGCAACAGAAAGAGACAGACTTGGCAAAAATAGAAGCAACATATCATAAGCATAAATAACAAAGTTCATCGTATGGGATTGGATTGGATTTGATTGGAATCATCATCATTTTATTTGATTCATTGGTTGATTGAAGACAATAACTAGGGTAGGATCTGTCCTTGGTGATTTCTATTGATTAGTTAGTACCTATACATGTACTCAACAAAGAAAGTTAGTACCTATACGTGTACTCCTTGTATTCTACATACGTATTTCTTTTTTGTCATACAGAAAGTATGGACTTAACAGACACATTGTCATGTATCGACAATCACTCCAACATGTCGTGCCATCCATCCAAGTCAGGGAGATAGTCCCCGAGCTTAGTAAAAGGCTTCAGGTCGAGACGCTGAGAGGCTACGCGTGTTCGGACGTCTTCCCGCGACATTTGTCCTTCGTAGAACATCCCTGTTTTTTCGACGGCCTACTTCATGATGATTTGGGCAAGTTCACGCTGGATGTGATAGAACTTAGCTCGAATTCGATGATCCTTGATATCTCCTAAGTTATTTGCCCATTGCAGAATATGGGCATCGCCGGATCTAGGTGACATGCTGGTGATCTTGTCTGTACTCCAGCATGTGGGGTAGGACATAGAATCCATCATTAAGAGAATCACTCCGTTGCTGGATGCAGCAGAAGTCGGTCTTATGGCCGAAGGCGGGCCTGCCCTCCCTTCTCTTCTTGTCCTTGACCTCTCCACCCCGTGTGTCGTAGTAAAACATAGCACTGTCGAGAACAGACTTGATGTGGGTTTAATCCTTTTTGTTAATGTTCTTCGACGAGTCCAAGTAAAGAGCATGGGAGTATCGGGGGTAGAGGATGATGAGGACGGTGCGCCCGCCGCTGCGCAAAATAAGTACACCTCAAATTAATTAGCCTGCACCGTGAAAATGAATGATTGAAATCGAAGGAAGGATATCTGCGTGGATGACTTACAGGGGATGATAAGGCACGAGAATCGCCTCCTTGTCCTTATTGGCGAGCATGAAATTGATGATGTATTTCCTTGCGTATTGACGGTGCTCTGCGCAGACTCCCAAGAAGCCCTCGTGCATGAAGTACGGGTCAGCGACACAGATATGAGGTATCTGCTCAACCCCAATGAGGTAGTTCATGTGCAAGGCATAAAGGCGGACAAACGTAAAATCCAGCTTCTTCAAGTGAAACATGTCGAAGATGTAATCGAATCGAAGGAGGTACTTCTCCGCAGGGAATGTGTCGATGTACGACAATTGCCGCAGCATGTTAACCACGTAGAGTGGGTATCCTGGATTTTCCGAGGCGATGAGGCCTTTCTCTATCCGCAGCACATCGTCATGAAGTCTCCTTAGATCGCCGAATCTGGCCCCTAGCGCTGCTTTAGGTAGGATTAGTTCACCGAGGATATGCCATTTTGCCGCACCGGGGATATCTATACGGTCTCGAACCCGAGGCTGCTGAGGCGGCTGGATCATAGAAGCAGCTTTGTTGCCTTTCCTCGGTCTCTTCCTAGGCTTCTTTGCTACCAGAATGTTGTCCATAATACGTTCAGACTCTGGAGGCGGCAATTCAGGCACCGACTCATGAGGCTCAAACCCTAAGTAGGCGCCAATATTGAAATCTGTTGAGTGTCATCGTCATCCTCATCCTCATCTATGGCGACGTCACCAGCAACTAATGGAGCCTCTTCCTCACCCCATCCGCTATCACCCAGCACGACAGCCGACGCTAATTGGGTAGGTGGGGTGTTGATGTTCATACCTAACTGCGTGCTCGTGGGTGTGCTCCCGGCCGCCTCCAGACGAAGCAGACTCTTTGGCCAGAACAGGACCCACCCATTGCAATCACCAAGCCACCGCAGGGTCTCGTCGTCACCCCCCCTAGTACCAGAGGAGCCAAATTCTCGTGGCCCGGTTTGACACTGGCCACGAAAACCTTGAAGACGTCTGGGGGGATCGGCCGACCGTGGAACAATGGTTCCTTTGGCTCCATTATCGTCGCCTTCCCCACGTCCACCTTCTGGTCGCCGATGGTGTACAATATGGTGCACAGGGTTACATCGGCCTGCAAAGACATGTCTGTGATGTGAGACATCCGAAAGGCAACGGAAACGGGAAATTATACATTTATTGAAGAGGGCCGGTGTGACAGATACCGTGAGGGCGTCGAGCCCAGCCAAAGATGAAGCACCGCCGAGCACGTCCGGTGCCGGAGCTGGTGCCGGAGCAGGTGCGGGAGCCGACACGGGAGCAGGTGCTGGTGCTGGTGATGGTGCAACGCTAGTCGAGTTGCTCCCGAAGAAGTCAACAAGGGGAAAGTCCGCTGCATTTTTTTTCCTGGATTTTGCCTGCTCCAATTGAAAACGGCCGGAACCAAGACACTAGACATATCTGCAACCACCTGTTTTGCGGCAGCTACCGCTGTTGCGAATGTCTCAGATGATTTCTTCTCAACCGTGATGACCCACAAGTGTAGGGGATCTATCGTAGTCCTTTCGATAAGTAATTAAGAGTGTCGAACCCAACGAGGAGCAGAAGGAAATGACAAGCGGTTTTCAGTAAGGTATTCTCTGCAAGCACTGAAATTGTAGGTAACAGATAGTTTTGTGATAAGATAATTTGTAACGGGTAACAACCAATGAAAGTAAATAAAGTGCAGCAAGGTGGCCCAATCCTTTTTGTAGCTAAGGACAAGCCTGGACAAGTTCTTATAATGATAAAAGCGCTCCCGAGGACACATGGGAATTATCGTCAAGCTAGTTTTCATCACGCTCATATGATTCGCGTTCGTTGCTTTGATAATTTGATATGTGGGTGGACCGGTGCTTGGGTACTGCCCTTTCTTGGACAAGCATCCCACTTATGATTAACCCCTATTGCAAGCATCCGCAACTACAAAAGAAGTATTAGGGTAAACCTAACCATAGTATTAGGGTAAACCTAACCATAGTATTAGGGTAAACCTAACCATAGCATTATTTCCATTGCACACGGTATTAATAATTTTATCATTTGCGTTATTGAATGCAGCACACACGGTGCGTAGAAGAAACTGTGTGGCAAAGGTTGTCCATCATACACAGTTTTTTATGTGGTAAACGTTTGCCAGGTGGCCTAACACAAATAGTTTTCAAGAGGATGTCAGGTGTGACTCTTCATTAATCCAACACGGTTTATTCCTAGAAACTATGTGCATTGCCTGAGGTCATCGCCCACTGTGTGTTCTCAATAACTGTTTGCAATAGAAAAACCCAAATAGCAGGCTAATTATCCTATAAATAATCTATTTATTGATCTAATTAACATTTCATATTAAGCACACAATATATTTCATTTTCATAATTGAAATACATCATAGTACATCATCATATAGCTTCAACACTCAGCTACCCCATTACACAACTGCACCAGCACCAAGTTTCACGTGCAACATTTATAACCTTTTGAAATTAGCATCATAGATGGTACATAGACAAATGTATCCCATCTGGAAAACTGCTGAAGCAGAAGGCGAATATTGAGCCTTCATTGATGTTGAAGATCTTTGCAATTTTAGGCCAGTGCGTGTGGATGATTGATCGTCCATCCTTCGTCCTCTTCAGGAACACTTCAATATTGAATCATGGGTGTTGTATGAATACCTTCCTCGCCTCCTGGCCATACAAGTAGTTTGCGAGGTAATCATCAGTGAACTGCTTCGGAAAGGACTAAAAACAATGATGTGCATAAATACATTCTCTATATTGGAAATGGGGCAAAGGAATAAAAAAGGCAAGGTATAATAGTTAGTACCATCCTGTAGTGAACTGATGTCTTCTTCATTGTGTGGACAAAGACCTTGTTGTTTTTTGTCGTTAATTTCTTTATCCTAAAAATCTTTCTGAGTTTCTTGACTTGACTGATATTCCTGGACAATGCATTTTCCCATATGCAAAAAGGGTCGAACAGTGGGTCAAAACCTCTGACAGCAGGACCTACATGTGCAAGACCAAATTGTTTAAAACCTAAGTATTAGAATGGTTCCTGCAACTGCACAGTAATGTGCTATTAGACAAAGGACCATGCATGTGCAAACCTTGATTGTAAACCTCAGTGCTTCCCATTGTTTCCCTGCAACACATATAAAGTAGTTAGTGATCAGGTTAAGTGAGGGTTCGCATGCTATAAGTAAAATATGTTGATGAAAAATAAGCACATTGTAGATTCATCAGATTAATTCAAGCCACATGGAAAACCCATTTATCCAAACCAAGCATGATTAAGAACTAGGAGATATGGCAATTGTATATATTTCACATGTATTAAGTGCAACCAAATTCGATTATTCCTCACATGCACAACATACAAAATTCTACCCATGACAATTGGACATTGCATTGCAGAATTGAACCAAGCAGTTAACTAAAAACCACAACAAATGAACCAAACATGAGCACCACATTGCACAATATAACATACTCCTAATAGAATATCAGACAGTTAACCAAACCAAGTATGCTTAACAACTTGGAAATATAGCAATTGTATTTGTTTCTCATGTATTTAGTACAGCTAAATTCGATTTATTTCTCACATGGTATACAATAACATAATGCACCCACAACAATTGAACATCGCATTGCAGAATGGAACCAAACAGTTAACTAAACACCACAACAAATGAACCAAATGTTAACTGAGCACCACATTGCACAATGTATAACATACTAGAAGATCAAACAGTTAACCAAACCAAGCATGCTTGTCAACTTGGAAATATAGCAATTGTATTTGTTTCTCATGTATTTTATAAAGAAAAATTCGATTTATTTCTCACATGGAAGACAATACAAAATTGCACCCTGAAGAATTGAACATCACATTTGCAGAATTGAACCAAACAGTTAACTGAACACGACAACTAATTAACCAAACAGTTAATAAGTGAGCACCACATTGCACGACATATAGAACATATACACTGGAGCAACAAATTGCATGGTAAAAGTAGATAGCACAATTCACTAGAATTTGTTAACGAAAGGCAGTAGCTAGCAAACTGAACATGGGTCCTTATAGTGAGCTAATAAGACAAGCTACTCCTCATTGTGGGAGATATCGATGACGATTGGCTTCTTAGACATGGAAGAGGGCGAGGCCTCCGCATCGTGGGTGCCCTCGTCATAGTGGTGAGTTGCCTGAGCCGCTCCGGGCACCAACCTGCTGGCTCTCGAGTTGAGATAAGCACGTGCACACTGAGAAAACACCTCACAGTCTTCGTCGAAGGCACCGAGGGTGGCCTCGAGAAAACGCCACGAACTGTCATTTAAAGCAGCCAACCGCACCGCGGAATCGGCGCGCGAGGCATCGTCGGTGGCCTCGACGGCGAAGTGCTCCTCCAAGATCTGGGGGTCGGCACGAATGGCAGCCATCGCGATGTCATCCGCGCATGCGGCAGCGATTTGCTTCTCCGCTGCCAAATGCTCCTTGAGCTCTTGGCTATACTGCGTGCACCATGGCTTAGGGCGGCGCTTATTTTGTGGAGGGGTCGGTGATTTGGGTGGAAGGTGTCAAGCCGGCGGTTGGGGCATGTGGGATGTGAAAGGAGGAGGAGGATGGGGGTCTGGTGTGGATTACCTTCCCAGATAGACGAGGCCGAGCAGCGTGAAGGAGGGTCGCCGATGAGGGGGCGGCGCTGCACGCAAGGAGTGAAGGTTTCAACTTGGAAAGGAATGCGGAAACAAGAAAAATATGGCTTTTGGTAAGGAGGAGGGGACGGGGAGGTAGATATTTCCACGGAAGCCGAAAATTTTGAATCGGTCCAGCGAAAAAACTAGCGCACAAAGTGTCATCAGACACGGTCCCTTATTCAGAACTGTGTACGATATATGAACATCACAAACAATTCAGATAGCTTAACCTGTGTGTGATGAGTTTGAACGTCAAAAATTTTGGTTCCAATTTCCCTGGTTACAGTGCTCATCCACGCCATTGCATAATTTGGGTACATAAAGAAGACTAAAGCACACCCACACTGTAGCCGACGCATCTTCTCGCATAAGCCGTATGCGTACTATACACCGACGGTGCTCCATTATATTTTGTACTGCATCTCACACAGTTGGTGATAATAAACTGTGTGCGATCTACTTGATTTTTCGTCTTGATTTGAATTACATAATGGGGTCACAGTTGCAAAGGATGGTGTTTGAATTGCTATAACTTCTACCTGCAGTGAACATGCAATTATAGTTGTGTCGTCAAAAAAATTAGAATTATTCAGGGTTCGTTTGGACATTTTTATACGGTAACTTGGTTTTCTAGCCATTTCAGGTGCACAATTCAAAATTAAACTATATGCACATGCTCTGGTGCACCAAAATGGGTTGTAAAATGATATATGTGTCCATGGGTTGATGCTTACGTTCCATTCAAGAAATGGGGATGAATTCCAAACACCACGACACCGTGGCTCTCCGGCAAACGTTGAGGTGCTTGCTTTTGTAATTCTAGTAAATATAAAACTCGTCTGAAATTCATGAACCTTAGCGTGCTATCATGGAACGACATCAGCATGCTGGGGTAAAAAATATTGTCCCATTTAGGACAGGTTATGGTATAAGCTTCTCGCAAACTAAAGCTTCTCTCACAATAAGCATGATGGTTTTGGTAGGGAACGTGCCACCTTGGGGGAGGAAACTATATCTGTTGCCTCTTCTTACTTTTAAAATTTTTCTCGTGTCAACATAGAACAACAGAAGTGTTGCGATTTTTTTTGGCATTTATCGGGGTTCACATGGATATTTTTATACATTAACTGAGTTTTCTATGCATTCATATGCATAATTCAAATTTGAACTACATGCACATGCTCCAGTGCATATAAACGGGTTGAAAAATCAAATGTGTGTTCTTGGTTGCAACCTTAGGTCCCATGCAAGAAATGTGAATGAATATCAAACACCTTTGCCACCGTCGCTCGGCCACTAACATTGAGATACATGGTTTTAAAATTCTAGTAAATCGAAAGCTCATATGAAATTCATGAAATATGACATGCCATCATGGAACGGCATCAAAATGCACTGGTAAAAATATCCCATTTATATGCACTGGATCAACATGCTATAATGGAACGGCATCAACATACCGCCGCCGAGTGCCTACGCCCCCTCCGAGGGGTGGTTCGTACGCGCGGGATTAGTGATTTCTTATGAAGAAATATCTCATTTTATTATGGAAGGTTATCGAGAAAAATCTTATGCATGTCTTTTAGGAAGGTGATCTCACATATATGATGCAATTTCTGAATTCTTAATTATTTATTGTTTACGCAATTGAATTGAATTAGCACCTACCAAAGGAAGCATGAAACAAGATCCTCCTAATGGGATTTGTTTTTTAATGGGAGAAAGAAAAACCAGTGGGAGGAAGTGGTGGGAGGTGGAACGAAGAAAACCGAACAAAAATAAACCGTACCAGGCTACCAACTGCTCCATTAGGAATAGAGATATGGTCTGATCGATCCAATTATACATCTTTGTGTAGCACAACAGACAATCGGGAGCTATATCTCGCTTATAGCAAGATGGTAGCTCCCCTGGCCCGTAGCGCCTGCGCATATTGGCTAGCCCATTAGCGCATTCTCGCTCTCTAGTTTTCGCCTGTTTGCTTCGGTCTTTGTGTTCATCAATTTTAAAGAAAGGCTCACAAATTTGAAAAAAGTTCAATGATTTTTAAAGTTCATTAGTTTTGAAGAAAAGTTCATCAATTTTTTTAAATTCACAAATTTGAAAAAAGTTCATCATTTTTTGAAAAATATTTCATTGATTTTGAAAAAAAGTACTAAATTGAAAGAAGTTCATCGATTTTAATTAGAAAATCATGAATTCAAAAAAAATTCCTCTGTATTTTAAAAATAGTTCACGGATTTGAAAAAGTTCAACGATTTTGATAAAAAAAGTTCAATTTTTTTTAAAAGTGTATCTGTGTTTTTGACACACACAAATTCAAAAAAAAATCATCTATTTTTTGAAAAAAACCACACAATTCAAAATAAGTTCATCAATTTTTAAAAAGTGCTCGAATTCAAAAGTAGTTTACGGTTTTGTTTTTTTATTGATTTGGGAAAAGTTCATCGATTTTGATAAAAGTTTCGAAGTTGGAAAAGTCATGCACTTTAAAGAAATAAAAATAAAAATAAAAAAGAAACAGGGAGGAGAAAACCGAGTAAAAACCAATGAAAAACTGGCCAGAACACTTGTAAAAAGAACAGGTTCCTGAAGGTACATAATAAGAAGCGAGAAGAAGCTTTGTAGGCACGTCAGGTGAGTTGTCCGAGTTTTTTTTCCCAACCGGGCTCACACCCTTTTCATTAACTTTGCAATTAACGGAAATACATCAGTCTCTTTGAGTACTGTGCAAAACATCACCCACCAACCAAAGTCAAATGAAACAGCCTAGCACAAAATGAGACAGAAAGGGGGGAGCGAGTTGGCGGACCGCCAGGAAACCCATTGTGGATGACCCGAAAACGGATCACCCACCATGGGGCGAAAACCTGACGACACTAAACCACTGCCCAACAAACATCGTGGAGAAACTATAGGACGCTGGAATATCAAAAGGAGAACAAAAGACCAACAGACTGCAGCGAGCATCAAACCCAAGTGGAACAAAGCTAAACTAGACATTTCAATAGTTTAGCCGATCTGGATCCCAGCTCCATCACCCAGAAGAAGCCTGCTGCGTTTTGTCCGCCAGCACAGCAACCGCTTGAGCCAACCTCTTAACCCCAACCTGGAACTCTGTCTTGTCGACTCCTTTAAGTAGTCCTGCCCAATACAACATAAACGAACAAGCAGTGAAAACAACATCCAACGGAGTGCAAACATCATATTTGTCGAATGTAACTTTGTTACTAATGCACCAAATCCCCCAGCAAATGACAGAAATGATCATCATGTAAAAGCCAAGCCTAGCTTTGCCATAGAGATCGAGGGCATCAGGAAGCCCCTGTCGTTAATTCCAACACGTCCCAAACCGTGCGTGCAAACGAGCGGGTGAAGAACAGATAGCAATCTCGACATCTGTACAAAAAGAACAGACTAGGTTCCCAGGCAAATTCCTACTTCGCATATTATCCCGCGCAAGTACAACATTTTTAAACAACCATGGGAAGATTTTGATTTTCAAAGGAACGGTAGCTTTCCATACCCATTTATAATTGGGGCCAGACATATTCCTTTCTAGCCACCCATAAACTGACTTAGTAGTAAATTTCCCTTTACTATCCAATGCCCATGTAACCGTGTCCGGGGAGTTGTTCGAAGGCATACTTCTAGCCTCAGAAGTCACCCATTCCCACTAATCACATAACTCACCAAACAACCTCAGCCTAATGCCAAGCTTATAGTTATTCGCCACAAAAGAAGCAAGAGTACAATCGTGGTCTTGACAAATGTCAAACAGGACAGGAAAATGATCACGCAATGGAATACTAACGACCCATGGGTCATGCCAGACCCTAACCAAATCCCCACTATTGACATTTATCTTCCTCCCAGCCATATATGTTTCTTTGACCTTCATGATAACTGCTTTGCGAAGTAAACATGAGGTCTCGGGTTCGAGCCTAGGAAGTAGCGGTGTGTGAGCCGGTTTGTTTCTTTGCCTTTAACCAGGCGCCAAATAAGAAAAGCCTAATGCGAGACATAGCTCTCGCGGATGCGAGACGCCCAAACGCGCAGCTTCCCACCATTCCCACATTCGCTTTTGGGGTGGCCCAAGTACGGGCAGGGGTGCCCCTATTTTTTCATTTTATTTTTTGTATGT
The DNA here is from genome assembly GCA_904067115.1 of Aegilops sharonensis. Classification (NCBI taxonomy): domain Eukaryota; kingdom Viridiplantae; phylum Streptophyta; class Magnoliopsida; order Poales; family Poaceae; genus Aegilops; species Aegilops sharonensis. Next base: position 3,392,086 of record LR880970.1, on the reverse strand, counting down.
TTGCTTCTATAGAAATATTAAGATTTCAAATTATATTCACTAATTTGAAAATTATTTATATTTAAAAATTGTTCATAAATTTAAAAATGTTCCTAATTTTAGAAAACAATCCACATTTCAAAAAATATTCACAAGTATAAAAAATGGTCCCGTATTTAATAAACAAATTATGAATTTTTAAAAATAGTCTGAATTTTGTAAAATGTTCACAAATTTGAAAATAATCACGAATTTTCAAAATTATTTTTCAATTCAATAAATGTTCGTAAGTTCCCAAAATTTAAGGACAGTGTCAGAAGCACGCCAAGAAAGACCATTCGATAACCATCTCATTATATCTTGCTAGCTACATGTAGTCCATAGGGTCCAGGTCATCACCTCAAATGCTACCAAAAATGGCGCCTCCTCCTGTTAGTAGGGTTGGCATGTCAATGACTATCAGGACATCAACAGCTGATCGATGAACTCTATGACAAGCTGCCGTTGCTGTAACAGCATCGATACACTGTCCAGCTCCCAAGATCATGACGACTATTTTTAGTAAAAGAATTTGAACGGGGGGCCGGCGCCAATCATGATGCATCCATCACGATTATTAAATGAGTCCATGACGACTGTTTACAGAGAGGATTTGATCAGAGTACTCAGTCCATCTTCAGTCCATCCAGAGAGACAAGAAAGACAGGCGATTTGGGCGGTGGAATCCATGGAGAGAGGCAGCTCTGATGCCATCCGCGCCACCGCTGACATGACATATGGAGGCCGGTCGGCTGTCCTTGTCGCCATTGCCGTGCCGTCCCTCTCCCTTGCTCTTTCTACTCTCCCATCTCCCAAGCAACGCAAACTCTGCCGACCATCTCCGGTCTCCTATACAAGCCCACCCCGGCCACTAATCTCCAGCGCCACCAGCCACCATGGGAGAAGCACAAGCAGCAGCGGCGGCCACCATCACCATGGGACAAGATGCCGAGAGGAAGGGGCCCGCGGTGTTGGTGCCGGCGCCGCGGCCGCGCAAGGGGGTGGCGTCCTGGGCGGTCGACCTGCTCGAGCGGCTCGCCGTCCGCCTCCGCCACCACGACAAGAATGCCCAGCCGCTCTCCTGGCTCTCCGGCAACTTCGCCCCCGTGCCGGACGAGACCCCGCCCGCCGCCGGCCTCCCCGTCCGCGGACACCTCCCGGTCAGCATCCCTCTCCCTCCCTCTCTTCAAGGAAAAAAATTATATGAGACCAGGTCTCATATAATTCGGGTGAGACCCACCTTGATGGATGACACGTGGCATTCACACTCTCTTCACCCTTTCACATGATTTGTTTTCTAGAGCAAACTATCATTTTCTCCGGCATTTTCTTGGAGCCATGCAGCCGTCTAGATCATCCTTTCCTTTTTATGGAGTACAAAAGAAGATAATTATTTCTTTTTTGCTATCTGCAGAAGTGCTTGAATGGAGAATTTGTCAGGGTGGGGCCTAACCCCAAGTTTGCCCCTGTTGCAGGGTACCACTGGTACGAACTCTTACTTGCTGACAATTTTCCTTCCAACAATGAGGGTCACATTTCTAATTTATATTGGTGTTTGTGTTTTCCTTTCTTGCAGGTTTGATGGGGATGGGTATGTGACACAATCCCTTTCTGTTTGGGATATTTTATATGTAGTTGCACCGGTTGCGTGCACGTTCATTTTCTCCTGTTTTCAATACGGTTCTAGAGCTCACGATTTCCTCATAAGTCAAGCCTTAATCTATGATTCAAAACTATGGCTTCATGGTTGCATGAACTTGTACATTGTTTCTCACAGAATGATCCATGCAATGCGCATTAAAGATGGAAAAGCTACATATGTATCAAGATACGTGAAGACTTCTCGCCTCGAGCAAGAAGAGTATTTTGGTGGAGCAAAGTTTACCAAGGTAAGCTTACTAAGAAACCTGAATGTTCTTAGCCGTTAATCAATTATTATGTAACACTTGATTGTCACCATCTCCAACCATGCTCCCTTTTTCTGTGGAAAATGCTCTGATTTTCTTATTCATGCATGCAACTTTCTTACTCTCTTAAGTAAGAATCTAATATATAGCGTGCATGTGTACGACTTAATCCAGCACTAAAACCCTATCTCTTCCATATCTTGTGGGTTTAGTGATGGCTATATAAGAAACCGGTTGTGCGCACATGTGAGTTTTTCCCTCAATCTTTACAGATTGGAGATTTAAAGGGTGTGTTTGGATTGTTTATGGTTCTAATGCAAGAACTTAGGAAGAAACTTAAAGTCTTAGATGCTACTTATGGAATTGGAACAGGTACCTCTTTACCTTAAAGTAGTTACTGATGTATATCTACATATGTTTCATGGCCATTTTATTTTAGTGCCAATTTGTTGATTTGCTCTCTTCTTTTCCAGCTAATACTGCACTTATATATCATCATGGCAAACTCATGGCCCTGTCAGAATCAGATAAACCTTGTAAGTTATCAGTCTGTTAGCACAATTTGTTTCTATACTAGATCATGGCTCACACATTGCTATGGGCATAATAATACCATATACTCTGCATGATAAAGGGCACATGACAAATGTGGAGCATGAGTTTCTATTTTCGTTTTCAGATGTTGTTAAGATCCTTGAAGATGGAGACCTGCAAACTCTTGGGTTGTTGGATTATGACAAAAGGTTGAAACATCCTTTCACCGCTCATCCAAAGGTTGATCCATTTACAGGTACATTACAGTGAAAACATACTATTTCTTACTTACATTCATGAAAATTGGGTTAACTCATGTAGTTTTTATTCTTCTTTCAGATGAAATGTTCACCTTTGGGTACTCGCATGAACCTCCCTATTGTACATATCGGGTTATCACCAAGGATGGAATTATGCTTGACCCTGTGCCGATAACAATACCGGAATCTGTGATGATGCATGACTTTGCCATTACAGAGAATCATTCCATATTTATGGACTTGCCAATGTTTTTTCGACCAAAGGTACATGATGATTTATGTACACAATAGTAAATGACATCAAGAATAAATATTTTCCGTAGGTTTTTCCCGTGTACCATTTCTTTTCCTCATGTTGAAGCATGCCATAGTCAACATTTTTTTCATAATTGCATGGGATCGACATATTTTTCCTTCAACAATTGATAAATGGTTAATACTCCTCTTCATAATATGGTCTTATTGTAACCTGATGCGTTCCTGTATAAAGGAAATGGCGAAGAATGGTGAATTTATCTACAAGTTTGATCCTACAAAGAAAGCTCGGTTTGGCATACTCCAACGCTACGAAAAGGATGAAAAAACCATCAGATGGTTTGAACTCCCCAATTGCTTCATATTCCACAATGGTATGCCATCTCTAACTTTTTTCTTGGACTCCGAATGTGCAACCTTTCTATATCAGTTGTCGTTAATTCAAAATAGCTAGGGAAACATCGACTATAAAATGTAAATACAATTCTTTATTGCCCCAACAATGTTGTTTGGCACACATAGCATACGTAAGAACTAAAATTGAAATAAACATGTTCAAGAGGATGAATTAAGTGCAACGTCAGTTCCTTGAGTAATTTTAGCATTGTGCTTGCAAAAACCAAAAAATAAATAAGTTGATTTTGGGTGAGATCTAATTATTAAAAATTCACCGGAAAACAATCAGATAAAAATATGAATAAGAGAGTGAAACCCATCTTGCTTCTTTGCTAGATCACATATCAATCGATGCATTGCACTACTTATTTGTATTTTTTATTCCATGCTAATATTATTGAACTGATCATAAGAAGCATATCTCTTCTCGCAGCTAATGCCTGGGAAGAGGGTGGCGAAGTTATTCTGATTACCTGTCGTCTCAACAACCTAGATTTGGACCAAGTGAATGGTCACAAAAGTGACAAATTTGAGGATCCCGGGAATGAGTTGTATGTATACCCACAATATCAACCTTTTCTTTTAATTCCATGTAACCAAATTCTTGCCCTAATGTTATATCTTTCAGGTACGAGATGAGATTTAACATGAAAACAGGTGCTGCATCGCAGAAGAAACTATCAGTCTCTGCCATAGACTTTCCTCGAATAAATGAGAGTTATACTGGCAGGTACTTATATTGGAGGTCTCACTTCAAAGTTTTTTTGTTCTATGATGCATATACCATAAAAGTCACTATTAATATATGATAAAACTTACATTTCAAAGTAAGATTACTTTCGAGAACTATCGAACTTCCTCTCATCTGTTGTTTTATTAAACACAGAAAGCAACGGTACGTCTACTGCACAATACTTGAGAGCACAGTGAAGGTGACTGGTATCTTAAAAATGATTGGCATCATAAAATTTGACCTACACGTGGAGCCAGAGAGAAGCAAGGAGCAACTTGAAGTTGGGGGGAATGTGAGGGGCATATATGACCTGGGGCCCGGTAGGTTTTGTTCGGAGGCGGTCTTCGTGCCCAAGGAGCCTGGTGTTTTAGGGGAAGAAGATGATGGGTACTTGATATTCTTTGTGCACGATGAAAACACAGGGTACTCCTTTCATTTCCTAGATCACTAAGGGAAGATGCTACTGCTACCTGGATGCTGGAAATCTGAAGCTAACGCGATTAATTTTGTTTTCTTTGCATGTACCGTGGATGCAGGAAATCTGAAGTAAATGTGATTGATGCCAAAACGATGTCTTCTGATCCAGTGGCGGTTGTTGAGCTGCCAAGTCGGGTTCCTTATGGATTCCACGCCTTCTTTGTCAACGAGGTACTTTTCGGCTTGAAATGTGTTTGCTTATTTTATTTTATGATATGTAATCATCAGGAGAAATATTGGTATTTGCAATTGGTAGCTACTTTGTGTTGATGAAAAGATAAACTAATGTTTGTGTTCTTTTGACAGGAACAACTAGGACATCAAGTAGAGCGGTGAAGAGCGATAAAAATGAAGCATTAGATGAAGAGGTTTTTTGTAATGGTGTGCGTGATGTAGTATCTTTTTGTTTGCCAGATCAGTGGGCTATGAAGGGTTTCACTTAGTTTTTCACCAATTTACCGGGAAAATATCTTCTTCTTATTTACTGAAAATGGCAAGTATTTTTGCCTTGTTTAAAAATATATAGAGGAAAGTAGCATCGTAACATCCCAAAATTCCAAATTTTGGAATGATATATTAATTAAACAACATGTATTATATGTTTGATATTGATTTAATTTTGTTGAAATATGAAACTTTGGCAATATCTATTATATATAAAAAATGCTTGACGGGTTAACCAGAAAAAAAGATAAATAAGCTAGAAATTACCATAATAATTAGAAGCATCTGATCGTTGATTTGGTGGACCCATAACTTAAAAGACGTAATTAATGGATTAGATCTAAGAGCGCTTTATCTCAAAGAGAGAGAAAAACTGCAGCTATTCTTAGCATGTAAGTGCGGCTCTATCTAAAATAAGAATTACGTGCAGTTCTGAGATTTAAAAAATATAGCGTTACCTTACGGAATGCATAGGTGTAGGAGTTTCTTCAGGAAAAATAAAATAAAATCTATAAGGTGAGGTGCATGCATAGGACTTCTCTTAAAAACAACAAATCTACATGCATGCATGACGTGGGCATATTCCTTTCTATATGCGTACATGCATACATGCTTATATGGATGCCTAAAGAAATAATATAGTACATGCACTGCCGCTAGACAGAACATGGACTAAATATTTTTCTTGGTAAACAGGAAGATTTATTTAATGTCCATAAGTTTACAATTGGTCATTACAAGATTAGAAATAAAATCTGGACCACGGTTGCAACCAACAAGCGGTGCTACGGGTCGTACGAGCATAAATGGCCAGACATTATGCTGTCGTATTTTGGACTGATGCCTCTCTATATGCTACATGCATTCTTACTCAGATATATGGACGCATGAAAAAAACTGCAGTAACTTGATCAAGTCCGATGGTCATGCTGTTATGCCATAGTTCCTCCGAATACATTTCCTAGCGAGCGCTCTAGCGTCTTTTTCACCAATGTTCAGCGAAGCGACCAAACGAAGATCTAATTGATAAATTTATCTACCATTGCAATATAATGGGAATATTCCGTCTTTGACTCTTACCCATTATATAGTCTAGGCCACACATGTCATGTTACATCCATGGACGGATGGATCAATCATCCACACATGTCATGTATAATATTTCAATACACTCTAACTTCATACACGAACCCCTGCATTGAGTGGGCCACTTTACTAGTTTAAATGAATATTAAATAAGAGGGAATAAAAAGGCTTCTCCAAATAGTCATTTTTTATATTTAATTGGCTCTTATTTTAGGATTTAAAAACTCCAATTCAACAATAGTAGAGAGAAGGTAATATGACTCCTCCAGAAGAAACAGAATTGGGAATGTTCTAAATATCAATTTTGATTTTAATTTTGAGTTATTCAAATACTTTTTCAACTCAATAAAAGAAACTTTAGAGCGAGGATACTATGACTTCTCAAAAAATAAATAAAAGGGAGATGGAAAATATTTGAATTCTATTTGAAAAATTTGAAGTAACTTGAGAGTATTTTTAATACCCAAATTAACCCCTATTGCAAAAATAATTATTTTCAAAAATTGTATTTAGGCTAGAAAAAAAGTTCAAGTGACTCTAAATATGACAGTATAATTATGTGATTTTTTTCATATTTTGAATAATGCATTTGGTTAAATTTAGGACCCTTTTTACTTCTGTTGATTTTAAAAAAAATCCTAATCTAAACCACGCCCAGGCCGGCGCTAGCCAGCCGGCCTATTCCTCAGTTTTGGCAAATGGCCTGTATTTTTCCGAACCGGTATGGAGTCGCGTGGACCACCCGATTTAACGAGAATCTAACGGCCCCCTACGCCCCTCCTCTCTCCTCTCGCCGAGATACTGCTAGGTAGGCCCCACCCGTCATTCCCTTCCCCACGCTACGCCAGAGTCCGCCGCGGCGCGTTTTATCTCTTCCTGCAGCCCCTAGCCCACGCAATGCCCCTATATGTGTGTGCATGTGTATGTGTGGGTGTGTTGTCTCTTAGAGTATAAAGTCTATTCGTATTGTAATCTATCTCTATTAGTCTAGTCTTGGAGCCCAAGCTTTGTAATTTATATAAACAACCCTTGAGGCCCCAATCAATACAACAATTACTTCTCCAATATCTCAATTTATCATGATATCTGACGCCTAGGTTTTCCGCACCTGGTATGGCTCCGCCACCCGCGCCGCCGCCCCGGCCGATTCGGCCCCTCTTCTCCATGGCCGAATTCCGCGCCGCCGGCGCCCCATCCCCTACCTCTTCCTCTACAACTACAACGACAACAGCTCTCATGCATTATTTATATGTGTACATGTACCAGTAGCTAGTAAAAGCACTCAACTATCTGACGATGTGCAATACTGAACTGATTTGCAAGCTAGCGCGCCCATGGTTAGTGCCTTAGTGTTTTTCTGCGTCATGTACATGTAGTAGTATATACTCCAACAAAGATGCATGGATGGTGTGCATCTTATTTATGCACTACAAATTAAGTGCACACCTTGAAGTACTCCTGCTGCTGCGTATACCTGATGGTGATGTAGTTCCATGTATGATCCGGTTGCCATATATTTAGACAACTTTTCCTTTGTGCATCATCATGGTAGCGACGCCCAACCAATTATTCAACCCTGCACTTTATTTTCTGACATACTCCTTCCGTCCCATAATGTAAGATGTTTTTTAACACTAGTATAATATCAAAAAACGTCTTACATTATGGGACGGAAGGAGTAATTTGGAAAAGTCTATAGGTCTGATGAATCATGCATAAGATCAATGGCAAATGACCTCACACAACCTTTCTAAATGGAGTGACCTCGCACGCATGACTAGCTAATTA
>LR880970.1:3351691-3364314 GCA_904067115.1 Aegilops sharonensis | reverse complement strand
CTGGCGGTGTTGCTGCTCCGAGTCCCAGCTTCTCTTCTTCGCTGTGTAGGTCCCACTTCTGGTGCCATGGTGAGGCAGCGTGGAAGACTCAAAACCGTGTTGCCGCAGGGTGGTGGACGGTATGGTGGCGTGCTCCAGAGCGCCTGGGGTGGTGGTTGGGATTGGGAGAAAGCCCTGTTGGCCTGGCCGACTCCGACGCGGTGGTGCCTGAGGGTGCCGCCGGACCTTCCTGGAGGGCGTTGGGTGCCACCCTTCCTTTTCCCCTCGCCGCGTACCGGGGGAAACCCTTGCAGCAACATCATCATCGTCGTGTTCCTTCTTGGAGCTGTTGTATGGTACCAGCTCTTCAGAGTCAGAGCTTGGTGGAAGATCCCCGGTAGGTGCAACGGTCGCGATAATTCTTTGTTTTTGTTGATCCGCTGTTGTCGGCATTTATTTCTTTCGTATTTTCTCTGTCGTTTCTTTTGGGTGTGCGTGTGCTAATTTCGCCCCAGCATCTATCGTTGGTTGTAATACAAAGCGGGGGAAACCTTATTTCAAAAAAAAAAGGTTATGTACACCTGCACGTGTAACACAAGAATTTAGGAACGTCGTGGTAGCCGCAAGTACTGCCCTCGAGGTGGCCGGTGGTGGTGAACGGTCTTTGCCTCCCTCAACACCACTTTTGATTGGTACTTAGAGGATCTCCAGCCGTTGGCCCCTCAGGAGGCATAAAAATCGCCGCCTGGTGGGGAGCCGGCGGCAAAATCGGCTTTGAGGCGGTTGGGCATCCAGCCGTCGTCCCCGGCGCCGATTTTGGTCCATTATTTGGCCCACTTTCGTCGAAAAACGGCCCGATATTTGCGTGAATCGACCCATATTTGGCGCGGTTCTGCGTGTTTCGGCATGAATTCTCCATAAATTTTTTTTTTTGCCAACATAGTTCATCACAGAAAATGTGAGGTGACCTTCTGACATAGAGTTGAATTTTGTTATTCGTGTTTCTGAACTATGTTCGAACCCAGATTTGAAATATTTAGGGCGTATAGATCTATATTTAACATGTATGTGAATATGATGGGAAAAACCAGACGTTTCAATGGCTGTCAGTCAATTATCTGTTTCATGGTAGCGCCACCACAAGCTCAGGTGCACCAGATAACGCGTGGAGCTATTAACATTCATACTTACATACTACATCCATGCAGCCATGCTACATTTTTGCATGCGGATATATGCACCATGCAAATCCAAAGATATTTGATCCAGTGTTTTGAGAATCCGGCGAATCAAAGAGGTCCCAAAGGTGACGGAGGAAAGGACACAAAAGCTGTGGCTAGGCGCCCTTGCTCACCTGCTGCTAGCTCTACATACGTACGATCGACGGATGGCGATAAGATCCTGCAGGCGCAGGCCAAAGATTGATATGTCTCCGTAGTTCTGCTTTAGTTGGAAGATCGACACGTCTGGTCCGTACCTCGGGATCCGTACCTCTACAGTCCTAGGCAGGCCGGCCACGGAATCTGTCCTCTGCATGCAAAATGGTTTGGTGTGAGTGTTGGTCCAAAAGAAGAAGATATCATCACTGTCACCGCATGACGAGCTATCTTGCTTGAGATTTTGCAAAGATCCACCACACACACATGCCCCTGCATGCATGCTCTTCCATGCTCCATATCGTTCTTTACGTCCTTTCACGCACTTATTTACAAGCGTGGCCCATACTTGAGACCTTGATCGAACAACAAGCATATCCCGGGAACTTTGCACTCCACAGATATCCAATTTGAGATCATTGATTTTCGACCATCTCTAGATTGAACAGCAAGAGCTAATTGTGACAGTCTTATAGTACAATGTCTCTAGTTAGCTATATCTTCTTCTAATCTCAAAAAAAAAAAAAAAACTCCCTTCGTCCAGGTGCGTAGGACATCTAAGAAGCTGCATCTCAGCCTAGGTGCGTGGAGATTGGATGGAGGATATTAAACCAAAACTCAATGGCAATAATTACTCCTATTTGGCCCGCTTGAAAATTTGGGACAAGCCAACCACTATGCTAGTTTCCCATGTCATTAATTCATAAACAACAGCATGCAAATCTTATTTAATGCGTCAACCAATAATCAATATTAATTGTCAATGGTATCAGCGATCAATTAATATGGGTCGGAGGGGGCAGCTAATTATGACCTTCTTTTAATAATTAAGAATTTACTTATTACTGCAATTTCAATCTTTATGGATTTTTTAATGAAGCTTTAATATTTACGAGACAAAAGTATTAGAAAATTAATTTTTCTATGGACCACTTTGCACTCAGTTATACAAAAAAAGGTAATCCACATAGCTTTCCCCGATGAAATCAGCAATTGTTCACCATGCATCTCATTCCAATCAATTTAAATTACATACTTTGAGCTGGCTAGACAACAAAACTTAGGCCTCTTTTGGTTCATAGGATAGGGTTATCATAGGAATAGGAATTTTGTAGGAAATGAGATGCCATGTATCTTAAATTTTATGAGTAGGAATAGGAAACGAGATGTCATTTGGTTGACACCAAATTTTGTTTTCATTGAGTCTAGGCTTATTTTTATTTTCCTATGGAATGTAGAGGATAGGAACCAACCCTACGTAGGAATAGAAATCCATTCCTATGAACCAAAGGGCTCTAAAGGAAAAATCTTATAAGAATCCTATCCTCTGGAATTCCTATGAAATTCCTCCAAACCGAAGCAAGCCTTAAGAGCTGCAAGTTCCATTCTGGGAGTGCATGGCCCCATGCCGAGCTAAGCATGCAAAAGATCTCTTTCTCTATTGTTTGCTTTAGTTAGTTTGGCCTTTACTACTCCTTAGCTTTGCTTAGTCTAATCTGATTCCATTTCCATTGTCCCATCCTTTTCAGCTAGCTATAGCTTGCTTGCTAGTGATGCACCGAACACCCACCCCTTTTGATTTATTTCTTCTCTCTCGTCAGGGACAACTAGAGGACAAAGGAAGGACACATCGGTCGACCGGGGCCATCTGATCAGATATCACGCCACATTAAATGGTGGAGGAACTACGATATGTAAAATGAAAACGTCGTTCAAGGTCTTTTGCAAATTAAAAGGGTGTGACAACAATCTCGGTTGCGCCATGTGGCTACACTTGGCTTGTCGAAATCAGCTTGACAAAGGATCTATTTCCTCAAAAGAATTTTGCTACCTTATTTGTCATTTTGGAATTTATATTAGCTTCATATAAAGAAATTTGGGCTGTTTCAGACCTGACCAGTCGCGGAATGCCGTTGACACGACTACTGGCATCCAACAATGGTGGACTAATCTCTCTCACGGAATGAAAAGCAAAGAGCAGAAGGCAGGCTTGGCACTCACTTTTTATCCCATCTGGTATCTATGGAATGAGCGCAACCGTAGGATTTCTACGATATACACATGACGGTGATCAGTATATATATCATGTTTAACTAGAGATATTTTTTTCCTAAATTTTTTGTCTTGAGTGTTGTTCCTCTTTGTCGAGTTCCTTGCCTGGCATTACTAAAAAAAGGGTCAAATGTGAGACACATTAGTCCCGGTTTGCATTTAAGCCGGCACTAATGTGTCCATTAGTGCCGGTTCGAATGGCTAGGCAGGAGGAAGATCTTCAGTACCGTTTCAGGGCGAACCTTTAGTACCGGTTCATGCCATGAATCGGTACTAAAGAGGCAGGGGCCCGGCCAGCCCCTTTAGTACCGGTTTGTGGCATTAACCGGTAGTAAAGAGGTTGTGGCAGAATGTTTTTAGTCCCACCTCGCTCCCGTAGCAAGATTTTTACCACCTTAAATATGTTACTTTTCAAACTATCACAAGCACTTGGTCTTCATTGAACTCTATGTGTAGAATTTGTGATCGCAATATGAGTCTTCACCGGTTTCTAAACCGTTAAGGACTCATGTTGGCAATTCAGATTGTACACAAAAACATCATTGATAACCAATGTATTTTTCATGTATATTTTTACATGTTTACGCCCTCACATGTATAATCAATGTTTTTTAAACTTATTTGAACTCCAGACTTTTTTTGCGTTCAGTATGCAGCATTGAAAGCGACATCATCAATTTCCAACACGTTCTGACATCATTTGCTGTTTTTCAGTCATTTACCGATTTGTTAAGCGAGCCAAATGACCGTGAAATTGAAAATCACTACTAAATAAACTCTGAAAATGTTGAAACTTGGCATGGTATCACCATTTCACCCGCATAGCATGTGCAATATAGTAGAGAGGGTCACGGCAAAAACGGGACGCACTTCGTGTACAAACTGGACAATCTATTTCGGAGTATCAGGGTTTCGGACGAGAACTCATCTCTTACACGGGCACTTCATTTTTTTTAAACTTATTTGAACTCCAGACTTTTTTTGCGTTCCGTATGCACCATTCAAAGCGACGTCATTAATTTCCAACACGTTCTGACATCATTTGCTGTTTTTCAGTCATTTACCGATTTGTTTAGAGAGCTAAATGACCGTGAAAATTGAAATCACTACAAAATGAACTCTGAAAATGTTGAAACTTGGCATGGTATCATCATTTCACCCGCATAGCATGTGCAAAAGAGTAGAGAGGGTCACGGCAAAAACTGGACGCACTTCGTGTACAAACTAGACAATCTCTTTCGGAGTATCAGGGTTCCGGACGAGAACTCATCTGTTACACGGACACTTCATTTTTTTAAACTTATTTGAACTCCAATTTTTTTTTGCATTTCGTATGCACCATTCAAAGCGATGTCATCAATTTCCAACATGTTCTGACATTATTTGTTGTTTTTTCAGTCATTTACCGATTTGTTTAGAGAGCTAAATGACCGAGAAATTGAAAATCACTACAAACTGAACTCTGAAAATGTTGAAACTTGGCATGGTATCATCATTTCACCCGCATAGCATGTGCAAAAGTGTAGAGAGGGTCACGGAAAAAACTGGACGCACTTCGTATACAAACTGGATCATCTCTTTCGGAGTATCAGGGTATCGGACGAGAACTCATCTGTTACACGGGCACCTCATTTTTTTAAACTTATTTGAACTCCAGACTTTTTTTTTGCATTCCGTATGCACTATTCAAAGCGACGTCATCAATTTCCAACATGTTCTGACATCATTTGTTGTTTTTCAGTCATTTACTGATTTGTTTAGAGAGCTAAATGACCATGAAATTGAAAATCACTACAAAATGAACTTTGAAAATGTTGAAAATTGACATGGTATCATCATTTCACCCGCATAGCATGTGCAAAAGAGTAGAGAGGGTCACGGCAAAAACTGAATGCACTTCGTGTACAAACTGGACAATCTCTTTCGGAGTATCAGGGTTTCGGACGAGAACTCATCTGTTACATGGGCACCTCATTTTTTTAAACTTATTTGAACTCCAGACTTTTTTTTCCATTCTGTATGCACCATTCAAAGCGACGTCATCAATTTCCAACACGTTCTGACATCATTTGTTGTTTTTCAGTCATTTACCGATTTGTTTAAAGAGCTAAATGACCAGAAATTGAAAATCACTACAAAATAAACTCTAAAAATGTTGAAAATTGACATGGTATCATCATTTCACCCGCATAGCATGTGCAAAAGAGTAGAGAGGGTCACGGCAAAAACTGAATGCACTTCGTGTACAAACTGGACGATCTCTTTCGGAGTATCAGGGTTTCGGACGAGAACTCATCTGTTACACGGGCGCTTCATTTTTTTTTAACTTATTTGAACTCCAGACTTTTTTTGTGTTCCGTATGCACCATTCAAAGCGACGTCATCAATTTCCAGCACGTTCTGACATCATTCGGTGTTTTTCAGTCATTAACCGATTTGTTTAGAGAGCTAAATGACCGTGAAATTGAAAATCACTAGAAAATAAACTCTGAAAATGTTGACACTTGGCATTGTTTCATCATTTCACCCGCATAGCATGTGCAAAAGAGTAGAGAGGGTCACGGCAAAAACTGGATGCACTTCGTGTACAAACTGGACAATCTCTTTCGGAGTATCAGGGTTTCGGACGAGAACTCATCTGTTACACGGGCGCTTCATTTTTTTAACTTATTTGAACTCCAGACTTTTTTTGCGTTCCGTATGCACCATTAAAAGCGACGTCATCAATTTCCAACACGTTCTTACATCATTTGCTGTTTTTCAGTCATTTACCGATTTGTTTAGAGAGCTAAATGACCGTGAAATTGAAAATCACTACAAAATGAACTCTGAAAATGTTGAAACTTGGCATGGTATCATCATTTAACCCGCATAGCATGTGCAAAAGAGTAGAGAGGGTCACGGCAAAAACTGGACGCACTTCATGTACAAACTGGACAATCTCTTTCGTAGTATCAGGGTTTCGGACGAGAACTCATCTGTTACACAGGCACTTCATTTTTTTTAAACTTATTCGAACTCCAGACTTTTTTTGCATTCCGTATGCATCATTCAAAGCGACGTCATCAATTTTCAAGACGTTCTAACATCATTTGCTGTTTTTCATTCATTTACCAATTTGTTTAGAGAGCTAAATGACCGTGAAATTGAAAATCACTTCAAATGAACTCTAAAAATGTTGAAACTTGGCAAGGTATCATCATTTCACCCATCGTCGCGCCGTCCCCGTTGCATCGCCGTCTCGCGCCGCCCCCCCCCCCCCCCCCCCCCCCCCCCCCGCTCGTACACACACACACACATACACACACAGACAGACCCACACACACACAGAGACATATTTTTTTACTTATTTTCTATTTTCTGTTGTTTAGATTAATGCATGCCAAATTGTTAAGTAGATGACCAAATTAGATGAATTAAGTAGATAAGAAGGTTAGAATGTTAATGTTAGATGAATTAGATAGAAAAGTTGTTAAATATTAATGTCAATTGTTAGATGAATTAGCTAGATATTAATTAGGTATATGAGATTTGAACTAGTTGAATTAATATAACTAGTTTATTTTTAGTAAATGCTTAGTTGAACTAGTTGAATTAATAGAACTAATTTATTTTTAGTAAGAAAATTTAGGTATATGAGATTATTTGAACGAGTTGAATTAAAATAACTAGTTTGTTTTTAGTAAATGCTTAGTTGAACTAGTTGAATTAATAGAACTAATTTATTTTTAGTAAGAAAATTTAGGTATATGAGATTATTTGAACGAGTTGAATTAAAATAACTAGTTTGTTTTTAGTAAATGCTTAGTTGAACTAGTTGAATTAATAGAACTAATTTATTTTTAGTAAGAAAATTTAGGTATATGAGATTATTTGAACGAGTTGAATTAAAATAACTAGTTTGTTTTTAGTAAATGCTTAGTTGAACTAGTTGAATTAATAGAACTAATTTATTTTTAGTAAGAAAATTTAGGTATATGAGATTATTTGAACGAGTTGAATTAAAATAACTAGTTTGTTTTTAGTAAATGCTTAGTTGAACTAGTTGAATTAATAGAACTAATTTATTTTTAGTAAGAAAATTTAGGTATATGAGATTATTTGAACGAGTTGAATTAAAATAACTAGTTTGTTTTTAGTAAATGCTTAGTTGAACTAGTTGAATTAATAGAACTAATTTATTTTTAGTAAGAAAATTTAGGTATATGAGATTTGATGATCTAATTAAAATATTACTATATATAGCTACTTTATATATTTTAGTAAGAAAATTAATAGAACTTGTTTATTTTTAGTAAATTCTTAGTTGAATTAATAGAACTAGTTTATTTTTAGTAAGAAAATTTATGTATCTGAGATTTGATGATCTAATTAAAATATTACTATATAGAACTAGCTACTTTATTTCAGTAAGAAAATTAATAGAACAAGTTTATTTTTAGTAAATGCTTAGTTGAATTAATAGAACTAGTTGAATTGACAGAAGTAGTTGAATTAGTTGAATTAATTGAACTAGAAGTGTTTAATGTTTCACCTATATGAACATAGAAAATGTCGTCTGACGATGAAAATGATTTCATTATGTGCGAATAATGTGAACACCAGCACGACCTGTGCGACAGAAATTTCCTTGTTGATGATAGGCGCTTCAGCATCAAGCTGGATGAGACCTTCGAAGTGGATACAGTAAGTCACAACGACAAGTCTTTTTTCGTAATTAAGCATGACTTATATATGCTTCATTTGCTTCAACTTATAATTTTAAATTTTCACTATTCTACTAGCGCACCCCCTGCCATGCAAGAATTTTTGTCTTGGATAAGATAGGTTTCAGTGCTATGGAGACTATGGAGGTAAAGAGAGTTTACCTGAAGACCTAGCATGGTTATACTTTCAACGTCAAATTATACAATGCATACACATACACCTATTTTGAATGCAAAATTTGGCAAGCACAATGCAAGACTTATGCATTTGAGCCTGATATGGTTATCACCTTTGATATTCGTCCAGAAGATGATATTGAAGGTAATAGAGACATCTGTGTCGATATGCAGACGCCTCCAGTTCTACCATTATGTGATTTTTTCAACCATATATATTTATGTCTTTGATATTGTTTATTCAAAAATAGTTGACAACTAATTTCTATTGACAACTTATTTCCATTCAAGCAAACATGTCCGGCAGTTGGTAGACAGGACCTACTACTGTCCCGGAGCTGAATTAAACTGCGAGGGGATAAGTCATTATGTTTCATGGCTTGAGAATCTAGATAATGTCAAGACAAATTTTCTTCTACACTTAGAAATGTTAGTACTCAAAACGTGCGACCAATAGTGATCGTATTGAACTACGGTCACATCTATTTAGGAAAGATGGTAAGATTTTTAGTATTTGTCCTCAGTGCATCTTTTGCATACATTATTTTTGAAGCTAAACATGCATTGCTAAGTATATTAATTACTATACGATGTTCTTCAACAGGGACTCCCGATGACAGTTGTGCCTCAGTGGATCGAGACTAAAGGTCGCATGTCAATGGTTAGCTTACGACCAAGATATCCTACATTGCACATGAGTGCATTCAGGATTTCTAAAAGCGATGAATGCTTAATAGTGAAAGATTGGAGCAAAATTGTTAACGATCCCAGAGAAGTACTAGGGGGCGGCAATGAGAAGCGCAGCCCATGATTAGGAGACAGGTTCATCTGCATGCTCCAGTATGATGAATCAGGAGAGCTATACATGTTCTATGCTATTTCACCTGAGAGAGAGCAGCAGGAGTGATTTAGCTAGTTCATGCTCTTAGTACTTGTCCTCTCATGTCCGTGTTCTTCGTCCTGAACTTAATCTCAAAGAGTAATTTGCTTTTGTGGTGTTATGAACGCTTATAATATCATGACCATATTGAACTCGATGATATCTTTGCTTCTGGTACATGTGAATGTTTCTTGTTTAAGCTAGTGTTGGTGGTGATTAGATAGTGGTAATGACTATGATGATTAAATAGTGGTAATGACGACTATGATGATTTTTAGCTAGCTAGTAATACTGTTGTTGATGATATGATGCAAGATTTTTTATATTAATATGATGATGATGATGATGGTGATGATGAATTATTATATCATTTATGAAATAAACCGCAGATTAGTTTCAGTTGGATGGATCCTAGCTAAGTGATCAAGTATATGCCGTATAATATGGATACGGCATATACTTGATCACTTAGCTAGGATCCACATTATACGGCATATACTTGATCACTTAGCTAGGATCCACATGCATCCAGTCGAAATTAATCTGCGGTACTTTAACCTAATGATTTAACAACTCATTATAATGTAAAACAATCACTCTAAATTAAATTGAAAACGCAAAATTAAATGAAAAATAAAAAATAAAACCAAAACACCCCCAAACATTTAGTACGGGTTGGTGTTACCAACCTGTACTAATGTTCTACACGCACCCGGGCCTGGCTCGTGCCACGTGGTGGCACGTTAGCGCCGGTTCATGCCGAACCGGTACTAAAGGGGGGGGACCTTTAGTCACCACCCTTTAGTGCTGGTTACGGAACCGGCACTAAAGGCCTTTACGAACCGGGACTAAAGCCGGTTGTGCACTAGTGTTGTGATCACTAATTGTAATTTTCCCCATTCTAAATGAGAAACTAGAGCACCCACCGTCTTCATAAAAAACATATCTTACAACTAGGTAGTCATATAGCTAGTTAATCAATCTTTGTGTTTGCAGATAATACATTCTGTCTTAATTTTATGAAAGGGGTTAATTCATATCAAAACCGGGGTTCTCTGATAAAAATATGAACTATTTCCGAGTGAATTAGGGACCTAGTAGTAGCTTTCATTGCAACAATGCAAAAACAAGATATTTATTTTTGCTTTGAAGGCATGGGTATTTGGCTTGAAGTAGAAGCACCACTAGAATAATTTGATCCAATGGGGGAAATGGCTAGAGATAGAAGACGAGACACGACTATGCACCCATATCCAAAAGACTATTGGCATCTTAAGCATGGAGTACAGTACCACTTGAAGAGAATTAAGAGGAGGTGGAGAAAAGAGAATGATTAAATCATTAGAACAATTTGGTACACATGCACCCTCCTGCACATATTCTATTCCATATCTATGGAAAGGAGCTAGAAAGAGAGGAGTTGAAAAGCTGATGGAATCGTGCTCTCATCCTCCTCCCGACTTGCATACATATAGTATAATTATATTTTGCATTTGCATTATGCTCTTAATTATCTTATGCGTGCACTTTAGATTACTGCTAATTAACTAAACCAATACTGCTGACCTGTGAGTGGATTTGTCAACAAGCTGGTAGTGACCATGCATGCATATTGGAAAAAGAACATCAACACCAGATGCTCCCAACACATAATTAAGGATGGCAAGCACTAAGTAAGTTTTGGAACAAGCAGTTTGCTAGCTAGTGGGCATGATGCAATATGTAACTATCTATATGTTAGCCACTAAGAGGGACAAACAAAGTAGGTTGCCTTAGGCTGGGGAATCAGAGGAGGATATTTGTATGGCTGGGTGACATCAGTGATGCATGCATGCAGCTACCTAATTAATTAATTGGTGAATTATGGCAGGCACAAGGAGACAAATTAATAATGAGTGATGAGCATTCTACCATGTTACATGCTTGGCACTGGTGGTGTATGCTGGGGGACTCGTTTGCACTAACCTAGCTCGACCACTCAATAGCCAGCCACCACACACAGATTCACAAAGTAGAGAAAAATGAGTAAAGGTGCTTACATATGTGCTTCCACAGTTGTGAAGGCTAGATATTACGAGAAGAATATTAGTTACTAGCTAGTAGCACAATTTTGCAAGTGGGACTTTGTTGTGTGTGACAATAGTGCTATAGTGCTATAGTATTAAGGATCAATGGCCAAGTCAGCCCGAAGAATCTGTGGGGACATTAGTATTTTTTAAATTATATTCTTCATAGTGTAGAATAATTATAACCTATGTTCCCCAAAAGCTGTGGGGTCAACTGAGCCCACAGTTTTTGTTCATACTATCGACACTGTTAAGGCGTAATCCATCTAGCCACCTCCCCAAAAAATCCCAAGGGAGCTGAAAACTGAAAAGAGGATGGAATCTTGCTCATCTCACCCCGTCCCCACTTGAATACATTAATAGTAGTTCCCGCAACATAGTTGTCACCTAAGCAAAAATGATGATGGGTCAGCTAATTAATGAGGAGAGAGACAAATTGAGTAACATAGTAGTAGCTAATTATTCATACTATAAGTAACGTCACACATGATAAGACAAGATGAGTCTACAACAAAATAAATGAACTGTTGTATGACACTACACATATGTTAATCCTCACAATGGAGGTAGTAATATTGACCGTAACATATGCATGTTACTAGTCTAAGTAACTCCCCACTGTGACTAGTGATTGATGCATGCATGCAACTTCCTAATTAATTAATTGATTGATTAAAGTAGGCACAATGAGACAAATTAATAACAAATGATTGATGAGCATCCCCGCAAGTTCCATGCTTGCCACTGGTGATGTATGCTAGGGTACTCATTTCCACTAACCTAGCTCGACCTCTCTAAGTAGCCAGCCACCACGCATAACATTAATAAATGTGGAAAAAGAGAAGAAAGGTGTATAAAACAGCCAGCCACAACACACAGATTTACAAAGTTGACAAAAAGGAGTAAAGTGCATACATATGGGCTAGCATAGCTGTCAAGGCGCTAGTGATCTAAACGCTCTTGTATTTCTTTAGGAAGGGAGTACTAGCTAGAAGTACAATGTTGAAAATGGGTATTTGTTGTTGCAATAGTATTAAAAGGAGTTCGTGGGCGCAACAACCGTCTCAGTTGCGGGCAGGTAGCATGGTCACCCGGGTGGTATGGTTGCGGGTGTTCGGCATAGGGATACGATCACTAGTAGAAAAAGAGTCTTCTGTCCCGGTTGGTAAGGGCCTTTTGTCCCGGTTTTTGAACCGGGACTAAAGGGTCGTTACTAATGCCCTAGCCCTTTAGTCCCGGTTCTTACACGAACCGGGACAGATGGGCCTCCACGTGGCCGGTGCGCCGAGCCCAGGCAGGAGGGCCTTTGGTCCAGGTTGGTGGCACCAACCGGGACCAAAAGGCATCCACGCGTCAGCATTTCAGGGGCGGGAGTTTTTGTTTTTTT
>LR880970.1:3337721-3351033 GCA_904067115.1 Aegilops sharonensis | reverse complement strand
TTATGTCCGTGCTTGGTCGACGCTACGTACTATACATAGAGAGGCCCTTGACACGCTAGCTAGTAAGAAAATGAAGGAAACCATTAAGTACAGAAGTTCGTCATGCATACCGAGAGAAGTGATCGACCTCTCCTTCTCCGAGAGATTGGTTGAACAACAAGTTTTTGTATTATCTACCCGACGCTACTGGCTACATACATATACAATATGTAAGATCTCTTACAATCCCTAGCATTTGAAATCAACTTCCACATGGTATTCTCCGGCTTTATTGATGACGTGGTCAAGAAAGAATACCGCCGATTCCTTTTGAATTGCTTTCATGCGATCTTGTGGTAGGAGTTCATTCCGCATCTGCCACGTCTAATTTGAAGAAGGGGGTTAATACATATATATGAATGAAACTCAACAGAAATGATGGTGTAAAAAATTAAATTGTGAATATTATTGCTTACGCACTTCATATTGTCTTTTAGAGTAGCCCCGCTTATTTTTCAAAGTCGCGTTGTATATAAACTCGCACACGTAGTATCCACAGTAATCATTCCCTTGTTCATGCCACAAGCACTTTACGAGAAATAGAGGTCAATCAAACTGATAATGAAGCATTATAAATAGCATTGATGAAAGTATAGCTATAGAACCAACGGGAGATGCGCGCAACTAGCTAGCTAGTAGTACTTACTTTCAGGTATGTATATCGCAGCTCCTTCGGCAGTCCCGGAGCTTCTGCGATGAACTGTTTCAAAATCCTGCAAGACAAAGAAAATAAATATTATTACTTGAGATATCATGAAATGAACAAAAAGTTGCCGATGTGGTGCGATAATGATCGCTTGAACTTAATTGTTGAACATTTTAGTCATGTCCGCATAGGTTTCGGGATCTTTTCGTTTCGAGTCTAAAACGGTTACTAGTCCCCGCTCAAGCTTAATCTCCAGAAGAACATAGTGGAAGCTCCGCACGCATGCATAACTCATCAGTTACATTACTATAACCTCGCTCGAGTAATAAGGGAAACCGAATATGCACACGACAGTAACACTCACTCCAAGTTGTAAGGAAAGAGTATTAAATCTTTGTTTTGATTTTTCAGCAATGATTGTAGCAAGTTGGCCTCGGCCTCTTCGGCGTTCTTTTTAACCTGAAATTCATCTATGAGATTTGTGTTAATGAACCCAATATCATACGTTTCTGCTTTTCTGCACTCGACGATCTTCAATCTGCATAATATAGTGAGGATAATTATAAATACATGCATGAAAGAGCTGAGCTATATATAGAGACTTAATGATAGAAGTAGTACTTACAGACAGTAGCAAGTGACCGTTAATTTATCGAGGGCCTTTTGATTGAAGAACTGGAAGAAATCCTCAAATGGAACATGCAACAGATCAGTTCTAACGAGGTCATGCTCCTCTTTAATTCTCAGATACAAAGTATTCGTCCCCGCAGACTCTCTGCAGGTTTTCATGTACCAATTATGGAATCTTCGCATCATCGTTGTTAGAGATTTTTCATCTTTGACGAGAGGCTTCCCGTACTCGTATCTGTGTTCGTCCACCTCCAAGAAATCATAATGTACATCGTCGGGCAGGTAATCTCCAAGATTGCTATAACCGGGCACCATCCCCGGAGCATTAGCGACGATGTCGCTAGACACATTGAGCAGGGGGCACGATTGCTTTGCTTGTTCGCCGAGCTGGGCAATTTTTTTCCCAGATGCTCGTTCTTTTAACCTTTGATCAATGACAGTACTTCCCGACTGCTCCGCTTCGAGATATGCCTTTTGAGTAATGCGCTCATAGTTGGTTTTCGACGGAGACTTTGGTGGTTTCCTCAGGGCATCGATAGTGCACCTTGCTTTCACCGGATCTACCTTCTCCTCCGGAGGTGGATGTTTCTGCGCTTTCAACCCTTCAAAGAAGTCCTTCACTTCGGTCCACACGATCTTCTTGTTTTCCTCCACGGTCATCTCATACGGTAACTTCTCTAGAGGCTTGATGTGATGCCCCCGATTCAATCGTACACTAATCATGCACGCAAACGTGTACGATCAAGATCAGGGACTCACGGGAAGATATCACAACACAACTCTAAAACATAAGTAAGTCATACAAGCATCATAATACAAGCCAGGGGCCTCGAGGGCTCGAATACAAGTGCTCGATCATAGACGAGTCAGCGGAAGCAACAATATCTTAGTACAGACATAAGTTAAACAAGTTGCCATAAGATGGCTAGCACAAACGGGGATACAAATCGAAAGAGGCGCATGCCTCCTACCTGGGATCCTCCTAACTACTCCTGGTCGTCATCAGCGGGCGGCACGTAGTAGTAGGCACCTCCAGTGTAGTAGTCGTCATCGACGGTGGCGTCTGGCTCCTGGGCTCCATCGTCTGGTCGCAGCAACCGGGTAAAGAAAGGGGGAAAAGGGGGAACAAGGCAACAGTGAGTACTCATCCAAAGTACTCGCAAGCAAGGAGCTACACTACATATGCATGGGTATATGTGTAAAGGGCCATATCAGTGGACTGAACTACAGAATGCCAGAATAAGAGGGGGATAGCTAATCCTGTCGAAGACTACGCTTCTGGCAGCCTCCGTCTTGCAACATGCAGAAGAGAGTAGGCTGAAGTCCTCCAAGTAGCATCGCATAGCATAATCCTACCCGGCGATCCCCTCCTCAATGCCATGTTAGAGAGAGACCACCGGGTTGTATCTGGCACTTGGAGGGGTGTGTTTTATTAAGTATCCAGTTCTAGTTGTCATAAGGTCAAGGTACAACTCCAAGTCGTCCTGTTACCGAAGATCACGGCTATTCGAATAGATTAACTTCGCTGCAGGGGTGCACCACATTACCCGACACGCTCGATCCCATTTGGCCGGACACACTTTCATGGGTCATGCCCGACCGCGGAAGATCAACACGTCGCAGCCCCACCTAGGCATAACAGAGAGGTCAGCACGCCGGTCTAAACCTAAGCGCAGAGGGGTCTGGGCCCATCGCCCTTAGCACACCTGCATGTTGCGAGGGCGGCCGGAAGCAGACCTAGCCTAGTGGCGTTCCAGTCCAATCCGGCGCGCGCCGCTCAGTCGCTGACGTCACGAAATGCTTCGGCTGATACCACGATGCCGGTTGCCCATATCTTGTCCCACGTGGCGGTTAGTGCGTATAAGGTCAACGACCCAACTCAGATCCAATACCAAGATCTCGTTAAGCGTGTTAAGTATCCACGAACGCCGAACAGGGCCAGGCCCACCTCTCACCTAGGCGGTCTCAACCTGCCCTGTGGCTCCGCCACAAAGATCTACTCGCGGGTGCTCCGCAAGCCGACCCGACTTTAGTCACCACATGTATCATGTAAAGTATATAGTATATACCCGTGATCACCTCCCGAGTGATCACGGCCCGATAGTATAGCACAGCAGACGGACAAGAATGTAGGGCCACAGATGGAATACTAGCATCCTATACTAAGCATGTAGGATTGCAGGTAAAGGTAACAACAGTAGTAGCAAGGACAGGCTATGCATCAGGATAGGTATAACAGAAAGCAGTAACATGCTACACTACTCTAATGCAAGCAGTATAGAGAAGAGTAGGCGATATCTGGTGAACAAAGGGGGGCTTGCCTGGTTGCTCAGACAAGAAGGAGGGGTCGTCGGGGACGTAGTCGACCACATGGGCATCAGCATCGTCACGGGGTCTACCGAAGAGAAGAGGGGGAAGAAATAGTAAATACATAGCAAGCAAGTGCATAACAAGATAACAGGCAGAGCTAGACGTGTTCCAACGCGGTAGGAGGTGATACCGGTGAAGGGGGAAAACATCCGGGAAAGTATTCCCGGTGTTTCGTGTTTTCGGGTAGAGGAGCCGAAGGGGGAAAGTTGCGGGTTCGATAGGTTAGGGATGTGTGGCGGACGAACGGGCTGCGTATCCGGATTTGTCTCGTTGTTCTGAGCAACTTTCATGTTGAAAATAATTTGATCCGAGTTACGGATTAAAAGATATGATTTTCTAAAGATTTACTAATTTCTAAAATTTAATTAATTATTTAAATTAATTCGAAAAATGGATTAATGACATCAGCATGATGTCATGCTGACGTCAGCAGTCAACAGAGTTGACTGGTCAACCTGACTTGTGGGACCCGCCTGTCATAGGCTGTTAACTAACCTAACAGATTAATTAACTAAACTAAGTGATTAGGTTAATTAACTAGTTTTAATTAAGTTAATTAGTTCACTAATTAATTAACTAATTAATTTTACTATTATTGTTTTAATTCGTTTTTATTTTTACTGGGGCTCGGCCCCAGCAGTCAGTGGCCAAAGGCCTAGCAGGTGTGCGGGCAACGGGTGTGGGCGCCGGGCGGAGGCCGTAGCCCGCCCGGTTGCGGGGCGAGGCCGTGGCCATCCGATCGCGGGGGTCGCCGGCGTGGGGCCGAAGGCGAGGCCAAGGGTGGCCAGCAGCGGCGGTGAGGAAGGCAGCAGCGGGGGAAGGCGTAGCGCGAGGGGCGCGTGGGAGGGAGCGCGTGTAGCATGGACCGAGGCGACCAGGGAGGCTCGCCGGAGCGCGGTAGGATGGCTCGATGGCGGGTGCAGGGGTAGGAGCGGCGCGTGCGGGAGGGCAATCCCGACGAGCGCGGGTGCTAGGCGGCAGGGGAGTGAGCAACGGCCGGAGGGCGTGGTCGCACTTGCGCTGGTGGACACGGGGTCACGGGCTGCAGGATGAGGATCAGTAGACAGCAGAGCGGGGCCACGCGGCCGCGGGCGGTGAGGGGAGCGGGTCGGAGCGCTGGTGAGCGCGCCCGAGGCGCGGCCCGGTGCTGCGAGTGCGGTGACATGGCCGGGAAGAGAGGAGAGGCGGGAGTCGCTCACGGGGGCCGTAGGGTTCGAGGCAGCAGGGCTCGGGGAGGAGGACGGGGACGACGCGTCGCAGGGGAGGCAGTCCGGTGGGGGGGGGTGGAAGCAGGCCGGCGAGGAGGAGCTCCGGTGATGGACGGCGTCGGGCGGCGGTTCGGTGATGGAGAGGTCGAAGACGATGGCGTCAGGCGAGGTGGTCCCGGGCAACGGCGAGCGCTGGGCGTCGGGGCACGGTCCCGGGCGCGTCGGGTGCGGGACGGCGCGGGCGCGCAGTGATGGGGGTGGTCCGGCGACGGCGTGTGGGCAGGGCTCTCTCGCGAGAGAGAGGGGGGCGGTTCCATCCCCGATCCAGATCGGATCGAGGGGAGGGGGGAGGAGAGCGTAGTAGGGGTATATTTTCGGGGGAGTGCGGGAGTGTCGGTGGGGTTTTCCCCGAGTGGGGGGATATGGAGGAGGACGTGGGGCGCCGGCTGGGCCGGCCTGATTAGCCCCGAGGCCATCTGGGTCGTGGCCCAGCGGGGAGGGGGGGTTCTCTTTTATCCTTTTTTTATTTGTTTTACATTTTTGTTTTTGTATTTTCTTTTATTTATTTATTTTCTTTTCTGTTTAATTCATTTTAAGTATTTAGGTCTTTTATAAAAGCATGGATCCCACACCATAAATTCCTAGGCATTTATTTGCACACCCCGAACATTTTTGTTTTAATTTTTTGAAAAACTTTTATTGTTGACATGATTTTGAATTTGAATCCGAACCGGTTTCGAACTAACGCGAGATTAGCAACAGTAATCGAGGTGACGTGGCATCATTAGCAGAAGTTCACTGTAGCTTAAATATCTGGGCGTCACAATTCTCCTCCACTACAAGAAATCTCGTCCCGATATTTAGTAGGGGAGTAAGGGGAAGGGATTTGGTTACGAAATCCTAACGGGTCTTCGTTGTCCTTCTTGAAGAGGTCGATCCATTACATTGATGTCTTCATTTCTCTGTTTTAGGTCATCATGATGAAGTCGGCATCCTGTCTTCGGGAACTCCATCGTACTTACGAAAGAATAAAGGGTGGTTATTTCGAGAGGACAGACCTCTGCAAGGTAAACTATCTGGTAGACAACAACGGAGAAGGAGGCGGAAAGTAACTCTCGAACTGAAACCTCTGAAAATATCGAGAGCAAAGTAAAGAGGCATTATGGGAAGTTTCGAGCTGGCAGGCAATCGTTCGTTGCCTGAAATAGAGTGTGAAAGGGGTTCTGAGCGACGGAATTAAGTATTGTGTTTAATACCAGAACTGAGGGTCACACGGAAGGTGGCTCGTGAATTACATACAAAGCCAAGCGTGAGGAATATCTTTGGAAACGTGGTGTACAGGAGAGTCAGGTTTCGATCCTGTGGAATTGTGGGTTATGGGCCCACCATGTGGGTTAAAGGTAGGAAGGGGGATGACGTCTTGCACGATCATATAAGCAAGGCATGTCAGAGAATAACCGGTCAGTTATGTTGACAACATCGTTGGTACCAAGGGCGAGGGATGAAGAGAACCATTTTCCTGCTCGTTGAACGAGGCGGACCAGTAGGCAAAGTTCTCGTCCATCGACGGTTACCGGAATGTCATCAACAAGAGTAACAGGGTCTTTCTGACAGAGTTGTACACTGAGGTGTTTACAAAAGCAGGAGAATATTACTGCTTAGATCATATAGACCTCAAGAAAGGTCAAACCAAACAATGGAAAGGAAAATATGATTATCAGATTGAACCGAACAATGGAAAGGAAAAATGTGTTTAAACACATATTCCAGGGGTATATCCTTCCCAAGGACAAGCAGAGATTAAATCATGATATTCGTGCCAGGATATAATGTAAGAAACCCTTTCGATAAGGGGAGAGAATTTTCATGACACTACCCATACAACGGTGCCTGGATAATAGAGCAAGTAACATTTAGCATTGGGCTTCAAATGTTCTTGTTGAAAATCGGAGTACCACAAACATGCTTCAAGATAGCATCGACATGGTCTCCAAGCGAAGGTCAGACTTCGGATACACAAAGGATCCATCAAGAACAACTTGTAGAATAAGTTATTCAATTTCCTAATGGAAGAATGGTTAACCTTGCTAAAAAGGAAACTAAAACATTTGGTCCTCTGCCAAGTATGCTAGGCATGACATCACCTTACCGGGTCATATGAGGACCAATGCTATAACTCTAGAAAATATGTTCCAACAATCACATCTGACCGAGATTTAGATCTGATTGGTGGCAGGATACCTAAGAAGAAAAGGTGCAACACAATTTATGAGATGACAATGTAAGATTCTCGGGAAATGAACTATGGAGCGAGTTCCGACACACAAGTTCATCATTTAATCAAGTAGAGGTGAGGTGATGGCTGATTGACTCAGCGACAATCCATTGTCATTTCCAAAAAGGGTGGATTTCCACAACTATGTGAACAAGAAGATATCATTTGTCAGATCAAATGATATAATGAGGTGTGCTGGAGGAAAACATGCACAGTTAAACATTGGTTGAAAGGTGCACCCGAAATATGGGCTGGATTGCACGATCAATGTTTAGACTACTGATTCTATAACCGATAGGCTAAGAATGAACTATCGATCATTAATTTCAAAGCAATAGGGTTGCTAGAAGAGCATAATCCAAACAACACCGTTCACTTGTTGGTACCCCGGTTAGAACCAACACGGGGACCAAGAAAGAATGATGATGGGGAGGAGCATCACTATACCAAGAATCCTTAAGAGGTGGAGCAATCTCAAGACATTCCTGACATAAAAGATCGTAATACTCCAAGGTAAAGAAGAACTCAGGCTGGATAGCAAGGAACTCAAGGAATAACACAGAACACGAACAAGTTTATGTTGGAGGGAAGGCAATAAAGTGGTGGATGACAACAAAAATCATCGAGGCAAGGATGGTATTTCTCATCATGAATTCAATTGATATCTTGGAAAAGCTCGGAATACTGATGATGATCACGACACATTTGTCGAGAGATTTCACGAAGATGTTGTCGATCGGCGATGACATCAAGTCAAAGGAATGATGAAGCGAAAGGTTAATGGAACCGAGGGTACGACACAAACTCCAAAGCAAGCTTGCTATCCAAAGCGAAATGATATGATGAGGAAAGATCGACGTAAGCTTAGCTCATCATAAAAAAAATGCTCTGTGAAGAAGGACCAAGAAGCACAGTTAAAATCGGCACGACAAGGATATAGCCAAACAGGCTAGGAATGACGTGATTGAGTTCAAACTCGTAAGTAATGAAGGTTACCAAGAGTTGCTTAATCGCGATGCGGACTCGAGTCAGTTATCGGTGTCTTTGAGTGTTTAATAACTCAGAGCCCGTGAAAAATTGGAATCAATGAGAATGTAACACTTGATGAAGAACTCATAAGAAGTTATGCAGTTCCGTGATAATCTTGAGATACCAGGGGGGTAATACTCGACGACAAATCAAAGTAGAGGTTGGACTGGGGTATTACTCTGCAGAAGACAAGTGCTTAAACTTGCACGAGAAATGGTATTTAAGGAAAACATGGTCGGAAACCACAATCATAAAGGATCAAACCACGGATACAAGATGAACTTATAACAAGGGGGTAATTACTTTTACGAGCAGCTTCCATGATAAGTTATACATCGTGTCCATGGGCATGAACGCAAGGTTCAAGGTCGACTCCCACTTCTTCAATGTATAACCTTCCATTCACTTCTCCCTTTGATAAAGGCATTAGTGTTGAAAGTTTTACCTGGTGAAATACCATATGAGTATGACTCGTGAAAACTCCCGAGTTCACACATATTAAGGAAGACATAGGTTCAACCCATCAGGGTATCGTGGAAATATATACCATAAGCTTCAATAGTAAATACCACCAGCTCGAAAGCTGAGCATGGTTGAGAAAGCAGAGGATACAATTTACCAAAGGCATTATGTATCAGAGGGAAGGCTCACAAGGTTATTGAATATGAAGGACGCTGTTGGATAAAATCCAACAAATGATCTGCCGGTCCATAATGGAGCTGATGTTAGTATCGGTACTCAATCAGAGGAAGAAATAATGCAAGGGCGTCAGATTATAGAACATCTGAATAATTTGATGCTTAGATAACAAAGGAATTATGATTTCCGAAACAAAGGATCAGAAGCAGACTATTGATTAAAAATGAATAAGTTGAATAGACTTGGGGGTACAATCGACGGCAATTTGATGGGTCGATAACCAGCTCATGTTCAAAATGACATATGAGCTGGAAAGATAATTTAAAAGGACCAACCGATGATTGCGTGCACTCGCACTCATGTTGAATCATTAGGTTCAAGATGACGGTGTCAAAAGGAGACTAATGGATATTGCCAGACATATGGGAAGCATCGATAATGCAAGCAGACAAGTGTTTGCAGAGCAATAAGCTGCTAAGGATTTTAAAGGATCGAATAGTATTTCAAAGACTTTTGTGAAACACCTGAACAACTGGGGATGAGCGGATACTCGATAAGGGCGAGAAATTATCCGTAGGGGTATTCAGGTGACAAAGAACAGCAAGGCAGCAAGCTCAAAGGATTATCGAAACAACGACGAGTGTTTCGGGGTATCTTGTAATAACAAGACCAACCGGGGATTAATGTAAGAACAACAACTGCAAGTAGTTATCCATAAGGGTTGACGGTGGAAGGGGAATTGCAAACGCGATGAACACAAGTTCTCGGGTTAACAACGGAGAGTATCTTCAGGGTCTTCATGTGTAGCAGACGATCATCAGTAATAAGGGGCTCTCCGGGTGAAAGTGATAACGAGATCCTAATGTTAGATTTAGCAAAATTCATTTAACCCGAATAGAAAAGATGTCAGAGTCCCAGAGTATAGGTCGAGGAATAAAAGATCCTACTACCACCCAATGGCGACGTGTGCCCGTAAGACACACAACCATGTTAGTAAAAGTTTTGTATTGATTAGACTCGACTTCGGCCAAGGAGTATAGAAGGGGGATTCCTACAGGCAGTCGACTCTGATACCAACTTGTGATGCCCCCGATTCAATCATACACTAATCATGCACGCAAACGTATACGATCAAGATCAGTGACTCACGGGAAGATATCACAACACAACTCTAAAACATAAGTAAGTCATACAAGCATCATAATACAAGCCAGGGGCCTCGAGGGCTCGAATACAAGTGCTCGATCATAGATGAGTCAGCGGAAGCAACAATATCTGAGTACAGACATAAGTTAAACAAGTTGCCATAAGATGACTAGCACAAACGGGGATACAGATCGAAAGAGGCGCATGCCTCCTGCCTGGGATCCTCCGAACTACTCCTGGTCGTCGTCAGCGGGCTACACGTAGTAGTAGGCACCTCCAGTGTAGTAGTCGTCATCGACGGTGGCGTCTGGCTCCTGGGCTCCATCGTCTGGTCGCAGCAACCGGGTAAAGAAAGGGGGAAAAGGGGGAACAAGGCAACCGTGAGTACTCATCCAAAGTACTCGCAAGCAAGGAGCTACACTACATATGCATGGGTATATGTGTAAAGGGCCATATCAGTGGACTGAACTGCAGAATGCCAGAATAAGAGGGGGATAGCTAATCATGTCGAAGACTACGCTTCTGGCAGCCTCCGTCTTGCAACATGTAGAAGAGAGTAGGCTGAAGTCCTCCAAGTAGCATCGCATAGCATAATCCTACCCGGCGATCCCATCCTCAATGCCCTGTTAGAGAGCGACCACCGGGTTGTATCTGGCACTTGGAAGGGTGTGTTTTATTAAGTATCCAGTTCTAGTTGTCATAAGGTCAAGGTACAACTCCAAGTCGTCCTGTTACCGAAGATCACGGCTATTCGAATAGATTAACTTCCCTGCAGGGGTGCACCACATTACCCGACACGCTCGATCCCATTTGGCCGGACACACTTTTCTAGGTCATGCCCGGCCGCGGAAGATCAACACGTCGCAGCCCCACCTAGGCATAACAGAGAGGTCAGCACGCCGGTCTAAACCTAAGCGCACAGTGGTCTGGGCCCATCGCCCTTAGCACACCTGCACGTTGCGAGGGCGGCCGGAAGCAGACCTAGCCTAGTGGCGTTCGAGTCCAATTCGGCGCGCGCCGCTCAGTCGCTGACGTCACGAAATGCTTCGGCTGATACCACGACGCCGGTTGCCCATATCTTGTCCCACATGGCGGTTAGTGCGTATAAGGTCAACGACCCAACTCAGATCAAATACCAAGATCTCGTTAAGCGTGTTAAGTATCCACGAAAGCCGAACAGGGCCAGACCCACCTCTCACCTAGGAGGTCTCAACCTGCCCTGTGGCTCCGCCACAAAGATCTACTCGCGGGTGCTCCACAAGCCGACCCGACTTTAGTCACCACATGTATCATGTATAAATTATATAGTATATACCCGTGATCACCTCCCGAGTGATCACGGCCCGATAGTATAGCACAGCTGACGGACAAGAGTGTAGGGCCACAGATGGAATACTAGCATCCTATACTAAGCATGTAGGATTGCAGGTAAAGGTAACAACAGTAGTAGCAAGGACAGGCTATGCATCAGGATAGGTATAACAGAAAGCAGTAACATGCTACACTACTCTAATGCAAGCAGTATAGAGAAGAGTAGGCGATATCTGGTGAACAAAGGGGGGGCTTGCCTGGTTGCTCAGACAAGAAGGAGGGGTCGTCGGGGACGTAGTCGACCACATGGGCATCAGCATCGTCACGGGGTCTACCGAAGAGAAGAGGGGGGAGAAACAGTAAATACATAGCAAGCAAGTGCATAACAAGATAAATACATAGCAAGCAAGTGCATAACAAGATAACAGGCAGAGCTAGACGTGTTCCAACGCGGTATGAGGTGATACCGGTGAAGGGGGAAAACATCCGGGAAAGTATTCCCGGTGTTCCGTGTTTTCGGGCAAAGGAGCCGGAGGGGGAAAGTTGCGGGTTCGATAGGTTAGGGATGTGTGGCGGACGAACAGGCTGCGTATCCAGATTCGTCTCGTTGTTCTGAGCAACTTTCATGTTGAAAATAATTTGATCCGAGTTACGGATTAAAAGATATGATTTTCTAAAGATTTACTAATTTCTGAAATTTAATTAATTATTTAAATTAATTCGAAAAATGGATTAATGACATCAGCATGATGTCATGCTGACGTCAGCAGTCAACAGAGTTGACTGGTCAACCTAACTTGTGGGTCCCGCCTGTCATAGGCTGTTAACTAACCTAACAGATTAATTAACTAAACTAAGTTATTAGGTTAATTAACTAGTTCTAATTAAGTTAATTAGTTCACTAATTAATTAACTAATTAATTTTACTATTATTGTTTTAATTCGTTTTCGTTTTTACTGGGGCTGGGCCCCAGCAGTCAGTGGCCAAAGGCCTAGCGGGTGTGCGGGCAATGGGTGTGGGCGCCGGGTGGAGGCCGTAGCCCGCCCGGTTGCGGGGCGAGGCCGTGGCCATCCGGTCGCGGGGGTCGCCGGCGTGGGGCCGAAGGCGAGGCCAAGGGTGGCCAGCAGCGGCGGTGAGGAAGGCAGCAGCGGGGGAAGGCGTAGCGCGAGGGGCGCGTGTAGCATGGACCGAGGCGACCAGGGAGGCTCGCCGGAGCGCGGTAGGATGGCTCGATGGCGGGTGCAGGGGTAGGAGCGGCGCGTGCGGGAGGGCAATCCCGACGAGCGCGGGTGCTAGGCGGCAGGGGAGTGAGCAACGGCCGGAGGGCGTGGTCGCACTTGCGCGGGTGGACACGGGGTCACGGGCTGGAGGATGAGGATCAGTAGACAGCAGAGCGGGGCCACGCGGCTGCGGGCGGTGAGGGGAGCGGGGCGGAGCGCTGGTGAGCGCGCCCGAGGCGCGGCCCGGTGCTGCGAGTGCGGTGACAAGGCCGGGAAGAGAGGAGAGGCGGGAGTCGCTCACGGGGGCCGTAGGGTTCGAGGCAGCAGGGCTCGGGGAGGAGGACGGGGACGACGCGTCGCAGGGGAGGCAGTCCGACGGGGAGGTGGAAGCAGGCTGGCGAGGAGGAGCTCCAATGATGGACGGCGTCGGGCGGCGGTTCGGTGATGGAGAGGTCGAAGACGTTGGCGTCAGGCGAGGTGGTCCCGGGCAACGGCGAGCGCTGGGCGTCGGGGCACGGTCCCGGGCGCGTCGGGTGCGGGACGGCGCGGGCGCGCAGTGATGGGGGTGGTCCGGCGACGGTGTGTGGGCAGGGCGTCGCGAGAGAGAGGGGTGCGGTTCCATCCCCGATCCAGATCGGATCGAGGGGAGGGGGGAGGAGAGCGTAGTGGGGGGATATTTTCGGGGGAGTGTCGGTGGGGTTTTCCCCGAGTGGGGGATATGGAGGAGGGCGTGGGGCGCCGGCTGGGCCGGCCTGATTGGCCCCGAGGCCATCTGGGCCGTGGCCCAGCGGGGAGGGG
>LR880970.1:3324697-3337525 GCA_904067115.1 Aegilops sharonensis | reverse complement strand
TGGCGTCAGGCGAGGTGGTCCCGGGCAACGGCGAGCGCTGGGCGTCGGGGCACGGTCCCGGGCGCGTCGGGTGCGGGACGGCGCGGGCGCGCAGTGATGGGGGTGGTCCGGCGACGGTGTGTGGGCAGGGCGTCGCGAGAGAGAGGGGTGCGGTTCCATCCCCGATCCAGATCGGATCGAGGGGAGGGGGGAGGAGAGCGTAGTGGGGGGATATTTTCGGGGGAGTGTCGGTGGGGTTTTCCCCGAGTGGGGGATATGGAGGAGGGCGTGGGGCGCCGGCTGGGCCGGCCTGATTGGCCCCGAGGCCATCTGGGCCGTGGCCCAGCGGGGAGGGGAGGGTTCTCTTTTATCCTTTTTTATTTGTTTTACATTTTTGTTTTTGTATTTTCTTTTATTTATTTATTTTCCTTTCTGTTTAATTCATTTTAAGTATTTAGGTCTTTTATAAAAGCATGGATCCCACACCATAAATTCCTAGGCATTTATTTGCACACCCCGAACATTTTTGTTTTAATTTTTTGTAAAACTTTTATTGTTGACATGATTTTGAATTTGAATTCGAACCGGTTTCGAACTAACGCGAGATTAGCAACAGTGATCGAGGTGACGTGGCATCATTAGCAGAGGTTCACTGTAGCTTAAATATCCGGGCGTCACACTTGAGAGGTGGACCGTATCTGTATTGCCTCCTGCCTCTGGTTGTACTGCTAGACGCCGGAGCA
Organism: Aegilops sharonensis; assembly: GCA_904067115.1. Classification (NCBI taxonomy): domain Eukaryota; kingdom Viridiplantae; phylum Streptophyta; class Magnoliopsida; order Poales; family Poaceae; genus Aegilops; species Aegilops sharonensis. Next base: position 3,336,803 of record LR880970.1, on the reverse strand, counting down.
GACAGAGCGGCTGCGGCTGTCTTCTTTCGTTCTTGCTTACATGGCGGAGGAGAAGGACTACGACACGCCGGAGCAGCCGGGGCGGCAGCGGGTCTCTTCCGCCCTTGCTGGCGAGGCAGAGAGGCTGCTCGGGCGCGCCGGCGTAGGCGGAGATGGAGGCGGAGTGCCGCCACGCGCCGGAGAAGGAGGCTGAGTGCCCTGATCGTCACTTGCCGTAGGAGGAGGCGGTGGAGGAGGCGGAGTGCCCTGACTCGCCGTAGGAGGAGGAGGAGGCGGAGGCGTCCAGTTCGGAAGGTTGATGAGCTCCTTCCGCCATTGGCATGGATAAGGATGGCAATTTTATCCACGGACATGGATACCCGCGCATATCCGACCCGAATGGATAGGGTTTGGGTACATTTTTATGTCCATGGGCAATGCCCGAACCCGACCCGATTACTTATGGATAGGGCATGGATATAATTATATATCCATGGATATACCGGAACCCGACCCGATAGTATTACATGTGTGGCAAAAAATTGGGTGATCCCCACTATCCCATCTTCCAATGTATTTTTCTTTATAAAAAGTGAAAAGGAAATTGTGCAATCCCTCCCCAATCCCCACCGTAACTTACTCCACCTCTTCTCATTCTTTTATCTCCTCGGTAATTGACTCGCAATTAAGCATCATATCTACTCATTCTTTTAGTAGCCCTAGATGCAGCCACCGGCGCCTCCAGCCTTACCTCTCCCATGTTATTTTGTGAGAATCTAAGAGCTTATTTTGACGTTGTGCACTTGTGCTATGTCATTTTGCAAGAATTTGAGATCTTATGTGAATGTTGTGCTACGCTTATGTATACATGTTGAGAGAACCCAACAGATATCCATATCCAATGGATATCCATCGGGTTTGGACATGGACATCATTTCCCGCCCATGGATTTTTTCGTGGACGGGCACATAATGTCTTCATGGATTTGGATATGGATTTGATATCGTTCAACCCGGGCCGAACCCGGCCCATTGCCATCCTTAGGCATGGAGTCTTCAGAGCAGAACCCAGCCGAGTTTTTCCTTCACCGATAGGGTGGTCAAGATGGAGGTCCTCAAATCCCTCTGTTATTTCTTCCACCGTCACCTTAGCATATCCTTCTGGAATCGGACGATAGTGAAAAGTTGCGCCGGGTTGAGGAGGTCGAACAGAGCCGACAGCCGCCTTGACTTTTAAGTTCTGCCATTGCGTCATAAGGTGGCAATTTTGAGACTTCGTGATAGCATCCACGGGGTAGCTAGCAGGAGTCGTCAAGACAGGCTCCGGTTGAAGCAGCTCGGTGGAAGCCACGCTGCTTCTCCGCTGAGATGGCGGGGTAGCTTCGGTGGAAGCTTCAACAGTTCGTTTGCTGCGATTTGCTTCTCGGTCCTCTATCGCTTGTACCCTTGCGTGCAGCGCCTGCAGTTGGGTCTGCTGCACTTTCTTCCTCCTCTCCTGGCATTTGTAACCGCGGGCGTCCGGAAACCCAGCCTTCTACAGAACGGAGCCTGGCGTGACTCGTGTCCATCCAGGGTACTCAGGATTCCCTAGGGCCATCGTGAGCTTGTCGTTCTCTCTGTCTGGAACGAACGTCCCTTCCCGCGCTGCATCGATATAGTGCTGAAGCCTCTTGACTGGTATTTTCATTTGCTCGTCCGTCCAAAGGCACTTCCCTGATACAGGGTCCAAGGTTCCGCCAGCCCCGAAGAACCAAGTCCGGCAACGGTCTGGCCAGTTCATTGTCTCTGGTTCGATCCCTTTATCAAGCAAATCATTCTCAGCCTTGGCCCACTTAGGCCGGGCTTTGAGGTAGCCACCTGACCCCGTGCGATGGTGAAGCTTCTTCTTCGCATCATTTTGCTTGTTTGTCGCCGACATCTTCTTACTATTTTCAGATGTCTTGTGGGCCACAAATGCGGGCCAGTGATCTCTTATCTTCTCATATTTGCCGATGAATTCTGGTGTCTCTTCTTTGTCGACAAACCTTTTCAGCTCATTCTTCCACCTCCTGAATAGGTCTGCAATCTTCTTAAGAGCATGAGACTTGATTAATTGCTCTTTAACTGGCTTCTCCGGATCCTCCTCTGGAGGTAGGGTGAAATTTGCCTTCAGCACAATCCAAAGATCATCTTTCTGCATATCATTGACATAAGACACCTCAGGGTCTTCGTTCTTAGGCTTATACCATTGGTGGATGTTGATCGGGATCTTGTCCCTAACAAGAACCCCGCACTGAGCAGCAAATGCTTCCCTTGTCCGGATCGGTTCAATCGGTTGGCCGTCGCGCGCGATTGCTGTGATCTCAAACCTTTCATCCGAGCGCAACTTTTTCTTCGGGCCTCGTCTCTTTACCGAAGTTGTGCTTGATCCAGAGGGCTAGAAAAAAGAAGAAAGACGAGAATTAATTAATATGTGTACATATACCAAAACAATGAATGCATCAATTAGCTAGTCAGCACAGGCTTAACTAATATATATACCTGGCCGGACTCGGTTCGGTCACCGGAGCCGTCATCACGGTCTCCTTCTTGCACAGTCATTCGGTCACCGGAGCCATCATAATCATGTCTTTCCTCCTCCATTATTCGATCACCGTAGCCTACTTCTTCACCCTGTTCTTCCAGACCATCATTGTCGTTAAGATACGACAAGATATCACCTCCGGCTAAGATTATGTCCGCCAACACCTCTCCAGCTTCCTCGTCTCGTATGTGCTCCATTGTTTCTGCAAATACTACAACATGGCAATCATTACACAAACATGACAGCAGGTGGATATATTAGTGGCAAACGTAGAACGAGCTTATTCCGGGTTTGGGGTGGCCTCGGCAACGCTTCAAGGGTAGGGGCGCGGCGGGAGGGGTAGAAGACCGACATCGTTTTTTTCTAGGGTTTGGGTGTCCTCGAGAGTTTTGGTCGAGCGAGAGGGCCGGGGGGCGATCCCGTGGTATAAGTTATCACGGTCGAAGTTATCCGGGAGGGGGTTATATCGACAACGACGACATACATACATGGGAAAATAATGTTATCGGGGAGGGGGGTAGGTCGAACCCCCCCCGCCCCTCGTGTTGAAGTTATCGGGACACGGGGTATATCGACAACGACATATCCGATAAAAAATAAGAAGACGAAGAAGAAATAAAAAGAGGAGTAGAAGAAAGGAATAGAGGAGAAGATTGAAGAAAAAAAAGAAGAAAAAAATAGGAGAAGAAGAAAGGAATAGATGAGAAGAAGAGAAAATAGTAGAATATTCTATTTTCTCTTCTTCTCCTCTATTCCTTTCTTCTTATCCTCTTCTTTTTCTTCTTTTTTCTTCTTCTTATTTATTTCTCCTCTTCTTCTCCTTTCTTCATCTTCTTATTTTCCTTTTTCCTCTCATCCTTTTTCTTCTTCTTCCTTCTTAATATCACTTAGCAACTTTTGCAACGATAGGGGGTGGGGTTGCTCCCATGGTCTAAAATCGGTCTATGCACGATAGAAAATTCTGACAAAATACATGAAGTAGTATTAGGGTGGTCAAGATGGAGGTCCTCAAATCCCTCCGTTATTTCTTCCACCGTCACCTTAGCATATCCTTCTGGAATCGGACGATAGTGAAAAGTTGCGCCGGGTTCAGGAGGTCGAACAGAGCCGACAGCCGCCTTGACTTTTAAGTTCTGCCATTGCGTCATAAGGTGGCAATTTTGAGACTTCGTGATAGCATCCACGGGGTAGCTAGCAGGAGTCGTCAAGACAGGCTCCGGTTGAAGCAGCTCGGTGGAAGCCACGCTGCTTCTCCGCTGAGATGGCGGGGTAGCTTCGGTGGAAGCTTCGGCAGTTCGTTTGCTGCGATTTGCTTCTTGGTCCTCTATCGCTTGTACCCTTGCGTGCAGCGCCCGCAGTTGGGTCTGCTGCACTTTCTTCCTCCTCTCCTGGCATTTGTAACCGCGGGCGTCCGGAAACCCAGCCTTCTACAGAACGGAGCCTGGCGTGCCTCGTGTCCATCCAGGGTGCTCAGGATTCCCTAGGGCCATTGTGAGCTTGTCGTTCTCTCTGTCTGGAACGAACGTCCCTTCCCGCGCTGCATTGATATAGTGCTGAAGCCTTTTGACTGGTATTTTCATTTGCTTGTCCGTCCAAAGGCACTTCCCTGATACAGGGTCCAAGGTTCCGCCAGCCCCGAAGAACCAAGTCCGGCAACGGTCTGGCCAGTTCATTGTCTCTGGTTCGATCCCTTTATCAAGAAGATCATTCTCAGCCTTGGCCCACTTAGGCCGGGCTTTGAGGTAGCCACCTGTCCCGTGCGATGGTGAAGCTTCTTCTTCGCATCATTTTGCTTGTTTGTCGCCGACATCTTCTTACTATTTTCAGATGTCTTGTGGGCCACAAATGCGGGCCAGTGATCTATCATCTTCTCATATTTGCCGATGAATTCTGGTGTCTCTTCTTTGTCGACAAACCTTTTCAGCTCATTCTTCCACCTCCTGAATAGGTCTGCAATCTTCTTAAGAGCATGAGACTTGATTAATTGCTCTTTAACTGGCTTCTCCGGATCCTCCTCTGGAGGTAGGGTGAAATTTGCCTTCAGCTCAATCCAAAGATCATCTTTCTGCATATCATTGACATAAGACACCTCAGGGTCTTCGTTCTTAGGCTTATACCATTGGTGGATGTTGATCGGGATCTTGTCCCTAACAAGAACCCCGCACTGAGCAGCAAATGCTTCCTTTTTCCGGATCGGTTCAATCGGTTGGCCGTCGCGCGCGATTGCTGTGATCTCAAACCTTTCATCCGAGCGCAACTTTTTCTTCGGGCCTCGTCTCTTTACCGAAGTTGTGCTTGATCCAGAGGACTAGAAAAAAGAACAAAGACGAGAATTAGTTATTATGTGTACATATACCAAAACAATGAATGCATCAATTAGCTAGTCAGCACAGGCTTCACTAATATATATACCTGGCCGGACTCGGTTCGGTCACCGGAGCCGTCATCACGGTCTCCTTCTTGCACCGTCATTGGGTCACCGGAGCCATCATAATCATGTCTTTCCTCCTCCATTATTCGATCACCGTAGCATACTTCTTCACCCTGTTCTTCCAGACCATCATTGTCGTTAAGATACGACAAGATATCACCTCCGGCTAAGATTATGTCCGCCAACACCTCTCCAGCTTGCTCGTCTCGTATGTGCTCCATTGTTTCTGCAAATACTACAACATGGCAATTATTACACAAACATGACAGCAGGTGGATATATTAGTGGCAAACGTAGAACGAGCTTATTCCGGGTTTGGGGTGGCCTCGGCAACGCTTCAAGGGTAGGGGCGCGGCGGGAGGGGTAGAAGACCGACATCGTTTTTTTCTAGGGTTTGGGTGTCCTCGAGAGTTTTGGTGGAGCGAGAGGGCCGGGGGGCGATCCCGTGGTATAAGTTATCACGGTCGAAGTTATCCGGGAGGGGGTTATATCGACAACGACGACATACATACATGGGAAAATAATGTTATCGGGGAGGGGGTAGGTCGAACCCCCCCCCCCCCCTCGTGTTGAATTTATCGGGACACGGGGTATATCGACAACGACATATCCGATAAAAAATAAGAAGACGAAGAAGAAATAAAAAGAGGAGTAGAAGAAAGGAATAGAGGAGAAGATTGAAGAAAAAAAAGAAGAAAAAAATAGGAGAAGAAAAAAGGAATAGATGAGAAGAAGAGAAAATAGTAGAATATTCTATTTTCTCTTCTNGAATAGATGAGAAGAAGAGAAAATAGTAGAATATTCTATTTTCTCTTCTTCTCCTCTATTCCTTTCTTCTTCTCCTCTTATTTTTCTTCTTTTTTCTTCTTCTTATTTATTTCTCCTCTTCTTCCTCTCCTCTTCTTCTCCTTTCTTCATCTTCTTATTTTCCTTTTTCCTCTCATCCTTTTTCTTCTTCTTCCTTCTTAATATCACTTAGCAACTTTTGCAACGATAGGGGGGTGGGGTTGCTCCCGTGGTCTAAAATCTGTCTATGCACGATAGAAAATTCTGACAAAATACATGAAGTAGTATTAGGGTGGTCAAGATGGAGGTCCTCAAATCCCTCCGTTATCTCTTCCACCGTCACCTTAGCATATCCTTCTGGAATCGGACGATAGTGAAAAGGTGCGCCGGGTTCAGGAGGTCGAACAGAGCCGACAGCCGCCTTGACTTTTAAGTTCTGCCATTGCGTCATAAGGTGGCAATTTTGAGACTTCGTGATAGCATCCACGGGGTAGCTAGCAGGAGTCGTCAAGACAGGCTCCGGTTGAAGCAGCTCGGTGGAAGCCACGCTGCTTCTCCGCTGAGATTGCGGGGTAGCTTCGGTGGAAGCTTCGGCAGTTCGTTTGCTGCGATTTGCTTCTCGGTCCTCTATCGCTTGTACCCTTGCGTGCAGCGCCTGCAGTTGGGTCTGCTGCACTTTCTTCCTCCTCTCCTGGCATTTGTAACCGCGGGCGTCCGGAAACCCAGCCTTCTACAGAACGGAGCCTGGCGTGCCTCGTGTCCATCCAGGGTGCTCAGGATTCCCTAGGGCCATTGTGAGCTTGTCGTTCTCTCTGTCTGGAACGAACGTCCCTTCCCGCGCTGCATTGATATAGTGCTGAAGCTTCTTGACTGGTATTTTCATTTGCTCGTCCGTCCAAAGGCACTTCCCTGATACAGGGTCCAAGGTTCCGCCAGCCCCGAAGAACCAAGTCCGGCAACGGTCTGACCAGTTCATTGTCTCTGGTTCGATCCCTTTATCAAGCAGATCATTCTCAGCCTTGGCCCACTTAGGCCAGGCTTTGAGGTAGCCACCTGACCCCGTGCGATGGTGAAGCTTCTTCTTCGCATCATTTTGCTTGTTTGTCGCCGACATCTTCTTACTATTTTCAAATGTCTTGTTGGCCACAAATGCGGGCCAGTGATCTCTCATCTTCTCATATTTGCCGATGAATTCTGGTGTCTCTTCTTTGTCGACAAACCTTTTCAGCTCATTCTTCCACCTCCTGAATAGGTCTGCAATCTTCTTAAGAGCATGAGACTTGATTAATTGCTCTTTAACTGGCTTCTCCGGATCCTCCTCTGGAGGTAGGGTGAAATTTGCCTTCAGCTCAATCCAAAGATCATCTTTCTGCATATCATTGACATAAGACACCTCATGGTCTTCGTTCTTAGGCTTATACCATTGGTGGATGTTGATCGGGATCTTGTCCCTAACAAGAACCCCGCACTGAGCAGCAAATGCTTCCTTTGTCCGGATCGGTTCAATCGGTTGGCCGCCGCGCGCGATTGCTGTGATCTCAAACCTTTCATCCGAGCTCAACTTTTTCTTCGGGCCTCGTCTCTTTACCGAAGTTGTGCTTGATCCAGAGGGCTAGAAAAAATAAGAAAGACGAGAATTAATTAATATGTGTACATATACCAAAACAATGAATGCATCAATTAGCTAGTCAGCACAGGCTTAACTAATATATATACCTGGCCGGACTCGGTTCGGTCACCGGAGCCGTCATCACGGTCTCCTTCTTGCACCGTCATTGGGTCACCGGAGCCATCATAATCATGTCTTTCCTCCTCCATTATTCGATCACCGTAGCATACTTCTTCACCCTGTTCTTCCAGACCATCATTGTCGTTAAGATACGACAAGATATCACCTCCGGCTAAGATTATGTCCGCCAACACCTCTCCAGCTTGCTCGTCTCGTATGTGCTCCATTGTTTCTGCAAATACTACAACATGGCAATTATTACACAAACATGACAGCAGGTGGATATATTAGTGGCAAACGTAGAACGAGCTTATTCCGGGTTTGGGGTGGCCTCGGCAACGCTTCAAGGGTAGGGGCGCGGCGGGAGGGGTAGAAGACCGACATCGGTTGGTTCTAGGGTTTGGGTGTCCTCCAGAGTTTTGGTCGAACGAGAGTGCCGTGGGGCGATAGCGTGGTATAAGTTATCACGGTCGATGTTATCCGGGAGGGGGTTATATCAACAACGATGACATACATACATGGGAAAATAATGTTATCGGGGAGGGGGTAGGTCGAACCCCCCCCCCCTCGTGGTGAACTTGTCGGGACGCGGGGAATTTAGCAAACCACAGATCTGATAACAAATAAGAGGATGAAGAAGAAATACAAAGCGGAGTAGAAGAAACGAATAGAGGAAAAAATTGACGAAAAAAAAGAAGAAAAAGAGGAGAGGAAGAAGAGGAGAAATACATAAGAAGAAGAAAAAAGAAGAAAGACGAGAATTAATTAATATGTGTACATATACCAAAACAATGAATGCATCAATTAGCTAGTCAGCACAGGCTTAACTAATATATATACCTGGCCGGACTCGGTTCGGTCACCGGAGCCGTCATCACGGTCTCCTTCTTGCACCGTCATTGGGTCACCGGAGCCATCATAATCATGTCTTTCCTCCTCCATTATTCGATCACCGTAGCATACTTCTTCACCCTGTTCTTCCAGACCATCATTGTCGTGAAGATACGACAAGATATCACCTCCGGCTAAGATTATGTCCGCCAACACCTCTCCAGCTTCCTCGTCTCGTATGTGCTCCATTGTTTCTGCAAATACTACAACATGGCAATTATTACACAAACATGACAGCAGGTGGATATATGAGTGGCAAACGTAGAACGAGCTGATTGCGGGTGTGGGGTGGCCTCTGCAACGGTTCCAGGGTAGGGGCGCGGCGGGAGGGGTAGAAGACCGACATCGGTTGGTTCTAGGGTTTGGGTGTCCTCCAGAGTTTTGGTCGAACGAGAGTGCCGTGGGGCGATAGCGTGGTATAAGTTATCACGGTCGATGTTATCCGGGAGGGGGTTATATCAACAACGATGACATACATACATGGGAAAATAATGTTATCGGGGAGGGGGTAGGTCGAACCCCCCCCCCCTCGTGGTGAACTTGTCGGGACGCGGGGAATTTAGCAAACCACAGATCTGATAACAAATAAGAGGATGAAGAAGAAATACAAAGCGGAGTAGAAGAAACGAATAGAGGAAAAAATTGACGAAAAAAAAGAAGAAAAAGAAGAGGAGAAGAAGAAAGGAATAGAGGAGAAGATTGAAGAAAAAAAAGAAGAAAAAAATAGGAGAAGAAGAAAGGAATAGATGAGAAGAAGAGAAAATAGTAGAATATTCTATTTTCTCTTCTTCTCCTCTATTCCTTTCTTCTTCTCCTCTTCTTTTTCTTCTTTTTTCTTCTTCTTATTTATTTCTCCTCTTCTTCCTCTCCTCTTCTTCTCCTTTCTTCATCTTCTTATTTTCCTTTTTCCTCTCATCCTTTTTCTTCTTCTTCCTTCTTAATATCACTTAGCAACTTTTGCAACGATAGGGGGGTGGGGTTGCTCCCGTGGTCTAAAATCGGTCTATGCACGATAGAAAATTCTGACAAAATACATGAAGTAGTATTAGGGTGGTCAAGATGGAGGTCCTCAAATCCCTCCGTTATTTCTTCCACCATCACCTTAGCATATCCTTCTGGAATCGGACGATAGTGAAAAGTTGCGCCGGGTTCAGGAGGTCGAACAGAGCCGACAGCCGCCTTGACTTTTAAGTTCTGCCATTGCGTCATAAGGTGGCAATTTTGAGACTTCGTGATAGCATCCACGGGGTAGCTAGCAGGAGTCGTCAAGACAGGCTACGGTTGAAGCAGCTCGGTGGAAGCCACGCTGCTTCTCCGCTGAGATGGCGGGGTAGCTTCGGTGGAAGCTTCGGAAGTTCGTTTGCTGCGATTTGCTTCTCGGTCCTCTATCGCTTGTACCCTTGCGTGCAGCGCCTGCAGTTGGGTCTGCTGCACTTTCTTCCTCCTCTCCTGGCATTTGTAACCGCGGGCGTCCGGAAACCCAGCCTTCTACGAAACGGAGCCTGGCGTGCCTCGTGTCCATCCAGGGTGCTCAGGATTCCCTAGGGCCATTGTGAGCTTGTCGTTCTCTCTGTCTGGAACGATCGTCCCTTCCCACGCTGCATTGATATAGTGCTGAAGCCTCTTGACTGGTATTTTCATTTGCTCGTCCGTCCAAAGGCACTTCCCTGATACAGGGTCCAAGGTTCCGCCAGCCCCGAAGAACCAAGTCCGGCAACGGTCTAGCCAGTTCATTGTCTCTGGTTCGATCCCTTTATCAAGCAGATCATTCTCAGCCTTGGCCCACTTAGGTCGGGCTTTGAGGTAGCCACCTGACCCCGTGCGATGGTGAAGCTTCTTCTTCGCATCATTTTGCTTGTTTGTCGCCGACATCTTCTTACTATTTTCAGATGTCTTGTGGGCCACAAATGCGGGCCAGTGATCTCTCATCTTCTCATATTTGCCGATGAATTCTGGTGTCTCTTCTTTGTCGACAAACCTTTTCAGCTCATTCTTCCACCTCCTGAATAGGTCTGCAATCTTCTTAAGAGCATGAGACTTGATTAATTGCTCTTTAACTGGCTTCTCCGGATCCTCCTCTGGAGGTAGGGTGAAATTTGCCTTCAGCTCAATCCAAAGATCATCTTTCTACATATCATTGACATAAGACACCTCAGGGTCTTCGTTCTTAGGCTTATACCATTGGTGGATGTTGATCGGGATCTTGTCCCTAACAAGAACCCCGCACTGAGCAGCAAATGCTTCCTTTGTCCGGATCGGTTCAATCGGTTGGCCGTCGCGCGCGATTGCTGTGATCTCAAACCTTTCATCCGAGCGCAACTTTTTCTTCGGGCCTCGTCTCTTTACCGAAGTTGTGCTTGATCCAGAGGGCTAGAAAAAAGAAGAAAGACGAGAATTAATTAATATGTGTACATATACCAAAACAATGGATGCATCAATTAGCTAGTCAGCACATTCTTAACTAATATATATACCTGGCCGGACTCGGTTCGGTCACCGGAGCCGTCATCACGGTCTCCTTCTTGCACCGTCATTGGGTCACCGGAGCCATCATAATCATGTCTTTCCTCCTCCATTATTCGATCACCGTAGCATACTTCTTCACCCTGTTCTTCCAGACCATCATTGTCTATAAGATACGACAAGATATCACCTCCGGCTAAGATTATGTCCGCCAACACCTCTCCAGCTTCCTCGTCTCGTATGTGCTCCATTGTTTCTGCAAATACTACAACATGGCAATTATTACACAAACATGACAGCAGGTGGATATATTAGGGGCAAACGTAGAACGAGCCCGGGTTTGGGGTGGCCTCGGCAACGCTTCAAGGGTAGGGGCGCGGCGGGAGGGGTAGAAGACCGACATCGTTTTTTTCTAGGGTTTGGGTGTCCTCGAGAGTTTTGGTCGAGCGAGAGGGCCGGGGGGCGATCCCGTGGTATAAGTTATCACGGTCGAAGTTATCCGGGAGGGGGTTATATCGACAACGACGACATACATACATGGGAAAATAATGTTATCGGGGAGGGGGGTAGGTCGAACCCCCCCCGCCCCTCGTGTTGAAGTTATCGGGACACGGGGTATATCGACAACGACATATCCGATAAAAAATAAGAAGACGAAGAAGAAATAAAAAGAGGAGTAGAAGAAAGGAATAGAGGAGAAGATTGAAGAAAAAAAAGAAGAAAAAAATAGGAGAAGAAGAAAGGAATAGATGAGAAGAAGAGAAAATAGTAGAATATTCTATTTTCTCTTCTTCTCCTCTATTCCTTTCTTCTTCTCCTCTTCTTTTTCTTCTTTTTTCTTCTTCTTATTTATTTCTCCTCTTCTTCCTCTCCTCTTCTTCTCCTTTCTTCATCTTCTTATTTTCCTTTTTCCTCTCATCCTTTTTCTTCTTCTTCCTTCTTAATATCACTTAGCAACTTTTGCAACGATAGGGGGGTGGGGTTGCTCCCGTGGTCTAAAATCGGTCTATGCACGATAGAAAATTCTGACAAAATACATGAAGTAGTATTAGGGTGGTCAAGATGGAGGTCCTCAAATCCCTCCGTTATTTCTTCCACCATCACCTTAGCATATCCTTCTGGAATCGGACGATAGTGAAAAGTTGCGCCGGGTTCAGGAGGTCGAACAGAGCCGACAGCCGCCTTGACTTTTAAGTTCTGCCATTGCGTCATAAGGTGGCAATTTTGAGACTTCGTGATAGCATCCACGGGGTAGCTAGCAGGAG
>LR880970.1:3304494-3321203 GCA_904067115.1 Aegilops sharonensis | reverse complement strand
TAAAAATATTGTTTTCAGTTTTTTTGTTTTGTTTTTTGCTTTATTTTTTTAATTCTTTTTGATTTTAGGTTAGCACAATTATAAACTTTCTGTTAGTGCCATTAGTTTTAGAAAAATTATAAACTTTCTGTTAGTGCCATAAGTTTTCAAATTTGAATAGTTACAATTTGAATTCTTTGAAATTTGTGTGAATCACAAGTTTGTGATTAACTTTACTAAAAAAATGAGCATAGATGTGCCTATAGAGAGAATTCAACCTAAATTCATAATAAATTTCTATTTATTTCAGAGAAATTCAGTATGAATTTAGGTCAAATTCCCTATATAAGGGCATCTATTTTCACTTTGAGAGGAGCTCAACAAGGCAGAGAGGGAGGGGCTTATAAACCGGTGTGAGCGTCCTTCGGTTGGCGAGGTGGGACTAAACTCTGACCGCAACAAGGACCAACCCTTTAGTCCCGGTTTGTGGCACAAAGCGGGACTAATGGTCATGGGCCAGGGGCGAGGCGCATTGGTCCCGGTTCGTGCATGGAACCGGGACCAAAAGGTCCAGATGAACCGGGACCAATGGCCCACGTGGCTGCCCTCTTGAGTGTTCTTGGTGAGAACATAGTTGACAAGGAGCGAACCAGGATTAATGGTTTTACGAGGGCCGACCCATAAGACATTAAAGCATTTCAAATGAACTATGAAAAAGTTGAAAGTTGGCATGGTATCATAATTTCACCCACATAGCATGTGCATGTACAAAACGGACAATGGTATCATACTCGTCTGTTACAAAGTTGGCATGGTATCATCATAATAGTTGTGGGTGAAAGTCTTCACTTTTTCTTTGCTTGTGTCATTTGCTTATTGCGCCGTAACCATGGATAATCTTCATCGTTTATCAGGATGCTTGGGTCAGCCTTGACTTTGAAGGGAAGAATTTCATGAAACTTTTCATAATCTTCAGACATGTCTGTCTTGCCCTCTACTCCCACGATGTCCCTTTTTCCTAAAAGAACTATGTGGCGCTTTGGCTCATCGTATGATGTATTCGCTTCCTTATATTTTTCTTTTTCTCGGTTTGGTAGACATGTCCTTCACATAGATAACCTGTGCCACATCATTGGCTAGGACAAACGGTTTGTCAGTGTACCCAAGATTTTTCAGATCCACTGTTGTCATTCCGTACTGTGGGTCTACTTGTACCCCGCCTCCTGACAGATTGACCCATTTGGACTTAAACAAAGGGACCTTAAAATCATGTTCGTAGTCAAAGTTCCCATATGTCCACTATGTAACCATAATATGTGTCCTTTCCCCTCTCGGTTGCTGCATCAAAGCGGACACCGCTGTTTTGGTTGGTGCTCTTTTGATCTTGTTCAATCGTGTAAAATGTATTCCCATTTATCTCATATCCTTTGTAAGTCAATGCAGTCAAAGATGGTCCCCTGGACAACAACTACAACTCATCAGAAACAGTGTTGACACCTCTGAGACGTGTTTCCAACCAACTGCTGAAAGTCCTGATGTGTTCACATGTAATACAGTCGTCACACTGCTCCGGGTGTTTGGAGCGCAGACTGTTCTTGTGTTCATCGACATACGGGGTCACCAAGGTAGAGTTCTGTAGAACTGTGTAATGTGCTTGAGACCAAGAATATCCGTCCCTGCATATTATTGAGTCCACTCCAATCGTGCCTTTTCCAGTCAGTCTCCCCTCATATCGCGATTTAGGGAGACCTATCTTCTTAAGGACAGGAATGAAGTCAACACAAAACCCAATGACATCCTCTGTTTGATGGCCCATGGAGATGCTTCCTTCTGGCCTAGCACGGTTATGGACATATTTCTTTAGGACTCCCATGAACCTCTCAAAGGGGAACATATTATATAGAAATACAGGCCCCAGAATGACAATCTCGTCGACTAGATGAACTAGGACGTGCGTCATGATATTGAAGAAGGATGGTGGGAACACCAGCTCGAAACTGACAAGACATTGCGCCACATCACTCCTTAGCCTTGGTACGATTTTTGGATCGATCACCTTCTGAGATATTGCATTGAGGAATGCACATAGCTTCACAATGGCTAATCAAACGTTTTCCGCTAGAAGCCCCCTCAATGCAACCGGAAGTAGTTGCGTCATAATCACATGGCAGTCATGAGACTTTAGGTTCTGGAACTTTTTCTCTGGCATATTTATTATTCTCTTTATATTCGACAAGAAGCCGGTCGGGACCTTCATACTGAGCAGTCATTCAAAGAAGATTTCTTTCTCTTCTTTCGTAAGAGCGTAGATGGTAGGACGTTCATCTGCTTCGGAGGCATGCCGTCTTTTTCGTGCAAACGTTGCAGGTCCTCCCGTGCCTCAGGTGTATCTTTTGTCTTCCCATACACGCCCAAGAAGCCTAGGAGGTTCACACAAAGGTTCTTCGTCACGTGCATCACGTCGATTGAAGAGCGGACCTCTAGGTCTTTCCAGTAGGGTAGGTCCCAAAATATTGATTTCTTCTTCCACATGGGTGCGTGTCCCTCAGCGTCATTCGGAATAGCTAGTCCGCCGGGACCCTTTCCAAAGATTACGTGTAAATCATTAACCATAGAAAGTACGTGATCACCGGTACGCATGGCGGGATTCTTCCGGTGATCTGCCTCGCCTTTGAAATGCTTGCCTTTCTTTCGACATTGATGGTTGGTCGGAAGAAATCGACGATGGCCCGGGTACACATTCTTCCTGCATTTGTCCAGGTATATACTTTCAGTGTCATCTAAACAGTGCGTGCATGCATGGTATCCCTTGTTTGTTTGTCCTGAAAGGTTACTGAGAGGGACCAATCGTTAATGGTCACGAACAGCAATGCCTTTAGGTCAAATTTCTCCTGTTTGTGCTCATCCCACGTACGTACACCGTTTCCATTCCACAACTGTAAAAGTTCTTCAACTAATGGCCTTAGGTACACATCAATGTCGTTGCCGGGTTGCTTAGGGACTTAGATGAGAACTGGCTTCATAATGAACTTCCGCTTCATGCACATCAAAGGAGGAAGGTTATACATATATAGAGTCGCGGGCCAGGTGTTGTGATTGCTGCTCTGCTCCCCGAAAGGATTAATGCCATCCGCGCTTAAAGCAAACCATACGTTCCTTGGGTCACTTGCAAACTCATCCCAGTACTTTCTCTCGATTTTTCTCCACTGCGACCCGTCAGCGGGTGCTCTCAACTTCCCGTCTTTCTTACGGTCCTCACTGTGCCATCGCATCAACTTGGCATGCTCTCAACTTCCCGTCTTTCTTACGGTCCTCCACTGCGACCCGTCAACATCACCAGGGTCATCTCGTCTGATCTTATGCCGTAATGTACCGCATACCAGGCATGCGTTCAAATCCTTGTACGCACCGCGGTAGAGGATGCAGTCATTAGGGCATGCATGTATCTCCTGCACCTCCAATCCTAGAGGGCATATGACCTTCTTTGCTGTGTATGTACTGTCGGGCAATTCGTTATTCTTTGGAAGCTTCTTCTTCAATATTTTCAGTAGCTTCTCAAATCCTTTGTAAGGCACAGCATTCTCTGCCTTCCACTGCAGCAATTCCAATACGGTACCGAGCTTTGTGTTGCCATCTTCGCAATTGGGGTACAACCCTTTTTTGTGATCCTCTAACATGCGATCGAACTTCAGCTTCTCCTTTTGACTTTCGTATAGCATCCTTGCATCAACAATGACCCGGCGGAGATCATCATCATCGGGCACATCGTCTTGTTCCTCTTGATCTTCAGCAGCTTCCCCCATTGCAGCATCATTGGGCACATCATCTGGTTCCTCTTGATCTTGAGCAGCTTCCCCCGTTGTAACATCACCGTATTCAGGGGGCACATAGTTGTCATCGTCCTCTTCTTCTTCGCCGTCTTCCATCATAACCCCTATTTCTCCGTGCCTCGTCCAAACATTATAGTGTGGCATGAAACCATTGTAAAGCAGGTGGGTGTGAAGGATTTTCCGGTCAGAGTAAGACTTCGTATTCCCACATTTAGGGCATGGACAACACATAAAACCATTATGCTTGTTTGCCTCAGCCACTTCGAGAAAATCATGCACGCCCTTAATATACTCGGAGGTGTGTCTGTCACCGTACATCCATTGCCGGTTCATCTGCGTGCATTATATATAATTAAGTGTGTCAAAAACCATTACAGAACATCATGAATAGATAATTAAGTGACCAAATTAATAGAAGTTCATCATCACATTAAAACCAAAGTACATACATAGTTCTCATCTAACAACATATAGCTCTCCAGAGCATCTAAATTAATTAAACCATACATTGAAACTATGTAAAATATTTCAATGCGAAAACAAATGCGATCATAATCGCAACCAAGGTAACAATTGATCCAACGGCATAATGATACCAAGCCTCGGTATGAATGGCATATTTTCTAATCTTTCTAATCTTCAAGCGCATTGCATCCATCTTGATCTTGTGATCATCGACGACATCCGCAACATGCAACTCCAATATCATCTTCTCCTCCTCAATTTTTTTATATTTTACTTCAAGAAATTGTTTTCTTCTTCAACTAAATTTAACCTCTCGACAATAGGGTCGGTTGGAATTTCCGGTTCACATACCTCCTAGATAAATAAAATCTATGTCACGTTGGTCGGCATAATTTTCATAAACAATAAATGAACCAATAGTTATAAAGATAATATATAGCACATCCGAATCAAAGACAGGACGAGGGCCGACGGGGGTGGATACCAAAACCATTGCACTATATAATAACAAGCAATAAAGTAGTAAGAAAATTAGACAAGTATCTATCTAAAGCAAGAATTTTTTTTCTTTCAGAAAGAAGATAAGAACAAGAGGCTCACTACGGTGGTGCCGGCGACGAGATCGGCGCGGGCGATCGACGACAGTGAAGACGGGGACGGGGCGTGACGGTCTCGGAGCGCCTCTGCAACCCCGAGGCGTGGTGATTCTTGGCGGGCCGTCGTCCACGCAGGTGAGCGGTGCCGGCCGGGGTTGAGGTTGCCTCCCGTGACCAATTGTCCGTGTGGGTGCGGCATCGGTTGGGCAGCCATCGTTTGAGGGGCTTGGAACTTCCAATCTGGCGGCAATGGTGATGTCAGCCCAAGTCAGATCGGTCTAGATTTGCAGCCGGTGGTGCGGAGTTGTCGATGGTTCCCTTATGGACTGGATTCCGTGGTCATTCATGCCTCAGATGATCCGTTCACTCCATAGATGCATGACGGTATTTGTTTACTTCACTCGGTATGATTTGGTGCCGCGGATGAGGATGACAGAGATAGTGGCGGCGTGTGGTGGTGTTGTCTGATTCTGGTGCCATTGGCCGCCACTTGTGAGGACGGCGCGGGACTCTAGATTGTCCCGAACATGGGATTTTGGCAAGTGCCGGTGACCAGCCTTCCTCATCGATGACTTCGCTGTGTGGTAGTGATCAGTTTTGTCGTGGCTTGACTATCTGCTCGCCCTGCACGGTCATCACTCGGACTGTGCGGGTATGCAGCTGCTAGGATTGTGGCAAGTGGAGGAGGCATCATATAAAGACTTCGGTTGGGTGGTGCCTCTCAAGTACCTAGTCTCGAGCCCCGGGGTGAAAACCCTAAGTCTGGCCCTTGTTGGTTATACTTGGCAATGGCCGCATCTTCTGCGTCGTTACCTTGATGAAGGCATTGCCTGGAGTTTTCTCAACCGCGATCTTTAGGCTGAAACCACACGACCTGACCTTCGATGTTTGGATGAGGCGACGGAGGCATTTCCGTGTCGTTTCCTTCATGGAGGCGTCGTCTTTGAAGAACCTTTCTCATAGTCTATGTGTTGTGAAAAAGATGGTCGGTACAGATGGCTGCTGAGGTACATCATCGGTCGCTGTTTTGATCGCTTCAGGAGATTTTTATTTCTTCTTTTTCTTTATGCACCTAGGCATTAGCTTCGGTCTTATTTGACTTTGCTATTTGTTGGCGTGATTTTGTGTGTTTGCGTGTGTTGGCTGTGTGTATCCTAGATATGCAGAGGCCGGGTGTATAGTGTTATGATTGTATACCTCGATGCTACATTATGAGTCAATAAAAAACACCCTTTGTCGAAAAGTGTCAAAACATGAAAGTACCCAAAAGGTAGATTTTTCACTCGGAAATATATAAAGGGAACTAGCATGTTCTACACGTTGTAGAAATAAAGGAAAGGAGCACAAATATACGTTGACATATAGGATGTAATTAAATTACTACTCAGGTAGTTGGATAGTGGTTGAATCAATTGATACATCGAACGAGCTGGTAAATTCGATATAGAATTAGTATAAACATGGATGGATCATCTAGATGGCCTCTGCCCACGCATGTATGAACATTGCAAACACTCTGTAGGATTGTCTTGGAGCGAAAATGCTGTTTGGTGGACGAGCTACCTGGAGCTCGCTATCTCCTGCGTGAGGCTTTATTGTGATATGTTCCAACCACGTATTCTTGCATGTATTCCATCCATCAGCTATTTACACGCGGCCGTATTCTCTCCATTTATGCACAGTGATATCACATGTCGATCAGGTCGCCCTATCAGCCGAGGTCCCCGTACCATCAGGATACGCTTTATGTTCCATAATATAGTGGGATCAAGGCAATATCGAACATGGGCTTGACTTGGTCGTGAGGTGCCTCTTCAAAATCATTTAGCCGTTTGGGTTGAGCGTGGTGATTACTTGCCCATGCCGTTTTGCTGAAATTGTGAGACGTCAAGGAACGACAATACAGTTATCTCTACAGTTTCGCATATTCAGTTAGCACATGCGTCATTGGCAAGTAGGATTACCGACAACCGATCGAGAAGAACTTGTGCCTATCATCAGCAGCATGGTACGTAGTACGTATTATTGTAGAACACGAACAAGTTCAGCAATTTTCTAATTCACAATTCTACTACATGATGTTCAATGCGACAAATAATACAGTCTTGACGTTATTCAGGAACTAGCCATGAACTGCACAAGGACGTTCTACATTTTGACCGCATGGGCATGGGTAACCTTGACGAGTCACGAATGTGATATCTGGCTGAAGATTACCCTGAATCCCACCCCTCCAAGAATAATTTCATCCCATCCATGGCAAAAGAGCTTCTGTCTACTGCTCTAGTGGTAGGGGATGCATTTTTTTTTCTGACAAAAGAAACTTTTTTTGGCAGGTGATTTCATTTTTAGAAAGGGAGAGACAGTCTAACGAGGCAAAGTTGTGGACCGAATCTAACATTCTTAAGAAGTTGCTCCTCACTACTACATATTCTTTCACCATGCGCACTGTCCACATCAGCAATCAACATGCAACCATCCACCTATTTCCAGCTCAGCAATCTAGCCACATCATCGATTCCACCCCATGATTTTAGTTTTTCTTTCATGCGCTTCCTATTCCTTCTGTAACCTTTCTTTCGCGTACTTCCTATTCCTTCTGTAACTGACGAGATAAGTATCTTACGAGCGTCAAATCACCGCCGCCGCACGCCGGCAGCGCGAGTCCATGTCTGATGACCCAGCCCCAACATCCTCCCCTAGGTCTGGCTGCTCCGGCCTCTGACTTCTCCAGCACCGGCAGCCCGGCCTTTGTTTCCTGAAGCGGGATTGCAGGAAACCGAGCGGCCGGGTGCCTGTTTGTCATCATGTCTACATCCTGACAACGGATGCGGTCGCGGTTCCACCTGGTTCCAGCAGCAGATCCACACATCATGTGAGAAATCAAGTGAATCAAGTACAATTCTCGCTTTGGTTGATGACGGATGATCACCAGGTCCTCCAACAATCCATGGAGTTGGTTGCCCAATTTATGTATTTGGCGCTGCTGGGAAGATGGTGCATTTTAGTTCCCGCCAATTTATGTATGTGTCGGCTTCCTTTTTGGCCTCGACGAACGAGCTCGTGGAGATGCCAGTCAGGGACTTGGCCATGGCAGGTAGGTTGACAGTGTCTGCTAGGAGGAGCGCTGAAGTTTCAATGGGGTGCAGCCGCTCCCGATTGATCCGACTCTTTGTTTCGTCTTCAGATGCGATGCCATGTCCTACAATGTTGGATGTTGCCTCTCGGCATCACCAATATGGTTGCACAAAACTGGAACGACATGGTCCATCTGCTAGTTTAGCGTACAACGGCAACATGCAACAGCAGCACTGGCATACCAGTACCCAAAGGATCGCACATCCAAAACCTGATGGAGGTATCGCACACAACGATGCCATATGGCTTGTGTGATTTCCTCTACTACTTTTGGATTTTTCTTAACCTACTGATAATGCGATTTTCGAATCAGATAGTCAGTACGTGAATAGGTGTGCATGCTCTTGCGCCATTGGCGTTCTTTTGCATGATCGCCTTCACTTCATTTATTCATTTTTGTCCTGCTCGGCGTATCAGCGGCTCTATTGTTTTATGCTTGGTTCCTGCATATTGTATTGCTGCACTTAAGTTCCTATTTTATCTTTTCAGAGATTCTTCAGTGTTTATCAATAATCTGAAAACATACATTACTGAATATTACAAAAGGTTGTTTGGACCACCAGAGGAGAGCTGTGTATCCCTGGATGAGTCTAGGGTTAGCGATATCCCTCAGCTTTCTTCTGTGGAGAACGATGTGTTAACTGCCCCTTTCTCGGAGAAGGAAGTTTTCGAGGCTATTGCCAAGATGAAATGCAATAAGGCTCCGGGGCCGGATGGTGTCCCGGCTGAGTTTTACAAGAAGTGTTGGCATATTATCAAAGGGGACCTGATGCCGATGTTCCATGATTTGTTCTCGGGACACTTGCAGCTGTTCCAACTTAATTTTGGAACGATAACGTTGTTGCCTAAGAAAACAGATGCCGTGAAAATTGAACAATTCCGGCCTATCTGCCTACTCAACGTCAGTTTCAAAATATTTACCAAGGTTGGCACGATCAGGCTCACTCAGATAGCGCACGCTGTAGTTCAACCTTCGCAAACGGCTTTCATGCCGGATAGGAACATCCTCGAGGGGGTTGTGGTCCTACATGAAACGCTTCATGAAATTCATACGAAAAAACTAGATGGGGTTATTTTCAAAGTCGATTTCGAGAAGGCCTATGATAAAGTCAAATGGCCGTTCCTCCAGCAAGCTTTACGAATGAAGGGATTTGATGAGCGCTGGAGACAACAGGTGGAAACGTTCACGCAAAAAGGGAGTGTTGGCATTAAAGTCAATGATGACATAGGCCACTATTTCCGAACGCACAAGGGTCTGAGACAGGGCGATCCTATGTCGCCTATTCTGTTCAATATTGTGGTTGATATGTTAGCGATCCTGATTGGGAGGGCCAAAGAGGCCGGTCAGGTGGAGGGAGTGGTGCCTCATCTGGTTGATGGTGGTTTATCCATCCTGCAATACGTTGATGATACAATCATTTTTATGGAACATGATTTGGCCAAAGCGAGGAACATGAAGCTAGTATTATGCCTTTTTGAACAATTGTCTGGGCTGAAGATTAATTTCCATAAAAGCGAGTTGTTCTGTTTTGGTAGAGCCAAAGACGAACAGGAAGCTTATACACAATTGTTCGGGTGTGAGAGTGGGTCTCTTCCTTTCACTTATCTCGGTATTCCAATACACCATCGTAAGTTAAAGAATGCTGAGTGTAAGTGCATCGAGGATAGATTTGAGAAGAAACTAAGCTGTTGGAAAGGAAAACTCATGTCTTATGGAGGCCGGTTGATTCTGATTAACTCGGTGCTCACGAGTTTACCTATGTTTCTGCTATCTTTCTTCGAAGTACCAGTTGGGGTGAGGAAAAGACTAGAATTTTATCGTTCTCGCTTCTTCTGGCAGAGTGATGAGTCTAAGAGGAAGTACAGATTGGCCAAATGGGATATTATCTGCAGACCAAAGGACCAAGGAGGACTTGGTATTGAAAATCTTGAAGTCAAAAATAAATGCCTCCTGAGTAAGTGGCTGTTTAAGTTGTCTTCTGAGACAGAGGCAACTTGGGCNTCGAAGTACCAGTTGGGGTGAGGAAAAGACTAGAATTTTATCGTTCTCGCTTCTTCTGGCAGAGTGATGAGTCTAAGAGGAAGTACAGATTGGCCAAATGGGATATTATCTGCAGACCAAAGGACCAAGGAGGACTTGGTATTGAAAATCTTGAAGTCAAAAATAAATGCCTCCTGAGTAAGTGGCTGTTTAAGTTGTCTTCTGAGACAGAGGCAACTTGGGTGCAGATTTTACGTAGTAAATATCTGTACTCAAAGGCTTTATCCCAAGTCACTATGAGACCTACAGATTCGCCGTTCTGGAAAGGGCTAATGAGGGTTAAAGCCGCTTTCTTTAACAGAACGAAATGTATTGTTGGTAATGGAGATGATACGCGATTCTGGGAGGATACGTGGCTGGGTGACACGCCTTTGGCTTCACAATATCCAACACTATATCGTATTGTTCAGCGTAGGGATGCTCTTGTGGCCACAGTGATGCAGTCTGTTCCCCTCAATATACAGTTTAGGAGAGTGCTTGTTGGACCTAGATGGGAAACATGGCTTCACTTGGTCCGTAGGCTGATGGATGTGCAGCTAAATCCTCAGCCCGACCAGTTGTGTTGGAAACTAACTAAAACTGGGGTCTTCACGGTCAAGTCGATGTATATTGATATTATTAATTCATCCGTGATACCTACGTCCAAGGAAGTCTGGAACGTTAAGGTTCCTTTGAAGATTAAAGTGTTTATGTGGTTTGTGCATAAACAAGTTATTCTTACAAAGGACAACCTAGTTAAGCGCAACTGGACAGGATCTACTAGGTGTAGCTTCTGTGATCGGGATGAGACTATCAAGCATTTATTCTTTGATTGCCCGTTGGCACAAGGGTTGTGGCGCACCGTGCAAATTGCCTTTAATATTACTCCACCGAGATCGGTAAACACGTTATTTGGGGCGTGGCTGCTTGGGATGGAGCCCGAAACGGCCAGACACATTCGTGTAGGAGTATGTGCGTTATTATGGGCAATTTGGAATTGCAGGAATGATTTGGTTTTTAACAGGACAACAAATACTCATTTTTTGCAGGTGTTGTTCCGAGCTACGGCACTGATCCGTACTTGGTCCTTACTCACTCCGACGGAGGCCAGGGAGCGTTTGGTTACTGGATCTGTCCGGTGGGAGACGGTAGCGCGGGATATCTTCAACCGGTTTGGATGGCGATCATGTAATAGGATAGGCATCTAGTTTACCTTCCTTATATTATGCCAGCCGGTTTGTGGCTTATCTCATTTTTGCCTTTCAGTCGAGGCTCTATGTGAGCTATAGGCTGCCTTTATTCCTTTGTTTGTAAGACTTCTGTTCAGNTCTGGCAGAGTGATGAGTCTAAGAGGAAGTACAGATTGGCCAAATGGGATATTATCTGCAGACCAAAGGACCAAGGAGGACTTGGTATTGAAAATCTTGAAGTCAAAAATAAATGCCTCCTGAGTAAGTGGCTGTTTAAGTTGTCTTCTGAGACAGAGGCAACTTGGGCGCAGATTTTACGTAGTAAATATCTGTACTCAAAGACTTTATCCCAAGTCACTATGAGACCTACAGATTCGCCGTTCTGGAAAGGGCTAATGAGGGTTAAAGCCGCTTTCTTTAACAGAACGAAATGTATTGTTGGTAATGGAGATGACACGCGATTCTGGGAGGATACGTGGCTGGGTGACACGCCTTTGGCTTCACAATATCCAACACTATATCGTATTGTTCAGCGTAGGGATGCTCTTGTGGCCACAGTGATGCAGTCTGTTCCCCTCAATATACAGTTTAGGAGAGTGCTTGTTGGACCTAGATGGGAAGCATGGCTTCACTTGGTCCGTAGGCTGATGGATGTGCAGCTAAATCCTCAGCCCGACCAGTTGTGTTGGAAACTAACTAAAACTGGGGTCTTCACGGTCAAGTCGATGTATATTGATATTATTAATTCATCCGTGATACCTACGTCCAAGGAAGTCTGGAACGTTAAGGTTCCTTTGAAGATTAAAGTGTTTATGTGGTTTGTGCATAAACAAGTTATTCTTACAAAGGACAACCTAGTTAAGCGCAACTGGACAGGATCTACTAGGTGTAGCTTCTGTGATCGGGATGAGACTATCAAGCATTTATTCTTTGATTGCCCGTTGGCACAAGGGTTGTGGCGCACCGTGCAAATTGCCTTTAATATTACTCCACCGAGATCGGTAAACACGTTATTTGGGGCGTGGCTGCTTGGGATGGAGCCCGAAACGGCCAGACACATTCGTGTAGGAGGATGTGCGTTATTATGGGCAATTTGGAATTGCAGGAATGATTTGGTTTTTAACAGGACAACAAATACTCATTTTTTGCAGGTGTTGTTCCGAGCTACGGCACTGATCCGTACTTGGTCCTTACTCACTCCGACGGAGGCCAGGGAGCGTTTGGTTACTGGATCTGTCCGGTGGGAGACGGTAGCGCGGGATAACTTCAACCGGTTTGGATGGCGATCATGTAATAGGATAGGCATCTAGTTTACCTTCCTTATATTATGCCAGCCAGTTTGTGGCTTATCTCATTTTTGCCTTTCAGTCGAGGCTCTATGTGAGCTTTAGGCTGCCTTTATTCCTTTGTTTGTAAGACTTCTGTTCAGAACCTCTTTTTTTGGTTAATAAGAGAGGCCGTATGCATCGATCTGATGCAGAGGCCGGGGATTACCCCCTTTTCAAAAAAAAAAATCAATAATCTAAAAGGAGTACTACTTCTTGCGGGCAGGAAAATTGTATTTCTTGCCATGGTTCTTGATAATTACACATGACAAGATGATGAGTAACGATTTCCACTTGACTGCATATTCCAATCTTTTCATATAAATATTGGTCTTTTCCACTCAAATTATATATTTCACATTAGTATCTGAACTAATCCGTTACAATAGACTGCATATATTAGCTTCAATTTTCACAAAGACCAACTAGGTAAGGTCTTCATCATGTTGTGTTTAAATTTTCAAATATTTATTATGACAATAGTATCATTACATACTAATGATTGCTAATCTGAGATGACTTTTAATTGGAGCATGATTTTTGACACAAACATGCTAGGAATTTAGGTTAGAAAATATGGTGAATGGTTCATACAATAGGTTTTCTATTTGTCATACATATTTTATGCACATATTGCACACATCATAAATAGGTATTTTGTAGGAAATGTCCCGCAACAACGCGCGGGGTATTATCTAGTGTAATTAATTAGTTCTCTATTTTTTACCACAAACTGTAAATGATTCTCTATCACACCATCAGCATACCGATTGTCATTTAATGTCCCACCAATCCCTCAAAAAAAAATTAATGTCCAGCCAGCCCGGCCCTGACGCTGCATGGGGCAAATTCAAATCAGCCCAGGAGGAACATCATGTCCGTGCAAAATCCGCCGTGGCCAAGGCCCATGTACTAATCAAGCACAGCAGCTCACGGCACCGGTGTATTCCTCAATTAAAGCCCGCGTATTATACCTGAAAACGCATACCGCACACATCACAGCGATCGAACGCCCGGACAAGATTACGAGACCCATGGAGCTCGTCCTCCAAAACGCCTCATTCGTCTTGGAGTCCCTTTATTATTTGGTAGAAGAGAATATGATAGTCAAGGCATGAGTTTAATTAAGTACTCCCTTCATTCCTCGATTCCACTGAATAAGATGCACATGCATCTTAAAATTGAACTTTGACCATAAACTAGACCAAATAAATATGGGTCATATGTGACAAAAATTATACCGCTGAATTCGTATTCGAAATAAGTTTTCAGTGATATAATTTTTGAGTCACAGAAACATATACCATTGGTCTAATTTGGAATGAAAGTAGGATTTTGATATATTGTGTGCTTTATTTATTGGAATGGAGAGAGTGCATATACATGTTTGTTTAACTACACAAAACGCTGCGTGTGTATCAAGTTTATTTAAATATCCTTTTTAGGGGGAATTATTTATATCACTTTACTCAAAATGTGTTGCACGCACACCATACTTATGAAGCACAATATACAATAATGCGAGCTAGCAATATATATTGTGCATGTCGTTAGCAATAAAAGGTTTTCATGCTTAAAGTGGTGACTTTCTACAAAAGTTATTAAGGATGAGACCAATTGGTGAGGTGGTTGCTTAGAGACTAAGAATTGAAGTGCAAGCTAGATTTCCTTCAACATATATATTCGATCGTGACACACAGAGATACATAGAGAAGAAAGAAAGGAAGAAGCACTAACTATTAGAGCTAAGGATGATAGATGAGATATGAATGGGGCTAGCCTTTTTAGTCTCTAGCCTTGTTGCTCATGTATGGTACTATGTCCATCGAGGCTGCTCCGATATCCAAATGGACCCTAGCTACATACCTCCATCCATCCAGATGATCTTTTAGCATAAAACGACAACTTAAAAACAGGCCACTAGTACACGTTTGCTCTTTTTTTTACACAAATGAAAAAATTAAATCAAACCGAACGTTTTATTTGTCAGTAAACAAAATTCTTCCAGTACCTATAATTGCAAATTTCCTAGATCAGTGCATGCATATATACGTACGAAACAATACTAGTGGCCTGTTTGTTCCAACGACAGAAGCTCTCATCTGTTACATGTGTACATGTACCTTAGTAAAAGCAATCAACTAATCTGACGATGCAATACTCAACTAACTTGATAGCTGATGTGCTCATGTTTAGTGCCTTAGTGTTTTTTGCGTCATGTATATGTAGTATTTCATAAAATTGCATGGATGGTGTGCATCTTATTTATGCAACAAATCAAGTGCACAATTTGAAATGCTCCTTGTGCGTATTTAGACCTGATGGTGATGTAGTTTCATGCATGATCCGGTTGTCATATATATTTAGGCAACTTTTAGGTTATGCATCATCAAGGTAGCCACCAGAAGCAATTATTCAATCCTGCACCTTGCTTTCTGACATCATTTGGGAAAGTATAGATGTCTGATGACCATTGACAAGTGACTATCATGTTAGGTTGTGAATCATGCACCAGATCATTGACAAGTGACCTCACATGACCTTTCTGAAAGGAGGGACCTCGGACCAATGAATAATTCATGGTATATAAATGCTTTTCTTTGCTCTTTGCTAGTTTCCAGAGTTAGTTTTCAAAGCAATGGATGCAAGGATATCCTACACTAGTAGAAAAGGGGGCAATGGTCCAGGCCCGGCCAGCCCATTAGTCCTGGTTCAATCCAGAACCGGGACCAATGGGGGCATTGGACCCGGTTCGTGAGCCCGCCGGGCCACGTGGGCCATTGGTCCCGGTTCGTCTGGACCTTTTGGTCCCGGTTGGTGGGACGATCCGGGACCAATGGGCCTCGCTCCTGGCACAACCATTGGTCCCGGTTGGTGGGACAAACCGGGACCAAAGTCTGCCCTTTAGTCCCGGTTCAGGTCACCAACCGGGACCAATTAGTTGCCTATATATACCCCTCGCCCGCGAGCAGAGCACTCCTAGTGCTCTGTTTTTCGTGGCCGGCGAGGGGAGAGCTTTGTGGTGCTCTAGCTCACCTCCTATGCACACGAGGTGTTCGATGGAATGCCCGAGCCACACTACTTAAGCTTTCTCCTCTCCAAGCTCGACCTCCAAGCTCCATTTTCCTTAATATTTGTCTAGGTTTAGCGGTCTGTCACGTCCCGTCCCCGTCTCCACCGCCGTCGATCGCCCGCGCCGATCTCGTCGCCGGCACCACCGTGGTGAGCCTCTTGTTCTTATCTTCTTTCTGAAAGGAAAAAAAATTCTTACTTGTATGTTTATATAGATACCTGTATAATTTTCTTACTTTTATTATTGCATCTTATATAGTGCGATGGTTTTGGTATCCGCCCCCGTCGGCCCTCGTCCTGTCTATGATTCGGATGTGGTATATATTATCTTTTCATAACTATTGGTTCATTTATTGTTTATGACAATTATGCCGACCAACGTGACATAGATTTTATTTATCTAGGAGGTTGTTGAACCGGAAATTCCAACCGACCCTATGGTCGAGAGGTTAAATTTAGTTGAAGAAGAAAACAATTTGTTGAAGAAAAAAATAGAAAAATTGAGGAGGAGAAGATGATATTGGAGTTGCATGTTGCGGATGTCGTCGATGATCACAAGATCAAGATGGATGCAATGCGCTTGAAGATTAGAAAGATTAAAAAATATGCCATTCATACTGAGGCTTGGTATCATTATGCCGTTGGAACAATTGTTACATTGGTTGCGATTATGATCGCATTTGTTTTCGCATTGAAATGTTTTACATAGTTTCAGTGTATGGTTTAATTAATTTAGATGCTCTGCAGAGCTTTATGTTGTTAGATGAGAACTATGTATGTACTTTGGTTTTAATGTGATGATGAACTTCTATTAATTTGGTCACTTAATTATCTATTCATGATGTTCTGTAATGATTTTTGACACACTTAATTATATATAATGCACGCAGATGAACCGGCAATGGATGTACGGTTCAAGACACACCTCCGAGTACATTAAGGGCGTGCATGATTTTCTCAAAGTGGCTGAGGCAAACAAGCAGAATGGTTTTATGTGTTGTCCATGCCCTATATGTGGGAATACGAAGTCTTACTCTGACCGGAAAATCCTCCACACCCACCTGCTTTACAAGGGTTTCATGCCACACTATAAT
>LR880970.1:3273305-3289182 GCA_904067115.1 Aegilops sharonensis | reverse complement strand
GAGGAAATCTGCTATTGCTTGGGACTTGATGGCTTTCTTTGCCTCGAATTTGATATCAAGGGGAAGGAGTTCAATCGCCCATTTTGCCACTCGACCAGTTGCATCTCTGTTATGAAGAATTTCCGACAAAGGGGCGTTGCTGACGACTGTAATGGAATGATCAGAGAAATAATGAGCAACCTTCTTCGTGGTCATATAGATCCCATAAACAAGCTTCTGATAGTGAGGGTATCTTTGCTTTGATGGGGTCAGTACTTCAGAAAGATAATAAACTGGGCGTTGAACTTTGAAGGCTTTTCCTTCTTCTTCCCGCTCGACCGTAAGTACGGTACTGACGACTTGTCCAGTGGCTACAATGTAAATCAGCAAAGGCTCTTTGCTGATTGGAGCAGCAAGCACCGGCTGGGTGGAGATCAGAGCTTTGAGCTCTGCAAACGCTGCATCAGCTTCTAGAGTCCACTCGAACTTGTCTGACTTCTTCATCAG
This sequence comes from Aegilops sharonensis, assembly GCA_904067115.1. NCBI lineage: Eukaryota > Viridiplantae > Streptophyta > Magnoliopsida > Poales > Poaceae > Aegilops > Aegilops sharonensis. The sequence continues at coordinate 3,288,696 of LR880970.1, read as the reverse complement.
TCGGTAAAGAGGCAATGCCTTTTCACCGAGGCGAGAGATGAATCGACTTAAAGCGTCCAAGCATCCAGTAAGTTTCTGGACATCGTGCACACGCACAGGGCGCTTCATTCGGAGTATGGTGCCAACCTTTTCTGGGTTAGCATCGATTCCTCGCTTAGAAACGAGAAAACCGAGTAACTTTCCACCAGGAACTCCAAATGTACACTTTGATGGGTTAAGCTTGATATCATACCTCCTGAGATTGGCAAATGTTTCAGCAAGGTCAGTCAACAGGTCGGAACCCTTTCGTGACTTGAACACTATATCATCCATGTACTCTTCCACATTCCGACTGGTTTGAGTGAGCAAACACTTCTGAATCATCCTCATGAATGTGGCTCCGGCATTCTTGAGACCGAATGGCATGGTGACATAACAGAAGCACCCGAATGGAGTGATGAACGCTGTTTTAATCTCATCGGGTCCATACAGATGGATCTGATGGTACCCGGAATAGGCGTCTAAAAAAGACAACCTCTCACATCCCGCAGTTGAGTCAACTATTTGGTCGATGCGAGGAAGAGGGAAATGATCTTTCAGGCAGGCCCGATTGATATGCTTGAAATCGATGCACATGCGCAACGACTTGTCCTTCTTGGGAACCATGACGACATTGGCGAGCCACTCGGAGTGGTAGATCTCTCGGATGAACTCTGCTGCTAAGAGCCGAGCCACCTCCTCGCCAATGGCCTTTCTCTTCTGGACGGCGGACCGCCGAAGATACTCTTTAACCGGTTTGAATTTTGGGTTGACTCATAGGCAATGCTCAGCCAGCCCCCTGGGAACACCCGGCATGTCAGCGGGCTTCCATGCAAAGATGTCCCAGTTCTCACGGAGGAACTAGATGAGCGCTTCTTCCTATTTTGAGTCGAGTGTTGTTGAGATGTTGGTCGGAGCAGCATTGGGATCGGTCGGGTGAATGTGAACCTGTTTCATCTCACCAGTCGACTGAAATGCTGACTCCATAGCAGGCTTCTTAGCTCGCAACAAATCACTCGGATCTACAGTTTTCTGATACTCTTGTAGCTCTACCACTGCCAACTGAGCATCGGCGATCTTAGAGCCTTTCTGGAAGCACTCTTCTGCTTTCTTCCGATTTCCCGTGACAGTGATCACGCACTTGGGACCAGGCATCTTCAATTTAAGATACACGTAACATGGTCGGGCCATGAAACGTGCATAAGCTGGCCTTCCCAGGATAGCGTGATAAGCGCTCTGGAAATCCACGACCTCAAAGGTCAACTTTTCTTTCCGGAAATGCTTCGAATCACCAAAAACTACATCAAGAGCAATTTGGCCGAGTGATTCAGCCTTCTTTCCAGGAATGACTCCGTGGAAGCTCATGTTACTTTTTTTTCTGACCATGAACAGTAGGAAAGGCTCCTACTGTGTAACTATATTATAATAATAATAGTGTTGTACAATGGGTATTTACATGATGGGGGGGGGGAGATATAAGTTGCCAACTTTGCGGCAAGGAGCACTAAGAAAAACAAAAGAAACCACTAAAGGGAGTGCACAAGGTTCAACACAAGGGGCCTATGCTCCTCCTTGACTCTATGTTGAAGAAGCCCAAAGTCTCTCTTGAATCTTTCCAGCCAGGAGGTGAGAGAGGGTGTTATTGCTCGGAAATGTTTGTTATTCCTTTCCTTCCAAATACTCCAGGCTGCCACGATGAATTTCTCAAGGAACAGAGGTGTGGGATGAGAGTTTCTGTGATCTTCAACAGCTTGTATTCGGCCAAGAAAAGGTTCCCAATGAAGTCCAAGTTTGGCCCAACAGAGTTTACTGAAAGTGCATGTGAAGATCATGTGTTCCACCGTTTCCTCAATGTTCAAACCACATAGGAGGCAGTTGTGGTCATCTCCAATGTTATAGTGCCTCCGTTTCAACATGTTCCGCGTATTGAGCCTGTCATGGACGAGCAACCAAGCAAAGACTTTCAACTTCATCGTGCATTTTGAATCCCAAATCCATCCAAATATCTGCTGTACATGAACATCTTTGAAGAAGAATTTGTAGTAGTCCGTTGATTTGTAGACGGTTTTATCCCACGTGTAACGCCAAATATCCGTGGAAGACGAGGAAGGTTGTAGATGAGCCGTAATAATCTGTAAGTTTCTAACCTCCTCAAGGGCTTGAGGGGACAAGGGTAGGTGAAACGTTTCTTCCAGTGAGGTTATTCCCAGGAACTTTTTGACCGAGACATCCTCGTCGAGAGAGTGAGAGAAGGCCCTAGGATGGGAATCTTGCAGAATTTGCCCTGACCATAGATCTTTCCAAAACAAAGCCGTAGTGCCACACCCAATATTGATTTGAGAAATCCCACGAAACTTAGGTGTGAGCTTGAGTACGTCCTTCCACCAGAATGAGCCGACTGGGTCCGAGGCATGAGGAATTTTTTGGGTGTAATAAGAGTCCCAAGTGAGATTCACCCAGGGTATATCCAACTTGTTATAGAACTTGTGTAGGAACTTCAGAAGCAAAGCTTCATTCTGTATAGAAGGTTAAGCACTCCCAGTCCTCCCTTCTTTTTAGGTTTGCATACCATGTCCCAAGCCGCCAGAGAGTTACACTTGTCCCGTTGTTCAGTCTTTTTAATCCAAAGGCAGCGGCGCCTAATTCTGTCTAAGAGCTCAATGAGTTTTGGTGGAAAATGTAGCGTGCACATAGCATAGATGAGAAGTGAGGTAACTGTGGAGTTGAGAAGGGTCAGCTTGCCAGCATATGACATAAGGGATAATGTTGACGTCAAGCTTCGTTCAACCTTGGTTACAAGGGGCATAAAGTCCTAGAGTGTAGGTCGAGACGTGCCCAGTGGCAGCCCTAGGTAGGTGAAGGCATGGAGCCAATTGTGCACTCAAAGATGGCAGCAAGATGGGTAGCTAGATCATCCTCCAAGTTTATGGGAATGAGTGTGGATTTATGGAAATTGATTTTAAGGCCGATGGACTGAGCATATTTGGTGAGGATGTCTTTAATGATCATTGCTTGTCGGGGGCAGGCAGGCATAAGCAAGAGTGTATCATCGGCATATTGGACAATTGGGTAGTCCATTTGACCCGAAGCAGGGAAAGGTAGTTGAATTCTGCCCTCTCTATAAGCTTCGTTAATGGCCGATTGAAGGAGGTCGGCAGCCAACACAAAGATTAGCGGAGATAATGGGTCGCCCTGTCTAACCCCACGCTTGCAATGAAACTGTCTTCCGGGAACACCATTTAGGAGCACCGAAGATCGGCCCGAGGAAAAAATAGCCTTTATCCAGGAAAGCCATTTGTCATTAAAGCCCATATGCTTCATGATGTTGATCATGGGATCGTGCTCGATTGTGTCGAACGCCTTAGCAAAATCCAACTTAAGTAGAACAATCAGTCGCTTGGAGGCTTGGCATTGGTGGATGTATTGAAATGTCCACGCAAGACAATCCTGTATAGATCTCCCACGGATGAATCCATATTGATTACGGTGGATAATTTGCAGAATGACTTTCTGTAGTCGGTTAGCCAAAAGTTTGGTAATGAGCTTAAGACAGCAATTGAGTAAGGTGATTGGTCTGTAATCATTAACTGTGGATGGGGAACCATTCTTCGGGATAAGAGTAATCAGTCCATCATTAATGCTCTGGAGGTTAAGTGTTCCTGCATGGAATTGATCACAGAGCGTGTAGAAATCATTTTTAATGATTGGCCAACAAGCTTTAAGAAAAATCCCACTAAAACCATCCGGACCAGGTGCCCTATCTCCTGGCATCTCTTTAACCACCAAGTCAATTTCTTCATGTGTGAAAGGAAGCGTGAGGTGATCCAAGTTAGCATTGTGCCTGATTAAAGACGGTAGATCAAAGTGCATCTGAGTAGGGCTAGAAGTGCCTAGTCTGTCCGAGTATGCATGAAAAAGCAAGGCCTCCTTCCCATTATGATCTTCCACGACTAGTCCCTCCGGAGTTTGCAGGGTCGCAACGTTGTTTTTACGATATCTATCAGTAGCCATCGCTTGGAAGAACTTGGTATTTTCGTCCCCAAACTTAACCCACCGGACAGTATATCTTTCTTTCCAATATCGTTTCTGATACTCCAAGAGCCGTAGGAGATGATTTTTAATAATCTTGCGAATTTTTTTCAGGAACTGTGAGAGGCCTTAGATTTTCCAGTGCATCCAACTGTTCCAAGGTACTATTGGTGTTTTCAATAGCCACCGATAATCTTGAGATATTTTTGCTCCAAGTTTTGAGCTCCTGTCGGAGCCATTTGAATTTTCGACTGAGCAAAGTAGCAGCATTCTGCACCGCAACAGGTTTATCCCAGACACTTTTAACCACGTCCATAAAGCCCGGGTGCATAAGCCAGAATGACTCAAATCTGAATAACTTGGCACGAGGGATTTTAGTCTCAATGGTGACCACGCATGGTGTGTGATCAGATGTGGGTTTACACAGTGGTTTGACCATGGTATTGGGGTAAATATTTGTCCAGTGCATGGAAGTAAAGAACCAGTCGAGTTGTTCGAGGAGTGGATCGTGTTGCATGTTACTCCAAGTGTATAGACTACCCTTAATGGGTAATTCCACTAGGTTTAGTTTGCGAATGATGTCGTTGAAGGTGGACATATCATTGACATCTCCCCCTGGCTTGTTTCGATTATCTGGCCCTCTGATGTAATTAAAATCCCCAAGAAATAAGCAATCCTCATTGTCCTGAATGTCCCTGTCATATAACCACTGGGTATATATATCCCGAGCAGGCCCATTACAAGGACCATAGATGTTAAAAAGTGTCCAAGCTTGGGCAGAAATGGTACTAGTGAACTGAATGCCAAGCGCAAAATCTTCCTGGACAGTAACCGAGCCTGAGAACATGGAGCTGTTCCAAACTGTGAGTAATCCACCCGAAGCCCCACGAGAAGGAATATAAGCAAATTTATCGAAACGCTTAGGGCAACAAGTTTTAATAAACGCTAGATCGATAACAGGTTTTTTAGTCTCCTGAAGACAAACGATGGCACACCCACTAACAGAAATCACGTTCGACAGAGCTAACAGCTTTTTGTCTGAATTTAACCCACGCACATTCCAACATAGCACATTCCAGCTACGCAAAAGTGGCATAGAAAACCACTAAATTAAGCTGAAGAGGAGGAGGATCCTTCTGACTGGCTATTGTGGATGGTAGCCGCATCTTCAGTAGCAAGCAGGGCAGCTTCAGTGAGCTCCTGAGGCGGGACAGCGCAGCGAGTAATACCAATTTCCTGCATGGTGCGGAGGTATGTGGGTGGCGGGACCTGGTCCATGATCGCAGAGCTGGAGGCTGGAGTAGCAGAAGGTATCACCCTGGGCTTCACTTTGGATACAGGAGGACGTGCATCAGAAATTTGTGGCACTCTGAAGCCATCAAAATGCGTCGATCGAGTGCTGCGCCTAACCTCAGTAGTCACCATAGGGGCTTTGAGCTTTGAGCGTCGAGTACGGGCTGCCGAGGTTCCCGGCGCATCAGGCAAGACTTGAGCGAGGCCTAAATCAGAGGTAATCACCAGGGGGCAGTTAGAGGCCAAAGGAGGTCCCTCCATGGAAGCAGCAGATGGCACCAAGGTAGGAACAGGACCCGAAGAATCAGCATCCAGGGTAAAAGCGTCCAATGAGGGCTGCAGAACCATATCAGTGTTGTCAACAGGGAGAACTCCAGGCTGTTCGGAAGGCAGAGCATGTTCTTCTTGAGGCGTCAGTTCACTGATCTGCACCGAAGATGGTGCAGCCTGCAGAATGCGTGGTGAGAAGCACAAGATGTGAGTGGTCGACTGATTAGTCACCTGAAGGACCGAGCGAGAAGGTGCTAACTGAAACTACAGAGGAGGCAAGCCATAACCAGAGCTCCAGGGCCCAAAAACAGCAGTTACAGACAAAATGGACCTGGAAAGATAAGCAGTGAAGACATTCCTCGGGATCCATTCTGAAGTAAGAACAGTCGCCAGTTCCAAACCCTCAACAGTGATACTGATATTCATATTTGCAGCCGAAATTGCCACATCCACATTGATGACATTTTGAGTCTCAAGAGGAGCCACGAGCAAGGTGTTTACTTGACTGATGGAATCTAAAGAAGAGCTATGATTACTTGCCGAAGATGCAGTTTCATACCAAACCGAGTTCAGACTATCAGACACATTATCTTCAGGTAAAACGCCATCTTGAACACGGAGACCTTGAGCCGCAAGCCAGGACTGAAAGTTAACCAGAGCAGCAGGCATTTGCGGGACCGGAGGTTGCGGCCATGGATCCCATTGAGCATCGTGCGGCCCATCATGTTGAGGAGCCATGTGGGGCGCCTGATCCTGACCAATCCCATTCTGTAGCAGCCAATTCTGAAGCTGTTGTTGATAAAGTTGTTCCGCCGTGAGGCCCTCCCCGAACATAGGATGAGGAACACCATTTACTGGAGGGGGTTCTTCATCAGCAGTGGGCACCTCGGGGTCATGGGCATTCCAATCAGTTCCACGGAGAATGAACACAGCAGCAGTCCAACAAGCTCGATCACCACCTAACTGACGGATGACAATACTCTTGGGTATGAGGCGCATGTGAATCACTCTAACCTTAATAAGCACCACAGAGCGATCGGTATTAGGACTATTCCAAGAAACTAGTCTGCCATAATCATCTACTGATCGCTGAAGATAGAAATCAGTCTGATAGTCATCCGGAAATCCAATGTACATAAGCCAAAGTTCAGGACCATAGGTGGTGTTGCGCATATTAAGAGCAGCATTGTGACGCACAAAAGAAATCACTAGATCCTCATCATCAAGCTGGAAAGTGGTGTTTACTGCAGTGTCGCGGATGAAAGAATTGGCAAAAGCAAACATACCCACTCCCAACGGATGGTCAGAGGTCTCAGTGGTGTGCAGTCCAGCCTCGTGCAACATGCCTTCAATCGTGTTGCGCAGATCTTCCCGAAGATGCAAAGGCACAAACCTGCTGGCCTCAGCAATGGCGAGGAAGTTGTTGTTGAGGGGCGGGATGGGATTGACTGCCATGTCCGCCCTAATCTTGCGGTCTGCAGGTCCTGGCTCAATGGACTAGCCCGGCGGAAGGAAGGGGAGGGGGTTAACAGGATAGTTGGCCATGGTGGGGGACAGGGCGGGGGTGCCGATGGCGGCGGTGGATTGCAGGGGCGGTAGTGGTGCTAGAGCAGAGCGCTCCGTGTCATTGGGAAGCGGGGCGGGCAACGGGGGGGAAGACGGGGCATCAAAGGTGGACGGGGGTTTTGGTCTCCACTGCCAGCGAAGGGCCCAGCGACGCCGCCAGCAAGATTGCGCCAGATGTTCGTAATGCCCGCATGCAGTACATCGAACGGTGGAGAGGGGTTGGCTCTTGGAAGCCGTAGACGGGCAAGGTTGCTGCACAGGCGGGTGATTGATTGATTGCCCAGAGAGAGTTGATTTGACTGGAAAATCCGAATCCGAACCCATAATAGCCTTTCCAATTAGAGAAGTCCGAAGCCTGGACGGACAGTTAATTCCAATGTGCCCCGGAGCCGAACAGTGCAAGCAAATAATCCGGGCGTGACAGCTGAATTTGTCGTCTCCCCATTGTAAACATTTTGCACAAAGAACACCCCAAGCAAGAACCAAATCATTTACTTCCCTGGGATTATATCCTGCCCGCGTTAAATCCGCGATATGTGCCTTGGAAAGCAAAGGCGGCCAGGAAGTAAATGGAGGCGCGTATCTGAAGGCCGACACAAGGAAACTTTGAGGTAATTTCGGGTAAACAATATTACAAGGAAACTGGAAAGAGCCAATCCGGAGTAATGGCACCGAAGAATTTTCGGGGTATTGAATGTCAGTGTCTGCTGATTCCGAAATTACCATGGTACGAACGTCGTGTGCCAGAGCTTGCTGTGCTTCGTAAGAACATGAAGCTTCATGCCTATTCTTATCAGCAAAATCCATAGAAGCCATAGGCACAAGACCAAATTTGCGCAACTCATTGGAGGATGAAGGAGCATATCCTGAAGGTTGTGAAAAAACAGTAGGAGCAGTGCGCACTGCTACGGGGCTTCGATGAGCAATAGATTCTATTCTTTCATCCGCATTCCAACAATAATCCAAATGCTTAAACCCATTGAAACGACCATTGAACAGATGAAAGTGACAGATGAAGTCCGGCCAGATACGATCCTTGAGTCCATGTATGAAATGACCAACTTTGTTTCCGGCCACAGAGAATCGAAAGGACCTCTCAAAGATCTTAGAGACCTTAAACCCAAGATGATGACCACCAATGCAACATTGTAGAGCCACACCCATAGATTCCTCATTGAGGGGGAAAGAGGCTAAAGAAAAGGAGACTACCAAGAAAAACTCCTTGGTCTTGCGAGAAGGAGAGAAGTGCACCGTCTCCCCAAACCGACGATGTACCTGATCGGCCACTGCAAGGCCAGGGCTGAAATCCCAGTGAAGGAGCCCTTCCATAGCGTGGATCACCGGCTAGATCCATGGGGGAAGGTGGAGCAGGTGGGAGGAGAGGAGAGGAGGAGAGGAGCCATCACTCCCGAAGGCCCTTACGTTACTGGTACTGAGTCTGGACATCGGAATGCCCATCCCTTTCAACGTCTCCGCGTACAATATGTTCAAGCCACTACCACCATCCATTAGGACTTTGGCCAGTCGAGTGCCCTCAACAACTGGGTCGACCACCAATGCTTGCCTCCCAGGGGTGGCAATGTGCGTCGGGTGATCAGACTGGTTGAATATGATGGCGGTCTGGGACCATTTCAGATAATTGGGAGTCGCCGGAGCAACCAAGTTCACTTCCCGATTGATAACCTTCAATCGACTTTTGCTTTCGACGTCAGCAAAAATCATCAGGGTGGAATTGACCTGGGGATATCCGCCATCGCTGTCATCTCTGTCCTCAACTTTGTCTGTTTCCTTATCCTTATCCTTGAGCTGTTTCCCTTGGAACTGCTGAATCAAGAGCCGACACAGTCGAGTGGTATGTTTCTGGTAAATGAGTTTACCTTCTTCATCTTTCTTTGTATGAATATTACATGGCAAATCCAACACATCGTTTTCCATCCTGGTCTTTTACCTTCTTGGGGTTCCAAGGACCCTTGGGTTTCCCCTTGAACTTTCCTGGGGTCACGACCAAGGCCTCTCCGGGAGCGGCTGGCTCGGCTTTGCGCTTCTGTTTCCGACTGGAATTTCCTCCGCCGGCCTCATTGGCGGCCGATTTATATTTACCACTCCGGAGCCGATCCTCCTCTTCACCATTTGCATACTTGGTGGCAATCTCCATCATCCGACTCAGGGTCATATCTCCGGTTCGACCAAATTTCTCAACTCTCTGTTTTTGACGCCTTCTTTGAAGGCACAGACTGCCTGGTGGTCAGATACATTCTCAACTGTGTGGTGCAAAGTAATCCACCTCTAGATATAATCTCTCAAAGTTTCACTCGACTTTTGCACACACGACTGCAACTCTGTCAATCCTGCTGGTCGTTTGCAAGTTCCTTCAAATGTCCTGACAAACACTCGGGCAAGATCTTCCCAAGTGTAAATAATGCTGGGTGCTAACTGATTCAGCCACGCCCTGGCTGAACCCTCCAACATAAGAGGCAAATGCTTCATGGCTACTTCATCGTTGCCACCGCCGATCTGAACAGCCACTCGGTAATCTTCAAGCCAAGTGTCAGGCTTGGATTCACCAGTGAACTTACTGACTCCAGTCGCCAACCTGAAGTTGGGAGGAATCACCGCGGCTCTGATGGTTGTGCTGAAACACTCTGGTCCCGAGACATGAACCCTTCTGCTGGAAGGAACATCTCTATCATGGCCGTCTCGGTGAGCTCTGTTCCTGTCGACCAAACCTTGAATGATAATAGATCTCGCATCAAAGCCTGGTTCCCTGGGGTCGACTGGAACTCTTCGCCCAGCACTGTGCTGGCGTCTGTCGTCCTACTGCCGAGGAGCCTATGATCCACCCCTTGGGGGAGGAGTGGGCACTCGACATCGATCGTTGCGATCGAATCGGTGCTCATACTGCTCGCGTCCCTTGTATTGATCATCACGCCGGCCCCCACGTTCCTCACGCCTCGGGGGCGATCTCGGACTATGGGCCGACTGGACTGAATTCGCAGCGACGGATCGGCTGTGAACCGTTCCGCGACTGGGATACAACTGAGTTTTGATCTCCTGCCGCCCGGAGCAGATCCCTGATTTGCTGCAAACCTCTACCCGCCTCCGACTGGGAAGGCTGAATTGACTCTGCTATACGGGCGGCAGCTGCTAAATTTTGAATCAGAGTTCGATATACCTGAGTTGGCGATTGAAAGAGCTGACGGCGACTGGATTCTGGAACCCTTGGTCGCGTGCGCTCGTCGAGTACTCGCTGAAGATTCTCCAGTCGAGTGCGCTCAGCCAGGTTGGCCAAGCGCGCATCCTCCAAGGCACGAGCCTCGGGGGTTTCTCCAACGATAGGAGTGTGAAGTGCATCCATGTTCCGACGGCGAAGCTCCTCCCTCTGGAGCGAAGTGAGGGGCTCGGGCAGGTACTCTTCGTGGGCTTGCTCCGGATCGCCTCCACCGTCACCTCCGTTGGTGCGGGTGAATCCGGGGGGACTGCGTGGTCCATCGACCATCAGAACCTCTGCCGCCGGGTCACTGCTATCGCATTCGGACGAAGTCTCTGCGGAGCTAGTCGACAGGTCGAACAGGCTGTAGAGAGATTAGTCGGGCTCAATCGCCGCGACTTGGGGGGTGGCCGACTGGCGGGCCAATGCATGCCTCACCCACCGTTGAAGCCTCGACCGACCGGAACGCTTGCGCCGGTGGGAGACTGGGAGTGAAGACGGCGCAGGAGCCGACCCATACTGGGTCGACGGTTGCCGCAGGAGGACGTCGCGGACACACGTGCGAAAGTGCGTCGCCCCGCGGACGAGGAGCGCGTCCACGTCGAGTGGAGCCTCCTGAAGCCAAGCGGAGTCGTTGGCGACGAACGTGAGCGCACCGAGACGGATCTCGTGGCCGTCGACCAAAACTCCACTTGAAACCATGATGTAGGAGATCGAAAGAATCCCAACTTCTCCAACAAATCGCTAGAACACGTGCCCCAAGGTGGGCGCCAACTGTCGTGGTTCTAAGTCTGACAGTAGAATGGGGGGTAGGTATGGAGAGGCAAGATCCTAGCTATGAAGTAGTTGTATACGCAAGGGATTTACGAGTTCAGGCCCTTCTCGGAGGAAGTAATAGCCCTACGTCTCGGAGCTCGGAGGCCGTCGACTGGATTATATGCGTATGTGTTACAGGGGTGCAAAGCCTTCTACCTGTGGAGGGGGGTGGCTTATATAGAGTGCGCCAGGACCCCAGCCAGCCCACGTAGTAGAGGGTTTAAGGTGCGTTAAAGCTAGGCGTTACTGGTAACGCCTTACATAAAGTGCCATTAAGATCATAAAGACTATTTAACTACAGACCGTTTGGGCACCGAGTGGCTCTTGGACTCCTGGTGGTCGAGTGGGTCTTCATGGTCGAGTGGGTCTTCATGGTCGAGTGTCTTTGAATCTGTCGAGTGGAAACCTACCAGGTCGACTGGAAGGCTGCTTCTCTTGCGAGTGTCCTTGTGGAGGGTACCTTTGGGCAGGTCTATGACCCTACCCTAGGTACATGACTTCATCACCACATAGTTCTTTCAGGAAAAAGGGACATCGTGGGAGTGGAGGACAAGACAGACATGTCTGAAGATTATGAAAAGTTTCATGAAATTCCTCCCTTCAAAGTCAAGGCTGACCCCAGCATCCTGATAAACGATGAAGATTATCCATGGTTACGGCGCAATAAGCAAATGACACAAGCGAAGAAAAAGTGAAGACTTTCTCCCACAACTATTATGATGATACCATGCCAACTTTGTAACTGACGAGGATGATACCATGCCAACTTTCAACATTTTCAGAGTTCATTTGAAATGCTTTAATGTCTTATGGTTCGGCCTTCGTAATAATTAAATATAGCAACAATAAGTTTTTTGTTGTAAGTAGAAACAAAATAAAATAAATAAAGCAAGGAAGAAAACAAAAAAACAAAACAAGTGTTTTCAAATTTGAAAACTAATGGCACTAACAGAAAGTTTATAATTTTCCTAAAACTAAAAGCAAAAAGAATTGAAAAATAAAGCAAAAAAAAAGAAAATAAATAATGCAGAAATCAAAACAAAAAAACAACAATAAGTATTTTATTGTAAGTAGAAACAAAATAAAATAAATAAAGCAAGAAAGAAAACAAAAAAAAGTGTTTTGAAATTTGAAAAGTAATGGCACTAACAGAAAGGTTATAATTTTCCTAAAATTAAAAGCAAAAAGAATTAAAAAAATAAAGCAAAAAAAAAGAAAATAAATAATGCAGAAATCAAAACAAAAAAACAACAATAAGTATTTTATTGTAAGTAGAAACAAAATAAAATAAATAAAGCAAGGAAGAAAACAAAAAAACAAAACAAGTGTTTTCAAATTTGAAAACTAATAGCACTAACAGAAAGTTTATAATTATCCTAAAACCAAAAGCAAAAAGAATTGAAAAAGAAAGCAAAAAAAAAGAAAATAAATAATGCAGAAATCAAAACAAAAAAACAACAATAAGTATTTTATTGTAAGTAGAAACAAAATAAAATAAATAAAGCAAGGAAGAAAACAAAAAAACAAAACAAGTGTTTTCAAATTTGAAAACTAATAGCACTAACAGAAAGTTTATAATTATCCTAAAACCAAAAGCAAAAAGAATTGAAAAAGAAAGCAAAAAAAAAGAAAATAAATAATGCAGAAATCAAAACAAAAAAACAACAATAAGTATTTTATTGTAAGTAGAAACAAAATAAAATAAATAAAGCAAGGAAGAAAACAAAAAAACAAAACAAGTGTTTTCAAATTTGAAAACTAATAGCACTAACAGAAAGTTTATAATTATCCTAAAACCAAAAGCAAAAAGAATTGAAAAAGAAAGCAAAAAAAAAGAAAATAAATAATGCAGAAATCAAAACAAAAAAACAACAATAAGTATTTTATTGTAAGTAGAAACAAAATAAAATAAATAAAGCAAGGAAGAAAACAAAAAAACAAAACAAGTGTTTTCAAATTTGAAAACTAATAGCACTAACAGAAAGTTTATAATTTTCCTAAAACTAAAAGCAAAAAGAATTGAAAAATAAAGCAAAAAAAAAGAAAATAAATAATGCAGAAATCAAAACAAAAAAACAACAATAAGTATTTTATTGTAAGTAGAAACAAAATAAAATAAATAAAGCAAGAAAGAAAACAAAAAAAAGTGTTTTGAAATTTGAAAAGTAATGGCACTAACAGAAAGTTTATAATTTTCCTAAAATTAAAAGCAAAAAGAATTAAAAAAATAAAGCAAAAAACAAAAGAAAAACAAATAATGCAGAAAACAAAACCAAAAAACTGGAAAAAATAAAAATAGCAACAATAAGTAAAGAAAAACAAAAAAAACAAAAAAATGCCTCCTACTGGGCCCCCACGGCCTGAATACGACATGAAACCCTACTATGGGCCAGGATTCAGGCCCGCAGTAGGCCCAGAAGGCCCATCAGGCACAGCAATAGCAAGTAGGCCCGAAAGCCTGCGGTGGAGAGGAGCTGGAGAGGGATGCGGCAGTGGGGCTTATAAACCACTGCGCGCCCCTCTCAACTAGCGAGATGGGACTAAACTTTGGCTCCGACACGTGCAGCACAGGGGCCTTTGGTCCCGGTTGGTGGCACCAACCGGGACTAAAGGGGGGGGGGCATTGGTACCGGTTCGTGGCACCAACCGGTACCAAAGGCCGCCGCTTCCCGCCCTTTGGTCTCCCGAAAAAGAGGCCTTTGGTCCCGGTTGGTGGCACCAACCGGGTCTAAAGGGCGCATTAGTCCCAGTTGGTTTCACGAACCGGGACCAATGGCTTTGCTATATAAGCAAACACTTTGCAAAAATTCAGAATCTCATCGCCAGTTGCCCCCGACGACGCCGACCCTCCTCGACGCCGCCAGGCTGCTCCACCTCGCCGTCGCCGCCGCCGCCGCCAAGGCCGTCGCCCCCCAACCCGCGCCGTCCTCGTCGCCGGCCTCCCCGAGCCCGCGCCGTCCTCGTCGCCAGCCTCCCCGAGCCGCGCCCCGTCCGCCCCCCGCGCGCCGCCCCGAGCCCCTGCCCCGTCGTCCCGCCCCCGCGCGTCGGCGCCCTCGCCGCCCCCACCTTCGCCATCGTCATCTAGCCGCCCCCGCTGTGAGCCGCCGCACCGCACCGGCTCTGTTTTTTTCATTTTTATTAGTTTAATTTTTTTGTTCATATATATATAATGTATATGTGTATGTATGTGGCTATGTGTATGTAGATGTTCAAAATGTATAAAAAAATTGCTCAGAGCATGTTTTTCTTCATATATGTATTTTTTTTGTTCATATGTGTATTAATGTTTTCATATATGCAAAAGATAGATTTTTAGAAAAGTTAGGTTTTTTTTTCTGTCCATAAATTTTTTTGGTGATATTAATTATTTTAGAATATGCAAATGTTTGTATATTCATATGAACAATGCATTAGGCAAAACCTTTGTTTTTTTTCAAAATTTTCTATTTGAACATTTTTTAAAAAAACAAGCAATACTAAAAGAATGAGAGGAAAAAGGAAAATAAGAAGAGGAAGAAAGGAGAAGAAGAGGAGATGAAGAAGATTCCTTTCTTCTCTCCTCTTTTTTTTCTTCTTTTTTTTCTTCTTCCTTCTTCCTCTTTTCTTCCTTTTCCTTATTTTCCTTTCTCGAGGGAGAAGAAGAAAAAGAAGAGTAGTAGAAGAAGAAAGGAATAGAGGAGAAAGAAGAAACTTCAACACGAGGGGGGGGGGTACCGATACCCGCTCCCCGATAACATTATTTTCCCATGTATATGTATGTCGCGTCGTTGTCGATATAACCCCCTTGAGATAACTTCGACATGAGGGACGGTTGATATATATACCCCCTCTCGACCGTGATAACTTATACAACGGCAGCACCCCCCTCGGCCCTCTCGCTCGACCAAAACTCTCGAGGACACCCAAACCTAAGAGAGAAAACGATGTTGGTCTCCTACCCCCTCCCGCCGCGCCCCTACCCGACAAATTAACTCTCTCGAGGCCACCCAAATTAACCCTTGAAGCGTTGTGTCAAGGCGACCCCAAACCCTAGAGAAGCAGCGTCGAGGCCACTAACATGATTCCTTATTGGGATTAGCTAGCTAGTTCTACGTTTGCCACTAATATATCCATATCTGTCATGTTTGAATAATAATTGCCATGTTGTAAATATTTGTAGAAACTATGGACACCCCGCCCCGAGACAAAGCA
>LR880970.1:3240132-3258305 GCA_904067115.1 Aegilops sharonensis | reverse complement strand
GTCCGGACACGCTAAACGTCGTACTTGGACCCGCCCCTCGGCCCACCCAAAAGGAAGGCGGGGTCCGCGCTGTAGCAACCCGCACCGTTTCCGCACAAAAACTCCCCACCCTTTTCTTCCATCCCCCGCTGCTCTTCACCCAATTATCATCCTTTTCTCCCACCCTTTCCTTCATTCCGCCGCCGACACATGAAACCTGAGGAGAACCTGTCGGAGATGGAGGTGGCGGAGGATGCGAGTGTCACGCTCGCCTAGAAGATCAACTGGCTATGACCTACGGGGCAAACTCGCCGCGTGAAGGCGAAGTCCGCAAAGGAGGAGAACCTCAAGAGGCGGTTGGCCGCCGGTTGGCGTGGTGATGGCGGCGGTCGTGGTGGTTGTGGTGAACAAGGCGGACGTTGCGGCAGAGGGCACGGTGTGCCCAGACGTGTGCGCCCACTGTACCGACGGCGCCGCGGCCAGAACATTACAAGCACATGTATTTCTACGCTGCCAAACAGCTCGGAACTCCCGCCAGGAAGGTTCCTTACATCGTCGATGTAAACATGGCTCCGCTCTTCTCCGAGTATTCTTCGTCGTAGCTCTTCCAGAAGAGGATGGCGGCAGGAAGCAGATGGGTGCCCGCATGCTATTCGCGGCAATGCCTAGAGTGGGGGATCCGGCTTGCAACGACCCGGACAGAGAGATGCTCAACATCATCCACGACAGAGGAAAAGGACGATGATATGGCTGTGAGGACGGGCAGGTGGAAGACTCGGATCCCACCCACTCCGGCAACTACCAGGAGCAGTAGTCCTACACCCAAACGTGCACGCAATAGTCCTACGCCGAGACCGGCGTGGGCACACAGCCAGAGCAGTATTGGGCCGTCGGAAAGCAGCAGCAGGAGAGGGAGGAGGAGAAGGGGGGCGTCGAGGATGATGACCCGGATGATACAGCCGGCGATCCTAAGAAGAAGGGTAGAGGAGAAAGCTTCAGCATGCGGGACGACGAGCTGTTGTGCGATGCATATGGTTGGCCACCAGTCTCAGTCCGATCCATGGCATGGAGAAAAACATTCACATTTGGTTCCATGAACACAAGCATTTCGCCCCCAACTCTAAAGCGGTCATCCACAACCATGAATCAAAGTCCATCAACCATCGATGGTAAACCATCCAAGAGGCCGTGTCCAAGTATTGCGGGCACTTGAAGCATCTCATCGCACGGTGGCCTAGCGGTGCACAAATCACCGATCAAGTAAGTTGATCACTAGTCGTATATGCATTGTTGACAATGTTTCACTTTGTAGCCTTCTCGTCCTTGTTTTGTGTACAAGAAGTTGGAGAAGAAAAACTTCACCGTCTTGCATTGTTGGTTGAAGTTCAATGGGCTACTGAAGTGGAACCTTTTTATAGCCAAGACCGTCGACCAATTCACCGAGGAAGAAACCGGTGACCCTACCAACCCAACCCAAAAACTACCAAAGAAATTCAAAATATTTTTATGGGGTCAGAAGTGGGAGGAGGAGAGGGAGAAGTGAGAAGGTGCGGCTGCCAAGCTAACGGAGAGGTTCGAGGACATCTTTTCGGAGAAAGAGGAGGCATGCGTGAGGCGCTCGGACCTCAAGAAGGAAAAAAGCAAAGAAGTTCAAATTGTTGATGGAGGCAAGGGACAAGAAGCTCACACTCGAAGAAAGGAGGAACATAATCAAAGAGAGGAAGGCCGCACTCGAGGAAAAGAAGTTGAAGATCGTCGCCAATGGAGAGGATGCCAAGATGTTGACCTTGAATTTGGATTCCTTGGATGACAATGCAAGAATGATTGTGCAATCTGTCTGCTACCAAATGTTGTAGCGACAAAAAGATGAGTTGATAGCGGCGGGCAATGAGGCGGAGGCGGACGCAGAGCCGGCCTACGCTGCAGCGGCGACACCTTGATCGGTGAGCAGATGGCTGGGATTACCGGTGCATCAAGACAGAAATTTGCACAAACTGTCGGACTGATGTTTTTTTGGAACCTGGCATGTAAAAACTAAGCATACTTGCCTCTTTTTGGTTGTGATCAGGCATGCGATCCGGCGCTGGTGTTATCCGGTGCGTTGTGTGCATCAGATTATATTTGAACATCAATTTGCCCTTTACTGGCAGACATATACATGATAGCATTGGATGGCTGGCTCCTGCATAATTGTCCATGGACTGGTCCCCTTGTCCGCGGACAAAAGTCAGAGAGAATTTGCAAGCCCCCGTTGGAGATGCCCTTACATATTTGCTTGCATAGCTGTGAAGGATAGATATTACGAGATGAGAAGAATATTAATTACTTGCTAGTAGTACAATTTTGCAAATGTGTCTCTCATGAAAAAATTGCAAATGTGCATTTGTTCTGTGTGACAATAGTGCTAAGTATTAAGGAGCAATAGCCAAGCCAACGGAAAGAATCTGTGGGGTCATTGCTAATTTTTAAAATTATTTTCTTCATAGTGTATAGTTATTATAACATATGTTCCTCGAAAAGTGTGGGGGCCAATTGAGCTCACAGTTTGTGCATAGAATCGACAATGTTAAGGAGTAATCCATTTAGCCGCCTCCTCCCAAAAAAAAGTCCTTGGGTTCCTCTGCTTCCCATCGGCTCATCGCTGGTTCGCCTCATCTCCGGTGGCCTTAGTGACATGGCGACGTGGTGGATCCTAGCTCTTGTTGGCGGGAGGGCTCCGTTTATATATGTTTCTTTGAGTTTCGTTAGGATTTGTGTCCTGCTCGGGAAGACGAGAGGATGGCGCCTCCCTGAAGATGGAATATGGTTCTCCCCGTTTAGCCCCCTGTCCCAATTGTGTGTCTAGCATCATCGATGGGCATGTGGAGATGTGTCTCTTGCGGATTTGTCCTTTGGGAATTTGCTCGGATCTGGTCACAGTTCGTCTACGTTCGTATATCTTCAGGTTGTATCCTTCTGATCTACACTACTCTTCAATAGTGGCGGTTGATGTTCTGGTGCGCTGTCCTGTTGGGCCTTAGCACGGGGACTTCTTGATTGTCTACTGTAACCGATTTTGCCTAGCTCCAGCATGAGAGAGGGCGCTGACGGCGGCTCGCTTCAGTGCTTATAGTTCTTGTAAGGTGGTCTACGGATCTGGATGTAATTTTAAATTTTTTTTTGATGTTCGTTATACCGTCACGATTGAAGATGGATAGGTCGGTAATTTTCCTAGAAAAAAGAGTAACCCATCCAGTGTGAACTTTGCTAATGTGCAATCCTTTTAAGTGCAAATGATTTTCAGTTGCCGGAAAGTAGTAGCATGTAGGTGACAGAAAACCAAGTAAAGCATGAATTTTCAAGATGCTAGTAAGTAGTGGAAACAGCAAATAAAGCAGAAGACAGTGGGATGCTTGAGCCGAAATGCCCCTAGCTTGCTGTCCCCCATTGACATCCAGTTCATTTACTACTAGTAGTATTAGCTGCTAAGGAAAAGAGAAGATGGAATGTACTTTCTAGTATTACAAGCTGCTAACTAAAATTTGTTAAGAGGATGGATTCCTCATCTGTTGTGTTTGGACGGCTGAAAAGGCTCCCCCTTCACTTCCCGCCTATAAATAGCCTCCCACCTCACTCATCTCACTCACCACTTCTCCAACACGACCAGAGTAGCCAGCTCACTCGTCGATCCTCTTCCGCTCCGGCTGCGATCTTTTTGTAGATCGTTCGAGATGACGGTGGCCGTGTGTCCTGTCATGCCGGCGCAGCTGGACGTTGCTCCTCTTCACACTCGCGTGCCGGCGCCGATGCCACCGCCGCAGCAGCTGGACATGTGGAGCGCCATCCAGGCCCCGGTCGACGACGACTGCGCCACCAAGGCCCTGCCCACGCCGGCTAAGGCCAAGGCCGGCTACCTGGTGCCGACGGTGCGGCGGTCCATGAGCCACGAGAGCCTCAGCCTCTGCACCGAGAGCCTCGGCTGCGAGACCGGCACCCGCGGCGACTACCTCGACCTGGCGTCCCTCCTCTACGCACCGCCACCGTCCCACACAACCGACGATGCCGTCGCCGCCGATTTTTTCTCGCCGCCGGCATTGCAAGAAGGCGAAGAGGAGGAGGAGGAGCTGACGCTGAAGGCGGTGCAGTACCACCGCGCCCGGCCTCAGCGCGCGTTCCCACCTCCGCTGCCGTCCATGTCGCGCCGGCGCGGCGACGATGCCGGGCCGTGCCTGCGGGTGCGCCCGCACCGCCGCGACGGTCGCCTCGTGCTTGAGGCCGTGGCCACCAAGCCCCAGGGGTACCTCCACGCCCAGCGCGAGGGTGGCCGCCTCAAGCTCTGCTTCGTCGACTGCGCCTCTGCCTCTGTCTCTGTTCTCGACCACCAGAAGCAGAGCATGGTGCAACAGCCACAGCATGACGAGGAAGAAGAGGAGGAGGAGGACGACGAGGTGGAGGTGGTGGACAGGGGCACGGTGGTGGAGGTTGTTGCGGCGTCCGGCAAGGCGCAGCGGTGCTCCAGGATCGTCATCAACAAGTTCGTGGGCGGCGCGCCGGCCGCCAGCACCGACGACGCGTCCCCATCGCGATGCTTCGGAGGTGGTGCCGAGGACGAGGCCGCTCCGCCGGCGACGGCGGGGCTGCGCCGGGTGCCGTCGTCCACGACGACGCTGGCGGCCGCGGTGGCCGCCGCGTCCACGGGCATGCAGTCGGACGAGGATGACGAGGAAGAGGTCGACGACGAGGAGAAGGAGAGCGCGGCGCTGCTGTTCACGTCGCGGGTTGGGGACAGGGAGGAGCTGGTGCAGAGCGTGCGGCGGTGCCGGCAGCTCCGGCAGAGGCCGCTCTTCATCGTCGAGCCATACTCCATCGTCACCGCCTGATAATTAATCCAAATAAGAGGAGCATCATACGCACCATTGCTAGTACCTAGTTGATCAATTGATCAACAACTAAGATTTTCAATCTAGTACCTAGTTGTTGCTACGATCATCCATCGATCGATCCATCGATCGATCAGTATGTAATGTACCTTTGTTCTTGTCCTATCAAATTGAGTATCAATCTGTCTACTGGCTGTATCCATGCTGGAGCTCCACTCCGGTTGGTACCAAGACAGCTAGCATGATTCACAGCAGCTGGCTCTGTCTTGCTGCACATGGCAACTTTGTTCCAGTTTAAATTTTTTATCAGAAAATTGCCATGTTTGTCAACATCGCCTTAACTAAAGTTGCCATGAAAAGAGCCGGATTAGCATGCTTAAAAATCAAAAGTTTGGGATTTATCTATTCCGTTTATTTACTTATGTATATCCTCAGTTCTCAGAGCATCTCCAAGCGGCTGCAAAAACTCCGCGCGCGCGGTAAAATGTGATTTTAGCGCGCACGGGACGGTTTCGCGCGCTTCACCGGAGGCGGGAAACTCAGGCGCGCGGGAAACGATTGCACGCGGGAAAAAAGCAGGCTGTCGCGGGCTAGATTTGGCGCGCCGGAAGGGGTGCACCTATAAATTGATGCGCCCGCCACGCGCTCTCTCCCCACTTCCTCTGCCGTTTCCTCGCCTTGCTGCCGACGCGCCACCACCGCGCCACCATACAGCCGCGCCGCCGGGGATCTTCGGGCTACCGCGGCTTCCGCGAGCGCCCCTCCGACGCATACTACGCTGAGATTCGGTCGAGCGACATCCGCCTCTGCTTTTTTTATCTATATATCTCTTTTTTATCTATGCCTATGGTTTATTTGTTTTGAGTGCATAGCGCAGTTTTTTATTGCAGCGCCTGCTGGAGCGGCTCGCGCGCGCTAAATTTTGCAGGTGCCGCTAGAGCAAGCGCTCCTCGCCACACAAAAACTCGCGGACAACGCGCTGCAAACGTTTTTTAGTGCGCCGCGCGTTGCGTGTCTATTGGACATGCTCTGACTTGAGTTGGTAGCAGCACCCATCTTAAGATTGTACTCTACTAGCTAGGATAATCCCCCGAGTCTAACTGCATTGCCATCTATCTCAAAACAGACTTTCGCCCCGCTTTATGCAGTCGAACCATTTAACAAAGCAGATAGAGATAAGACAAAAGAAAGACGACAAAGAGTGCAACAACATGCCACGCGCAAAGAATGCACAAGAAGACACCACCAACTTGTCACCAAGCACGAGCACATGAGCGGCTGAACAACCACATGGAGCATCCGCAGACATTAGACATTGAGTGTAAGTTAGGAGGAGAGGGATTATGTGTATCGATGATTTCCATTGATCGTGCATTAGGCACATATATTGATAAAGGGGGTGCACCTGGTGCCTTGTCTCCCAAGATACAACAAGTTACATAGGGGAGAGAGACGTGACACGTGTAATATACAAAACCTAGACCTATACACGTACATTCAAAGAGTGCATGTTCAACACCCCTCTGCAGCCGAAGCGTCACTAGAGTCGCAGAGACTGGATTGGTGGGCACATGCAGGACCTGAACGCGGCCAAGTACAATCTGATCACGAACAAAGTGGATGTGGAGCTCAATGTGCTTTGTCCGGCGATGGTGAACAGGGTTGGCAGAGAGGTACACCGCGGAGACGTAGTCACAGTAGACAATCATGGCCTTGAGAACCTCACATAGCAACTCCTGAAGCAGCAATCGTAGACAGGAGCACTCTGCAAAGGCGTTGGCCACAACCTTGTACTCCGCCTCAGCACTCGAGCGCGAAACTGTGGTTTGTCCTTTAGACGACCACGATACCAGCGAAGGCCCGAGGCCCGAGGTTGACGTAGTAGCCAGAAGTGGAGCGGCGAGTGTCGGGGCACCCAGCCCAGTCGGCATCGGAGTAGGTGACGAGGTCGGTGGCAGAGGAGGCCCTCAGGATGAGACCCATAGCCGTGATACCACGTATATACCGTAGAATATGTTTCATCAGAGCCCAACAGGTATTATGAGGGGAGTGCATGTGAAGGCACACCTATTGCACGGCATACTGCAAATGCGGCCGTGTGAGCATGTGGTACTGTAGAGCGCCGACAATGGAATGGTAGAAGGCGGCGTCCACTAGTAGAAAAATGACCTTATGTTCACCTCATTAGTCCCGGTTTAATTATGAACCGACACTAATGTGACCATTAGTGCCGGTTCCGACGGCTAGGCGGGCGGGCATCATTAGTCCCGGTTCGTGTTGAACCTATAGTACCGGTTCGTGCCACGAACCGGGACTAAAAAGATGATGGCAGGCTGGTGTCAGGCTGGGGCCGCACCAACACCTTTAGTCCCGGTTCATCGCACGAACCGTGACTAGAGATGCACCTTTAGTCCCGGTTCGTGTAACCAACCGGGACTAAAGATGCCTCTATATAAACTCTTCGTCGAGCCCGAGCCCATTTCTCTCTATTTTCCCCTTTCATTCATTCCTCTCCTCTGTTCTTCCCCATTGCTCGAGCTCATCCTTCATTTTTGCCAAAATTTGTCAAGATTTGAAAGCCCCCCCATCCATCAAAGTGATCACAAAGGTTAGCAACTTTGTCCTTTCATCTCTCATTGCTAGATTAGCTCTTCCAATTCTCTATAAGTATAGTGATTTGTGGATTTTAGTTTGGGAGTAATTATATGTGGTAGTTTATTTGATTTATATGCAATTTGAGCTCAAATTAACTCTTAGTTTGCATATGTAGGTGTGGTTTACTTAGTGCCTTCCCGTCCCTGTCCTAACCACCGTCGATCGTCTGCACCGTCCCGTCGCCGGCACTACCTTGGTGAGCCTCTTGTTCTTATATTTTTTTATATAAAAAATCATGTTTGTGTGATTTAGATATACAATTACTTGTATAATTTTACGAATAACAAAATGTTATCTTAGTAACTTGACGAACTAACAAGATATGGAACGTCCAGTCCTAATTGTATATCAATGAAATGTTATTTTATGACTCCCCCTTATCATGATCAATTACAATGGAAGACACGATTTGTTCATCCTAATCATATTCATAGCCCCCACATTGTGAGTAATTTAGCATATGGTAGAGGGTTCAGAAAGTTAGTGCCTGTAATTTCCTAGTTGTAACACAAATAAGTACAATTTGCTTGATACATTTGTGAGAGTAGTAACAAAATAAGTTTAATAATACTTCTATTTCTATTTTGTATATCTAAATAAATCTAGTGATCGGTTGAATCCATAATTGTTGGAAATTAAGGGGGGAAATATCTTGGTGATCTATGCACAATCATGAGAAGAAATAACACTGGGTCGTGTAAGAACACTGAAGCTGGATAACAACAAGGAAAAGCACCAACACGGACTATAAAACTAGGGTAGAATTTAATTATTTTGTTGTGTAGGATAGATTTTATTTGTGGTACATTTTAGAGCACAATGTTTTGAATGATCCACCAAAGAAGGTAAGTTTTTAGCACATGTAGTTCTTTATTTGTAGATGCATAGAGGAAAGTACTATTTGAATATTTTGTTGCAAGCTAAAAAACTGCTAGAGATCTAAACAACTGGTCCTAAACCATATCTGGAAGGGATGGTTGAATGTGCGCTAGTGCCGATCGATCAAACCAAAAGTTTGAACCTAGGATCATCATCCTCAAAGCAGAAACTTTGAGCCGACACCTTCAACAAAGGGCACGATGCAAAGTTGTCAATAATTCATGATTTAGCTGGAGGCACGATCATGACTTTATTGTATAATGTGTTAACCATTCATATCAAAACAATCTGGTCTCTATGTACCTATAAAGTCTAATTTTAATCGAATAAGTTGGGGATTCATATATAAAATAAAAATATGTTATCTGATTATCTAAAGCTAGATTGGTGTGATTATTTTGTTATTTATAATAATCACAATACTTTTAGTGACCAGTTACATAGAAATGATATTTATAAATTATGGTATGAATATGTCAAATATAGTTACTTAACTTCTAATTTTGATGTTTTTCCTTCGATTTTTAACTTTCTGGCCACATATTCTTCTGTTGATGAAGTATAAGTTATTAAAATTTATGAATAACATAATGTTATCTTAGTAACTTGAAAAACTAACAAGATATGGCGCGTCCAGTCCTAATTGTATATCAATGAAATGTTATTTTATGACTCCCCCTTCTCATGATCAATTACAATGGATGACACGATTTGTTAATCCTAATCTTATTCATAGCCCCTACTTTGTGAGGAATTTAGCATATGGTAGAAGGTTCAGAAAGTTTAGTGCCTGTAATTTCCTAGTTGTAACACAAATAATTACAATTTGCTTGCTACATTTGTGAGAGTAGTAGCAAAATAAGTTTAATAATACTTCTAT
Source organism: Aegilops sharonensis (assembly GCA_904067115.1). Lineage (NCBI taxonomy): Eukaryota > Viridiplantae > Streptophyta > Magnoliopsida > Poales > Poaceae > Aegilops > Aegilops sharonensis. The sequence continues at coordinate 3,249,053 of LR880970.1, read as the reverse complement.
TTCTATTTTGTATATCTTAATAAATCTAGTGATCGGTTGAATCCATAATTGTTGGAAATTAAGGGGAGAAATATCATAGGTGATCTATGCACAATAATGAGAAGAAATAACATTGAGTCGTCTAAGAACACTGAAGCTGGATAACAACAAGGAAAAGCACCAACGCAGACTATAAAACTAGGGTAGAATTTATTTATTTTGTTGTGTAGGATAGATTTTATTTGTGGTACATTTTAGAGCACAATGTTTTGAATGATCCACCAAAGAAGGTAAGTTTTTAGCACATATAGTTCTTTATTTGTAGATGCATAGAGGAAAGTACTATTTGAATATTTTGTTGCAAGCTAAAAAACTGCTAGAGATCTAAACAATTGGTGCTAAACCATATCTAGAAGGGATGGTTGAACGTGCGCTAGTGCCGATCGATCAAACCAAAAGTTTGAACCTAGGATCGTCATACTCAAAGCAGAAACTTTGAGCCGTCACCTTCAACAAAGGGCACGATGCAAAGTTGTCAATAATTCATGATTTAGCTGGAGGCGTGGTCATGACTTCCCGCTCGAAGAATATGCATGCTTGTTTTCGAAACTGTCAGTACCAGCAAACCTCTCTATCATTTGATGTCCTCTCACGAGCGAAATCTCAGTGTTGAGAGATCGCAAGGACCAATCGCGCCATAGAAAAATAAACTGGATGCGGGTTGAGGAACTCATTGTCCCATATCCAGACCCTACCACACCACTTTCGATCACCATCATCGAGAGAGGGAAGATGTTAGATAAAGCATCAGTCATTGCAGCCATCTCTTGTACATGCTGAGATGCCCATGTCGACAGCCAAGCTGAGGGTTCTACTAGACGGCCCCTAGAATATCCATCCGCACCACCCACATTCCATACCATGCTGGTAAGAAGCACCACCACTAGCCGATCTGTGATAGGACCGCCTCTCCCACAATTGCAGAACCGTGTCGTCCAAGGCCATCACCGTGCTGCAAGATTAAACCAACCCCCATTGCCACCGTAGGTCGAGCTTGCCTTGCTAGCTGACATTCTCTAAGGGAGGACAGGGGCATGACTAGTTTTTTAACACAACGACTAGGGTTGTGGTTTGGGGTTTTGCCTCTTGAGGACTACTCGAGCAACCTCAGGTAAGTAAAGGGCAGGAGTTCCCTATGGGTGATTTAGATATCCCAACCTAGTGCAAGTCGACAACCCTATGTCATGATTTCCTCTTTGCTATCATTATCATCGATCATCATGACACATGACTATAGGTGTTGTTCTTCCACCTTACTCTACCGCAACTCCCGGTATACCTCTATTTCGATCATCTCTCTAGACTTGGAGGCCATTAGACTCCGACTCCATTGCACCTTCCTACTCCGAGACCTAATATGACATGACAACAACTTGCATCTCACGTTCTAGCTCTACTTGGTACAATTTGTAACTTGGCCACAATACACACTAAAAAGGGGAATTTACTTCGAGCTTGTCAGTAGGCTTTTGTATGAAGGATAAAGCTTAGTTGACAATACCATGAAAAGTTGATGAATGGCGAATAAACAACATCGTAGTCATAATGGTGAAATTAAGTATTAATCGCAAGAACAAAAGTGGAATGCTAGATTCCGATGGTCGGCCGATGGTAGTCATAATGGTCGAAGATGTTGACCAAGCTACATGTACTTAAGTAGTACTTATACGTAAGAGCATCATGTATTCTCCTCTAGGGAGTGCCAAATGGGTGGACGGTAGGCAAACCGAAAGGATGGAATACTCCTGCTAGCAATTAGCGGGACCCCCATTGATAAGTAATACTCCCTCCTTTCCGATTTACTCGTCGTGGTTTAGTTCAAATTTGAACTAAAACCACGACGAGTAAATCAGAACAGAGGGAGTATTACTTAATTAATTAAGTATCATGCATGCAGAGTCAAAGAGGAAGGAAGAAAGAAAAGGCAGTGCAAATTAAAGGCCCTACATACGTACGTAAGAATATATGCCATGGAATGAATACGCCTGACACACTCCACCCAGTTCACACTCCAGACAACGTGTTTATTCTAATCTTATTTCTAGCCCCTACACTGAGAAATTTGGCATATGTTAGTGTTCAAAAAGTTTAGTGCCCTATAATTTCTTAGTTGTTTCAAAAATAACTACAAGTTTTCTTGATGCATTTATAAGAGTAGTAAAAAATAATGAGAAAAGTTTAATAGTACTTGTGTTTTATTTTGTATATCTTAATAAATTCCAATGATCAGTTGAATCCAGAATCGTCAGAAGTTAAGGGGAAAAGGTCATTGATGATCTATGGACTTTCATGAGAAGAAAATAACAATGAGTTTTGTAAGAACACTGATGCTGGATAGCATCAAGGAAAAACACCAAAGCGAACTATAAAACTAGGGTAGAATTTATTTATTTTGTTGTGGAGGGTAGATTTTCTTGTGGTACATTTTAGAGGACAATGTTTTGTATGATCCGCCAAAGAAAGTAATTTTTTCACACATATGGTTCTTTATTTATGTAGATGCATAGAGAAAGTACTATTTGAATATTTTGTTGCAAGCAAAAAAAACGGTGGAGATCCAAACAATTGGTCCTAAACCATAACTAGAAGGGATAGTTGCACGTGTGCTATGCTGATGGATACTACCAAAAGTTCAAACTTGGGATCATCATCCTCGAAGAAGAAACTTTGAGCTGACACCTTCAAGAAAGGGCACGATGCAAAGTCGTCAACAATGCTTGTTGTCGAAACTATTACTAGCCAAAATTTTCTATTGTTTGACGTCCTCTCACTAGCCAAATTTTGGCACCGAGAGATCCCAAGGACCACTTGAGCCGCTGAAGAATACGATGGAAGTGGGCTAGATGCGCATGTCGACAACCAAGTTGAGAGTGCTACTACCGTTGCCCCTAGAATGGCCTTCCGCACCACCAACTTTCCCCGCCATATTGGTGAGGAGCACCACCGCCCGCCGATCCGTGCAAGGGCCGCGTCTCCCACAACTACGAAGCAATGTCTGCCAGGGCTGTCACCGTGTTGCAAGATTGAACCAACCTCCATTGCCACCATAGATTGAGTGTGCTTTGCTAGATGTCATCCTCTAGTGGTCGCGAGGGCAAGGATAGGAGCATGCTGATTTTTTTTTAAATAACTAGGGTTTTGGATTTTGCCTCTTGAGGACTACGTGAGCAACCTCAGGTTGCTTGCTAATTAAATCCAAGTTAAAATAAAGTAAAATGGTAGGAGTGCCCTATGGGTGATTTAGATATCCGCACCTAGTGCAAGTTGACAACCCTATCGCAAGATTTCCTCGTCGCAATCATTATCATCGATCATCATGGCACGTGACTAGAGGTGTTGTTCTTCCACCTTACCTCCTGTCTCCCGCTGCTTTGATCATCCCTCTAGACATGGAGGCCATTGGATCGACTTTGTTGCATCTTCTTACTCTAAGCCCTAATATGATATGGCACCGACTTGGCATCTCGCATTTTAGCTCTACTTGGCACAATTTGCAACTTGGCCACAATACACTTTAAAAAGAGGGATTTACTGTGAACTTGTCAATAGGCTTTTGTTTGAAGGATAAAGCTTAGTGGACAATACGTACCATGAAGAGTTAATGAATGGGGAATAAACAACATCGTAAGCATAACGGCGAAATAAGTATTAAGCACAAGAACAAAAGTGGAATGCTGGATTCCAATGGTCGGCCGATGTTTTCTTTTTGGCAGGGGGTTGTGGACAGACGTTTGCCTACATATACTAAGGACATAATTTAGTTGACAATACTATGAAGAATGAAGGGCGAATAATCCGCCTGGTAAGCACCAACAACCAAAGTAGGAAGCATAACCACCAAAGTATTAAGCATAACAACAGAAGTGAAATGCTAGATTCCAATGGTTGACCTAGCTACATGTACTTAAGTAGTACTTCTACGTAAGAGCACCATGTACTCTCCAGGGAATGACAAATGGGTGAACGGCAGGGAAGCAGAAAGGATGGAATACTCCTGCTAGCAGTTAGCTGGCCTCTCACTGATCTTACTTAATTAACTAGTACTAGCATATATGCATGCAGAGTCAAAGAAGAAGAAAGAAAGAAAAGGCAATTGCAAATTAAAGGCCCTACGTACGTACGAATATATGCCATGGAATACCTAGGCCGGCCGGTTAGGCTTAGCTAGACATTCATACTTTAAGAGTGCTTTAGTTTGTGCGCCGCAAATTTATAGGTGTACTGATAGTACCTTATTTTTGGCACATCCAGCATATCAGTAGTTTAATTATCTAGCTAGAAGCATATATATGCTGGTACCGTAGTGGCTGGTGCATCAACAATTAATAGTTTTTCGGCAATGATAATTCCCGAACGTTCGGATTTTAAGCATGGCAACCCACACGTTTTTTATGGCAACTTTAGTTCACTTGAGGTTGGCGAACATTGCAATTTTCTGAAAAAAAAATGAACTGGGGCAAAGTTGCCATGTCTAACAACTAAAGTTACGACCTCGCGTCAACTAAAGTTGCCATGTAAAAACGTTCGGGAGAAATGCTTAAAATCCGAACGTTCGGATTTTATCATGGTCCTAGATTTTTTAGTTAATAACAAGAACTAATCAAATTTGGAAACGATATAGTGGGGATTATATGAGAATCAGGTGACTGGATGGCATAAGCATGCTAGATACTTCAATGATGAATGGTCACAAATATTTATATATAACATACACCGACACAAAACTGCAGTGTAGCACAGTGATACAAATGATTAATTTTCTCGTAAGGAGAGACAATTGCTTAGAATAGTTTCTGGTAAAGGATAAGCAGCACAAGAAGATGCGCCAGAAGATCCGCTATACACACCACGTATGTCGACATCCATAACTTCGATGGCTCCATAAATAACCTGACCAACAACCTCGCCGCGTCCCTTTGAAACACGTCCGCGTACATTGCTGACAACTTGTCCGAATGCAGCCAAAGAAGGACTCCGAAATACCGACCACCGCAATGATCTCACTGGTTTGGGCTTGCAAAAGCTTAAGCTTGGGGAGGTCACTTCCATGTCTACATCATGTTGTGATGGAATTTATTTTCAAGGTTGTATTGAGGTTGTACTTCAGCTCGATGAGCTTCCAACACTTTACCTTTTTTTTTTTCTTTTGCCGATTGCAATTTCTTTTGCAAGTTAGCTTTCAGAAAGAAAAACTAGAATACTGTTTATTTTGCTTTGCTCTTTCCCTTTTGCCCCACTTTTTCGTTCGCAATCTTGTTTATATTTTTACAGCAGAGTTGATCTACGCCGGGCAGCGAGGAACTAGTTCTTACGGAAGAGAAGTGTGGAAAATCATTACCGTGAAGTTATGTCTTACAACTCTCGTATTTTGCACTTGAATTGCTTAGAATAGTTGTAGCAGTAGCAGTAGCAGTACAATTGTAGCAGTAGCAGGGTTAAACATAAGTTTTATTCTTGTAGGAAAAATAATTTAGTAACCTTTGTTCTATTTAATATTTATAAACGAGTCTTGTCGTGGGACTAGTTTTTAGTTTTTAAAAAGAAAGTGGTGTAAACAAAGAATAACCATGCATGCAAGAAATTCTCTAGGAAGACTGGGGAGCAGAGAAAAATTGTTGAGAAGATGATATTAGCGATACTCAACCCCATAGTGTTAATTTTGATAGACTCGGTATCACTTACGAATAAAGTTGCCCACGAATGAGGGGGTTGTGCGCTGCGTACGAGGTACGAAAAAAAAACCAACGCCATAAACGCTGATTATGACTTTTTTTACATCAACAATAAGATGATAGGAAATATTTGCAAGGAAAAAACAGGTGATAGGAATAAGAAGTTTTTGGCCCTATATGGTGCTGGTCAGGAGAGGGTGACGCCATAGTGGCTAGGGCGGGAAAGGCACCGTGACTTCCCGCCATGACTTGGGGGAGATGGAACTTCCCCTCTATAGGGGGCTAAGGTGTTTTTTTTGGAGTAATCCTATACAACGCTTGTGGCGCTGCAAACTCCAAACTGGCGCCCATGCCCGCGCTTTATGGGCCGGCTTAGCTGTACCTCGCACGCTCGCTGGCACACTCGCTTGCTCGCCCAGTTCAACTAGTTGACAATTGACCGGTTGACGATTGACATTTTAAAGATATTTAAAGTTTTGAAAAAATTTCACGAGTTGGAAAGGGTTCACCGCTTCCGGCTTCAAATTATTTTGCGAAAATGGAACATAGTTCACACATTACAGAAAAAGTTCATGAATTCAAGAATTGTCCACAAACTCAATTTTTTTTGCTAATCTGAAAAAAGTTTCCGGACTACAAAAATGTTCCCGAATTTGAAAAAGTTTCATGAAACTTTAAAAGGTTTGTGAATTTAAGAAAAGTTCATGAATTTAGTAAAAATATTGCGAATTTTCCAAAAAAAATTGTGATTATTGAAAAAGAGAATAAAAGGGGAAAATCGATAAAGGACAAAAAGAAAAAATAGAATAAATAAAAAAGAAAGAAAAACCAGCCGAACTATAAAAAAATCAAAAAGAAACTAGATAGGGAAGCATCTAGATGTTTCTAAAATAAAAAAAATCAAACCCCGCTTGCGAAAACCTGGTGTGTGCTGCATTTCTTTTTTTAGTGTTACACGTACAAATGACGAGTTGTGTCGATGAAAAACATAAATGGGAAGAGCCCACACGCGAGGGGGGGGGGTGCAGTGTTTACGAAAAACAAAGAAACCAGAGCCATAATCGCCGAATTGGAATATGTTTTCTTTTTGTAATCAATAATAAGATGATATGAAACATTCGCAAGAAACAAATGATGATAGGAGTAATGAATTGCTAGACTGTGGTCCTCAAGAGAGGGAGACACCACAGTGGATAGGGTGGGAGATGCAACTCCCCCTCTATAGGGGGGCTGAGGTGTTTTCTATGGAGTGCTCCTATACATCGCTAATGGCACCGCAAACTCCAAGTAACGCTCCCGCCCACGCATCATGAGCCAGCCCAGCTATACATCGCGCGCTTGTTGGCTTTCCTTGGATCGCTCGTTGCCTGATTCAAATGGTTGACCAGTTGACAATTGATTTTAGAAATTAGGAAAAAAATGTAAAAAGTTCGCGAGTTTGAAAAGGTTCACAACTTCAAGAAAAAGTCACGAATTAAAAAGAAGCACGCTAATTCTTAAAAAATGTTACTCAAAAAAAGTTCACAAATTTCAGTAAAAGTTCATGAATTAAAGAAACATTAAGAACTCGAAAAAGTTTGTGAATTTGAATGAAATTTGCGGCTTGAAATGATTTTGCGAAAATGGAACAAAGTTCACACATTTCAGAAAAAGCTCATCAATTCAAGAAACATTCACAAAATCGAAAAAAATTCTAATTAGAAAAAAGTTTTCGGCTTCATGACAATGTTCACGAATTTGAAAAAATATTTGTTTATTTAAGAAAATTTCATGAATTTTATTTTTTTTCATGAATTTAGAAAACATCATGTATTTGCCAAAATGTTTGCGAACATTGAAAGAAAAGAGAATAAAGGGAAAAGGAAAAAGGAAAAAAAGATAAAGGAGTAGGAGGAGGAAAATAAAAAAATGAAAGAAAAACCAGCCGAAGAAAAAAGAAATCGGATGGGGAAGCATCTAGAAGCTTTCTAAAATAAAAAAATCAAACCCTGCTCATGAAAACCTGGCGCGCACTGCATTTTTTTGTGTTATTGTGTACAACTGACGAGTTGTGTCGATGAAAAAAAAAATGTAAATGGGCAGAGCCTACGAGCGAGGGGTGTCTGCGGTGGGTATTAAAAACAAAGAAACATGCACCATAAACACGATAGGAATATGTTTTTTATGATCAACAATAAGATGATAGGAAATATTGGGAAGAAAAAATATGATAGGAATGAGGAGTTGCTAGCCTTAGATGGTGCTGCTCAGGAGATGGTGACGCCACATTGGCTAGGGCGGGAAAGGCATCGGGGCTCCCCGCCATGACTTGGGGGAGAAGCAACTCCCCGTCTATAGGGGGCCGAGGTGTTGTTAATGGAGTGCTCCTATACAGCCGCGCATCATGGGCCGGCCCAGCTATACATCGCGTGCTCGCTGACTCACCCGCTTGCTCGCTCACCTGGTTCAACTGGTTGACCTGTTGACCATTGACCGGTTGGTAGTTGACTCTTTGATATGTTTAAAAAAATAAAAGTTGTAAAAATGTTCATGAGTTTGAAAAGGTTCACGGCTTCTAAAAAAAATCATGAATGTGAATAAAAAGTCCACAATTCTAAAACAATTGTTGCTGAACATTAAAAAAGTTTGCAAATTTCAGAAAAAAATTCAAGAATTCAAGAAACTTTCGTGAACTCGAACAACTTTGCGAATTTGAAAAAGAAGTTTGTGCCTTCAAATTATTTTGCGGAAATGGGAAAAAGTTCACACATTTCAGAAAAAAGTTCATGAATTCCAGAAATGTTCACAAACTCGAAAAAGTTTGCTAATTTGGCAAAAAAAATTGCGGCTTAAAAAATGTTCACGAACTGAGAAACAATTTCAGGATTTTGAAAAAAGTTTGTGAATTTAAGAAAAGTTTGAAAAATGGTCATGAATTTAGAAAAAATCGATAATTTGCTGAAATGTTTGCGATTATAGAAAAAGAAGTCAAAATGGGAAAAGGAGAGGGAGAAGGAAAATTTTAGAAAAATAAACATAAACATAAAACAAAAGGAAAACCAGCTGAACAGAATAAAAAAGCAGAAAAAACAGACGGGGAAGCATCCAAAATCTTTCTAAAAAAAATCAAACCCCAGTCGCAAAAACCTGGCGAATGGTATGTTTCTTATTTTTAGTGTTACGACGTACAACTACTGAGCTATGTCGATGAGAAAAAAAATGTAAATTGGC
>LR880970.1:3195224-3214791 GCA_904067115.1 Aegilops sharonensis | reverse complement strand
CCCCGATCGATCGAGCCATTTGGGGCTGGATGAGCAGGACCCCATGGAGGGCAGGATGAATAGGACCACCTCCTGCAGGGCAGGATGAACAGTAGACGGTGGAGGGCTGGATGAACAGTAGCCCGTGGAGGGGTGGTTGATCAAGAGCTCGTGGAGAGCGCTGGTTGAACAGTAGCCGATGGAGTAGCACACGGTGGAGGCTGGATGAACAGGAGCCCATGGATGAACAGTCGCAGGTGGAGGCTGGAGGAGGTCGACGGTGGATGAACAGTAGCCCGTGGACGCTGGAGGGGGTCGATGATGGAGATGAACAGTATCCCGTGGAGTCCCGTTTTGTGCTATGCCACACCCCTCCTGATGAACAGGACCCCCGTTGCGATCGTAGCGCTCCAACACAAGTCCGTTTCCTCCATTTTGTGGTACACCAGAGCCCTCCCGATGAACAAGATCCTGTTTTGAACGTGGTTGGTTGAACACAAGGCCGTTTCCTCCGTTCTGCGGTATGCTAGGCCTCGTTTCCATCGGCTGTTCCGTCCAAGCCCTCCCGATGAACACGACGACGCATTCCGTTCCGACCCAGCCGGTTGGCTCCCCATGAACACGACGACGATGCTGTTTCTACGTTCCGATCCAACCATGTACACGAGCCCTGGCCGTACGTATGCGCGAGTAGGCGTTCGAGACCCTGCCCGTATGTATGTACGTGGCCATATTTTCTTTCTTGCACACTGCCCGATGTACGTACGTGTACATGCTACGTGCGCGCCTCTACTACGACACGTGCGCGCCTCTACATCGACCAGTATGTACATACACGTTCGCGACCAGAATGACAACACTATGTATGCTTCGACCAGGTGGGTCTGGACTGTTAGGCACTTCCTTGCCTGCGAAGATGTAGCTGGTGGGTCCCAGCAGTCAGGGGGCGAGTCGTTTTCTTTGCCCGGACGCACTTCCTTGCGTGCGAAGATGTAGCTGGTGTGTCCCAGCAGTCAGGGGGAAACGTTTTTTTTCACGAAATACGGTGGCCCGTCCGGTGGGTCCCCGCTGTCAGGTGGAGGAATAATTATTTTGCGCGTAATAAGGAGGCACTTCCTTGCTGCGACCATGGACCCAGCTGTCAGCCTCTCCACGTACAGTCCACGTTCGATTGAAGCCGTTCCTTGACCACGTTGACCACGCCGCGCCGAGAGCACCAGGGTGGTGGACGACGGCGAGGCCTAGGAAGGGGACGAGGCGGAGCCGGGGAAGACGCAGTAGCGGAAGCCCGCACGGAGAGGAGTATGAGGGTTCACTGGTTCGGCTGCGGTGTGAGGCTGCCGTCGCCGCAGGGCCTGGCCAGCGGTGGGAATTGTAGGGGGCGGTGAGGCCTCCACGGCAGCACAGCCGACCACGGGAGGTAGGAGCATGCGGCACGACCGGCGCTGCTTTGGGCGGCTAGAGCAACAAGACCAGAGGTTGAAGAAGCACTACGGCCGTTGGATGGACATCGTACGGTCACTTAAGCTAGAATCATTCATATTGACTAAGTTGACAAAGCACTCCGTCCCCGTCAACTTAGTTGGCCCACAAGTCAGCCTCCCACCAAGGTGGGTCAGGGGGAGTATTCAGTTTTTTTGTGCGAGCTGACAGCGGCGGGAACTTTTTTTGCGCAATACGGTGGCCCGTCCGGTGGGTCCCAGCAGTAAGGGGGGAAATGTTTTTTCACGAAATATGGTGGCCCGTCCGGTGGGTCCCTGCTGTCAGGTGGAGGAATCATTATTTTCCGCGTAATAAGGAGGCACTTCCTTGCTGCCGTTGTGGACCCAACTATCAGCCTCTCCACGTACAGTCCACGTCCGATGGAAGCCCTTCCTTGACTACGTTGACCACGCCGTGCCGAGAGCACCAGAGCGGTGGACGACGGCGAGGCCTAGGAAGGGGACGACGCGGAGCCGGGGAAGACGCGGCAGTGGAAACCCGCGCGAATAGGAGTACGGGGGTTCGCTGGTTCGGCTGCGGTGTGAGGCTGCCGTCGCCACAGGGCCTGGCCAGCGGTGGGAATAGTAGGGGGCGGTAAGGCCTCTGCGGCAGCACAGCCGGCCACGGGAGGCAGGAGCATGCGGCACGACCGGCGCTGCTTTGGGCGGCTGGAGCAAGAAGACCAGAGTTTGAAGAAGCACTACGGCCGTTGGATGGACATCGTATGGTCACTGCAGCTAGAATCGTTTATACTGACTAAGTTGACAAAGCCCTTGGTACGCGTCAAGTTAGTAGGCCCACAGGTCAGCTTCCGAAATGGTGCGCCCTAGATGTCACGGGTAGGAATCATTTTTTGGGCGGGTGAAGCTAGAATATCCGAGATTGAAGAAGAAGCACGGCATCCGTTGGATGGACATCCAACGGCCACTACTGCTAGAACCGTGTGTTGACTATAAGTTGACGAAGCCTTGCATACGCGTCAACTCTCTTTTTTTAGGGGACGCATCAACTTAGTAAGGCCACAAGTGTGTGGCAGCGAACTTATAGCCCATTTGTGATTTGTAAGAATGTGCAGCCAATTTTTGAATTCTAATGGAATTTACTACAGCCCATTTATAGTTTGTTAAAAGTACAGCCCATTTCAACCAACCGTTTAAAATAGAATTCAATAAAATTTCCCACATTTTGATGGGATCCGAAATATTTTTATCCCGAAATTTCTAGTCAGATTAAATACAATTTCAATATAAATTTATATTACGTAAAAATCCAAAGAAACATTGCGCTCGCAACAATTAATGAAATTAAAATTTTCAATATCCAAAAATAATATTTTATAAAGTAATTACGTGTTTGGTGCATTTTTTATAGTTACTGCCCACTTTTTGTAATTACATCCCATTTATTATTTCTTAAAGCCCATTTTCTTGTTAAGCCTAATGCATCCCTCCTAGGAAAGATTCGCAGCCCAGCGGGGCGGAGAATAACAACTTGACCTTGCCTGGGTATTCCTAAAAAAAGTATAGCTGGGCTAGCCATTTTCAGCTTGAAAGAAATTAATATCTGGGCTGCATATCTGGCCTGGGCTAGACGGGCCACAGCCCGCCTAGTTAATAGCTGCAGCGATGTTTTCGTTGTTGTTCAGAGGAGAAAAATTAATACCTGGGCTAAACATCGCTCAAGAAAAACTCTGTAGTGCTCACACCTCAAAAACACAAATACTGCTCGAGCTGCTTGGTCCCAGCTGTCGGCCGCTTCTTGTGCAATTATCTTGTTTATTGACTACATAGGTTGACAATGGTATGGGACCGTGATGTCAGGAAACCAGGAGGAGGCACTTGCTGTCATCCTCTCCAAGTAAAGTCATCTCCTCATCCTCATGTCCGTTGACCATGTTGACAACGCGAGACGGCGGCGCCACGGCGAGCGCAACAACTCGAAGGACGACGGAGAGGGCCTCGCGGGCCCTACTGATGGTCTGATACAGCGCCCGCTGCTCATTAGGGAAGTCGGGATCATAGGGCCACATGTCTGCGACGGCATTGTCGTTCGCTTGTTCACCGGTGCTCGTTGAGGAGACGGAGGTTGCAGCACAGGACCTCCTGCGCTGGTAGCTCTTCCGCCATTAGGGCATCGAAGTGCGGCCGCACCTGCTCTATGGTGAACACGGCATGAACCGGTTTGGACAGTGGCGCCGGCTCCTGGTAAAAATCTATGTCCATCGTCTGATTGTCGTCGTTCAGCTCGGCGAGGTAGCTGGCGAGCCAGCATGTCCTGCTACTGGACCGACCCGCTGCCAAGCACGAGTCTGACTACCCTGGCCCACCCGGATCGCCTCCCTCGCCCGCGTGCGCTTTCCGCGCGAAACGGTCAGAGCCGCCCGCCCCGCTTCCCGGTGCATGCGATTGCTCCGCCTTCAAACGTCACAAGTGTCGTCCGTCCGTCCTTCTGCCGCCCACATTAATGATATGTGGTTGCTGAGGCGGCTACTCCGGCGCCACACGTCTGGCCCTCCGCCGCCCACCATTTCTATATAAACTGCTGCGCCGGCCATAGCCGCAGTCATCCGCATCCGTTCCTATTCTCCTGTCCACACCACTACTGCCCACCATGGCTTCCTCGCTCTCCAGTACTCTTCGGGACGGGCGGACGACGGACCACAAGGAGATGGCAGCCATTGCTGCCAACTGGCTGGCCGGCAGGCAGCCGGAGGACGACGACGTCCCAATGGAGAACATGGTAGTCGATGACCCGGCGCCAACCCCCTCCTCCATGCCATCCTCGCCGGTGCATTGCACCATGACCATCGGCGAGGCCCGTGCCCAATATATGGACACGGTGAGGCAGAAGCGTGAGGAGCAGTTCTGGGAGGCGCAGGCCGACGCCGCCTACAACCACCATCTCTTTCAAAAGCACCTGCAGGCGGAGAAGCAGATCGCCGCAGAGCGGGCGGAGCAGGAGGCGCTACTCGACTCGTACCGCTCCGCCTGCAAGGGCCGCCTCGAGCGCTGGATGTACCGCAAGCGGGTGGCGGAGGCTGCAGCCGCCTACAAAGAGGGCGATGAAGCGGCCGAGGTGCTGTTTGGCGAGACCGAGGACAATGCAGAGGACAATGCCGGCTCCGACGAGTCCCCGCTCCGCTGGCATCGACGAGGCCCTGCTCCGCCGAGGTCCCGCGGCGCCAACAACGAGGCAGAGGACACCGCCGGCTCCGCTGAGGCCCCACCCTGCCGACAATGAGAAGGAGGATTTTTCCCCGCTCCACCGAGGTGCCGCCCACCGGCAACGAGATAGAGGACATCGCCGGCTCTGCAAAGGCCCTGCCCCGCTGCCAACGAGGCCGCGCCACACAGAAAACGAGGAAGAGTAGAACACGGTAGCTAGGTCGCCACCGCTCGGGTCCAAGTAAGGCCACCGCTACTACCCTCCGGTTGCTGTCACTGAGTTGTACGTCATGGAGCTATTCTATGATTACAGGATGGTTGAAGAGCGCTCCGTGGTTGAGCAAGCTCATGAGATACAATCATTTGCTAGAGAACTTGAGCACTTCAGTTGTATGCTACCGGACAAGTTTGTTGCCGGAGGTATCATCACTAAGCTTCCTCCTTCGTGGATCTCATTGGCAATCTTGATGTGGAAGAAAAGGCGAGAGCAAAGGACACACATGCTCGAGGAATTGAGGGAGGATCCAGTGCCAATCTGGTACAGAAGAAGAACTTACAGCCCCACAAGTTCAAGAACAAGGGCAAGTTTGATGGTAAACCAAAGTTTGATGGGAAGAACAAGGCTGTGCAACACACGGACTTCAAGAAGAAGAATGACAAGAAGAAAGGTGTTTGCCATGTGGGGATCCTGATCATTGGGATCCTAGTTACTCTAATCGCTATGACAAGCTAGGCGGGTTGACCACTGACGGCCGATTAGCTTCTTGGTGGCGACATGGAGTCGGAGGGCTATGTTGGAGAAGGACGCTGCTTCTACTTAACCGCTGTGCAGTTGGCTGACTGACACATGGGCCCAAGAGGCATCTGGACCACATGTCAGTTATGCAACCGCACCTGCAGTTAAGTCACTGAAGCTTCTGTTCGGCTCAGCCGGACACAGGCGGGTAGCTTCGGTTAATTAGTTATACCTCCAACGCACCCCTTTTTAGTTGAAGAATGTATGAAATGTAATGAAATCCGGCATGTTTATATGAAATCCGACCGTGTATGAATGAATTTATTTCGATTAGTTCGAATTCATGTATCACTGGCATTGGATGAACATGCAAAACAATACGTACTAGCATTATTCCCAGGGTGATCACCTCGTTTGCAGCAGTTTCACATGTACTCCCTCCGGTCCTTTCTAGTCTGCATACAAGTTTTGTCTGCAGTCAAAGTATCTCTACTTTGACCAATCTTAGAGAAAAAAGTATGCACTTTCACAATGTGCGAAGTAAAAAGAAACAGAAGGAGTACAAAGAGTTTGAGCAGCTTTTTAGCGTTCCTGTACATTGCAATCACAGCGATTCACATGTCATAGAGAACATTCAAAACAATCGATGATTATGCATCTCAACGATTCACATGTCAGAGCTAATATTTACTTCACAACTAAAGAATAAAGAAAAAATGGTTCGACGCTGCTGACAGCAAAGGGCGTCCCATTCGAAAATATCAAACGCATGTCTTCCACTACAAGAAATATGTCAACTTGCGACCACCACTATTGGTCACTGAAAGGTCATTGATATTCATTTGCGACCTTTTTTGACCAAAAACAGAAGGTCAAAAGCTGGCGGTCGTAAACTGAAATTAACGACCTTCTCTGTGAGAAGGTCATGGAATTCCACGACCAAAACAAAAGGTCACTAGTTCAACGACCTTCAGTTTTGGTCGCTAGCTCTCTGCCCAGCCCACGTCGGATCCGACGTGGCAAGCTGACGTGGCAAAATTGCGACCAAATGAAAAGGTCGTTGAGAAGATTCAACCCGGTCCAGTTTGGTATTTTACACGGGCCAAGCCCATTAATTCAACACATTTATTAGTTATTTTTCTTTCAATTTTTGTCGACTACATGGGCCGAGCCCAACAATTAAGCCTTTTTTTCTGGGTTGTGGCCTTTTTGGTTCAACGGATCAAGTATTTCTTTTTTTTAAAGATGGGTCCCAATTGTCAGGTTCTTTTGGTAAGTGGGTCCCAGTTTTCAAGGTCATTTTCTTCAAATTTCAATTTGCTAGTAAATAAATAAACCAATATTCAAATGGGAACAGACAAAGAACACACGTAACACTTCAAATAATAGCCAAAATTAGTTTGATACATCATACAATAGCAGAATCAGTGTTACATCATCATATAACACATATACAAATGGCAGTCAGTCTAAATACTCCAGGTCTCTTCAAACTTCGCATTCCCCAGCTTCCCAGCTTCCAAATCTCAAATCTGGTTCATACTGATATGCAGCATAAAATCGGCGCCATGTTAATACACCAAACTTGGCGTTATAGCAGATGAATGAATGTGTGTTGTCTTTCTTCAAATGGCATTTAAAACTAGAAGCCATCCACCAACTAACATAATTTTCATGAATATGTTCAGATGTGTTTAATTACTAACCTACATGAGCTCTAAGCAACTTTCAGCACACCAGCAATAGTCCTTGAACATGCACACAAACAAACACGACGACAAATAAATTAAGGCTAGGAAGTGACCCAATCACTACTGCAACTCAAATATAATGAAGAATATAAGCAGGATAAAAATGGTTCCTCAATATGATCATGTCCCAGGTACGCTACAAGCAATACTAAAATAAACAAAAGTAAAATTCTTAGAATTGACATACGGAGACCGATGCTAGGTTATGCAAACATCAAAATATCAGGAAACAAATAAAACCCAGATCCTCACACGCAGCAGCAAGAATAAATTTTGTTCAGATTCAATTATAGAAATCA
Organism: Aegilops sharonensis; assembly: GCA_904067115.1. Lineage (NCBI taxonomy): Eukaryota > Viridiplantae > Streptophyta > Magnoliopsida > Poales > Poaceae > Aegilops > Aegilops sharonensis. The sequence continues at coordinate 3,207,380 of LR880970.1, read as the reverse complement.
CATTCACAACAGATTTAATTGGAAGCGGAATCACAACTTAAACTGCAGCATGAAGGAAACATTTGTCGACCGCTCTGCCATGTAAATAGATGAATTTGAATAAATATAAACAGGTAAATTTGAATCATAGGCCAGGCTGGGGGTACCTTGAGTATGAGCTTGAGCTTGTCGAATTTAGTGTCGGACATTCTGGGGTTGCCGGCAATGTAGGACATCAAGGATTCGACCAGCCTCTACTCATCGGCACCTGTAAACACCAACAAAAAGGACAAAGGTTTGAATCAAACAATAGTTGTAAATTCTGTTAGCGTGACTACAAATTATCAGTAACCAGAGTACTCATCTTCCTTCCAGGTTTTGAATAGCCTAACAAATTATCAGCTCCATTTTTCTTCCCGACCCACAAAAAACAGTGTTGAATAGCCCAACAAATAACACACCAGTCCCCAAACCAGCAAAGAGCATGGGAATAAACAGACCAACCCCCACATTCCAATTATTCAAACACTCAGCAGTCAAATGTGTGTGAGTGTGCATGTAAATGTACTGAGGTTATGCAAAGTGATAAATACAGTTTTACCTTTGTTTCTTTTGTTCATGTACAAAATCTCCCATCATATTTACACCAAAGTGCATGTGACAAAACAATATAGAGCATGCCTTTAATAACTGGGCAATGCAGCACCAAGTCCGACTCTACTACTACTACTACCTGTGACGCATCATTGTTGATCCATGGCAGATAATAGTAAAGATTAGAACCCATGAATTTTGATACAGAAGTTACCTAGCCTGGTAGCCTAGCATAGAACAGCACTACATAGTACTTGGCCAGCAAATTTGAGAAATTCAGTGACCACATCGCATGAAAACAAATATAAAAACTATGAACAACATTGCATACGATGTGTGACAACAGAGAACACATTTGACAATGCAGAACGCATGCGCAACCACACATCCCATAACAGGGTTACGATCTAGAGGCAGTTAGCTAGCTGCTACTAGATCACTCACTCATCAATTTAGAACTGCAAAGAGCGCAAAAGAAATAAATCAACAAGAGCATAAGGCATAGTGTAGCCAGCTAGCTAAATTTCATCTTGAGACTTATCCTTGTGCTTCTGTAGCATCTCGATAACTTGGTCCAAGGGTGGGTCTCCGGACCTCCGAAAAAACTTGTCGTCGATCTTGAACTCGTACGCCTCCGGCTGCCCAGAATGAACTCCTTCAACTACAAAAACACATATGGAATTAAAAGGACGCCGGTAAGAGCAGGGAAGAACAACATTCGATAATGCTTCATAGTGTTAAGTATATATGTTGTGTTTGTCCAGTATAGGCCCAGGCCCATAGTCTAGAGTGAGGCCCATGCCCATGTAACCTTGTATATATCTCTCTCCTCCTCATTACAGAAAACTGTTCGGCCATTCTCTCTTCCTCACGTTTTCTAACATGGTATCAGACCAGGACCAAACCCTAGTCCCTCTTCCAGCCGCCACCCATGAAATCGCCGCCGGTGAGGTGATTCAGGCGGATCTGTCTGGTGAGGAGACATCCACATCGCTGCCCCATCCCATCTTCGTCATCAACCTGTAGGAGCTGCTCTCCAGCAGCTACTCTGTGAGAATACTTCCCCTGCTCTCCAGCAGCCATCTCCAGCAAGCTCTTGGTGCCTTCCCTGCTCTACAGCAAGATCCAGGCGTTCCCCTTCTATCCAACAAGATCCAGCAAGCTCCACCTTCTATCCAGTGAGATCCAGATCCAGCTCCTGTTTGTGGCTGTCTGCTGCTCTTCTCTTGTTGCTGCCTGCAGCTGCTATTAGATTGGGTGTTTCCAGCTGCTGGCCGCTCACCACTATGGCAAGAAATGATTTCGGATTTGGTTCTTTGATCATAGATATCAAGCTTGATGGTTCAAACTACAGGGAATGGGCATTTTCTGCCCGGACTGTCTTGAGGACGGCTGGTTTTGTTTCTCATCTGACAGATGATCCACCTAGTCCAAATGATGATGCAGCAAGGAAGTCTTGGCAAAAGATCGATGATCATGTGATGGGAGTTTTAATTCTGGGTGTTGAGCCCTCACTCCGAATGAGTCTTGAGCATCACACTTCAGCTAAAGAGATATGGAAGTACTTTGAGCAGCGCTACCTTCAGCCCAGCAGTGCACTTCATTTCTCCTTGTTGCAGAATTTACACAACACTCGGCAGCCAGAAGACATGTCCATAGAAGAGTACTATGGAGCTTTCACTCGCATCACTGGGCAGCTAGGTTCCATGGTTCCAAAGGGTAATTCTGGTTGTGAGTCATGTGCAGCAAAGGAAAAGTATGACCATCAGACTCTCATGTTTCAGTTTGTGATGGGTCTCAAGCCAGACTTTGAGAACATTCGCACTCAATTGCTTGGTCGTAGGACTCCTCCCACCTTGACAGAGGCACTTGCTAGCTTGATCGCTGAGGAGACTCGTCTCCGTTCTCTTGGGGCTACTTCTGCGCAGACTCTACACACTAGTGTTCTGGCTTTTCCTCAGCGGCCAGGTGCCTCCAAGGCCATACCTTTAGCTGTCGTCTGCTTGTTCTGCAAGAAGGCAGGACACCATAGAGATGGTTGTTTCAAGCTTCATCCAGAGCTGTTAGCTGAGTTTCAGGCTAGACGGGCCCTCAATCAGCAGCGTCGTGCACCCCAGGCTCCTTATCAGCAGGAAGCGAGGGGTGCTTCTGCATCTGTTCTCTCTCAGCCCGATGTTGCTGCAACCCAGCCTTGGGTTCTGGACTCTGGAGCTTCTTTCCATGTGACCTTTGATCACTCTCAGCTTGTGTCTTGCCAGCCAGTGCGGGATGGTGCCTCTGTTCAGACTGCTGATGGTACACCTTGTTCTATTACTCATCAGGGTTCTCTTTGCACATCCAAGTTTTCTGTTCCTACCATCTCCTTTGCTCCAGAGCTGTTCATGAATCTTATGTCTGTTGGCCAGCTTGCTGATATGAACTACTTTGTTGGTTTTGATGACTCATTTTGTTATGTGCAGGACCTCAGAGCAAGAGGGTCATTGGAACTGGCCATCGCCGTAGAGGATCCACATCCCTCTACATCCTTGACACCTTACACCTTCCTTCAGCTTCCACCACATCCGCGTTCTGGATGGCTGCATCAACATCAAGATCCACTTCGTCATTTTCTTTTGCCCAGTGGCACCATCGCTTAGGTCACTTGTGTGGTTCTCGTTTATCTACCCTTGTTCGACAAGGTGTTTTGGGTCATGTTTCCATAGATGCTGGTTTTCACTGTAAGGGTTGTAAGCTAGGGAAACAAATACAACTTCCATACTCTTCCAGCACTACTCATTCTAGTCATCCTTTTGATTTAGTGCACTCTGATGTATGGGGTCCTTCCCCCTTTGTTTCGAAAGGTGGCCACAAACATTATGTCATATTTGTTGATGATCACTCTCGACATACTTGGGTCTATTTTATGAAGCATCGTTCTGAGTTGTTTTCTATATATAAGGATTTTGTACATATGGTCCATACTCAGTTTTCCAGTGCTGTTCGTGTTTTTCGTTCTGACTCCGGAGGGGAGTATCTATCTACTGCTTTTCGCGAGTTTCTCTCATCTGAGGGTACTCTCCCTCAGCTTTCATGCCCTGGTGCCCATGCTCAGAATGGCGTTGCTGAGCGTAAGCATCGCCATATTGTTGAGATAGCTTGTACCCTTCTAATTTCTTCCTTTGTCCCCACTCATTTTTGGGGTGAAGCTATCTCAACTGTTGTTTATCTTATCAATCTCCAACCTTCTACTCGCCTTGAGGGCAAGTGTCCTGGTGAGGTTTTGTTTGGTTCTCCTCCCACGTATGACCACCTCCGTGTCGTTGGTTGTACTTGTTATGTTCTTTTAGCACCTCGTGAGCGTACCAAGTTGACTGCTCAGTCTGCTCAGTGTGTCTTCCTTGGATATAGTCTTGAACATAAGGGCTACCGTTGCTATGATTCTTCTGCTCGCCGCATTCGCTTTTTTCACGATGTCACTTTTGCTGAGGATCAACCCTTCTTCTATTCCCCTTCCACTAAACCATCATCCTCAACTTCTTTAGAGTCTACCTCGTTTCTTTCACTTCCACCTATCTTTTTAGATGAGTCCATAGCTGAACAACCTTCCTCTGTCCTAACATCAGAACCATCTCCACCACATGTTTCATCTCCTTCCTCACCAGCTCCTTTCTCTCTTCCACTAGCTCCACCTCTAGATAGTCTTCCTTTCCATTACACTCGTCGTTATTCTACTCCTCCAGTCAATACTTTCCATTACACTCGTCGTTCTAAAGTTCCATGTGACACGCAGTCATCTATGCCTTTGTCTTCTACTCCTCCGGCCAGTACTACTGATCCTTGCACTGACGGCTCTTCTCTAGCAACACGATACAAAAAGGACTTATATGCAGGGGCTGTTTCTGAGCCTAGTACCTATCAGGAGGCAGTTGTGTCACCTGAGTGGCAACTGGCTATGTCTGAGGAGCTTGCAGCCTTAGAGCGTACTGGTACATGGGATTTGGTACCATTACCTCCTCGTTCAGTCCCTATCACTTGCAAATGGGTGTATAAGGTTAAAACCAAGTCAAATGGTTCTGTGGAACGCTACAAGGCTCGCCTTGTTGCAAGAGGTTTTCAGCAGTCTCATGGGAAAGATTATGATGAGACGTTTGCTCCTGTTGCTCACATGACTTCAGTTCGAACTCTAATTGCTATGGCTGCTACTCGGTCATGGAAAATTTCCCACATGGATGTGAAGAATGCCTTCCTTCATGGTGATTTACATGAGGAAGTATATATGCAGCCACCTCCAGGTATCAAGGTTCCATCAGGTCATGTTTGTCGTCTTCGAAAGGCTCTTTATGGGCTTAAGCAAGCCCCTCGTGCCTGGTTTGAGCGGTTCAGTTCTGTGATTCAAGCTGCCGGTTTTTCTCCTTGTGAACATGACCCTGCACTCTTCATTCATACATCTGAGCATGGCTGTACATTGCTTCTACTTTATGTAGATGACATGTTGATCACTGGAGATGATGTTGGGTATATTGATTTTGTTAAGAAAAAATTGAGTGAACAATTCCAGATGACAGATTTGGGGTCTCTCAGCTATTTTCTCGGGATTGAGGTCGAGCATACTGATGATGGTTACTATATCTCCCAGCAAAAGTACACCCAGGATTTGATTCTTCGCTCAGGTCTCACTGACACGCGCATTGCTGCTACACCTATGGAGCTTCATCTGCAGTTGCGTCCTACTGATGGCACTCCTCTTGAGGATCCCTCTCGCTATCGTCACATTGTCGGTAGTCTAGTGTACCTCACAGTGACCAAACCTGACATCGCACATGCAGTCCATATTCTCAGTCAATTTGTCTGTGCTCCCACCTCAGTTCATCATGGTCACCTATTCCGAGTCCTTAGGTATTTAAGGGGAACTACATCTCGCCGCTTGTTCTATGCTAATTCCAGTCGGCTCCAGCTTCATGCTTACTCTGATTCCACTTGGGCGAGTGATCCTATTGATCGTCGCTCGGTCACTGGCTATTGCATATTTCTTGGTACATCTCTCATTGCATGGAAATCAAAGAAGCAAACTGCTGTGTCTCGCTCCAGCGCCGAGGCAGAGCTTAGGGCTCTCTCTACTACTACAACAGAGATTGTATGGCTTCGCTGGCTATTGGATGATCTTGGTGTCTTATGTCATACACCAACACCTCTTCTTTGTGACAACACTGCTGCTATTCAAATTGCTAATGATTGAGTCAAGCATGAGTTGACCAAACACATTGGTGTGGATGCCTTTTTCACTCGATCTCACTGTCAACAATCCACTGTCAAGCTACAATATGTCCCATCAGAGCTTCAAGTCGCAGATTTCTTCACCAAGGCACAAACTAGAGATCAGCATAGGTTTCACACTCTCAAACTTGGTGTATCAGATGCTCCTGGCCCACCTTAAGTTTGAAGGGGGGTGTTAAGTATATATGTTGTGTTTGTCCTGTACAGGCCCAGGCCCATAGTCTAGAGTGAGGCCCAGGCCCATGTAACCTTGTATATATCTCTATCCTCCTCAATACAGAAAACTGTTCGGTCATTCTCTCTTCCTCACGTTTTCTAACACATAGTAACTAATTTAGCTGGACTTTGTACTACTCTTGTTTCATTCTGATATAATGGAACCAAGGATGATTAAAAAAAGAAAAGGCATCAACCATAATGTTACACAGTAGTCAATTTATGGTCTGAACATCAGATGTCGGGCATGCCCTGAACCAAAATGTAAGGAACCTTAATAGATCATTGTAATGATACACTAGAATTTCATCCATTTATCAACAATTGCAGAGATTAGGACTGCAATTTGCAGTGAATCAGAGATTGGGACTACAATTTCATCCCTAGCAAATATATGTTTCCTGATTATTATTCATTTCCAAATGCAGGAAACCATCTCGGTGACCCAGCTTGTCCGAGAGACTGCTGCTGTTATGAAGGAGTTCACACAATCTTGGTATGCTACTGTACTTGGCACTTTCTATTTGTTGACGATGTATCACGGAAAAGGCTTGTTCTGCCAGAGTGATTAGCAGCAGCAGCAGCGAGGAACGGAAGCAGAGTAGCAAAGCAATGCTTGTGCAGAACTCGACATGCATGCAGAGTGACACAAACTCATCATCACACAATATGAATACTGTAAACTCCAAACATACTCGGACGCTAGTAACACAAGTGTCCGAGTAATGCAAAGCATGTATCAAACCCTACGCAGAGCGATGAAAACTCATGGGACAAATGAGTAAGTAGCACGCGAAATCACTTGCACTGACAATGGTGGCTGCTGTCAGGTTCAGCGGGATACACTCACACACACACACACTTATTTTTAACACTGGTAGAACAGAGCAGTGGTGTTGCAGCAATGTCGTGGCGCGACATGGGCTGGCAGGCAGGCAGACATGCCGGTGCGTGCACGGCAAAAAAAGAAATACTAGGGGCCTCGACCTCGTGCCATGCCAGAAAAGGGGCATGCGGAGAACTAACAACATCACTGTCGGTCTGCAGCATGGCCTAGCACAGCAGGTTGATTCCCCAACCAAATATCGAACGACCGACCCCTAAATACCCAGGTTCAGTGCGGATTTTGTACTTAAGAAAATGACTTGGGTTCAGACTGAACTGATAAAATTTGGGATTTCCACTAGCATCGGTCCACAAATCCAACATGCATAATGCCGTTCCTGTTGAGCACCTACTGATTCGATTCAACAACTTTTACTAATTTCTATGATCCTACTACAGCAGTTCAGACTATGTCCAAGTCATTGATCTTAACTGAAACAAAATATCAAAAGTTTCAGACAACACCAGTTTCAGTAAACTGGTTTTCAGACTAGTGCAAATATCCGGAAAAGTTCCAGACGAGTGCAAGTATGAGTTTCTTGCCAAAGTAAAAGAGTAGGAAGTTGAGGGCCTCTCACCAGGCGACCCGGCCATGACGACAACGATGAGGGCCTGCTAGTTGCGGGGCAGGTCGACGACGAGCTGGAACATAGCTGGCTGGATGTCGTGGATCGTGGGACTTGGAGGGGCGGGGCTAGCTGTCATGGATCATGGGACTTGGAGCTCGCTGCAGGTCAACGAGGGGGAGGCGCATGTCCCGTTGCCCGAAGCAGAGGACGAGCGGGCACCGTGGTGGTGGGGCGGCAGAGGCGCAGGGGTGGTCCGCGGGACGGCGACGCAGACGAACTGCAGCGGCGGCAGGAGCTCCTGAAGAGGCCATCCATGGCGGGGCTTTTGTAGATGTACCTGAGAGAGAGGGAAGATGCATGAGGGAGAGAGAGACAGCGGAAAGGAGAAGAACGGGACGGTAACAGAGGAGAGGGCCTACTCCGCGGGGTGCCGCGTCGCCTCGTCGGTGCTGAGCCAGTTGGCGAGGACCGCGTTCATGGTCGGCACGTTGCCGGCAGAGAGGGCCACGGCCTCCATGGCCGGTGACGGGTGTAGGTGTGCTGGGCGCCGTAGAATCCCACCTTAGGTCGCCGGGATTGGGCGCCGGAGGTGGCGGTGGGAAGTTGGATCTGGGAGTGGGGAGAGGGGAGAGGATGTGAGGTGGGGAGGTGAGGTGTGGCGGAGGTGGGTGGCAGCGAGGGGACTGGTGCATGGCGGAGGTGGGTGGCGGGGAGGGTTCGCTGCCAGTCCAGGGGAGAGAGAGTGAGATGAGCGAGAGAGGGGAAAGTTCCAGAGAGGTGGGAGAGGGACGCTGGATCGAGGGACTGAAGGAGAGTCTGGACGGCTCAGATTGACTACAGTACGGGTGATCCGTGGGTTGCTTCCTGATTGGTTCAAAACATGAGGCATTTATTAAAATTATCTCTTAGTGCTAAAAATAGGGGGTTTCGTGAAGCAGCTACAAAAATTATTTTGCAAAATGGCATCACTAAAAATTTCAATTAATTTAGACCACATTTTTATGGATGATCACCAATTTGTATGCATTTCCAATCCTACTAGCTACTTTTGGTCATTTAAACAAATTTTCGCCGATTTAGTTGGAACCGGGTCAAATTTGTACTGTAGTTGCCTTATAGTTTAGTATTTATATTTTACAAAAATCATTTTTAGGTACAAAAGTATCTATTTAATCAGAGAAACGCCAAAAAAATTCTAAGATTCAACCACTAGCAAGGAACGGTCATGCCCGCCGTTTTGACCGCATTTTGCAACAGGCATAAAAAAATCAAAAAAATTTGAAAAAAATTGAAAACCTTTGCATTGGGTCATTATATGTGACCAAGTTACGAGGAAAAATAATAAACTTGTAATACGGGAATTACTTTTAAAAAGTGTTCCGAGCCATCGTGTGTGAAGATTCATGACTTTCAAGCCAAATATCAATCTTATGGCCAATGATCTCATATTGTGCACAAGGGTGCATCTTGCAATGACAAACATTGTTGTCTAATGAAGTTTTCATTTTCTTTGGACGAAAAAACCATTTTCCATTTTTCGAGTGCCCCAAATGAGGTTTTGTTGTGAAGGACCTACCAAATAATTGTTGCAAAATTGGACCAAATCATTTTTCTAAAATACTAGGCCATATTTAATGCACAATTGACCAAATGGTTGGGTGTAAAAGTTTTGATCCACCTCTGGTGAAAAAGATAAATTTCCGCCAATTTCAGATCTGAACCTATTATGTTTTCATGAATATATGTGTGTTCTTGATCCTATCTTGCAAGTCTATAGTCACCTATTATGTGTTATGATCCGACAACCCCGAAGTGACAATAATCGGGATACTTCTCGGTGATGACCGTAGTTTGAGGAGTTCATGTATTCACTATGTGCTAATGCTTTGGTCTGGTTCTCTATTAAAAGGAGGCCTTAATATCCCTTAGTTTCCGCTAGGACCCTGCTTCCACTGGAGGGTAGGACAAAATATGTCATACAAGTTCTTTTCCATAAGCACGTATGACTATTTACGGAATACATGCCTACATTACATTGATGAATTGGAGCTAGTTCTATATCACCCTATGTTATAACTATTGCATGAGGAATCGCATCCGGCATAATTATCAATTACTGATTCATTGCCTACGAGCTTTTCACATATTGTTCTTCGCTTATTTACTTTTCCGTTGCTACTGTTACAACTACTACAAAAACCCAAAAACATTTATATTTACTTTTGCTACCGTTACCTTTATTATCATACCACTTTTGCTACTAAACACTTCGCTGCAGATACTAAGTTATCCAGGTGTGGTTGAATTGACAACTCAACTGCTAATACTCAAGATTATTCTTTGGCTCCCCTTGTGTTGAATCAATAAATTTGGGTTGAATACTCTACCCTCGAAAGCTGTTGCGATCTCCTATACTTGTGGGTTATCAAGACCAATTTCTGGCGCCGTTGCCGGGGAGCATAGCTCTATTCTCTGAGTCACTTGGGATTTATATCTGTTGATCACTATGAAGAACTTGAAAGACGCTAAGACAACAATTTATCCCTCAACTACGAGGGGAGGTAAGGAACTGCCATCTAGCTCTGCACTAGATTCTCCTTCCGTTATTAGTAGGCTTAATACACCTAAACCTGCTACTGTTATGAATTCTGATATGTCGAATGTTATTGATGATGCCACTTCTGCTATGCATGATGAAACTACTTCTGTGCGTGATACTACTTTGCCATTAGGTGAATTTCTAGATGAACAACTTGCTAGAGTTAGGGGGGGGACAAAAATATTGAAGAACCTATTATTGATGATAGTGATGATGAAGGTTCCCCCAATGATTATGTTTTACCTGTTGTTCCTAATGTTATGCATGAAAAATCTGCTATGGAAATCCTTGCTTGCAATGATAGAAATGATCTTAAGAAATTATTAGATAATGGAAGCAGCGGTCTCTTAATGCTAGAATGAAACCCGATCCTGCGTTAGCTACTTCACCTATCTGTGTTACTGATAAGGATTATGAATTCTCTGTTGATCCTGATATTATTACTTTAGTTGAATCTGATCCTTTTTATGGCCTTGAATCTGAAACTGTTGTGGCACATCTTACCAAGTTGAATGATATAGCCACCCTATTTACTCATGATGAGAAGTCTCGCTATTTATATATCCTTAAGATATTTCCGTTGTCATTAAAGGGTGATGCTAAGACTTGGTATAATTCTCTTGCTCCTGGTTGTGTGCGTAGTCCCCAGGATATGATTTATTACTTCTCTGCTAAATATTTCCCTGCTCATAAGAAACAAGCTGCCTTGCGGGAAATATATAATTTTGTGCAAATCAAAGAAGAGAGTCTCCCACAAGCTTGGGGGAGGCTTCTCCTGTTACTTAATGCTTTGCCTGATCATCCTCTTAAGAAAAATGAAATACTTGATATCTTTTATAATGGACTAACCGATGCTTCCAAGGACTACTTGGACAGTTGTGCTGGTTGTGTTTTCAGGGAAAGAACATTCAACAAAGATGAAATACTATTGAATAATATGTTGACTAATGAAAATAATTGGACTCTTCCCGAGCCAGTTCCTGAAGTAATTCCTGAACCAGTTGAGCCAACTCCTGAGTCTATTCCTAAACCCACTCCGAAGAAGAGAGGTGTTTTATTTCTCAGTCCTGAAGATATGCAAGAGGCAAAGAAATCAATGAAAGAAAAAGGTATTAAAGCTAAAGATGTTAAGAATTTACCTCCTATTGAAGAAATAAATGGTCTTAATATACCGCCTGAAGAACTACATTGTCTTGATAACCCGACACAGGTAGTAAAGGTAAATTCTTTCTATAGATATGATAAAGTTGGAATACCCTCTACTAAATTTCATAGCCCTTGCTTAGATGAATTTGATGACTTTAAGGCTAGGCAAGAAAGTTTCAATTCTTATGTTGGTAGAGAGTTAAAGAATAATGCTTTCGAGATAGGATGCGTAGGTGATAATCTAGCTAGAGTTAAAGATGAACTTCACCGCGTTAACAAATATGCTTCTATGGTTGCTACTCAAGCTGAGCAAGTACTTAAAGCTCAAGATGATTTGCTTGATGAATTGAATAATAAAAATGACTTTGCTGTTAGAGTGGCTACTAGAACTGGTAGAATTACTCAGGAACCTTTGTATCATGAAGGCCATCCTAAGAGAATCGAGCAAGATTCTCAGAGAAATACTTTAGAGGCACCTAGTTCTTCTAAAAAGAAGAAGAAGAAAAAGATAGAACTTTGCATGCTTCTAGAGAACCTATTGTAGACACACCTGAGAATCCCAATAATATTTCTATTTCTGATGCTGAAACTCAATCAGGTGATGAACATGAACCTAGTGATAATGTTAATGATAATATTCATGTTTATGCTCAACCTAGCAAAGACAATGATGTAGAGATTGAACCTGCTGTTGATCTTGATAACCCACAATCAAAGAATCAACGTTATGATAAGAGAGATTTTGTTGCTAGGAAGCACGGTAAAGAAAGAGAACCATGGGTTCAGAAACCCATGCCCTTTCCTCCTAAACCATCCAAGTCAAAGGATGATGAGGATTTTGAGCGCTTTGCTGAAATGATTAGACCTATTTTCTTACGTATGCGCTTAACTGATATGCTTAAAGTAAATCCTTAT
>LR880970.1:3171185-3189201 GCA_904067115.1 Aegilops sharonensis | reverse complement strand
TTGCTATGACTTTGCTATGCTTAATGCTTGTCACTAGGGCCCGAGTGCCATGATTTCAGATCTGAACCTATTATGTTTCCATGAATATATGTGTGTTCTTGATCCTATCTTGCAAGTCTATAGTCACCTATTATGTGTTATGATCCGACAACCCCGAAGTGACAATAATCGGGATACTTCTCGTGATGACCGTAGTTTGAGGAGTTCATGTATTCACTATGTGATAATGCTTTGGTCTGGTTCTCTATTAAGAGGAGGCCTTAATATCCCTTAGTTTCTGCTAGGACCCCGCTTCCACGGGAGGGTAGGACAAAAGATGTCATACAAGTATTTTCCATAAGCACGTATGACTATTTATGGAATAGATGCCTACATTACATTGATGAATTGGAGCTAGTTCTATATCACCCTATGTTATAACTACTACAAAAACCCAAACAAATTTATCTTTACTTTTGCTACCGTTACCTTTATTATCATACCACTTTTGCTACTAAACACTTTGCCACAGATACTAAGTTATCCAGGTGTGGTTGAATTGACAACTCAACTGCTAATACTCAAGAATATTATTTGGCTCCCCTTGTGTCGAATCAATAAATTTGGGTTGAATACTCTACCCTCGAAAGCTGTTGCGATCCCCTATACTTGTGGGTTATCACATATTAAGCACACCATATATTTCATTTCCATATTAAAGAAGTAGGATTTCATAATTGAAATACATCAGAGTACAACATCATATAGCTTCAGCACTCAGCTACCCCATTACACAACTGCACCAGCACCAAATTTCACATGCAACATCTATAACCTTTCAAAATTAGCATCATAGAAGGTACATAGACAGATGAATCTCATCTGGAAAACTGCTGAACCGGAGAATATTGAGTCTTCATTGATGTTGAAGGTCTTTGCAACTTTAGGCCAGTTGCTGTGGATGATTGACTGTCCATCCTTCGTCCTCTTTAGGAACACTTCAATATTGAACCATGGTGTTGTATGAAAACCTTCCTCGCCTCCTGACCATACAGGTGGTTTGATATGTAGTCATCAGTGAAATTCTTTGGAAAGGCTTGAAAACAAGGATATGCATAAATATCTTCTCCAGATTTGAAATGGCACAAAGGAATTAAAAAGACAAGGTATAACAGTTAGTACCATCCCATAGTGAACTGATGTCTTCATTGTGCAGACAAGGAGCTTGTTGTTTTTTGTCGCGAATTTCTTTATCGTAACAATCTTTCTTAGTGTCTTGACTTGACATATATTAATGGACAACTCATTTTCACATGCAAAAAGGGTCAAACAGTGGGTTAAAACCTCTGACAACAGGACCTACATGTGCAAGACCAAATTGTTAAAAACCTAATATTTAAAAACAAGAAGTGGAAAGGTGTGTTATTAACAACAGACCTAATATTTAAAAACAAGCAAACGTAGTCATTCAAACTTGTATTTTGTAGGTCTAAGTACGCTAGTTATTGGCCCTGTTTGGATCCATGGGTTAGAGTTAGTTAATGTTAGTTTGGTATCAAATAGCCCTAAAGTAACCAAACATGAGGGCTAGTTTGCGCTAGTTGCGTCAAACCAACCCAAAACAACTGTCCCACCCAAGAGGTGCTGATTGGGGCTAGTTCTCCTAGTGCATTTATTGTCAAGCTAACACTGTCATCCAAACACCTCTTTGGCTAGAGTTAGTTCTGGGTTAGTCATTATTGAGTATCATTGTTATTTAGGAAACGCATGATAGTGTAGGATTTATTCTACCTTGGCTTGTACTCCAAGATAACCATGTACTCCAATATATGCCCACGATGCTCAAGCAATACAATCAACTATTCCACCAATCTATCTCTCTCCTTTTTAACTGTCATGAGCTAGAAACTAACTCTAACCTCTAGCTAAGTTAGAGTATCCAAACAGATTGTTAAATCAAATGGAAGGGCGTGCTCAATACTCTCTCCGGTCCTTTTTACTCTGCATATAAGAATTGTCTGAAGTCAAACTTCATAAAATTTGACCTTATTTATATGAAAAAATATCAACATCTAGCATGCTAAAGTTATACAGGCTCCATCGCCCTTGAGGTAGTTTTCGGATCACCAGACAATTACCGTGCCGAAGAGTTAATCTTCGAAATTGTCCCCTTCCGCAGTGATTATCAGGCACTTCTCGGACGAACCGCGTTCGCTTGATTCAACGCGGTGCCACATTACGCCTACCGTAAGCTCAAGATGCCCGGTCCGCGTGGTGTCATCACGGTATACTGCTGCTTTAACAGCAGAACCAACGAGTGGCACCTTCCAATCGAACCTCGAGTCGATGGACAGGCTCCCGGACACCGCCAAAGGGCTCAGAACTACTTCGCGGCAGGATAGCCCGGCTCGTCCAGAGCTCAATTAAACACTCCGGCGAAGGCCAGGATAGGCCGCATACCGCGGTTCAACCGCTCTCCGGCACACAAACATTTCTTACATTCCCTTTGCAGGTTCACCCTTGAGCTGACCAGGACTAGCGATTCGGAAGCAGCTCGAACGCGCAAGGGAATCCTTAGATACTGCCCGCAATGACCATCCGACTATACTCCGGATCGGCACACAGCTTCTTCCCCCCTGGTCTCAGCAGGTTCCACAGTCATATCTCTTTTTTATCACATTACCTGTACTCATACGCATCGACGTACCATTCACATACAACATGTGGATTTATATGACGCTTATCTGCTGTTATTTCTTATTGAAATTCTTTTGTCAAGTGGCATCCGTACGCCGCGATATGCCTTAAATATGCCAGGGGCTTCGTTTTACCCATAATACGGCAATAAAGTCCGAACACCTTCATGGAAGTTCGGCACCCCGAACTTATAGCATTATATGCATCAGCTCCGAATCATGTCTTGGGTCAAATGTTGGGTTTGCCCGGCTCCCATGTTTTGCTGCCTTACGTTCTGCTATATCGGCCAAGGCGGCACAGGGAGAACTACTTCGATTGTGTCCCGGTTCTTCCGGACGAACACCTCAGTAGAGAAAGCCGAAAACTGACTGTCATGATACGGCAAGAGCTGGTCAGCTGTTCGAGAGGTTGTAGAATATTTAAGGATTTCTCCCGCATAATGCTATAACCAATGCAGCGTGCGATGGATCGGGTTTTCTTCCGATCAGGTGCTTATAGAGCCCCACGTGCGGTCTTCCGAACACTAGGGGCTGCGCCTACCTTCCTTTTCTAAATCTCCTATGGCTAAGTGAGAGTGATAAAGCCCTATAGTCCGATTGCCTGGTTCGTTGTGCTGAACACCTCCTTCGAAGGACCCAAAACTGGGATAAAGAGTGGTCAGGTTTGTCCCGAACACCCCCGTACTTCCTGCGTGGGGGCAGAAGCCGACGACTGGCCAACTCTCAGGATTAATATATAAAACGGCCGCGCAGGAGGATAGACTTTCATATAACAGGTAATAAATAATAGAAATAACCTTGTTAAACATTGCAAAGGACAACATGATTGTATTCATGGAAATATAACGTCCTTGGTGCATTGCTCAGCCGCAAGGCAGGATCCTTTCCGGACACTTTCATAATATAATTCGGGCTTGCGGTGCTCCTTCCCCTCTGGTGGTCCCTTGGTCATCAGATTTTCAACATCCATCTTCCCCCAGTGCACCTTTGCGCGGGCGAAGGCCATTCGCGCACCCTCTATACAGACCAACCGCTTGATGACGTCAAGTCGAGGGCATGCACTTACAAGCCGCTTTACAAGCCCGAAGTAGCTGCTTGGAATCGGCTCGGCGGGCCATAGACGGATAATCAAATCCTTCATAGCTAGTTCGGCCGCCCTATGCAGTTCGATCAGCTGTTTTAGTTGATCGGCAAAAGGCACCGGATAATTTGGTGCCAGATACTGCGACCAGAAGAGCTTATCAGTAGTTTCCCTTTCTTCGGCTCGGTAGAATTGGGCGGCAATCGATATGCTGCGGGGCAGCTCCGCAAATACCCCTGGAGAAATCCGAATTCAAAATTAGAAACATGATTTTCTCCTCAAATACTTTCTTTACATGGAAAAAAGCCTTACCTTCCGCGATCTTCCTCGCCTCTTGGATCTCCTGCAGGGTGCTTTGGGTTTCCCCCCGGGCATCGCGCGCGGCCTGATGAGCCCTGGAGAGTTCAGATTCTTTCTTCGTTAAACTCTGCTCCAAGGTCTCGCATTTCTTCACGGCCTCTTGAAGCTCCTGCTCAGCTTTAATAACCCTGACCTCGTGCTTCTCACGAAGAGCCTGCTCTGCGGCTGCCTTTTTCTCGGCCTCGGCCACAACCTTCTTAAGAGCCTCGACTTCGGTCATCGTCCCTAGCGCAAATCATGAAACATATTTTATCATACTGGAAATTCGTTCGCAATGAATGCGAACAGGGCTTGTGGATACCTTGTTTATCTTCTAACTACCTTCTCAACTGGCCAAGTTCTTCTTTGGCCCGCTCTAGACTTTGATTCAGTCCGGAGACCTCCGCAGTATGAGAGGTAGCAGTCACTATAGACGCCTGCTTACAAAAGAAGAGAGATAGATGTCATAAACAGAGTCTTCCTGCGAACATAAATTTGATCCTCTGTCCGGTTCTTTCTTTCACCGAACAGTGTATCAGGGCTACTATCCATACTATGACACTCTTCGAAACCTCATAGAACATACCTCAAAGCCTCTTATAAGGCTCATACAGGCTTCATTTAGTCCACTCTCAGCGGACTGAATCTTCTCAATCACCGCACCCATAAGGGCACGGTGTTCATTGATGATGGAGGCGCTCTTTAGCGCCGCCAACAAAGCGTCCGGCACCTCTGGTTGCACAGCGGTTGCCGGTGGAACAGGTACACTCCCTCCAGCTGAGGGAGGCTGCCTGCTTGATTCTGGAGCCGTATTGGTCTCCGGAATTGCGTCCGGCTGGGGGCCGAATTCAAGATGGCCCCCGCCGTCGACTCCTATGGGAATCTTCTCCCCCATGTCTCCGGCCCCTAAAGTTTGACCTCCAGGCGCCGCCTTCATGATCTCCCCCCCCCCCTCCTTGGCTTGGGTCCTTCTGGGATGAAACCTCGGTGTTATTCACATATTGCAGGGAAGGGGCCTTCGGGGGCGTCCCGCTGTCCATAGCATTCGAGCTCAGCAAATCCTCTGACGAGGATTGTTCGGTGCGGGACCTCGCTGGACTACAAAAAGTATGGCTCAGGTTAAAATATTATGCCATGATGAGTCTGGACGCATAATCAGGTTCGGATACTCATGAGTTCACCAGGGGCTGGGCCATGGGATCCCACTCCGGGCCGCTATCGGCGGCGGCAGTGGACTCCTCCGTAAGAGGAGTTCTCCCCTCTAGGCGACTCGGCCTCCAAGTGTATGGAGGCCGTCCTCTTCTTTCTTCCCCCCGCTGGGGATTCATCTTCCTCCTTCTCGTCGTCCTCTTTGAAGGCAGAACAGGCATTGGAGCCTTCGGATATTGTGTCTGAAGTGTCGCGGCTACAAAGGCCGCCCCGGGTCTTTTTTGCCTCCTTCTCGGCCTTCTTCTTCGGCGCCTTGTAAGACGCTGGGACCAGCATCTTCGTCAGAAGTGGGCCAGCTGGTTCTTCAGGCAGCGGGGCTGGACAGTGGATCCGCTCCGCCTTCTTCGTCCAGCCCTAGGAGAGTTGTGGAAAACACATTAAGCATTTCCCTTGGGTTATGCAGATAAAACGTATGATGACTTACCGAGCTTGCAGGGCGGGATAGCTGGTACCCGCGGTCCTCGGCTGAGTCCGGCCATGATTGCCGGACTTGAAAAGCACCTTCCAGGTGTCTTTGTGCCAGGAGCCAAAGAGCTCTCGCAGGGTCTGGTGCTTGGCCGGATCGAATTCCCATAGATTGCAAGTCCGGTGTTGACATGGCAGGATCCGGCGGACTAACATCACCTGGACTACATTGACAAGTTCGATGTTCTTGTCTTCCATATCTTTAACGCGCGTCTGGAGCACCGACAGTTCGTTAGAAGACCAGTTCAGGCCCTTCTTGGGCCTGGACGTAAGCCGCAGAGGGGCTCCGGATCGGAACACGGGACCACTGGCCCATGACGTGCCGCGCGGCTCAGTGATGTAAAACCACTGCTGTTGCCACTCTTTGACGGAATCATTAAAAGTACCTGTTGGCCATGTGACGTTGGGAATCTTGCTCACCATAGTGCCCCCGCACTCAGCATGCTCGCCGCTCACTACCTTGGGATTCACATTAAAGATCTTCAGCCATAAGCCGAAGTGTGGCGAGATGCAGAGAAAAGCCTCGCACACGACGATGAATGTCGAGATGTTGAGGAAGGAATTGGGGGATAGATCATGAAAATCGATCCCATAATAATACATGATGCCGTGAACGAACGGGTGGAGGGGAAACCTAACCCGCGGACAAAATGAGGGAGGAATACAACCCTCTCGTGGGGTTCCGGAGTAGGGACGATATGTCCCGTCATCGGGAGACGGTGGCTAGTTTTCTTGGCCAGGTACCCGGCCTCTCGAAGCTTTTTGATATCCTTCTCCCAGACGGTAGAGGCCATCCACTTGCCTCCTGCTCCGGATCCGGACATTTTCGGAAGGCCTTTGTGGGTGGAGAAGACGAATGCTCGGGCGTTGGAGCTCGAGCGAAGGGGAATGGATCGGGAAGAAGAAGGCGTGGGTGAAAAAGAGGAGTCCTTGTCCCTTTATAAGGGCGGTAGAAATTGTGCGCCTCCCCAATTGCCTGGTGAACTCGCTTATTCCCCAAGCGCCGTGATTGATGGCGCGGTTGGGTTACCCACACCCGTATTGATGAGAATCCCACGATAAGGGGACACGATCTCTGCTTCGACAAGACGTGCCAGGAAAACTGCCTCGCAATATGTGCAGTAGCTGGTTGATAAAAACGGTTCGAATAATGACCGGGCGATGGCGTGATGTCACGCTATGAAAGTTGTCAGCAGATTAGATTTGTGGAATATTATACTCTCTACGGTGGTATGTGGAATATTTTTTGCAGAGACGGACACGATCCTTGTGTTCAAAATCTTCTATGGAGTATTCGGAGGAGGAACCCGCCATGCAATGCCGAAGACAATCTGCGCGCCGGACTTATCGTAGTTGAATCCTGGTTCAGGGGTTACTGAGGGAGTCCTGGATTAGGGGGTCCTGGGACAGTCGGACTATATACTTTGGCCGGACTGTTGGATTATGAAGATACAAGATTTAAGACTTAGTTCCGTGTCCAGATGGGACTCTCCTTTGCATGGAAGGCAAGCTTGGCAATTCGGATATGTAGATCTCCTCCCTTGTAACCGACTCTGTGTAACCCTAGCCCCCTCCGGTGTCTATATAAACCGGAGGGTTAAGTCCGTAGGACAACAACAATCATAATCATAGGCTAGCTTCTAGGGTTTATCCTCTACGATCTCGTGGTAGATCAACTCTTGTAATATGCATATCATCAAGATCAATCAAGCAGGAAGTAGGGTATTACCTCCATCAAGAGGGCCCGAACCAGGGTAAACATTGTGTCCCCTGCCTCCTGTTACCATCCACCTTAGACGCACAGTTCGGGACCTCCTACCCGAGATCCGCCGGTTTTGACACCGACGGTGGGCTACTCGTCTGTCAAATACTACTACTTTCAGGTACAACAGTCGCCTTATACCTCTCCTTCTTGATATCAACATTATTTCTAGTTTTGAAGATGTATGTTCGTCTGTCATCCAGCAAAGCTTCACCCAGATTCTGGGCACGGTGAAGGTCTTGGCACTAGAATTTGTCGGCCCCAACCTGGACCAAGTTGTCAGTTTCCTGAGATGCTTTCCGTTCGTGAAGAAGCTGTATATCAAGGTGATCTTCCTTTCCTGTTAAATGTTACCCATAAGGGAGTTTAATTTTTTGCACCTTTTCCCAAGTTTACAATGACAATGTACTACGATTTCTGAAGGAATTTTGGAGGATTTCAGGACATACATCCCCCACCCCATATTGTTTGCTTGATTCATATGGCTACAATCCATATGCATTTCTCCTTTGGACTCATATGTACTAGTTTTCTTAGTGAATTTTTCATCCAATCTAACCTCTTGTGTAGAAGGCTACATTTTTCTAGATTGTAATCAAATGCCCATGTTAATCATGTCAGATCAAAGATGGCACGTTGGTGCATTTTACAAATCCTGCAAACCAAAAAGGCGTGTAGTAGTGTTCAAAGCTGCATGTAGGCACAAACACGTTCTCTTCTTTTGCAGATAATAATAGGCCCGGAGGTGGATAATGTTTATAACAACAATCACATCGAACCTAGATCTGCATCTCTCAAATATTACTTTGAACTCCTACCGAGGGACCTTACCGGAGATTACACTCGCCAGGTTCTTTCTTGCTAGAGCAAGGGTCTTGAGGGTACTAAGGTTGAACAAGCATTTAATTAGGAAAGATGAATGGTTTGTTGATCAGAGCCGGCAGGTACTGCAGAATGGAAGAGGCTCCAAAAAAGCTAAACTTCGTATTGGAAGAGCATATGACAGAGTAATTGGAAGTCATTGTGTGAAACCCATACATGACTTGTCAGTGGCTGATCCCATTGCAGAAATGACGAGGTTTGCAATGTTTGAATTTGGGCATTGTAATCTTTGAATTTGAACCTTGCAATATTTATGGTATTTGTTATATAACGTAATTGGATGTTTAATTAGGTATTGCAATCATGTCCTGTTACAAGTATATATATGGTGTTCTTCTGTACACAAAGCATAGATGTTCTGTAGACAAAGCATATCACATCGCACACGGACCACACTAGGTAACCCGTCGGCGATGAATTCATCAGTCGCAAACGGTCATATACCAGCAAGCTTTTGACCACAACACACACGACTTATTCCATCACAAACAGCTCGGATGGATCAACGGTATGCCACGTATCGCACACGCAACTCTAATCTGATTTGTGCTTCATGTCTCCGGTATCGCTCGCATAGTTATTCTTATTTGCGACGTATCACTGTGCCGGCCACTGCTCGCGTCCCTCGGCAAGCTCAGCTCGCGTCCGTCGGCGCGCTCGGCTTGTGGACAGATTTTCCTTGCGTGTTCAACTGCTATATGCATATATACGGTCGCTTGCCATTGAGGCAACCACGGAGCGCTCTGCTCGTGTCGCTCCGCGCGTGCTCTGCCAGCGGTTGGGCCTGCGCACGATCACGTCGGGGGCCCCATATGTGTGCAGTTGCGTCGTGCGAGTCGCCACGCGATGCAATTACGTGCGACACGATGGAGTTACGCGCTGCAAATTAGACTTGCCATTCGGGCGTGCCAATATTCCAGGCCGTCCGGCTTCCCCCTTAATTCCCGCGGCCATTATAACCATAGTCTCTTCAACCTTTCGATCGTGCCCCACAACACAACAAGCACACCCACGGCGACACATAGAGAGGGGATGTCTAGCGGTGCTCCAATGGAGTTCGGCGAGCATAAAGTGGAGACCCACGCGAGGGAGACGGATCTCTCGGTGGTGTACACCATCGTCCAGGCCGTGGTGGACGACTACATCAACACCGTTGAGCAGTTGCTTGCTCGAGACAAGTACAAGGTGGTCGTCATCGACATCCAGTACACCAGTGGTCGTCCCAACATAGATCAGAAGGTTGCCATCGCCCAGTTGTGCGTGTACCATCATGTCCTCATCTACCACTACTGCATGGCCACAGAGCCTTGCGATCGTTTCACCAGGTTTGTCAACAACACCGACTACAAGTTTGCTATAGTGGAAACCACCGACGATGTAAAAGTGCTCAGGGTTATGGGCTTGGCCTGCAAGAACCTTGTCGAAATCCGCGAGCACTAAAGGGTGTGGGGCAGCACAAATAAGGACTCCCTGGTTGAACTCGCCTCGGCCATCATCGACCCATACTCCGGAAAGATGAAGCAGGATGCCAATAAAACACGTCCCGTATCTTGGCACGGGGCCTGGATGCGGCAACTGGATGAACCTCACCTCAGGTTCGCGGCCAAGAGCGTGTACGCATGCTACGAGATGCTCAGGCGGATCATTGACATGAGGAAGTGCCTCGTTACCGAGATTGACGAGGCCGGATCGAGCCACAAGCAGAGTAGTAGCGGCAAGCGTCCCAAGAAGTGGATGATGATCAGATGATAGTTTATCCTAGTTAATCATGCATGTAATATATAGTTGACTTTGGTGTGTGGAAATGTCATGTGTGTAGTAGCCACCTATGTAATTCTGCAGGTAATAGTTTACTTTGGTGTGTGCAAATGTCATGTGTGTAGTAGCCACCTATGTAATTGGATGTTTAATTTAGTTATGCAAACATGTTCTTATAAGTGTGTGTGTGTGTGTGTGTGTGTGTGTGTGTATGTTGTTGTTCTGTATGCAATCCCATCGCACAACACACACGTCTTATTAGCAGCAACCGTCTGTGCTATTATCGGTATTCACACACATTTCTGATTACAGACCTGTTTGCCGTATCACACACATCTTGTTAAGTTGAACCATTTATGTTCTCATGTCTCAACGCAAACAGTTCATCCGAGTGAACCGCATGCCGTATACACTACAAAAAAAGACACATCCGTGACATTTTGGGCCGAACTAAAAAAATTTCTGTCATACTTATGACACTTCTATGATGATAATTGTGACAAAACCCNTTGACATGAGGAAGTGCCTCGTTACCGAGATTGACGAGGCCGGATCGAGCCACAAGCAGAGTAGTAGCGGCAAGCGTCCCAAGAAGTGGATGATGATCAGATGATAGTTTATCCTAGTTAATCATGCATGTAATATATAGTTGACTTTGGTGTGTGGAAATGTCATGTGTGTAGTAGCCACCTATGTAATTCTGCAGGTAATAGTTTACTTTGGTGTGTGCAAATGTCATGTGTGTAGTAGCCACCTATGTAATTGGATGTTTAATTTAGTTATGCAAACATGTTCTTATAAGTGTGTGTGTGTGTGTGTGTGTGTGTGTGTGTATGTTGTTGTTCTGTATGCAATCCCAACGCACAACACACATGTGTTATTAGTAGCAATCGTCTGTGCTATTATCGGTCTTCGCACACATTTCTAATAACAGATCTATTTTCCGCGTATCACACACATCTTGTTAAATTGAACCGTTTCTGTTCTCTTGGCTCAACGCAAACAGTTCATCCGAGTGAACCGTATGCCGTATATCGCACACACCTTGATCTGGTTGGCCGTTTCTTTTGTGTTGCCTAATCACAAACAGTTCATCCAAGTAAACCATATGATGTATATCGCACACACCTTCATCTGGCTGCCCATTTATGTTCCTTTGCCTCATCGCAAACAGTTCATTGAACTGAACTGTATGCCCCTCATCGCACACGCAACTAAATTCTGAATGGTGTTTGATGCATCCTTCATCACAAACGTTTCGCATATTTTCTGTCTTCTTTTACATCACTGGTTGCGATTATTGCATCGCACACAGTTTCCTCGAAGGGTCTCTGGTCGTAGTGTCGCGTTAGCAGCATCCTACAGTAGTGAATGTTTTTTCTCACAAGAAGATGAAATGGTCGAGACCATTATTTTGTTATTGCTCCACTTTATGCCTTGTTCTCTATTACACGATATTGCACTTAATTCTAAATATGCTTTGATAAGTTGTTCAATAGTTTTCACATGTTATAGGCATATTGAGACATTTGAACTGCCAGCCCTGAATATGCATCATGTGGTAGAAGAATGCTTAGTTTTTCCACTATTTTATGCTTGCAGGCTAACCAGTTATGTATATTTATATTTTAGGTTATTTTCATCTGAATTCAATCATTTTTGCATGGTTCCTGGGTTATAACCATTTGTCATTTGATGATTTGTACGGAAAGAATGTCGTTGGTAACAGAAGAAGTTGTACATTATTTATTTAGCATGTTTGGGAAGTTGGGAAATGGCGAAATGTCTACATGATGTTCCCATTGATGGAAGGGATTGTTGGTTTCGTTAGTTTGAATAGTTTCTTCTTTGTCCTTCTAGTTCTAGTTATCTACTAGTTTTATGCATCATCTCTTACGAGGACACACAAGTTTCCAGTAGTGTTGGTATCAGAAAACTAAAAGCTATTAGGTTAGGATTCTTACTCTGAAGGGACCATACTAGCTCTGCACCCTGTGATTGTGCAACCGACCAATAGTAAGCTATGAATTCCGGCCACATGGTTAGCACTTGATTTGCTCCACAAATAAAATTATTGCACATGATTGTAACAAAATATTTTTTTATAAGCAACTAACTAGTAATAGTTTGTATGGTACCCATTTTTTGTGATAGAAATGAGAATGATCTTACCCAACTTACCCAAAATTATTCTATAGGTTTACACCACTAAATATTTCTTTTAATTGCAAGCAAAACTTCACTGCCAAGAAAGATTTCCAACTAAAAATAGTTCCATTGAACGATGTTTCCTCTAATTTTATTCATGTCAATGAGAAATCTTTTTCATTGTGCTAAACTCCTTGTAGATCCTAAAACTTGAATTTTAGGTCTTACCTAAAAGGACTCAAGAAAATCAATTTTGGTAAGAACTTGCATAAATTTTATCTGGTATACATTTTTTAACATTCCGAAACATCATTTTGACATTCTCTTTCAATGAGCATAATTTCATTTCTACTGAACCGGCTGTAGAGTTGGTTCATACCATTGGACTTTCTTCTGCATCAACAATCTGTGGGAAATAGTCAATTTCTTTGATTCAACTAGTTGTGTTCCTCAAAATCTAGTCAGCAAGTTAGCATCAAACCTAGTTCGTTTTATTTTATTATAATTTTAGTTCTTTTTGTATCAACAAACCTACTGAGTAAAGTGTCCACATAATATATTGTCTTTCTTGATATCAACCAAAGTATTGTGCTTGCCCAAGTATTTATTATTTTACATAGATCATTAATCTGGCCACCGTTTTCAAGTCTTTTGGATCCATAATGTTGGCAGCATTTCCCCTGAGATCTACCCACAGCAAGAAAAATTGTGAGTAAAATAAGCATCAATATATTTCTTATACCTTTTTTTATACTTTCTTCATTGGACATTTTCAACAGATCCTTTTTACCACATTTGTTCAAATGTACAACCACAGTTGCTCTTTGCACTTAATTCTGTACATGAATGTGTGGGACGGGAGAAACATGGAGTTTGATTATGTATGTTTTTCCTGTTATTCTATGATGTCTACTTCCAATTCTAATTGTGTTTTCACATATTCCTTTCATTTTTTGTTTAATCAAGTTTCTCTCATTGTTCAACTCTACTAGGACATCGTTCTAAAATTCTGGAAACTTGTTGCTTATGACTTGACGAAGTTCGACCTCGATAAAACAAATTTAGAGGCACTGGATCAGGTTCGAATAAGAAGAGAAAGAAACACCCTCAGTTTCTTGTATAAAGCGAAGGTTTAGTCACCGAAAAACACTTCATTCGTAGTGCATTTTCGTCTGATCATTTGTACACCAAAAGTTCTTATTCATCACCTAATTTCTATGTGAAAGTAGTAAGCGATTCTGAGGAGCAGTTTTATCCTGTTTTTACATTTTGTATTTGTACTAAATGGTTTTCTCAGAAGAATATGAAATGGTCGAGACTAATATTTTGTTATTACTCCACTTTATGCCTTGTTCTCTATTACACGATATAGCACTTTATTCTAAATACGCTTTGATAAGTTGTTCAATAGTTTTCAGATGTTATAGGCATATTGAGGGCTTTGAACTGCCAGCCCTAAATATGCATCATGTGGTTGAAGAATGCTTAGTTTTTCCACTGTTTTATGCTTGCAGGTTAACTAGTTATTTATATTTGTATTTTTAAGGTTATTTTCATCTGAATTTAATCATTTTTGCATGGTTCATGGGTTATAACCGTTTGTCATTTGAATATTTTAATTGCATGGTCTATGTAGTGTATAAAAATTTATTTTTCCGTGCAAAAAGATGTAATACTGCATACAAGTAGATGTACAAGTGTACAAGTTGTGGAAAGAGATCAAAATGTTTGTTTCCACCAAATTTTATGTTTCCCAGGAACAATATTTGCATGAAAGAACATTCTTGGAAGTCCAACAATGCCTGAGTCGTATCCCAAATTTCACGTTTCAAATAACACCTTTTGAATTTAGTAAAAAATTGGAATTGCAAGAATAATTTTTGAATGAAGTATTTTTTCTTCTTTGTAAATACATTCTAAGACATTGTTTCAATAGAGCATTTATTTCTAAATTCCAAGAACAATATTATGAATGGAGAGAACATTTTATTGACTTACAAGGAGACTATACAAATGGAGGAACAATTTTCTAATTTTTTGAAAATAATTTCTGAAATTCCAAGAACATTATTTGAGTCAAAGAAAAAAAATTGGAATCCCAAGAACAATAGTTAAACGAAGGAATATTTTTGTGACTTCTAAGAACACTTTTTTGGATTCCATTACCTTTATTTGAATCCATGGACATTTTAGGGAACGCCAAGAACAATGTTTGAATTTAAGAACATTTAATAGACTTTCAATGACATTATACAAATGGAGGAACATTTTTAAAAAATTAATAAGAATAATATTTGAATTTCAAAACAATTTTGAAGTTTCAAGGATAATATTTGAACCAAAGAAAGATTTATGAAATCCAGTGAATGTTTTGTGTTGACTTCCAAGAAAATCATTTAAACTAAGGAACAATTTTTTGATTTCCAAGAACATTACTTGAATCAAGGGACATGTTTTGGAATTCTAAGAACTTTATTTGGATTTGGCAACCATCTTTAGAAATTCCAAGAACAATATTAGAAATGAATTAATGAGGAATAATTTCTTAAACTCCATGAACTTTATCTGTAGTGAGAACATGTTTTGGATATCCCAAAACATTATGTGAATTGATAACATTTTATTTTCTTCCATGAATATTATTTAAATTAAAGAACATTTGATGGATCTCCAACAACTTTTTGACTTGATGAATAATTTTCAAAATCTGAAGAACAATATTTGAATTCAGAAACATTTTTTCTTCGAAGACCATTATTTAATTGTCATTTTTGGATATACAAGAAATTTATTGGAGTTGAAGAACATTATTTGAATTGAGAAACATTCTAATCTGTGCAGGAACAGTTTTTAGAATGCCTAAGACATTATTTGAACCGAGGAACATTTTTTTGATGTCCAAGAACATTATTTAAATTGAAGAACAATTTTCGGATATGCAAGAACTTGTTTTAGTTACGAATATTTTATTAAAACCAAATAAAATCAGTTGAATTCATGTATATATTTTTCGTATTCCAAGAACATTATTTCAATCTAATAATATTTCTTTAATCCTAAGAATGAGAACATTATTTGAATTGAGTAACATTTTTGTGAGTTTATGAACATTATTTTAAATCCTAAGAACATTATTTGAAATCAGGAACAATTTTTTGACTTCTGGAAACATTATTTTCATGAAATAACAATTTTTTGATTTCCAAAAACGTACTTAGTTAAAAACATTAATACAAATCCGAAGAAGATTATTAATTTAGGAACATCTTCTTGCCTTCCAAGAACATTATTTGAATTGAAGAACATGTTTTTGGAGATCCAAGAACTTTATTTGAGTTTACGAATATTTTTTGGAATCCCAAGAACATTATTTGAATTGAGGAACACTTTTTGACTACTAACAACGCCATTTGAATTAAAGAATAATTTTGGATTTTCAATGAATTTCTTGGAGTTTACGAACATTTTTTGGAATCCCAAGCACATTATTTGAATCGAGGAACATTTTCTTGACTTCAAAGAACAACTTTTTAATTACATAACTTTCTTAAAGTTGACAAACATTTTTTTAAATCCAAAGAACACTATTGAAGTCGCGGAACAATTTATTGACTTCCAATAACAATATTGAAGTAAAGAACAATTTTCCATTTCTAAGCACTTTCGGATTGACGTATATTTTTTGAAATTCCAAGAGATATTATTGGAACGGAATAACATTATTTTTAAATTTAGAAATACTTGTTTTAATTCCAAGAAATTTATTGGAGTTGTCAAATATTTTCTAAAATTCCAAGAACAATATTTGGATTGGCGAATATTTTTAACTTCCAAGAACATTATTTGATTTTATTTTTATTGAATTTAGGAACAATTTTTAAAATTCCTACAATATGATTAGGAGAACATTATTTGAATGGTAGTTTTTTTTACTTCTGCTGTACGAGTGTAAGGACAGTGGTTTGTAAGGAAATGTTTTGTTACAATCATGTGGTTTCGACTTCTACTGTATCATCATCACGTGGATTAATTTTGAAAGTGTTTTTTGCCCATAAATTTTATTTCGTCCATTCCTCCTGTGTAGATAGAAAACAAACATGCAACAACTGTTAAATTATTGGTTTTGTTCCATGGTGGGTAGCTGGACTTCATAGATTCAAAATATTTGGGAAGACGAGAGGCTGCGGGAACCCTTCTCCTCTGTGTCGTTCGACCACGAAGAAGAATACAACAAAGTCAGTCAGTTGCAGTGTTGTTTCATTGTCCAGCCAACAATTCCTTATTCACTCGAGTGGAGGGAAATGTATGTAAGTCAGCCGAAACTGAGAGCCTCGTCCTTATGCCCAATGGATTATTTTGTATGTACGAACTCAAAACTTGTATTTCTCTTTGTAAGGCAAGAATGCCGTTTGTAATAGAAGAATTTGCACATTATTTTTTTAGCATGTTTTGAAAGTTGGAAAATGGCGAAATGTCTGCATGATGTGCCCATTGATGGAAGGGATTGTTGGTTTTGTTAGTTTGAATAGTTTCTTCTTAGTCCTTCTAGTTCTAGTTATTTACTAGTTCTATGCATCATCTCTTACGAGGAGACACTAGTTTCTAGTAGTGTTGGTATTAGAAAACTGAAAGTCTATCAGGTCAGGGTTCTTACTCTGAAGGGACCATACTAGCTCTGCATCCTGCGATTCTGCAACCGACCAACAGCTAGCTATGAATTCCGTCCACATGGTTAGCACTTGATTTGCTCCACAAATAAAACTATTGCACACGATTTTAAATATTTTTTATAAGCAACTAACTAGTACTAGTTTGTAAGGTACCCATTTTTTGTGATAGAAATGAGAATGATCTTACCCAACTTACCAAAAATTATTCTACAGGTCTACACCACTAATTATTTCTTTTAATTGCAAGCAAAACTCCACTGCCAAGAAAGATTTTCAACTACAAGAAATAGTTCCATTGAAAGATGTTTACTCTAGTTTTATTCATGTCAATGAGAAATCTGTTTTGAAAATATTTCCGGGAGTTTCTCAATGGAATTTTGTGCTCCAGTGATAGTTTCCTGTTTACTAGCATGGACTGCAGAGATAGTTTCACTTGTAAAGAAACCTTTTCCTATTCGTTTATTTGCATTGCACCGTACAAAGTCTAAGATTTCCATTGAAACAAAGAAACAGAAACAATTTATACCATCAGGTTTTCCTGTACGAAATGGTTTACTTTTCTTGTAAGAATTAGTCTACCATACGAAGCGAACAGAAAAACTCTCTTTGCTCGCTCGCCAAGCGGAAGAAACAGGAAATGGCCCAGAAAGCCTGCCAAGTGGAGCCTCCGTGTGAAACAGCAGCTACGCTTGACACAAAAAGCATCATATAGGAGCTCCCGGTGATTTTATATATATCTTACATCCAGTTTTGTGGCCGTGTGGCTCACGTAGGTCCATTTATTTTCTTATTTTATTTTTTGTTTTCTTATATGTGTATATTTTGAAATGCAAAAACAATACATTTTGAAAAAAGCATTCCCTGTGTATTATGAAAATATTTGTCACATAATAAAATTGTTCGTCGGATATTAAAATTGTTAATCATGCTTTAAAAAAAGGATTCCTCGTGTATTAAAAAATGTTGGTCACGTCATAAAAATTCTATTGTGTAATACAAAAAGTTGATCATGTATTAAAAATGTTTA
>LR880970.1:3150409-3165715 GCA_904067115.1 Aegilops sharonensis | reverse complement strand
TTCCAAGAACAACTGTCGAATTAGAGAACTTTCTTTGAGTTGACAAACATTTTTTTAAATCAAATGAACACTATTTAAGTTGAGGAACAATTTTTTGACTTCCAAGAACAATATTGAAGTAAAGAAAAAAAATTCCATTTCTAAGCACTTTCGAATTGGCATACATTTTTTGAAATTCCAGGAGGTATTTCGGAATGGAACAACATTTTTTTAAATTTAGGAATACTTGTTGTAATTCCAAGAACTTTAGTTCAGTTGTCAAATATTTTCTTAAATTCCAAGAACAATATTTGGATTCACGAATATTTTTTTGAACTTCCATGAACATTATTTGTGGGAAATAGTCAATTTCTTTGATTCAACAAGTTGTGTTCCTCAAAATCTAGTCAGCAAGTTAGCATCAAACCTAGTTCGTTTTCTTTTATTATAATTTCAATTCTTTTTCTATCAACAAACCTACAGGGTAAAGTGTCCACATAATATATTGTCTTTCTTTATATCAACTAAAGTATTGTGCTTTCTCAAGTGTTTATTATTTTACATAGATCATTAACCCGGGCACCGTTTTCAAGGCTTTTCAATTCATAATTTTTACAGCATTTCCCCTGAGAACTAACCACTGCAAGAAAAATTGTGAGTAAAAATAAGCATCAATCTATTTATTTATACCTTTTTTTTATCTTTTCTTCATTGGACATTTTCAACTGATCCTTTTTACCACAATTGCTCTTTGCACTTAATTCTATACATGGATGTGTGGGATGGGAGAAACATGGAGTTTGATTATGTATGTTTTTCCTGTTATTGTATGATGTCTACTTCCAATTCTAATTGTGTTTTCACATTTTCCTTTCATTTTTTGTATTTAATCAAGTTTCTCTAATTGTTCAACTCTACTAGGATATCATTCCAGAATTCCGGAAACTTGTTGCTTATGAACTGATGAAGTTCGACCTTGATAAAATAGATTTAGAGGCACTGGATCGTGTTCGAATAAGAATAAAAAGAAACACATTCTGTTTCTTGTAGAAAGCAAAGGCTAAGTCCCCGACAAACACTTCATTCACAGTACATTTTTTCTGATCATTTGTACACCAAAAGTGCTTATTCATCACCTGATTTCTGTGTGGAAGTAGTAAGCAATTCTTAGGAGCAATTTTATCATGTTTTTACATTTTGTCTTTGTACTAGATGTTTTTCTCACAAGAAGATGAAATGGTCAAGACCATTATTTTGCTATTACTCCACTTTATGCCTTGTTATCTATTACACGATATTGCACTTAATTCTAAATACGATTTGATAAGTTGTTGAATAGTTTTCACATGTTATATGCATATTGACGGCTTTGAACTGCCAGCCCTGAATATGCATCATGTGGTAGAAGAATGCTTAGTTTTTCCGTTGTTTTATACTCGCAGGCTAACTAGTTATTTATATTTGCATTTTAAGGTTATTTTCATCTGAATTTAATCATTTTTGCACGGTTCCTGGGTATAACCGTTTGTCAATTGCATGCATGGTCTATATAGTGTATAAAAGTTTCTTTTTCCTTGAGAAAAGATGTAATAATGCATACAAGTAGATATACAAGTGTGACAAGTTGTGGAAAGAGATCAAAATGTTTTGTTTCCACCAAGTTTTATGTTTCCTGGGAACAATATTTGCATGAAAGAACATTCTTGGAAGTCCAACAACGCTTGAGTCGTATCCTATATTTCATGTTTCAAATAACACCTTTTGAATTTAAAAAATAATTTTTGAATGAAGAACTTTTTCCATTTTTAAATACATTCTAAGACATTGTTTCAATAGAGGATTTATTTCTAAATTCCAAGAACAATATTATGAATGGAGAGAACATTTTTTTGACTTACAAAGACACTATACAAATGGAGGAATAATTTTTTATTTTTGCCAAAACAATTTCTGAAATTCCAAGAACATTATTTGAATCAAAGAACAAATTTTGGAATCCCAAGAACAATATTTAAACCAAGGAACATTTTTGTGACTTCTAAGAACACTTCACTACTGGGGAAAACCTTATACACAGAATCTTACCAATAGTGCGCTTTAAAATAAGGCACTACCGCTATCTACCAGTAGCGCGTGTCAACAAAACGCGCTGCTGAAATAAAAATAGCAGTAGCGCGTCTGTATTAAGCCGCGCTACTGCTATAATTCCCACGACCTCGCTGCCAAGCTAGTTATAGCAGTAGCGCCTTATTCTAAACCGCGCTACTGCTATTGATCTTAGAAGTAGCGCCTTTTGACAAAGCTCGCTACTGCTAACTTTACTCCACTCCTTGCACCTAAATTTAGTCCTACCTTGCTCCGTGAACATGGTTTCTACCACCTTAAATATGTTACTTCTTAAACTATCACAACCACTTGGTCTTCATTGAATTCTATGTGTATGAGTCTTCTCCGGTTCCTAAACCAGTGTGGACTCATATTGAAAATTCAGATTGTACTCAAAAACATCATTGATGACCAATGTATTTTTTATGTTTATCTCTACATCTTTAGACTTAGCAGTAGCGCGTTTTAGCAGAAGGCGCTACTGCTACGGGCGTAGCAGTAGCGCTTCTTGACTGAAAGGCGCTACAGCTAGGGCGTTTACTAGTAGCAAGTTTCCCTAAACTGTGCTACTGCTAAAGCCATCATAACTTCCCCGTCCGGCCGCACCTCACTCACTCTCCTCCCTCAATCCCCTCGCTCCGGCCGCCCTCCCCCACGCCAGCCTCCTCCCCCGTCGACCGCCCTCCCGCGCCAGCACTCCTCCCCCGCCCCCACCCCCCGCACCGGCCGTCCTCCATCGAGAGGTACTCCTCCTCCCTCCTTCCTAGTTTATTTTGAACCCTAGCTAGTTGAAAAATGTAGGCTAAATCTTAGAATAATGTAGTAGGTTACGATCTTAGGTGTTTAACCTTAGCTGTTTAATCTTAGAATAATGTAGTATGAACCCTAGCTAGTTATGATCGAACCATGTTCAAAATGTAGGTTTTTAATTAGGTGTAGTTAATAGAATTTAGGTGTTTTAGGTGTATTTAATAGAATTCTAGGTTGATTCATTTTGAAATGGACATTTCATATTTTGAACATGTCACATTTGTTGTTATTTTTTAGTTAAAGCAATTATTCCCGCATCGACGTCGACGATGCCTATCCCACATCCTCGTCGCCGACACGGCGGAGGAGGCCTACTTGATCAGAGGGGCCTGTCCGGGACTGGGCTCCGCCGGGCTGGTTCTGGGAGGTGCTACCTTCCGGGGGGCGCAGCTTGGTGAGGAGCCCGTCCGTCGTTGACCCGAACCTTCTTTGGTGGCGGTCGCGTGGGCCACTAACGGTGTGGAGGCTTTCGTCCCCCGCGGAGGTGGTACGTCACCATGTCAGCGAGGAGGACGAGCATGTCCGTTGCTACATGGTTGTGTTGGAGGGCATGTTCGAAAATACCTGGTAGGTTCTTCAAGGATCTCACTGGAGCTATGATCCTGTGATGGTTCCTTCTCTTTGCCTGTCCACCGCCCGTGCCGATACCCGTCGTTTGCTAGGGTTGTAGCTGTATTAGTGTGTATGATACTATTCAAGATGTATTAGTGTTAAAAATTGATGATGTATGAACGCAAGAGATGATTTAGTTTTGCTTATTTAATGCTCAAATGGGAGAACTACTCCTATTTTGCATATGAATTTGATTAATTGATAGCTTATAGGGTTTCACTAAGTCCTAAGATTTTTGCAGAAATCAAGGAGCCCCTCCATCATCCCCGCCATCATCCGCGTCATCGACCCCCTCCTACCTCGAGGTGAGACCAGCCAAATCTCCATGTCAATACGAGTCCTATAAGATATTTTGAAATGTTTTTGTTCATATTTTCAACCATTGAAATGCAATGACCATCAAGTTTGAATGCTCATATGATGTAGATATAAACATGTATATCTTGTGTTGCTCAAATAGGATATGCGCTTGCCCAAGTGGCCGGCCATGTTAGCAGGTAACGCCTCCGAGTGGCCTATGTTTTGCCGGAGTGTTGATTAATTTCTGTTCCGGCAAATTTCAGGCGCTCTATATGTCCTTTTTTAGCAAAGGTCATGCCGAAGTTTTCCGTGAATTTTGGCATTACTTGTGCCAGAATATGTAGGAAATATCGTGTGGCCTGGATTTTCTAGAAAGATAATTAAACGACATTTCGGGTTGACTTTAAGTCTTTCGAGACTCCACCATATATGAGAGAAGAAGAATGCCGACTGTTATCGTGGGGTCACTTCTCCTTCGTTCCCGTGTGCTAGACATTTTGGTTTAATGCACTCGGGGATGAAGGGAGGAGCAACCATCACCAACGGTCGAATATATACACCACATGAGCTGAGAGTTAAAAAAAAGACTCAGCGGACCGATAATCAACCCGTGATGAATAATAATGATCTAATTTAGTTGGTGTAGTACATATATTGAATTCTAGAAGTTTATTCTTTGAATTATGAACCTAGGAAATGTCGTCGGAGGAGGACGAAAGTCTCCCGGTGGAGTGCGACTAGTGCGGTGACGACTGGGGTCTGTGCGAGAGGCCTCACCTGGTAGAAGGTCGACACTTCAGCATTAAGCTTCAGGAGACCTTCGTTGTTGAAACGGTACGCAACGGCGACAAGTGTTTTTTCATAATTAAGCACGACTTCTGCTTCTTCAACGTGTAATTTTTGTCTTTTACAATTCGACTATAGCTTATCCCATGCCATGCAAGACGCTATGTCTTGGAGAGGATGGATTTTGAAGATCATGAAAGTATGGAAACAAAGATAGTTCGGCTAAGGACCCATCATGGATATGATTTGTTGTAAATCTATACAATTCTGAGAGCGTATCCTATTTTGGTTGTCCTGACATCGACGAAGACAATATGGAACATTTGGGTCCTTGTTAATACGCTTCCAGTTCTACCGCTATGTGAGTTTCTCAAACATAGTTACTAAGTAATTTATATTGTTTATTTCAAAATAGTTGACAGCTTATTTCCATTGATAGCTTATTTTCATTCTTCAAAGAATGTGCGGAAGATGGTAGACATAACCTACTACACTGATGGCGCAGAATTAACTTGTCAGGAGAAAAATCATCTGATCTCATTTAATAATGATCTTGAGAATTACAATATCTATTATCAAACTCCTGCACATTATGGTCAATACGTGCCACTAGTGCATGTGTTGAAGTACGATAACCTCCATGGAGATGGCATGGTAAGATTATTTTACTATTACGACATCCGTGCATATTTTGCATAAATTCTTCTAAAACTAAACTACATTGCTAACTACGAAGTTATTACTATGTTTTTCAACAGAAAATCCCAAAGGATTGTGTGCCTCATCTGATGTTTTCGAAAGTTCGCCTTGATGTTATGAGCTTACGGCCAGGTCATCCTACGCATCACTGCTGTTCATACCGGATTTCTAAAACCGATGAAGACATGACAATCAAAGATTGGAAAAAAATTATGGCCAATCGTAGGGAGCTACTTGGAAGCAACATTGTGCGAAGGGCAAAAATTGGAGACAGGATAATCTCCATTCTCCATAATGGAGAGTCGGGGCGTATCTTGTTTTATGCTATTTTACCTAAGAGAGGGTAGTAGGTCCTATGAGAGAGGAGTAGGTCCTATGTTATATGTGTTATTATGTGCTACAATGTGTTAGAGTTGATGATGATGATGAGGAGGAGGAGTTGTGATTATGACTAGTGACCAACTTGCTATACGATGTATCATTGATGAAAATGATGATCATGAGGAGTTATTTTATGACAATGATGTATTATGATGATAAGTTGTTAATGATATGATGATGATGATTTGTTATATCATTGGGTGAAAGAACCGCATATTAGTTTCAAGTAGATGGATCCATCCACTTGAAACTAATCCACGGTTCTTTCACCCAGTGATTTAATAACTCATTATGATTTAATAACTCATTATGATTTAAAAACTATCTCGAAACTACTACTGTATGAAAACTTGTATAATGGTGTGTTAATACGACATAAAATGAAAAAGAAATAGACGTAATAATAGTAGTAGCGCGGGCACAGAGGCACGCTGCTAGTATTTACCAGCAGCGCTTCCTATGAAATGCGCTACTACAAAGTGCGTATAGTAGTAGCGTGTCTAGACCAATGCTACTGCTAAACTTTAGCTATTGTGCCGTAACAGTAGCGCGGCACCCCGCGCTACTGATAGGCCAAAAACCACCGCTACTGCTAGGCTTTTCCCTAGTAGTGCTTTTTGGGATTCCATGAACCTTATTTGAATCCACGCATTTTTTTGGGAATGCCAAGAACAATGTTTGAATTTAAGAACATTTAATTGACATTCAACAACATTATAAACATGGAGGAACATTTTTAAAAATTCATAAGAACAACATTTGAATTTGGAAACAATTTTTGTGTTTCGAGGATAATATTTGAACCGATGAACGATTTTTGAAATCCAGTGAACGTTTTGTGTTGACTTCCAAGAACATCATTTAAATTAAAGAACAACTTTTGGATTTCCAAGAACATTACTTGAATGAAGGGACATGTTTCGGAATTCTAAGAACTTTATTTGGATTTGGCAATAATTTTTTGAAATTCGAAGAGCAATATTAGAAATGAAGTACATATTTTTTCACATGTGGAATAATTTCTTAAATTCCGTGAACTTTATCTCTAGTGAGGAACATTTTTTGGAAATCCAAGAACATTATGTGAATTGATAACATTTTATTTTCTTCCATGAATATTATTTAAATTAAAGAACATTTGGTGGATCTCGAATAACTTTCTGACTTGACGAATAATTCTCAAAATCTAAAGAACAATATTTGAATTCAGAAACATTTTTTCTTCGAAGAAGATTATTTTAATTGTAATTTTTGGATATACAAAAAAATTATTTGAGTTGAAGACATTATTTGAATTGAGGAACATTCTTTTGAGTGCCAAGCTATGAATTCCGGTCACGTGGTTAGTGATACGTCCATTTTGCATCATGCTTTTATATCGATATTTATTGCATTATGGGCTGTTATTACACATTTGTCACAATACTTAGGCCTTTTCTCTCTTATTTTACAAGGTTTACATGAAGAGGGAGAATGCCGACAGCTGGAATTCTGGGCTGGAAAAGGAGCAACTATTATAGACCTATTCTGCGCAACTCCAAAAGTCCTGAAACTCCACGAAAGTCAGTTTTGGAATATATTAAAAATATTGGGCGAAGAAAGCACCAGAGGGGGCCACCCACTGTTCACGAGGGTGGAGGGCGCGCCCTACCCCCCTGGACGAGCCCCCGTGCTTCGTGGGCCACCTGGAAGCCCCCCGATGCCCATTTTCTGGTATAAGGTGTCTTTTGCCCTAAAAAAATAAGAAGGAAGCTTTCAGGACGAAGCGCCGCCGTCTCGAGGCGGAACCTTGGCGGAACCAATCTAGGGCTCCGGCGTAGATGTTCTGCCGGGGAAACATCCCCCCGGGAGGGGGAAATCGTCACCATCATCATCACCATCCATCCTCTCATCGGGAGGGGGTCAATCTCCATCAACATCTTCACCAGCACGATCTCCTCTCAA
Organism: Aegilops sharonensis; assembly: GCA_904067115.1. Classification (NCBI taxonomy): domain Eukaryota; kingdom Viridiplantae; phylum Streptophyta; class Magnoliopsida; order Poales; family Poaceae; genus Aegilops; species Aegilops sharonensis. Next base: position 3,158,098 of record LR880970.1, on the reverse strand, counting down.
ACCCTAGTTCATCTCTTGTATCCAATCTTTGTCTCAAAACCTCAGATTGGTACATGTGGGTTGCTAGTAGTGTTGATTACTCCTTGTAGTTGATGCTAGTTGGTTTATTCGGTGGAAGATTATATGTTCAGATCCTTTATGCATATTAGTACTCCTCTGGTAATGAACATGAATATGATTTGTGAGTAGTTACGTTTGTTCCCGACGACATGGGAGAAGTCTTGTTATAAGTAGTCATGTGAATTTGGCATTCGTTCGATATTTTGATGAGATGTATGTTGTCTTTCCTCTAGTGGTGTTATGTGAACGTCGACTACATGACACTTCACCATTGTTTGGGCCTAGGGGAAGGCATTGGGAAGTAATAAGTAGATGATGGGTTGCTAGAGTGACAGAAGCTTAAACCCCTAGTTTATGATTTGCTTCGTAAGGGGCTGATTTGGATCCATATGTTTCATGCTATGGTTAGGTTTACCTTAATTCTTCTTTCGTAGTTGCAGATGCTTGCGAGGGGGGTTAATCATAAGTGGGATGATTGTCCAAGGAAGGGCAGTACCCAAGCATCGGTCCACCCACATATCAAATTATCAAAGTAACGAACGCGAATCATATGAGCACGATGAAAACTAGCTTGACGATAATTCCCACGTGTCCTCGGGAGCGCTTTCCTTTATATAAGAGTTTGTCCAGGCTATCACTTTGCTACAAAAAGGATTGGGCCACCTTGCTGCACCTTGTTTACTTTTCTTACTTGTTACCCGTTACGAATTACCTTATCACAAAACTATCTGTTACCGATAATTTCAATGCTTGCAGAGAATACCTTAGTGAAAATTGCTTGTCATTTCCTTCTGCTCCTCGTTGGGTTCGACACTCTTACTTATCGAAAGGAATACGATAGATCCCCTATAATTGTGGGTCATCAAGACTCTTTTTGGCGCCATTGCCGGGGAGTGAAGCGCCTTTGGTAAGTAGAATTTGGCAAGGAAAAATTTATATAGTGTGCTGAAATGTACTGTCACTTGTTACTATGGAAAATAATCCTTTGTGGGGCTTTTTCGGGGTATCTTCACCCCGACCAGTAGAGAAAAGAGTTGCTCCTCAACATACTGAACCTACTGAAAATGTTTACTTTGAAATTCCTTCGGGTATGATAGAGAAACTGCTAGCTAATCCTTTTACAGGAGATGGAACATTACATCCCGATATGCACCTAATCTATGTGGATGAAGTTTGCAGATTATTTAAGCTTGCAGCTATGCCCGAGGGTGTTATCAAGAAGAAGGTATTCCCTTTTTCTTTGAAGGGAAAGGCATTGACATGGTTTAGGCTATGTGATGATATTGGATCATGGAACTACAACCGATTGAAATTGGAATTTCATCAGAAGTTTTATCCTATGCATCTGGTTCATTGTGATCGTAATTATATATATAATTTTTGGCCTCACGAAGGAGAAAGTATCGCTCAAGCTTGGGGGCGGCTTAAGTCAATGTTATATTAATGCCCAAATCATGAGCTCTCTAGAGAAATTATTATTAAAAAAATTTATGCTCGGCTTTCTCTCAATAATCGCTCCATGTTTGGTACTTCTTGTACTCGTTCTTTTATGATGAAGACTATTGAATTCAGATGGGATTTATTGGAAAGAATTAATGGCAACTCTGAAGTTTGGGAACTCGACGAAGGTAAGGAGTCAGATATAACACCTAAGTTTGATTGTGTTAAATCTTTTATGGATACCGACGCTTTTCGCGAATTTAGCACTAAATATGGACTTGACTATGAGATACTAGCTTCTTTCTGTGAATCATTTGCTACTCATGTTGATCTCCATAAGGAGAAGTGGTTTAAATATCATCCTCCCATTGAAGTAAAAGTAGTTGAACCTATTAAAGTTGAAGAAAAGACTATCACTTATAATGTTGATCCTATTGTTCCTACCGCTTATATTGAGAAACCACCTTTCCCTATTAGAATAAAGGATCATGTTAAAGCTTCAACTATGGTTCGTAAGAGTAATGCTAGAACACCTACACCCCCTGAGCCTGAGCAAATTAAAGTTGAACCTAGTATTGCTATGGTTAAAGATCTCTTGGCCAATAATATTGATGGGCATGTTATTTACTTCTGTAATGAAGCAGCTAGAATTGCTAGACCCGATACTAAAATAAACATAGACCTGTTGTAGGCATGCCTGATGTTTCTGTTAAAATATGAGATCATTTTTATCATGGTTTATGTGATATGGGTGCTAGTGCGAGTGCAATACCCCATTCCTTATACAAAGAAATTATGCATGATATTGCACCTGGTGAGATATAAGATATTGATGTTACAATTAACCTTGCCAATAGAGATACTATTTCACCAGTTGGGATTGTTAGAGATGTTGAAGTCTTGTATGGGAAAATTAAATATCCTACTGATTTTCTTATTATTGCTTCCCCACATGATGACTTTTGTCCCATTATATTTGGTAGACCCTTCTTGAATACTGTTAATGCTAAGATAGACTTCGAAAAGGATATTGTTACTGTTGGTTTAGGAGATATGTCTCATGATTTTAAAGCCTTCCGCTGTTACTGTTAATGCTAAGATAGACTCGCTTTTCTTCCAAGCCTTCCGTTGTTATCGTTATTAGATGGCCTTAAGTCATATTTATTTTATTAAGTTATCTCTTGAGACATTAGATTGTAATGAGTGTGTGATTGCTACTCTGTTATAAATCCTTCGAGTACTGTGTGGTGTCAGCATTACTGATCCAGGCATGACACTGAGCACATAGATCAGACTGTTTGAGGTCTGGTCGCTACATGCTCCACTTGAACTTGCACACGACAATCTTGATGACGATCACCACTTGATGTCATCCTCTCCATGGGCTGAGTGATATCTTCCTCTTGACGCAGCCCATGAACACATACCTAACCCCACAAAGAACTCTCACATAGACCATGGGTTAGTACACAAAGCGCAATGGATAATGCTTACCATACCATGGGATCACTTGATCCCTCTCGGTATATCTTCTACGCTTTGTGAGTTGATCAACTTGATTCACTCTTGACTTAGTCTTGATCAACCTTGAATCTTTCCAACTCTCTTCATTTGGATGATGTCTTGAAGGTAAACATGAATGATCACACAATCTTCTTCTTCAAGACATGCTTGCAATAAGCTCAACACTCACATGACCAATCTTAGAATAATTCCTTAATAGCACCTTGGTCAACTCATAAACTCCTTGAAACCAACACATGGACTTAATGAAATGCCTATGGACAAATCCTTCAAATATAACTCAAGGCAACCATTAGTCCATAGAGATTGTCATTAATTACCAAAACCAAACATGGGGGCACCGCATGTTCTTTCAATCTCCCCCATTTTGGAAATTGATGACAATCACTTTCAAGAGAGTTTATATAAGGAATTATGCATCACCATGCAATGCAACAACCAATAATGCATGCGTAAGAGATGCAAACGCTTGGGAACACAACCCAAGCAAGAAAAGACGACTCTCTAAACTTTTCCACAAAACTCTTTGAAAATTCTCACACATTGGCATCGATTGCCAAAATGGGAGAAAAGCTTAGAAGGCCAATATAAATTGTGTTTCTCCATAAATTGTGTATTTCTCCACAAGAGAGTGGATTGCAATACACATATCCAATGGTAAATACTTGGAGGTAGACAAACTATATTGAGGCTCAATGATTGCAAAAGAAAGATATGCCACAAAGACATAACAAAGAGATAAACAAGCAATCAAGCAATCAAAAGATACCAATTGAAGCAAGCTATCAAAAGATACCAATTTAACCAACTAGACCAAAGATCCTACGAGCCACATGAATAAAGAATATTATGATATGAGCAAAGGAGTGATCTAAAGAAACTAGAGAACCTCCCCATGATTTGTGCACACATAAGAATTTTTGAATTAGGATACAAAGTGCACAAAATTGGATCATAGCTCCCCCAAAATCAATAGAAACTCACAAGAAGTGTAAGTGAGCATACAGGAAACAAAGTCTAGCACTTGCAACAAACCTATGGTTGAGCAACATGTAAAAGAGGCAACTTAAGAATAGGCTCAACCAAAATGATGTGTGTGAGTCATGGCAAAGCACTTGAGAAGACTAAAATAAGGATGAGCATTAAGCATCAACATAGTCTTGGATAAATGAGATACATGGTGCATGACATTCCTCCCCACACACACCCAACTAACAAATGGGTTCACAAGCTCACTAAAAAGAAAACAACAAAGCTTGCGACAACCCATGGTGAAGATAGAAGAAGAAAGCCTCATCAAGACGAGGGATACCAATTAAGATGGCAAAAGCCTCATAAGGACAAGCATGAGGAAAATAATCTTCAACACACAAGAGTGCATCAAGATGCAACGAGATAAGACACACAAAAGGCAAAAGCTTTCATGGAGCCACAAAAGAAATAACATAAGAAAGACAAGGTGGACGTGAAAGAAAGGATATCATCTAGAGATGTAATTTCACTCAAGTGTATAAGGTTCTAGGTAGAGGAAATCATGATGATATATATCTACAAAGAAGGATGTACACCCGAAATAGTTACAATACGAAGGAACAAGATATCCAAAAGGAAGTCATACATATACCAATAAGATATTTGCTTGAAGCATAACACATGGCTAGATATGGTCTTATTGTATATAAATGAATTCTTGCCACACAACCATCAAGGACATCACAACTAGCAACATGAGATCATTGTTGAGATGCTTTGAGAAACAAGTATCACAAGATGGAATGCATATCACGCCAGGATGCAACCTACACAAGGTTGAAGCAAGAAATGTGTGCATGAAGTATATGAAGATAATTGCTACCGAGTTAACATTGGAAGGATGTAGTAGAAACCAATTGAAGGTAGTAGATAGTAGTTCATTGAGCATCCTAGCTTGACTCCAATAAGCACATGGTGACACCACCTTCCTTGTGAGTGAGCCGAGCATCCAATGCATCTCCAATTGTTCCTAGACCAATAACACAAACAAAATGGTACCCAAACTCATTGGGACCAAAGAGTTAGAAACACCAATATACATAGGACAAACTCCACATAAATATGTGCATATAGATATGGACATGAATTTCATGCACATCTCATCAAATTTGAGACTTGGTGTAGTTTCCCGTACATATTGGGTCAGAGAATGAAAGCATGCCAAAGAAAATACATGAAGTAAATATGCATGCTAAAGACTTTCAAGAACCAACACCAAATGAAAAAGGAATACCAAGAGGAGAAACCATTACTTGGAAGATATCATTAACCGATACATCAAGGAATGAGATATCCATTGGCACATTGAGGGAGTCCTGGATTAGGGGGTGTCCGGATGGCCGGACAATGACCTTTGGCCGGACTCCTGGACTATGAAGATACAAGATTGAAGACTTCGTCCCGTGTCTGGATGGGACTTTCCTTGGCGTGGAAGGCAAGCTTGGCGATACGAATATGTAGATCTCCTTCCATTGTAACCGACTCTGTGTAACCCTAACCCTCTCCGGTGTCTATATAAACCGGGGGGTTTTAGTCCGTAGGACGAACAACAATCATACCATAGGCTAGATTCTAGGGTTTAGCCTCTCTGATCTCGTGGTAGATCTACTCTTGTACTACCCATATCATCAATATTAATCAAGCAGGAGTAGGGTTTTACCTCCATCGAGAGGGCCCGAACCTGGGTAAAAACATCGTGTCCCTTGTTTCCTGTTACCATCCGCCTAGACGCACAGTTCGGGACCCCCTACCTGAGATCCGCCGGTTTTGACACCGATATTGGTGCTTTCATTGAGAGTTCCTCGGTGTCGTCACCTTCAGGCCCGATGGCTCCTTCGATCATCAACAACGACGCGGTCCAGGGTGAGACTTTTCTCCTCGGACAGATCTTCGTATTCGGCGGTTTTGCAATGTGGGACAGTTCACTTGGCCATCTGGAGCAGATTGAAAGCTACGCCCCTGGCCATCAGGTCAGATTTGGAAGTCTGAACTACACGACCGACGTCCGCGGAGACTTGATCTTCGACGAGTTCGAGCCACAGCCAAGCGCGCCGCACTGTTACGATGGGCATGATCTAGCTCTGCCGCCGAACAGTGTCCTGGAGGCCTCACCAGTGTCCGCTCCGACCCTTAGCTCGGAGCCGACTGCACTTATCGAGGGCAGGTGGCTGGACACCGCCTCGGGCTGCAATCTCTACGGCGGTCGAGCTGAACACCATACTTGTCCTTTGCGACGCTCGTGACTCCAAGGTGCCGGACTCCTTTCCGGACTCCGAACCTTCCGCGCCCCTGCCAATCAAATCTGATTGGGCGCCGATAATGGAGTTCACAGCCGCAGACATCTTTCAGCACTCGCCCTTTGGCGACATTCTGAATTCACTAAAGTCTCTCTCTTTATCAGGAGAGCCCTGGCCGGACTATGGTCGGCAAGGTTGGGATGCGGACGACGAAGAAATTCAAAGCCCACCCACCACCCACTTCGTAGCCACTGTCGATGATTTAACCGACATGCTCGACTTTGACTCAAAAGACATCGACGGTATGGACGACGATGCAGGAGACAAACAAGACCCAACACCTACAGGGCACTAGAAGGCCACCTCGTCATATGAAATATACATAGTGGACACCCCAAAAGAAGGGAACGGCGACGGAACAACGGAGGATGACCCCTCCAAGAAACAGCCTAAGCGCCGACGTCAGCGGCGCCGCTCTAAATACCGCCACAGCAAAACGGCGATTCCGGCACCGGAGACAATAACACCCCGGACAATGCCGAAGACAACCCCCTCCAGCAGGATTCTGCACATGAGGATGGAGAAGCCAACCCTACACTACTAGAAAAACCCCTACTAATTGCGCACCTAGTATGGCTATTAATGGCGCATCTGTGGTGCGCCATTAATAGCACGCCATTAGTAATTTTTGGTGCGCCATTAGTATCTGGTATACTAATGGCGCACCGCGGGTGCGCCATTAGTATAGACCAGGGTGCGCCATTAGTATGCCTCCCAGGGGCCATGTATACCCAGGTGCTTTGGCATACTAATGGCGCACCACCTCTGGATGCGCCATTAGTAACCGCGGCATACTAATGGCGCACTACCCAGTGATGCGCCATTAGTATGCACTGTCATACTAATGGCGCACTGTCATGTGATGCGCCATTAGTATGAATATTAGGTTTTTTTTATTTTTTTTATTTTCTGTTTTTTGCACAGGTTACAAAATGTATAATTTGACAAAATATAGACAGCACACATCAACAACAGATTCATCAAATACAATAGAAGATTAGTCTTTGAATACAATTCATCATATTAGTCTCCGAATACAATTCATCATATTAGTCTCCGAATTGAAAAGACCGAACAAAGATAGAACATTATATTACAAGTCTCGAGACCGCAAGTAGCGAGTTTGTCTTCACATTACAAGTCGACATCGATCATCTAAACTACCATCACATAGAAGAGAGATGCGGTCATCACGATGAGCATCATCACGATGAAACTCGTCTTCATCCGGTTCCTCCAACGCTCCCTCCCCTCTCCCGCTAGATAGCGGGCGTATCTAGATTCGGCCTCGGCCCTAGTGGTGTACCCTTTGTAACTGTTACCGCTGAATCGGTGA
>LR880970.1:3108997-3129138 GCA_904067115.1 Aegilops sharonensis | reverse complement strand
AAGACGGCCTCCATTGGGGCACAATTGAACCCTGATGTAGACGCCGCACTACGAGAATTTCTACGAGAAAACTGGGACATTTTTGCCTGGCACCCTTCAGACATGCCAGGAATCCCACGCCGGCTGGCAGAGCACAGCCTAAATATCCTAAAAGGATTCAACCCAGTCAAACAAGCTCTTCGGCGTTTCTCCGAACCCAAGAGACAGGCCATGGGAGAGGAGCTAGCCAAACTATTGGAGGCCGGAATCATCAGACATTAAACATCCGAAATGGCTAGCAAACTTGGTAATGGTACCAAAGAAGGACAAATCCTGGCGCCTATGTGTCGATTTTAAGGACCTTAACAAGGCTTGTCCAAAGGATCCCTTCCCCCTCCCCCGCATCAATCAAATTATTGACGCTGCCGCAGGACACGATTCATTGTGTTTCCTCGACGCATACTCCGGCTAGCACCAAATTAAGATGGCAGAGCCAGACCAAGCCGCAACGGCATTCATTACTCCATACGGCCCATTCTGCTTCAACACAATGCCCTTTGGGCTCAAAAACGCCGGCGCAACATATCAGCGCATGATTCAGACATGTCTGGCAAACCAGATCGGCAAAACAGTGGAGGCATACGTAGATGATGTGGTCGTCAAATCCAAACATGTCCAAACCCTAGTCGACGACTTGAGGCTCACATTCGATAATCTCTGAACGTATGACATCAAGCTCAACCCGGAAAAATGCGTTTTCGGCGTACCAGCCGGAAAGCTCTTGGGCTTCATTGTATCCGGTAGAGGAATTGAAGCAAACCCAGCCAAGATCCGAGCTCTGTCACAATTGGATAGCCCCAAAGACCTCAAACAAATACAAAAATTGACTGGATGCGTGGCGGCTCTAAGCCGCTTTATCTCCCACTTAGGAGAAAAGGCATTACCCATTTATCGCCTCCTCCGGTGCACCGAACACTTCGAGTGGACGGATGCTGCCACGGTCGGACTCGAAGAAATCAAAGCCATATTGGCAACAAATCCGGTCCTGGCCGCGCCCAACATGGGCGAACCAATGCTATTATACATCACAGCAACCCATCAAGTTGTAAGTGCGGTGCTCGTTGTCGAACGAGAAACGGACGGACACAAGTTCCCTCTCCAAAAACCAGTTTACTACGTGTCCACTGTCCTAACTCCATGCAAGTCACGGTACCCGCATTATCAAAAGATAGCATACGCGGTGTTCATGGCATCCCGGAAGCTGCGACACTACTTCCAAGAGTGTTCGATAACAGTAGCCTCCGAAGTACCTCTTAATGACATTATAAACAACCACGATGCAACGGGCCAGATTGCTAAATGGGCCATTGAGCTCCTCCCGTTCGACAAAACCTACAAGCCACGGCGAGCTATTAAGTCGCAAGTTTTGGCTGACTTCATCGCCGAATGGACTGAAGCTGAACTCCCTAAAGAGTACGACGCGTATTCCAATTGGATCATGCACTTTGACGGCTCCAAAATGTTGGGCGGCCTGGGGGCTGGCGTCGTTCTGACGTCCCCAACCGAAGATACAGTCCAATACGTACTTCAAATAATGTACACGGACTCCAACAACGCAGCCGAATACGAGGCCCTTCTACATGGTCTCCGGATGGCAATCTCCATGGGCATTTAATGCCTAGAGGTGTGCGGGGATTCGAACCTCGCGATATCCCAAATAAATGGGGACTTTGATGCCAAGGATCCGAAAATGGCAGCTTATCGCAATGCCGTCCTAAAGATGTCAGCTCGGTTTGAGGGGCTCGAATTTCACCATATAGCCCGGGATAACAACCAGGCAGCAGACGTGTTGGCACGCATTGGCGCAAAGCGCGATGCCGTCCCCCCTAACATTTTCCTAGAGAGGCTTTTTAAGCCATCCATACTATGGGAGGGAGAGTCCGGAAATAACAACCCGGACCCAACCGCACTGCCCCACACCAAGCATTCCGACATAGTTGGTGGTCCCGCCAACGAAATAACACTGTCAGCCCACGTAATAATGGCAGTCATTGCCCCGTGGACAGAACCATTCCTAGCCTACCTAACTAGGCAGGAACTTCCCGAGGACCAAAACGAGGCCCGCAGCATAGTGCGGCGGTCTAAAGCCTATAAGGTCCATGAGGGAGAGCTTTATAAGAAAAGCACAACCGGATTCCTTCAAAGGAGTATCTCCGAAGAGGAAGGGCGGAATCTCCTGGCTGAAATTCACGCGGGACTCGGTGGGCACCATGCCACAGCCCGGGCCCTTGTAGGCAAGGCCTTCCGTACAGGATTTTATTGGCCGACGGCCCGGGCAGATGCTCAGGACTTAGTCCAATGATGCGTCGGTTGCCAGCTCTTTGCTAATCAAAGCCACATGCCACCCACCGCCCTCAAAACTATACCCATCACCTGGCCCTTCACGGTATAGGGGCTTGACATGGTTGGCCCCTTAAAGGAGGAACCCACAAGCAAAAATACCTATTGGTCATGGTCGATAAATTCACCAAATGGATAGAGGCCAAGCCTGTAAAGACGGCCGAATCCGGACCGGTGATAGACTTCATATCAGGGGTAGTACACCGTTACGGCGTCCCCCATAGCATCATCACTGATAACGGCATGAACTTCACGGCCGACGAGGTCAAACTCTAGTGCAAGAACATGGGCATCAAGCTCGACTACGCTTCAGTCTATCACCCCCAAACTAACGGTCAAGTCGAGCGAGCAAACGGTCTAATCATGAGCGGCATTAAACCCAGGCTAGTGCGGTCCCTTAAGGAATCTAACACGCACTGGGTAGAGGAGCTCGACTCCGTACTCCGGGGGCTGTAGACCACGCCGAATCGCACTACCGGATTCACACCATTTTTTATGGTATACGGCGCAGAGGCAGTTCTGCCCTGCGACATAATTCATGACTCACCTCGCGTGCGCATGTACGAAGAAAGAGAAGCCGAGCTCGATCGGCAGGACAACTTGGACGCCTTGGAGGAGGAGCGTGACGTGGAAAAAGCTCGTTCCGCATTCTATCAACAGCAGGCTCAAAGATATCAAAGCAGGGAAGTACGGGCCAAAGCTTACAATGTTGGTGAACTAGTTCTACGCCTGCCGGACAAGAAAAAGGACAAACTCAAGCCCAAATGGGAGGGTCCCTTCCTCATCGACCAAGTCCTGACCGGCGGAGCGTACCGTCTGCGAAACGCATCGGATAACCGACTCGAGCCGAACACATGGAATGCAGCCCGTCTCCGAAGATTCTACGCCTAGCGCCGGATTCTGAGTTCGTCTCCTTCCTCCGTCTATATTTTATACTTTAAGCCGTCTTCTATTTCTCTCCTTCTCCCTCCTTTTTTCCAAAGCCGTTAAAGGCTCGTTTGCGCATTGTTCGCACACACTTCACGCGCTATCCGCGCTCATTATACCTGGGGGCTTCTTTAACAGAATCTTATTTATACGGGCTTTATGCCCAACACATGTGTCACACTTCCGCATGTACCTTTTATTCACCATTATATGCATCGATATGACTTAAGTTTTGGCCAAGCTGGGTTGCCTGGCTCCTGTGCTTACCCCTACGTTCTCGATTGTTCGGCTAGGTGGTAAAGGGAGCACCTCTGCGATTGTTACCGCCGGGTCAGCCAGACGCATACCTCAGACTGGGTGAAGCCGAAAGCTAGCGTTCTTAAGGGAATATTCGGTCGATGAACTAAAAGACGATTTTTTATTTTTCATTTATCTGCCCCCAGATGCTTTTCTGCTTTTTTCGCAGTCCGGACATGCACTTTAGGGCATGCCTCTGTGACGCCCGGGTAATTAAGCTACAGTAAACCCCTGCTAATGAAGCCACGTCACCTCGGTTACTGTTGTCAATCTTGTGTTAGTTCAAAACGGTTCAAATTCAAATTTAAACTTAAAGGCAAACAACAAAGGTTTTCAAAAGTTAAAACTAAAATGTTCGAGAGGTGACATATAATGCATAGGTAATTATGGTGATGAAACCACATTTTTACAAAATGTTTAAATGCTTAAAGGTAAATAAAACAGCAGCAAAAGAAATTAATTAAGTGCCTTTTGTATTTTGTAAAATATTAAACTATTTTATTTAGCTGTCCAAATTAATGTGGCAGTGGTATCTTTAACATACCATATTTAGGTGTTGTTCTCACATTCTATAAAATTGAAATAAATTAATAATTTAATAAAAACGAAAAGAATAAATAAAAGAAAAGGAAAAAGAAAACAAAAAGAAGAAGAATAAAAGAGAGACCCCCCCCCCCCCCGGGGGCAACCGGTCCAGCTGGCCACTCCTGCCGGCCCAATTGAACTGGCCCACCCCGACCTACACCTACCCCCTCGACCGAACCCTAGAGGCCGTCGCCCCACTTCTCCCCCTCTCGTTACCCCCCACTCCTCCCCGAAATATCTCCCTACCCCATCGGTCCCAATTGGATCGGGAGGGGGACAAACCGCCGACGCCGATGCGCCAACCCCGTCGCCGGAGCTCCATGTCGCCGCCTGGGGCCACATCGCCGGCGCCACCAGGAGGCCACCTCCTCCGCCACTTCACCCTCCTCCCGGTCGGAACCGCCCCGCGCCCGAAGCCGCTCGACGCCGGACCTCCCCGCCGGCCTGCCTCCTCCATGCCGCCGTCGTCCACGTCCTCCACCACGAGAACCACTGCCCGGACCCTACATCCCTCCGTGAGTCGCCGCCTGGAGCTCCCTCTGCCGCGTGCCCCGCCTCCATCCTCGAGCTCGTCGCCGCACCGTGCGCCCCGCACCTGGAGCACTGCTCCCGCGTGCGCCTACCTTGGCCTCTCCTTCCCTGCGCCCTCCCTGGCCTGCACGCTCGCAGCCGCCTCCGCTCATGCTCGTCGCTCGCCATTTACGCTCGGCCCCGCCTTCCCTTGCCGAGGCCTCACACGCGCCTGACCACGCCCGGGCTCGCCGGCGTGTCCGTGCTCAGCGCGCCCACGGGCACGCGCCCATTCGGGTGGCGCTTGCGCCATCGCCCGCACGCCCCGGGGTTCCGCCCCGTTATCCACTGCACGGGCGCCCGCTAACGGCTGCCTCGTTTGGCCTCTGTGCCACTGAACGCCGGGGACCACACCCTGGAAAACGTAAAAAAATAGTAATTAATTAATTAGATAATTAATTAACTTAATTGATCATGTTTAATTAATCTAATTAAACATTAGTTAACCTAATTAACTAACTAAATTAATTAATAGGTTAATTAGGATAATGTGACAATGACAGACGGGACCCACCCGCTAGTTTGACTGGTCAACGGTCAGCGTTGACCGACGATGTCAGGCTGACATCATGCTGACGTCGTAATGGTATTTTCTAAATTAATTAATTCTGTTAATCCTAAAAATGACTTAAATCTTTAAAAATTAATATAAAATAATCCGTAGCCGGGATGGAAAAACTTTGTACATGAAAGTTGCTCAGAACAACGAGACGAACCCGGAAACGCAGCCCGTTCGTCCGCCACGCATCCCTAACCTATCGAACTCGCAACTTTCCCCCTCCGGCTCCTCTGCCCGAAAACACGAAACACCGGGGATATTTTCCCGGATGTTTCCCCCTTCACCGGTACCGCCTATCCTTACATTTGGTCACACCTAGCACAACGTATTGCCGCGTCTTGCTTTGTGTTACATTTGATTGCTCTGTTATTTATTGTGTTCCCCCTCCATTACTCCTTTCCGGTAGACTCCGAGACCGATGCTGATGCCCCTGTGGTCGACTACGTCACCGACGACCCTTCCTTGTCTGAGCAACCAGGCAAGCCCCCCTTTGATCACCAGATATCACCTACTCTTCTCTATACTTCTTGCATTAGAGTAGTGTAGCATGTTACTACTTTAAGTTAATCCTATACTGCTGCATAGCCTGTCCTTGCTACTACTGTTGTTACCTTTACCTGCTATCCTACTGCTTAGTATAGGATGCTAGTGTTCCATCAGTGGCCCTACATTCTTGTCCGTCTGCCATGCTATACTACTGGGCTGTGATCACTTCGGGAGGTGATCACGGGCATATACTATATACTTTACACTGTTACATTACCTATGATACTGTTCGGAGATGGGGGCTGAAAGGACAGGTGGCTCCATCCCGGTAGAGGTGGGCCTGGGTTCCCGAGGGCCCCCGACTGTTACTTTGTGGCGGAGCGACAGGGCAGGTTGAGACCACCTAGGAGAGAGGTGGGCCTGGCCCTAGTCGGCTTTCGCGGATACTTAACACGCTTAACGAGATCTTGGTATTTGATCTGAGTCTGGCCATTTGGTCTATACGCACTAACCAACTACGCGGGAACAGTTATGGGCACTCGACGTCGTGGTATCAGCCGAAGCACTTCGTGACGTCAGCGACTGAGCGGCGCGCGCCGGATTGGAACGTAGGCCTGCTCTTGTATTAAGGGGGCTAGTTCCGCTTCCGGCCGTGTACGCAACGTGCAGGTGTGCTAAGGGCGATGGGCCCAGACCCCTGTGCGCTTAGGTTTAGACCGGCGTGCTGGCCTCTCTGTTGTGACTAGGTGGGGCTGCGACGTGTTGATCTTCCTCGGCCGGGCATGACCCAGGAAAGTGTGTCCGGCCAAATGGGATCAAGCTTGTTGGGTTATGTGGTGCACCCCTGCAGGGAAGTTAATCTATTCGAATAGCCGTGATCTTCGGTAACAGGACGACTTGGAGTTGTACCTTGACCTTATGACAACTAGAACCGGATACTTAATAAAACACACCCTTCCAAGTGCCAGATATAACCGGTGATCGCTCTCTAACAGGGCAATGAGGAGGGGATCGCCGGGTAGGATTATTGCTATGCGATGCTACTTGGAGGACTTCAGACTACTCTCTGCTACATTCTGCAAGGCGGAGGCTGCCAGAAGCGTAGTCTTCGATAGGATTAGCTATCCCCCTCTTATTCTGGCATTCTGCAGTTCAGTCCACTGATATGGCCCTTTACACATATATCCATGCATATGTAGTGTAGCTCCTTGCTTGCGAGTACTTTGGATGAGTACTCACGGTTGCCTTGTTCCCCCTTTTCCCCCTTTCTTTACCCGGTTGCCACGACCAGACGATGGAGCCCATGAGCTTGACGCCACCGTCGACGACGACTACTACTACCCCCGGAGGTGCCTACTTCTACGTGCAGCCCGCTGACGACGGCCAGGAGTAATTAGGAGGATCCCAGGCAGGAGGCCTGCGCCTCTTTCGATCTGTATCCCAGTTTGTGCTAGCCTTCTTAAGGCAAACTTGTTTAACTTATGTCTGTACTCAGATATTGTTGCTTCCGCTGACTCGCCTATGATCGAGCACTTGTATTCGAGCCCTCGAGGCCCCTGGCTTGTATTATGATGCTTGTATGACTTATTTTATTCTTAGGGTTGTGTTGTGATATCTTCCCGTGAGTCCCTGATCTTGATCGTACACGTTTGCATGTATGATTAGTGTACGATTGAATCGGGGGCGTCACAGCCTCCCAGGGAAAGGAACCCCTAACGGAATTATTCTCCCCGGAAGATGTTTCTTACTAACCATGTAATATAACATAACTAGTTGGGCACTTGTCTGATAAAGCACTCATGACCCCTACGCCTGGTCTCCACGCATGCCCCGGTTTTTACATAACCGCGAGGGTATTCGGACACACTCCGGACTATTTGGTCCCGAGGTTGAAGCGAAAAGGTCCGCTACGACAAATGATCTACAATCCGGCTAGAAGGCATTTTACATGTCATTTTAAATTACATAGTCAAATTGACTGATTGTATTCCTCTTCAATGCCGTCTAATGGCTCCCCCCTGTAGCGGCTAGTGCGGCCTCAAGTTGGGCCTTGCATTCTTCAAGCTCCTGGGTCAGTCGGGTATTATTTTTTGTAAGATCCTGCATAACAAATGATCCTTAAATCAGTTATTCTAACTATTTTAAGTCTCGGGGGCTACTGGCATATATAACTGTCAAATTTCCTCACCCGTATGTCCTTTACATACTGCTCCGTGGCTCTGGCTAGACCATCTTGAGTGGCACGGAGGTGCGCATCTCCTGAATTGAAGGCATTCAAGGCCTCTTGGGAAAAACATGCGTCACGAAGAACTGTCCGGCGGCGCCTGTGATTCATGGCGCTCTCCACCCCGGAGTTGGTGGCGGACAATCTGTCGGCATCCTCTGTCGGAGGAGTATCCGACGCACGCCTCTGCTTCTGGACCCGGCTTTGGAGCCTGGCTGGCGGAGGTTCGATTGGCAACCTCTCCGGACTCAGTCCGGCGAGCGCTCTTTTTCCTGAAAAGAGCACCAGCGTTAGTACGCCTTCCAGGAATCAATCCTAGGAATATGGTGACGCGCCATATCGATGCGGCGGAGTTTTGATCAGGACCGCACTTCTTTTTAGCCTGCGGGGCCGTACTGCCCCTTGTTGGCTAGCCGCCACGGGCTCGGCCTCCTGCCTCGAAGGCACCCCGTGCGAAACACCATTGGTATACGACGATCAAAAATAAGCACGGATGGGTCATTATCAGAGTATTGGGACCTCGGCCTCAGTTACCTGTAAGGCTGGAAGTATTCCGGGGTAATCGGCCGTAATGGCAACCAAAGCATTAGCGATGATCAGTTGGTGATATACCCCATCGATCAGCTCCACCAATATGTCCGGATCCTCTTGGGAGGCTGGATCGAGGAACCTTTCCGGATCCTCGGGTTATGGAGGCGGGCTGTTTATGTCTTTTACGACCTGGCGCAGTTCCTGCGTCAAAATCACAAAATGAGATACCTAACCATGGGAATACGGATCGGATGTGCAAAAAGGAAATGTCCGCTTACCCAGCTTCGGGGATTGTTCATGGAAAATCCGTCCAATGGACTGACGCGGAGGAAATCTTCCTTTTCTCCCTTGTACATCGCGGACAAAATATTCACCAGATCGGCGACCGATCCCGGCCCCTTACGGCTTTGACGGGTGGCATCATCCTCCCCCTTGAAATCCCACATGGGGTGGCCCCTATACTGGAGCAGCTGCACCCCCCGCATAATGCATGTGGCCATGACACCAATCATGGTCAGTCCGGAATGAGCTAACAATCTTATTCGGCTCATCAGGTAAAGAACGTCCCTGTCGTCTTCCCTCTGGGAGCTCCGCGGGCGCCAACTCAGGCGTTTCTTCAAAGGCGCATTACTGAACTCCAGGAGACCGATCCGAACAGGATCCGGCAGCGGGACGTCTTCTATATAAAACCATTCCGAAGGCCAGTCTTCGGACGCCTTCTTCAGGGTTCCGGATAGATATCCGGTCCCGGCGATACGCCATAGCTCGGCTCCCCCCCTTGATATATTGACCCCTCATGAGAACGAGGTACAAGGCAGAATAATCTCTTCCACAATGCAAAATGAGCCTCGACGCCCAAGAACAGTTCGCAAAGGGCCATGAAGCCCGTGATGTGTAAAATGGAGGCAGGCGTAAGGTGGTGCAATTGGAGGCCGTAGAACTCCAAGAGCCCCCGGAGAAACGGATGAACTGGAAATCCGAGTCCTCTTACTAGATAAGATAAAAAGCATACCCGCTCTCCTTTAGAGGGATCGGGGACACTCTCCGCTTGCTTTCCGCCCTTGTAGGTGGCAAGTCCGGCTCGAACCGGAACCATGAAGGCCGGGGGAAGAAATCCCTTTGTTTGGAGTATAACTAGCTCGCTATGCGGGACTGAGCATCTCTCTCAATCTCCAGGCCGAGGGCTGAGAGCGCGAGAGGAGGAGCCACGTCGACTGTCCATGATGGAATGGATTTTTGTCGAAGGCACTCCGATGAAGGCTTGCGGAGGGGGGATGGTGTGACTCAGATCTAGATCCTCGTCCCTTTTATAGGCGGCTCATTTGTGCCGCTAGGGGGTACGTGTAAAAATACCCTGGCTTTTCGCATTCATTCAAACACGTGGAAGATGGCCATTATTGGGCGTGGAAGCCAAGGAGCCCAGCATTTATCAGAAGCCGGACACTATTCGACAAGTATATGGAATTTGGAGAAGAACCCGCCTTGCAATGCCGAAGACAATCTACGCACCGGACTCATCGCCATTGAAGCCTGGTTCGGGGGCTACTGAGGGAGTCCTGGATTAGGGGGTGTCCGGATAGCCGAACTATCACCGTTGGCCGGACTCCTGGACTATGAAGATACAAGATTGAAGACTTTGTCCCGTGTCCGGATGGGACTTTCCTTGGCGTGGAAGGCAAGCTTGGCGATACGGATATGTAGATCTCCTACCATTGTAACCGACTCTGTGTAACCCTAACCCTATCTGGTGTCTATATAAACCGGAGGGTTCTAGTCCATAGGACGAACAACAATCATACCATAGGCTAGCTTCTAGGGTTTAGCCTCCTTGATCTCGTGGTATATCCACTCTTGTACTACCCATATCATCAATATTAATCAAGCAGGAGTAGGGTATTACCTCCATCGGGAGGGCCCGAACCTGGGTAAAAACATCGTGTCCCTTGTCTCCTGTTACCATCCGCCTAGACGCACAGTTCGGGACCCCCTACCCGAGATCCGCCGGTTTTGACACCGACATCGCCCCTGGAGGGGGGACATGTTAAATAGTCCCATCTCTTGCTTATCGCACTATTTGTATCGTTCTTCTTTTACCACAGACTTTTCGAATAAACAATGCATAGCTTTTGTCTATTATTGCATTACCCTTATATATATATATACAAATATGTTCAGTTATGACATTATGCAACCGTACACTTTGGTACGACCAATACACCAGGGGCTTACGCACCCCAGAATATGGTGTGAGAAGTCCGAACACTCTCATGAGTGCGGCACCCCGAACTTATAGCATTATATGCATCGGCTCCGAATCATGTCTTGGGTCAATAGTTGGGTTTTCCTGGCTCCCATGTTTTGGTACCTTATGTTCCGTTATATCGGCTAAGGTAGCACTGGGAGAACCACTGCGATTGTGCACCGATTGGGGCTGAGCACCTCAGTGGAGAAAGCTAAAACTGACCGTCATGATAGGGTGAGAGCTGGTCGCTGTTCGAGAGGTTTTCGAGTCCCTAAAGACTTATGCCGCTTAGAGCGAGGAGTCGGCTTTGTCCGGCCTAGGCGTGGATAGCGCCCCGAACTCGGTCTTTCGAATACTAGGGGCTTCGCCGAAATTTAAAATTATAGAATTCTATGGCTAAATGAGAGTGTTCAAGCATTATAGTCCGATTGCCTTGTTCATTGTGTTGAGCGCCTCCCTCGAAGGATCCAATAATGGGAAAAAGAGCGCTCAAGTTTATCCCAAACACCCCAACACTCACGGCATGGGGGCAGAAGCCGACGACTCTCCATCTCTCAATTTTGATAAAAGGCCGCACATAAGGTAATATTTTAAATTCAAAAGCGTTGCTTAGGGCATATGAAACAAGTTTTCAGCGTACAGGATTACAAATGCGAGTTTACTCAACAATTACATCTTTGGAGCACTCATCTGCTATACGGCGGGCACCCTTCAGGACGCCCTCATAATACATCTCGGGCTTGCAATGCTCCTTGCCCGGCGGTGGTCCGTCCGTCACAAGCTTCTCAGCGTCCATCTTGCCCCAGTGCACTTTAGCACGGGCAAGGGCCCTACGGGCACCTTCGATGCATACGGAGCGCTTGATGACTTCAAGCCTTGGACAGGCATCCACCAACCGCCTTACCAGCCCGAAGTAGCTTCCAGGCATGGCTTCCCCAGGCCACAGCCGGACTGCGAGACCCTTCATGGCCTGTTCAGCCACCTTATGGAGCTCGACCAGCTGCTTCCGCTGGTCGCTCAAGGGCACCGGGTGTCCGGCCTCAGCATACTGAGACCAGAACACCTTCTCCGTCGAGCTTCTCTCCTCGACTCGGTAGAATGCGGCTGCGTCGGACACACTCCGGGGAAGATCTGTGAATGCTCCTGGAGAGCTCCGGACCCGGGTAAGTAACAAGTAATTCACTTTCGCGTGCTTGCTTTGCATAAAGAATGCCTCACCCGCCGCTATCTTCTTCATCGCCTCAATTTCCTGGAGGGCTTTTTGGGCTTCGGCCTTGGCAGATTTGGCGCTCTCAAGCGCCGAGGCGAGCTCGGACTCTCGATTCTTCGAGTCACGCTCCAAACTCTCGTGTTTATCCACGAGAGCCTGGAGCTCTTGCTGCACCACCGCCACCCGCGCCTCCTGCTTCTCTCGCTCGGTGCGCTCCATAGCCGCATTGTTTTCGGCCGTGGATAGCGCTTCCTTCAGGGTCGCCACCTCGTTCGTGGCCCCTGCATACCCACGTTGATCCTGTCATTTTTTTGCAACCACATTTTTTTATATACTTTCATAAGGTATTACTTACCTTCCTTGTCCTCGAGCTGCTTCTTGGCAAGGCCGAGCTCGTCCTCGGACCGCTCGAGGCTCTGCTTCAATACATTGACCTCCGCAGTCAGTGCGGCAGAGGTCAGTAGCACAACCTGCATCCCCATATTGACACACTTATGTTAGACTCCTGCGTATATCTCTTTGATCCAGAGTTCGGCTTTTCTTTCCGAACACCAAACTGAGCATCAGGGGCTACTGTCTATGCGGTAATATTTTTACATATCTTAACTACGTATGTCAGAGCCTGTTAGGAGGCTGGCACAGGCTTAGGTCAGCCCGCTCTTGGCGGACTGAACCTTCTGGATCACCGCACTCATAATAGTGCGGTGCTCCTCGTCGATGGAGGCGCCGTCAAGCACCTCCAGCAGATTATCCGGTGCCTTCGGTTGGACGGAGGTCACCGGCGTCGTAGGCTTGCCCTTCTTAGTAGGGGGCAGCCTGCCGGATGCCGGAACCGTTGAAGGTTCCGGTGCGGTCTCCGGCCTAGGGCCGGACTTAGATCCCTTAGGGGTTTTATCCCCTTTTCACCTGGAGTCCGGGAGGTCGCCTTGCGGCGCCTCCAGGACCACCTCCTCCTGGCTTGGCCCCTTTTGGGACGCCACCTCGGTGTCATCCGCGGCGCAAGGAGAGGAGGCGGTCGGAAGTGAAGTACTGTTCACATCCGACGAACCTAGGGAACTGCTCGACGAAGCGTCGAGCCCGGCCTTGGGCAGACTACATGATTATATCTGACGTTAGGAGGTAATGTGCAACAAAGGAACGCCATGAGTTATTCTGGTATCCGGAGACTTACGATTTCGCCAGGGGCTTGGCCCTGGGTGGCCACTTGTCACGCCCAATATGCGACCCTATCCAAAAGGAACTCGAAGGTCCCACCAAGGATAGACCCGCATATTGAAACGCTTTTGCAAGGTGGATATCATTACATCAACATTACATAATAGATAGGGATACATACATCAGGCACAAATGCCACAAGAATACATCAACATCATATACAAGATCAACATCCGACTACGGATGAAACATAAACAGAAGCTCAAACGACATCCACCCTGCTAGCCCAGGCTGCCGACCTGGAACCTATCCCCTGATCGAAGAAGAAGCAGAAGAAGAACTCCAATACAAGCAAACATCGCTCTCGCGTCATGATCATCTCAGAACCTGTACCTGCAACTGTTGGTGTAGTAATCTGTGAGCCACGAGGACTCAGCAATCCCATTACCATGGGTATCAAGACTAGCAAAGCTTAAAGGGAAAGGAAGGGGTAAGGTGGTGAGGTTGCAGCAGTGGCTAAGCATATATGGTGGCTAACATACGCAAATGAGAGCGAGAAGAGGAACAAAGGAACGGTCGCCAACTAGTAATGATCAAGAAGTGATCCTGAACTCCTACTTACGTCAAACATAACCCAGAAACCGTGTTCTCCTCTCGATCAACCCCGAAAAGAGACACTCACGGTTACGCACATGGTTGGTGTATTTTAGAAGAGTTTGCTTCAAGTTTACTACAACCGGATATCAACAAATTCCCATCTGCCACATAACCGTGGGCACGGCTCTCGAAAGTTTATACCCTGCAGGGGTGTCCCAACTTAGCCCATGATAAGCTCTCGCGATCAACGAAGGATATTCCTTCTCCCCGGGAAGACCCGATCAGTCTCGGAATCCCGGCTACAAGACATTTCGACAGCAATAAAACAAGACCAGCAAAGCCGCCCGGATGTGCCGACAAATCCCGATAGGAGTCGCACGTACCTCGTTCTCAGGGCACACCGGATAAGTCAAGCTACGAGTAAAACCAACCCTCGAGTTGCCCCGTGGTGGCCCCGCAGGCTGCTCGTTTCGGACCAACACTCGAAGGAGCACTGGCCCCGGGGGGGGGGGGCTAAAATAAAGATGACCCGTGGGCTCCGGAAACCCAAGGGAAAAAGGGCATAGGCGAGGCAAATGGTAAAACCAATGTTGGGCCTTGCTGGAAAAGTCTTATTCAAAGCGAACTGTCAAGGGGGTCCCATAAATCACCCGACCGCGTTAGGGACGCAAAATCCGGGAACATAATACCGATATGACGGAAACTAGGGCGGCAAGAGTGGAACAAAACACCAGGCATAAGGCCGAGCCTTCCAGCCTTTACCAAGTATATAGATGCAGTAATTAAATAAGATATATTGTGATATCCCAACAAGTAAACATGTTCCAACAAGGAACACCATCTCCGTGTTCCAACAAGGAACAAACTTCATCTTCACCTGCAACTAACAACGCTATAAGAGGGGCTGAGCAAAGCGGTAACATAGCCAAACAACGGTTTGCTAGGAAGGGTGCAAAAGGGTAGAGGCTGACATGGCAATTTGGGAGGCTTGAGCAGCAATTGGTAGGTAACGCAACATAGCGATAGAACGAAGCAACTAGCATAGCAATGATAGTAGTGAGATCTAGGGTAGCGGTCATCTTGCCTGAAATCCCGCTAGGAAGAAGAACGAGTCCATGAAGAAGACGAGCGGATGAAGCCGAACCAAGCGTAGACGAACGAATCCTCACGATCGCAACGGAACAGGAACTAACAAGAAGAAGCACACAACATAGTAAACACACCACACATAGACAAGACATGATGCACAAACACGCATGATGCATGAAAATACTACATGAAACTACTCATGGCAAGAGATGATGCAAACAAGAGCAACACATCAAAGCAAGTTTAAATGAGGCCGGAAACAACATATAACAATTCCGGTAAGTCCTCATATGCAAATTTCGAAATTGGTCCAGATCTGAATAAATCTTATGTTCAAGTGGTTAAACAGCAAGTTAATATGCACCATGATGATCTACACGAAATTCTAGTCAAGTTACATATAAAGTTCATTTAATTCGGAGCTACGGCCTAGAAGATATGAGCAAAACAAGTTAAACATGACATCGATGCAAAATGCATACAAACATTAAGCAAACACCTCAAAACAAGGATGCAACATGATAATATGAAACTACATGCAATTCTAAGCAAGTTTCATATAGAGCACACTCAAAACGGAGCAACGGTGCAACACATACACATGAAACAAGTTTAAAGGACAAGCTGTCCAAAACAGCAACTAGGCATATTGCAAGCATCAAAACACTATGCTACAGCACCTTAATATGAAAACAAAAGGCATGGGCATGAAGTCCATGTAAAGCATGACAAAACATGAACACTGAGCTATCTCCATAAGTCACTAGAACATGCTCAAAAACACATGGCAAGATTGCAAATAATAACAGTTTCAGACTTATCAGGAAAATAACATCAGGTTGCAATGTTTAGAGCTATCAAACAACAAGTTACAGCAAGCTATCAAGTCAAACTAGAGCATGGCATGATACAACTAAATGCATAGAACAAAAGTCCCTTACTGACCATGAGCCAAAAAGGATCAGAAGATATGATGGCACCCATGTAAACATGGAAAGTTATATTACAGATTCATACATGGCAGGAATAACAATAAGTAGGCATGTTGGTGAGCTTGAACCACTCACCACAGAGCAATACATGGCATGCCAAGGCAACTCACAGTAAGAAGACATGGCATAGAAGCTATACATGGCAAGAACACAACATAGCATACACGGATCAACTACAACAACCTTGGCAAAATTGAATAACATGTAAACAATCTGCCAGGAAACATTTTATAGCAAAAGTAGAGCTCGATTGACTCAAGCTATGGCACTCCATAATTGCAAACAACGGCATGTATGGATAGAGCATAACCATATTTGCAAAACATCCTTACTGAAGTAACTCAAAATATGCATGGATCTCTTTGTAGCATCAAGTTTATATGGCATAAAAATATCAGCAGAACAGGGGCTGAAATCAGCAACATCATGAAGCCTAGTTTGCATGCTTGTGCTAGTCACCAAAGAGATCACAAAAATACATGGCATACACCCCTGTAAAGATGGCATGGCATATTACAAAACACATGTAGGACTCAAGTTCATAGGGTGCACACATCAATCATGGCAAAACTGACAAAAGTGCATGTTCTGATAAGAATCTGAAACTAACATCACATAGCCCTCTTCCAACAGCATTTCGGGCATCAAGATGAGCTCAAATGAAAATGATGCAATGGGATGAAATGATGTACTCGTCGAGACGAACAATTTGACATATTACACGCGCAAAACGGAGCTACGGATGCAGAGACACGATGGCATGAACATGGCATGAAAATATTAGCAGATTCGGGGACTTAGTGGAATTTTACCTCCGGGAAAAGTCAACCCGGGCACGGGTACCGAGGCTCGCCGGAGGGAGGACGCCGGAGTCGAGGAGGAAAAGGCCGGGGAGGGCCGGAGAGGCTCGGGGCCGTCCGGATCCGGTCCGGCCCGACCGGATCTGGCCGCGGCGGGACGGCGAGGCGCCGGAGGTGGCGCGACGGAGGACGGCGGCGAGCGGGGCGGCGAGGGGCGGCCGGGGCGATGGAGCTCCGGCCCGGCGGCGGGGAAGGCGCGTGGGCGACGGACGCGCGCGCGGCGGCGGCGCAGGCCGGGCGGCGGTCGCGGTCGCGGGGTGAGGCGAGGCGGCGGAGATCCGGTGGCGGCCGCGGCGGCGGGGCAACGGCGGCGGCGCGGGCTCGCCCGGGCAGCGGCGGGCGACCCGGCGGGCGCGGCGGCGGAGGACGGGCCAGGCGGCGGGGGCGCGCGGGCTCGCGCAGGCCCGGCGCGGGCTCGCGGGCCGGCGGCGGCGGGGAGGAGAGAGAGAGGCGCGGGAGGCCACGTGGCGTGCTCCGATTCGCCGCGGGGGCGGGAGCGGACATGTCCGGCTGCGGCCGGACGCGTCCGGTGGCGGCGGAGGGCGATTTGATCTAGGGTTTGGGGATTCATCCGCGAAAAATGGAGGGGAGGACTTATTTATAGGTAGAGGGAGCTAGGAGAGTCCAAATGAGGAGCGGTTTTCGCCCACACGATCGTGATCGAACGACCGAGAGCATGGAGGGGAGTTTGCTGGGTTTTGGGCCACTTTGGAAGGGTGTTGGGCTGCACACAAAAGAGGCTTTTGCGGTTACCCGGTTAACCGTTGGAGTACCAAACGACCTCCAAATGGCACGAAACTTGGCGGGCGGTCTACCGGTGCTATACCAAGGCCGCTTGGCAAAACTCGGGCCATTCCGAGAAAGTTTAACACCCACACATGAAAGAAGGTAAAAGGGGGCACCGGGAGACATAGGAGTGCCGGATTGCAAAACGGACAACGGGGAAAATGCTCGGATGCATGAGACGAACACGTATGCAAAATGAAATGCACACGATGACATGATATGAAATGCAGATGATGACATGGCAAAATGCAACACGCAAGCAAATGACATGGCAATGATGGCGAATAACTGGCAGACACCTGGCGCATCAGATCAGGGGCGTTACACCACTCCTCTTCGCCATCACCGGCTTTGGTGGAGTAGTCCGGAGGAAGGGTCCTTCCCTTCTTGGACCCTCCGGCCTCCCCAGTTGGGGCGGCCTTCCTTTTCTTCTCTCCCCCCGCTGGGGGAGAGGCCTCTCTTTCCTCCTCCTCGTCTTCACGGGAGGAGTCCGCCTCGGAGTCATCGAACGATGAGTCCTACACCACCTGGCGCCGGGAACTCCTTCGAGTTCCCGTGGCCTTCTTCTTGGCCTTCTTCTCCGGCACCACGTAAGGTGCCGGAACCAGCAGCCCTGTCAAGCGGGCATTCACTGGGTCTTCTGGCAAGGGAGCCGGACAGTTAATCTGCCCGGACGTCCTCTGCCAATCCTATCAAAGGTAAGGGAGTTTAGATCCCGCATAGAGTCAAACTATGAAAACAAGTGTCCCGTAAAGGGCAAAATAACTTACTGCATTGGCTTGATGCTGCACGTTGAATCCGCGATCCTCGGTAGCGGATGCGGGAGCCTCGGTGCCCTTGAACAGCACCTTCCAGGCATCTTCGTACGTAATATCAAAGAGCCTGCTCGGGGTTTGGTGCTGTGCCGGATCAAACTCCCACAAGCTGAAAGCTCGTTGTTGGCACGGGAGGATCCGGCGGATGAGCATGACCTGGACTAGATTGACGAGTTTGAGCTTCTTGCTCACCAGGTTTTGGATGCAGGTTTGGAGTCCGGACAGCTCCTCCGAATTACCCCACGACAAGCCCGTCTCTTTCCAGGAGGTGAGCCGTGTAGGGAAGCCAGATCGGAATTCGGGGGCCGCTGCCCATTCAGGGTCACGCGGCTCGGTGATGTAGAACCACCCCGATTGCCAGCCCTTTATGGTCTCCACGAAGGAGCACTCGAGCCATGTAACGTTGGGCATCTTTCCCACCATGGCGCCTCTGCACTCCGCTTGCTGGCCGCCCACTACCTTCGGCTTGACACTAAAGGTCTTCAACCATAAACCGAAGTGGGGCTGGATGCAGAGGAAGGCCTCGCACACGATGATAAACATCGAGATATTGAGGATGAAGTTTGGGGCCAGATCGTGGAAATCCAGGCCGTAGTAGAACATGAGTCCCCGGATAAATGGGTGAAGTGGGAAACCTAGTCCGCGGAGGAAGTGCGTGAGAAACACCACCCTCTCATGGGGCCTGGGGGTGGGGATGAGTTGCCCCTTGTCGGGAAGCCGGTGCGCTATGTCATTAGACAAGTATCCGGCCTTCCTCAGCTTCTTGATGTGTCCCTCCGTGACGGAGGAAACCATCCACTTGCCTCCTGCTCCGGACGTGGCTGGAGAAGGTTGAGGTGGAATGTGCGGACTTGGGCGCTGGAGCTCGAGTGCGCGAAAATGAATAAGCAAAGGAGGAAGAAGGCGTAGATGGAAAAGGTGGATCCTTATCCCCTTATATGGGCGGACGAAACTATGCGCCCCCACCAGCCTGGTAAAACTCGCTTATCTCCCAAGCGCCATAAATTAATGGCACGGTTGGGTTACCCACGTCCGTATTGATGAGAATCCCGGAATAAGGGGACACGATCTCTGCTTTAACAAGACGTGCCAAGGAAACCGCCTCGCTAAGTGTGCTGAGGTGGGACAGTAAAAAACGATTCGAATAAAGGCTTGGCCATGGTGTGATGACATGCTGCGAAATACGTCAGCAGATTAGATTGGTGTAAATATTTTCTCTATGGTGGTATGTGGAAATTATTTTGCAGAGCTGGACACTATCCTTGTGTTCAAAATCTTCTATGAAGTATTCGGAGGAGGAACCCGCCTTGCAATGCCGAAGACAATATGTGCGCCGGACTCGTCGTCATTGAAGCATGGTTCAGGGGCTACTGAGGGAGTCCTGGATTAGGGGGTGTCCGGATGGCCGGACTATGACCTTTGGCCGGACTCCTGGACTATGAAGATACAAGATTGAAGACTTCGTCTCGTGTCCGGATGGGACTTTCCTTAGCGTGGAAGGCAAGCTTGGCGATACGGATATGTAGATCTCCTTCCATTCTAACCGACTCTGTGTAACCCTAACCCTCTCCGGTGTCTATATAAACTAGAGGGTTTTAGTCCGTAGGACGAACAACAATCATACCATGGGCTAGCTTCTAGGGTTTAGCCTCTCTGATCTCGTGGTAGATCTACTCTTGTACTACCCATATCATCAATATTAATCAAGCAGGAGTAGGGTTTTACCTCCATCGAGAGGGCCCGAACCTGGGTAAAAACATCGTGTCCCTTGTCTCCTGTTACCATCCGCCTAGACGCACAGTTTGGGACCCCCTACCCGAGATCCGCCGGTTTTGAC
>LR880970.1:3080664-3092345 GCA_904067115.1 Aegilops sharonensis | reverse complement strand
GTGCACGTACTCACGCTTCGTGCCTAGCCACACCCGCGCGGGTACACGGTGGAGCTCATATCTTTACAAAATGGCAGCCCACGTGCTAATTTGAACGCCTGTAGCGGTTGTGTTTACCTAGGGAGGTCGTGTACCACACCTGCACAAAACAAAGTTCGACTTGAAGCGTTGCCGAGTTATTTTTAAATAAAGTTATAGCGCTCAATGGCACGTACACAGAATATAAAACGATTTTTATGGAGAAAAAGGTAGTCCGCTCACTATATATAATGGAGCCTTGCGTGCCTGGTTTGTCGCTCTTCAGAGTATCTCACACAAGGCTGCGGTGGCCTCTCTCTCTCTCTCACCGTTGGTCACTGATCCAGCCGCATCCCATCCGCCGGGGGAAAGGGGGTGCGGTGGCCTTTCTCTCTCTCTCTCTCACCGTTGGTCACTGATCCGCCGCATCCTGTCCGCCGGGGGTAAGGGAGGATGTGCATCGTTTCTCCGTTCGACGGCGCCGAGGCAGCACGTCCCGATCTACGGTACACACCGCTCTCTCTGACCAAGCTCTAGCGCGGCAGGGCCTACGCCACCTGCTCGCAGATTCCGCCCGCTGCCGCTCACCTAGTTACATCCCGACGACCTCCAGGTATCCCCTCCGGCCTTGCTCCACTGCCCGTCTTCCCACGTCGCTGCATGTGGATCTTCCATAGTTAATCTTTGCCCAAAACGTAGCTCGTCCAGCGTACTTTCCATATTTCATTCTCATCCTCACACCGTTTTAGACAAACACAACCGTGTTGTTATCTTCCCTTAGGGCAAGGAATATGCTTCTTTTTTGTCATCGTATGTGTCATCAACTGTTATTGGCCAGTAATTGTTTCCTTTCTACCTCTTTTTTGCAAACAGGGCTATCCATTTCACCTCGTTGCTATTGCCACCTTTTGGTGAACTGCACAAATCACTTTTTTCTTAAGAGTGTTTTGTGCAGTTGTAATAAAATGTCACACGGGCAACGTCTCTACATTTCAGTGCGACTGCACAAAGGGAGATTGGTTTTGCTCTATCCTCCTCATCCAACTCCAAGCCTAGTCTTCTCCAACTAGTTAGTCTTAAGAGAGACTTCAAAGGTGACCGGCTTCTATTTGTGTGTTTATTGTTTCATCAATAGTCCTCTGTTATCGTAATCACACTTAATATCTTTGGAACAGGGATGCTCAGCTCTATTTTAGTGGAACTGCACAAAATGACCAGAATGTTGCATGCTCCAGACAACTACTTTTTTCCCAACATGCCTTGTTGATTTAGACAGAGCTGGGGGGACGTTGCTGCCAATGAAAGCATGGATCAATTTCAATTTAACACCTTCTCACAACTCTGTCTTCAGTTGTGATGTAATTATTAGCTCTGATTTGCTAATAATTGACATGCATTAGCAAGGAAGTTAGTTTTTTTATTGTTTCTGAAAGAGCATCGATGGCAAGACACGCGAAACAAAAGATGAAAGCTCACACCATTGTACAATTTCATGTCGCTGAAAAATTATTTGTATAGTACGTCAATTATGTAAACAAATGATGGAAGCTTAATAGCATTGCCAGAAGCCTCTTCATCATCCGGGTCCATGTGCCATGCACAAAATTATACTCCTTCGTTCCTAAATATTTGTCTTTTTACAAATTTCAAACGGGCATATTTTAGAGTGTAGATTCACTCATTTTGCTTCATATGTGTACTCCCTCCGTTCCTAAATATTCTATTTGTCTTTCTAGAGATTTCAACAAGTGACTAAATATGAAGCAAAATGAGTGAATCTACACTCTAAAATATGTATATATACATCCGTATGTGCCAGTCCATTTGAAATCTCTAAAAAGACAAATATTTGAGTAGTCACTCGTTGAAATCTCTAGAAAGACAAATATACTCGGGAGTATATTTAAGAACCGAGGGGGTAGTGCACAACCGCATGGGAGACTCAGCCCGGTCGTTGCGCCGCATTAATAGTGAGTAATGAGCAGTCAAATCATAAGCCCCACCTTTCCCACTGTAAGTTGCTCTGAAGAAGCAACCATCAATACGCTCTTCTTTGAATCCGCTCATACTACTACATCTGTCACTGTTTATACAGCGCACTTCAGAAAAAAGAAAAAAAATCTGTGGGACCAAGGCGACTAGCGACCGGCCTGAAAAATAACATTGGTAGTTATAGCACGGCGTACACACATGCATGCAGTGCTTCCACCCCGGGTACACACATGCATGCACTTACTCCACTCCGTAGTAGTACATTACATGGAGAGAAAATTGTGGACTTGATTGCGGTTACCACGCCCTAATTAATTGAGCATTAAATCAAACGCGTCTAAAGTCTCTCTGGTGGTGGAAATGCATTGAGAGAAATGCAACATAATGAAGCGCGCCCTGTAAACTGTGACGGAGGGAGGAGTAGTATGAAGGTGCAAAACCAAGTACGCGTATGGCCAGTCGGTCAACGCACCTCCTCTTGGCATATGACTGACATGTGGGACACGAGTGTGAGCAAACCGATCTCAATTGACGGCAAAGAGCCAACCCGCCGTTCCTTGAGAGAGACGAGGAGCGAGAACACACAGACGGGCTCGCACGGAGGCCAAGATATATTCGAGCATGGTTGGTTGATCGATATCATTCATTACATGTTGGGCTGCCGTTTTCCGCCCTTCTCCGAAATAAACGTGTACTTTATCAGAGATAAAAAATAAGAGTACAGACGCTCCACCATGCGGTTCTAGTAGTAGTAGTACTCGTACTACTGCGCTTGGCTCTTCGCCTCTTCGTGAAGTCGAACAATGATGGTACTCCTCATGTTGGGTACTAGAGTGTATGCCTCTGACAATCTGACACCGAATGGACTGATGCATGTCCACCGAGGGTAGGTTGCATTAGTCAAAAGGCGTAAGCGAGCTTCACCTTGTCCTGCAAGCTTCTCCTCGTTCTGCGAGTTAACGGGACACACCAAAAAGTTATGCTAGTCCATACTCCCTCCTTTCTGGTTAATATGGCTTAATCTTTTTTGTGGGTAAATGAGAGAGCTTTATTCATATATAAGCATTCTTAGGACGATCAGCCAAGACACTGGTCACTAGGAACCGAGGTACCCCGCAAAAAAAGTAGGAAGCGAGGTGTTTCATCAAGCCAGCTCTCGGCCACATTCAAAGTGCAGCAAGCACGGTTCGCACGAAGATGTGCCGCAAGGTTTGCTGACCTGTTTACATGCTGAATAACAAAAAAAGAGGAAATATTACCGAGCGCTACTATTTCTAACAGGATATGAGCCAGAATTAAGCGAGAATTGTGGCGAGTGTTCCATGCAATCAACTTCCATTATCACATGCGAGAACCCTCGAAGAGAACCAAATGTGTTGAAGATTGCGTTATCACATTTTAAAATTATAATAAGAGTGCAGACGCTCCTCCATCCGGTTCCTAGTACTAGTATAGTACGTACCTTTATAGACTATAGTAGTATTACTAGTACTAGTAAACTTTGCGCTTGGCTGTTCACCTATTCGGGAAGTCGAACAATAGTAGCACTAGTAGTATAGTGTATGCCTCTGGCAATCTGACACTGAATTAACTGTTGCACGTCCACCGCCTGAGCGAGGGAGAGCTTGCATTAGTCAAAAGTTTCTCCTTGTCCTGCGAGCCACCGCGCGCAAGCTTCTCCCGTCCTGCAACCTTCTCCTTGTTCGGCAAGTTGACGGGACACATCAAAGTAATGCTAGTCCATACTGCCTCCTCTCCGGTTAATATGGCTTAATTTCAAACGAGATAAATACACTGTCTGTCACTGTATATTTGTAAAAATAGGTCAGTGGACTTCATAATACGCTCATTGCGCTCTATATATATATATATATATATATATATATATATATATATATATATATATATATATATTCCGGTGTATATACGGTCACTAGCTCAACCTGACTGAGTATGTGTGTGCATGCACGTGTAGGTTGAGCACTTAGCGTGACCGTGTGTGTTCCGTCGTGTGCTCGGACATGCATGCATTAGGGCGTCGTGCATGTTTTTGCGTCCATGTGTGCGTGTGACTGTTGCATACACGTAGGCGGAGTACGTGTAGGCGCCACTAAGGAGCAGCCAAATCACACCGTAAGTTAGTCGGAAGAAGCAATCATCATTTCAGGCCGTTGGAGGGTAATCTAGAAGTAACTGAGCTCTAGCCAAGGCTTCCGCTGGTGTGGTTGGCGGCAACGGCGTACGGAGCGAAGAACGGGATGTGCTCGGACTCCTAACCAAGTTAGGAGGAGCAGCATCCCGCCCAAGCGACCGTACTCCGCTCGTACCAGCATGCTGGGGTGCATGCGGGTCTCGAGGGCCTCGGGATCCCCCAGCTTGGCCTTGATCCAACGAGCGTATGGTGCCGCGCGCATCATGACGCTGTCTGTCCCGCGCCTCCTGAGAAGGACGCGGTGAAGATTCGGACGCCGACGCCTGCGCTGCCTTGTCTTTGGACCTGGCGGCGTTGTGGGCTCTCTCGTCGATGCCCGTTCCTCCGCCAGCGTTCCCCCCACCACCTGACAGCTCCGGTGGTGGTGGGTTCGACGCGGACGGCTCTGCTACTGCCGAAGACTTCTTCTTCGGCGCCATGTTGACGAAGATGTTGATGAAGTCGCTCGTGTGACCGCCGGATCGGGTTCACACAGCCTCGACGCCCCCTACCTGGCGCGCCAAAGATGTCGGGGAGAGCTGATCGTGTCCCACGAACACCTACGGGACCTGGGTCCCTTGTGGTTCGGAGGGGGGCGGGGATTGCACAAAGAGCGGATCGAGGCGATGCACACGAGCGGGTTTACCCAGCTTCGGAGCTCTCCGGAGAGATAATACTCCTACTGCTGCTTTAGTGGATTATCTTGTGTTCTTGCCAGGGAGCAACGGGAGCTACAAAACCTAGCCTAGGTGTGTGGTCTCGTGTGAGTAGGATGAACTAAGCCGGAGCTGAACCGAACCGAGCCGAACCGAGCCGAACCCTTTCTACGTTGCACTTGGGCCTCCTTTTATAGGCACAAGGGGTCACCACATGTGGCAAGTAGACAAGGGTATGATGGTAAAAACATAGGTTGGTACACCGCTTTGTACAGTGTACAGTAATCTATACCTAACTCTGACGGCAAGGGACAAGAGTCATCAATGCCCGTCTCAGTCGCCCGAACAGTGTAACAGGGACCGTCAAGTGCGCCTCCGTTTGCCACGATGGTAGCTTGTCAGCGCCGCTTATCGCTGCTCCCCGCTGGCTGCACAGCCCGTCGACACGCGTGCTTGGGAGAGCCCCGTGGTGACACGTTGGCGGGTGAGCTGGAGCGGAGATGAAGAGAGGTTGCCCGCCCCGGCAAGCGCCTTGCCGCGGCAGGAACCTTGTCGCGCTTGGGGGCTCGGCGCCCACCAAGCCTTCCCGGTAAGCTCCTCTTGCCGGGGCCTTGCTTCCTGCACGCCCTGAGTGGCCTTCCCGGCAAGCTCCTCTTGCCGGGGTCTTGACTACTTTGTTCTTGAATGGCTCCAAAGGAGCCGCTGAGGACCTTGGCGGTCATCAGGCCAGCCCTGCCGTGGGGCGCTGCAACTGTCCGTGCACGAGTTCGGGGTATTAGGGTACCCCTACTCTAGTACACCGACAGGAGCCCCCGGGCCTGGGCCACACACGGCGCCAAGCTCCGTTGGGCCGGGCCCAAAACAGTGCACGGGCACGCGTGGTCTTGATTACGCCGTTATTTTCCTTGGACCCACCACGTCTCCCACGAACGGCACGCACCGGACGTGGCGTCGTGGGGGAGATCGTGGGGCTTTCTTTAATGGGAAAAATCGGAACGCCCGTCCCCTCTCCCCTTTATAAGCGGGGGAACAGGGGCAGGACGCCCACTTGCCCTGGCTGTCACATCGGAAACCCCCGTCGCCTTCCCCTTTCTTCTCGAGCCCAAAGAGAGCGACGCTCCGCCCCCTCCATTGCCACCGGTGCTACCAACGTCGTCGGCTTCCTCCACCACCTCTCCCTATGGCTCCGAAGGCCGACAAGGGAAAAGGCGTGAAATCGGCCGAGGCGCAGCGGCTCGCAGCGCTGTGGAAGGGGCGGGCCCTCTTTGATCCCCTGCTCAACAGGAAGGAGCTGCGGGAGCTGTACTACCTCTTCTGGTCGACGGTGACCCGGGCGCACCCGCGCACGAGGGTCATCTCCGCCGCCACATCTGCTAAGGTCTCCATCGGGTACCCCTTCTTCGCGATTTTCTTCTGGTGCGGGCTCTGCCCGCCCTTTTCTGAATTCTTCTGTGATGTCATGAACACATATGGCCTCCGCCTCCTTGACTTCACCCCCAACGCCATCCTTACCATGGCCGTTTTCGCACATCTCTGCGAGAACTTTGTCGGGGTCCACCCAAACGTCGCACTCTTCCACCACTACTTCTCACCCCGCGTAGAGAGAGGAGAGCCGCTTGCCGGAGGAATTGCATGGACCTCTAGGATCGGCAAGAAGGAAGCGTATCTTGACGGAGAGTTGCGCAGCAAGTGGGAGGAGTGGAGGGCTGACTGGTGCTGGATCTTAGAGGAGGAGCCACAGCCTTTTACTGCCCTGCGCAAGACCCCCATAGTTCGTGGCAACGATTGGAGCAACTTGGCGCCGGAGGACGACAAGTTGAAGATTGCCACGACTAGGATTTTGCGTCTCCGGCAAGCAGGGCTTACCGTAGGAGCAGTTGGCGCGGACTTCCTTCGCCGCCGCATTGCGCCCTTGCAGGAGAAAGGGAGGCCTGCTTGGGAATTCCAGAACGCGGCGGATATCATGGGGCTGTGCCCAGGTCTGAATTGGAACTTCACTACCTTGGAGCTTGACGGCATGCTGCGGGAGCTGTTCAAGCCTGAAGCGGATAACCCTGGATGGTGCATGTTGCCGAGGGGAGGTGTGCCCTTGTGCAACAACTCGTCGCTTGACAGCATCCTCGCGATAATGCCGTTGTGCGATTCCCATGGGATCGTTCCAACTTGGTAGGAGCCCGCCGATGACATAGTGCAGCAGTTCTTCGACAACTTGGTTGAAGTGCCGATTCGCGCCGACGAGAAGAGGCGGCTCACCCGCGACACCACTGCTCAGGAGATGGCGCGCATCGCCACAAGGTTGGAGGAGGCTGCAGAGGCTGCTGCCGCCGGCGCGTTTGGGTTCACTGTCGAGGAGGCAGAGAGGGCCGAGGCGGCGAGCCTTGCCGACCGAGAAGAGTTCGTCGGTGAGGAGGAGCAGACCGAGCCCGACAACGACCCAAGTGAGCCTGCCGGGGGCGCCTCTCCTCCGCCGTCAAGTAGCTTGCCGCAGGAGGAGCTCGCTGCCCCGCCAAGGAGACGCTTCCGGAAGACCGGAGAAGTGGCGGGGGAGCATACGGTCCAACAGCCGCCTCGCCGCCCGACGCGCTCCACCGCGGCAAGTACTGTTGCCGCGGGAGCGCCTCATTCCGCCACGGCGACGGGCGCAGGGCCTCCTGAAGTCGCGGCCCCTGCACCCGCCAAGCGTCAGAGGGAGTCTTCTCCCCCAATCCGTCGCGCCGGAGCAGAGTTTGATCTCTCCGCCCTCAGCTCCGAGGAAGAAGAGGAAGAGTAAGATCTTGTCGCTGCTATTTGTAATCTCCCAATTTGTTGCTTTATCTTATATCTGACTGGTTCCACTCTGGACTTTCTTCTTCAGGACGTTGGCTCAGAGAGCACCGAAGAGGGCCAAGACGCCGGTGGTTGTCGTCTCAGATGACTCCTCTGTAGCAACAGGGGGCACGTCCGGGACTCCCTTGCCGGATCCGGCAACCCTTCAACAGAGCAGCCCCCAGCACAGCCCCCAGCGTAAGTGTCTGGTATGCTTCTCGTGGTTAGGCGTGCTTGGGTGCTTTTCCGTTACTGATATCTGGTTTGTTGGATTTTGTAGGAGCAGAGCAGCCACATCATGGAGCACCGGAGGCTACTCCTGAGGTCCAGCCTCATCAGGAGGCCCCGGAGGTCACTCCCGAAATTCTGCTTGCTTCAACTACGCCACCAAGGGAGAATTCTCCGCCAAGGGAGTGCTCTCCGGCAAGGGAGGCCTCTCCGACAAGGGGAGCTTCCCCGACAAGGGCTGGCGACGACGACCCTCCGGTGGTGGAGACCGCGGCAACAGACCCCACTGCAGGTAGTCTTCTTGTTTGATAGTTTCCCTTGGGTTCTTTTCTTCCGTTTTTCTCTTTCGAATATCTGCTTGATTTGTGCTTTCTTCTTCTGACCATCAGATCCATCTACCGGAGATCCGATGGCAACTGAGGCCGCCGGCGAGGAAGACGCCCGCGGCGACAACGTCAACGCCGCCAACATGGAGGAGGAGGCCGGCGCTGACGGGCCAACCGGCGAGGAGGCTGCCGGGGCCGCTGGCGCAGAGGCTGGGGAGGAATCCGGCGATCGCACTGACGGCCCGAAGGCCGCAGGAGCGCCAGGCGCTGCACCGACCGCCGATCCCCCCGCCACCGATGCCGCACCAGACTCCGAGGAGCCCCAGCCCGGCGCCTACCTGAAGGCCGGCGAGGGTGTCTTCATCAAGCTCCCATGGGCATCAACCTCCAGGGCACTGGCCGAAGGGGAGACCTTCGACGCGGAACTGCTTGCCTCCGCCGGGTTATCGCTGGTTGATGCCCCGAGCAGCAGTAGTGGTGAGCCTGAGGAGGAGGAGATGCTAAGGAGGTTGCTGTCGCTCTACCGTGCCCGACAAGTCAAACTGGAGTCCAGGGAGGCGCTTGTCGGGAGGGCGGGAGCTGACTTGGAGAAACGTGCGGAAGAGCTCCGACGCGCCAACAAAGAGACTCTCCGGGACATAGCAGAGGCGTGGGAGCATCTTGCTGAGGAGCGCACGGCCTTCATCTTGGAGAAGGGCGAGGTTGAGGAGCAGCAGAGGCTCGCCGGCGAGAAGCTCTCCGCTCAAGAAGGTGAGCTGGCGCAGCGGAAGGTCAACCTCGACAGCTTTGAGCAAGATCTCGCCGTGCGCGAGCAAACGATTGGCGGGCCACTTCAGGAGGCAAAAGATGCTGCTGCGGCTGCCGAGGCCGCCAAGAGGGAATTGGAGACGAGGGTGGCTCAGCTGGAGTCCACCCTCCAGAAGAGTGCCGAGGAGGTCGCCGGGTTGAAGCGCGAGCGCGAGAAGGACACTTACACCCTCGGCGAGCTACAAGGTCGTTTTGCTGAAAAGATCAAAGAGCTCGATGCCGCCAAGGACTCCAAGGCGGATCTGGAGCTAAAATTGACCACCTTGACGGAGACGTTGAATGGCACCAAGGAGCGGGAAGCGGGCCTGCTGGAAAAGATTAAGGCTACCGAGGAGTTGCTGTCGAATGCTGTGACCGCCCAGAATAATCTTCGAGACAGCATAATGCATTGGACAGAGGGTCTTGTGGACACCGCCGCCGGCATCCATAATGAGCTGATGGAGTTGGGGATGACAGATCTTGGGTATTCCATTGACGAGAAGCTCCAACCCAGCGTCAAGCTCAGCCTATTCTTCAAAGGCGTGTTGGCGGGTATCCAGCGGCTCCGGGAAGAGGTTCCAAAGCAACTGGCGGAGGAATCACGTCAAGTCTGCGCCGAGGGTCTCCAGAAGGTGTTGATGAAGGTGGCCTTCCGCAACCCAGGCATCGACTTCACCAAAGCCCTCAAGTCTCTGCCTCCATCCGCCGATGTTGAAGCGCTCAAAGCCCTTGTCGCGCCCATTGTGGACAGGGTGAGCGGAGTTAAGAGGCTTGAGGGCGACCGCGTGGACTAGGCCGCCAAGTCTATCTCTTCTCTTGTCGCTGTAGATCATGTTTAGATAAAAATTCTATTAGATCCGCGACAAGTTATTATGTAATATACACTATCTTAGGCCATCGAATGCAGTGTTATTTCCTTTACTCGGTTTCTTCCTTTGTATGTTACTGCCCTACGCTTTTAGGGAAACTTGCCGGTGCAGGCACCCTTGCCGCGAGCGCCGAGTGCGGAACTTCAGCAGCCTGCTGGCGGGGTCGCTATCGACAAGCAACCTTGCCGCGGACTAGCCGCATCTCACTTAAGTTGTTGAGCGGACTCGAAACAAAGTAAGGGCGCGACCAGTCACGATTTGGTTCTCCGCGCACGGGTTTTCCATACAAAGTACGATCGTTCGAGGAAGATAACTTAAAAATTTAAAACTGGTCGTTTAAACTTAGCAACTTAGCTTTTCTGTTGTCCATTTTCCGGCAAGGCGACAGTTCCTCGAGCGACGCTTGGCGGCCCACACCGTTATCTTCTCCCTCCTTCCCCCCCGGTTAACTTGTGGGTGGATGAACCTTCTTCTTGTTTGAGAAGAAAGAAGAGAAAATAAAGTTATGGATCCTAGTGGCTCATCATCGCTTACCGGGTGCGGATGCTGCACAAAATGTTAGCAAACACTTGCATATATGATTATGTGGGCATGTATTGACGAAATGTGCGCAACGCATAGGCTTTACTGATGCACGGGGTCTGCGCCCGGCTTTGTACAAAGGATTGCATGCAGCTGCGGCAAGACTTGTACAAAAGGGTGGTTGCCGGAACGGGTTCCGGCAACCGCGCCTCATGGGTAAAACTTGCGAAGATGCTCTATATTCCAGGAATTGCTCACCGGAAGACCGTCTTCGGTCTCAAGGCGGACAGCGCCGGGCCTAGTGACTCGTTTCACCCGATAAGGGCCTTCCCACTTCGGCGTCAACTTGTTGGAATTCTTGGCGGATTGAACGCGCCGAAGAACAAGGTCGCCTTCCTCGAAACTTCTGGCATTAACTTTGCGGCTATGGTAGCGTCGCAAAGCTTGCTGGTAACGAGCAGCTCGTACAGCAGCCTAAAGTCGATCTTCCTCGAGGAGCAGCGCGTCATCTTGTCGCAGCTGTTCTTGCTCAAGCTCATCATAAGCGAGCACTCGAGGTGACCCGTACACGAGTTCCGTGGGGAGAACTGCCTTTGCTCCGTAGACTAGAGCAAAGGGTGTCTGGCCAGTGGCTCGATTTGGCGTCATCCTGATCGACCAAAGAACCACCGGCAGCTCCTCGATCCAGTTCCTTCCGCACTTGCGCAGCCTGTCGAAAGTTCTGGTCTTGAGTCCTCGCAGCACTTCAGCGTTGGCTCTCTCTGCTTGACCGTTGCTTCTCGGATGAGCAACGGAAGCAAAGCAGATCTTTGCGCCAAGATCTTGGGCGTACTGCATGAAGGTGCGACTCGTGAACTGTGTGCCGTTGTCGGTGATGATCCGGTTAGGAATCCCAAAACGGCAAACAATTGACCTGAAGAACTTGACGGCTGACTGTGCTGTCACCTTCCTCACTGGTTCCACTTCCGGCCACTTTGTGAACTTGTCGATTGCGACGTACAAGTATTCAAAGCCCCCGACAGCTCGGGGGAAGGGGCCGAGGATGTCGAGCCCCCAGACCGAAAAGGGCCAGGATAAAGGGATCGTCTGGAGAGCTTGAGCTGGTTGGTGTATCTGTTTGGAATGGAACTGGCACGCTTCACACTTGGTTACTTGTGCAGTTGCATCCTGGAGGGCTTCTGGCCAGAAGAAACCTTGCCGGAAAGCTTTGCCGGCAAGTGCTCTTGCGCCAATGTGGTGACCACATATGCCTCCATGTATCTCCGCCAACAGCTTCTGTCCATCTTCC
>LR880970.1:3058357-3076931 GCA_904067115.1 Aegilops sharonensis | reverse complement strand
GAAACGAAAGCAGATCACATCCAGCTGTGGAGTCAACAATCTGGTCGATACGCGGCAAGGGAAATGGGTCTTTGGGACAAGCTTTGTTAACATCAGTGAAGTCAATACAAAGTCTCCATTTCCCATTAGCCTTGCGTACAACTACCGGATTGGCCAACCACGTGGGGTGGAGGACTCCTCTGACAAGCCCTGCTGCTTCTAATTTCTTGATTTCTTCTGCTATGAACTCTTGGCGCTCCACTGCCTGTTTCCTAACTCTTTGCTTGACGGGCCGCGCGTGAGGATAGACAGCTAGGTGGTGCTCAATTACTTTCCTGGGAACTCCGGGGATGTCAGATGGTTGCCATGCAAACACATCGACATTCGCCCGCAGGAAAGCAACGAGCTCGCCTTCCTATTTAGGATCAAGCGTGGCACTGATGGTGAAGGTACCACCAGTGCCGTCCTCCTTGGCGGGCACCTTCTTGGTCTTTGGCGGAGCTGCCATCGTCTTGTTGCACTTGCCAGTGGAGCTCGATGGTGCATCCTCGACGGTAGCGCAGCACTCCGAAGAGGTGCGCTTGCTGAGTGCGCTTGCCGGAGTGGGCAACAGAGTTCCTGCCGGACCTGGTGGTCTTCTTCTTCCCCCTGGGAGCTTCAACGGTAAGTGGTTTGCTATCTGTCGCGGCTGCTGCATCCCGGTAAATCTTGTCGGCGCAGATAAGTGCATCTTTCTTGTCGCCATGGACAGAAATGACGCTTATCGGGCCGGGCATCTTGAGTAGGTTGTAAGCATAATGAGAGGCGGCCATGAACTTGGCGAGCGCTGGACGGCCAAGTATGCCATTGTAGGGCAATGGGAAATCAGCGACGTCAAACGTGACCCTCTCAGTTCTGAAGTTGAGCTCGCTGCCGAATGTTACCGGCAACGTGATCTTCCCTTTGGGCTTGCTCCTTCCTGGGTTGATTCGTTGGAAAGTACCAGTTTCTTCGAGCTCGCTGTCAGGGATTTGAAGTTTCTGGAGCACTGCAGAGGAGATCAAATTCAGGCCGGCCCCGCCGTCAACCAACATCTTTTTGACCTTGAGGTTGCGGATGGTTGGTGAGACCAACATCGGATGTCAAAGATGATGGGCGTGCTGGACCACTTCAGAGGTTTGCGTGACTCTATGGATGGTTCTGCTGCATTGACCTCACGCATCCATTGCTTGAGTTGGCGGTGTGAGGTATGCAGAGACGCACCACCGTCGACGCAAAGGACCTCCGTTGCCTTTTGAAACTCATGCTCATCAGCTTCATCGTCCCCATCGTCCTCATCATCTTCATCTTCGTCTTCTTCCTTGTCACGGCCGCGGGGAGGTCTGTCTCCCTGCCGCTGCTTGGCCTTGCCGCGGCGTCCTCCCCGACCGGGTCTCTTCTTACTTGCTGCACCTGCACCTTCTTGGGCCTTCTCCTTGTCTCGCCGCTCGTATTCAGCTCTCTGTAGCTCAACAAGCTGCTCGACTTTCTTGCAGCTCTGGAGATCGTGGCCCTTGGTGGGGTGGATTTTACAGTACTGCTTGTTGGAGCTGTCAGGCTTGTCGGCGGCCGCCACAACTTGGCGGTCGGCGTCTACGGCAACCTCCTTGCCGGAGCCACCAGCCTTGGCCTTGTTGGCGGCACCATCCTTGCCGGATTGCTCGACAACTAGTACTTCTTGATTTTTCTTCCTTCTGTTGTTTCGCCGCCGGCTATTTCTTGCCGGGGCGATCCCCTCACTGTCAGACTCTGCTCCCACATTCTCTCCTGGGAGTCTTCTTCCTTCTTCAGCGCGTGCACACTTGTCGGCCAGGGCATAGAGCTCGCTAACGTCTTTTACTTTGCACATCGCCATCTCCTCCCTCATCCTGCGGTTTCGTACATTCTGATGAAATGCACTGATCACCGCGGCAGGGTGGACGTCTGGGATGTTGTAATGCACACGGCTGAATCTCTGGATGAATTTGCGCAGGGACTCTCCTTCCTTCTGGGCGAGTAGGTGAAGGTCACTCTCCTGGCCATGAGGCTTATGGCCGCCTGTGAAGGCGCCAACAAACTGGTGGCACAAGTCTGCCCAAGAAGAGATAGAGCTGTCCGGCAAGTGCATGAGCCAGGATCTGACGTTTGGCTTGAGCACTAGAGGAAAGTAGTTGGCGAGGATCTTGTCGTCTCGTCCCCCCGTAGCTTGCACCGCGATGGTGTAGATGCTGAGGAACTCTGATGGGTGTGTCCTGCCGTCATACTTCTCCGGCACATCTGGTTTGAAATTTTTCTTGTCGGGCCACCGGACTTGCCGCAGCTCACGGGTGAACGCAGGGCAACCTACCGCGTACTGTAAGTCGCCTGGTTCCCCTGGCGCATGCATATCGACGGTGGGCCCGGCGCGTTGGTCAGATTGACGGCACGCTTCTCTTCGGCGCTCGATACGGGATGGAGCGTCTTCTTCTTGCCGTTCTCGGAGAACTTGGCGCTGGTCGCGACGAGCTCGCGGATCCGACGACGCTGTGGAGTCGCTGTCGAGGTGGATCCGGCGAGTCGGTAATCTTGGTCTTCTGGAAGGGGAGTGCACGGTGGCTGCACCCCCGTAAGTCTCGTCGCCATCAGCTCGCGGCTTGTCGCCTTGCCGCGGCTGCGAGGCACTCGGTTGCCGCGGGACGTCGCTGTTGGCGAAGCCGATGAGACTCTGAATCGTAGCCCTCCATTCTTCGACCTTGTCGGCCGTTGGAGGGTAATCTAGAAGTAACTGAGCTCTTGCCAAGGCTTCCGCTGGTGTGGTTGGCGGCAACGGCGTATGGAGCGAAGAACGGGATGTGCTCGGACTCCTAACCAAGTTAGGAGGAGCAGCATCCCGCCCAAGCGACCGTACTCCACTCATACCAGCATGCTGGGGTGCATGCGGGTCTCGAGGGCCTCGGGATCCCCCAGCTTGGCCTTGATCCAACGAGCGTATGGTGCCGCGCGCATCATTACGCTGTCTGTGCCGCGCCTCCTGAGAAGGACGCGGTGAAGATTCGGACGCCGACGCCTGCGCTGCCTTGTCTTTGGACCTGGCGGCGTTGTGGGCTCTCTCGTCGACGCAAGTTCCTCCGCCAGCGTTCCCCCCACCACCTGACAGCTCCGGTGGTGGTGGGTTCGACGCGGACGGCTCTGCTGCTGCCGAAGACTTCTTCTTCGGCGCCATGTTGACGAAGATGTTGATGAATTCGCTCGTGTGACCGCCGGATCGGGTTCAGACAGCCTCGACGCCCCCTACCTGGCACGCCAAAGATGTAGGGGAGAGCTGATCGTGTCCCACGAACACCTACGGGACCTGGGTCCCTTGTGGTTCGGAGGGGGGCGGGGATTGCACAAAGAGCGGATCGAGGCGATGCACACGAGTGGGTTTACCCAGCTTCGGAGCTCTCCGGAGAGATAATACTCCTACTGCTGCTTTAGTGGATTATCTTGTGTTCTTGCCAGGGAGCAACGGGAGCTACAAAACCTAGCCTAGGTGTGTGGTCTCGTGTGAGTAGGATGAACTAAGCCGGAGCTGAACCGAACCGAGCCGAACCGAGCCGAACCCTTTCTACGTTGCACTTGGGCCTCCTTTTATAGGCACAAGGGGTCACCACATGTGGCAAGTAGACAAGGGTATGAAGGTAAAAACATAGGTTGGTACACCGCTTTGTACAGTGTACAGTAATCTATACCTAACTCTGACGCCAAGGGACAAGAGTCATCAATGCCCGTCTCAGTCGCCCGAACAGTGTAACAGGGACCGTCAAGTGCGCCTCCGTTTGCCACAATGGTAGCTTGTCAGCGCCGCTTATCGCTGCTCCCCGCTGGCTGCACAGCCCGTCGACACGCGTGCTTGGGAGAGCCCCGTGGTGACACGTTGGCGGGTGAGCTGGAGCGGAGATGAAGAGAGGTTGCCCGCCCCGGCGAGCGCCTTGCCGCGGCAGGAACCTTGTCGCGCTTGGGGGCTCAGCGCCCACCAAGCCTTCCCGGCAAGCTCCTCTTGCCGGGGCCTTGCTTCCTGCGCGCCCTGAGTGGCCTTCCCGGCAAGCTCCTCTTGTCGGGGTCTTGATTACTTTGTTCTTGAATGGCTCCAAAGGAGCCGCTGAGGACCTTGGCGGTCATTAGGCCAGCCCTGCCGTGGGGCGCTGCAACTGTCCGTGCACGAGTTCGGGGTATTAGGGTACCCCTACTCTAGTAAACCGACACCTGGCCAGGGAATTAAATCATGTTTAGGGTTTAGGGTTTAAGTCGTAGTGGCCCCATCAATAGTTTTTCTTTCGTACATGCTCTCACAACTTTTTTCTTTAGTTGTTAAGTAAATATTGGCTATGATCTGTGAATCATTGAGATGCATCAGCATGCGTGTTAGTTTTCCTTTGTATTTGATGGAATGTTGTAGCGGGGCAACCTTGGAATAGGAATGAAAATGGAGTGGAAAGTTTCCGTTTTTCCAGAGAAAAATGGAAACGGAGAGAAACCAACGTTTCGTTTCGTTGGATCGCGCCATCGAGCAAAACCAACGTTTAATCACATATGTCGTGTTCGTGTCTCACCCTCCTCCACGGCTCGGCCCCACACGGTCGCTCGGCATGCCACTCACCGCAAACCGAGTATACATAACTTTCCCACCTGCTTGTCGATGGATCGCGCCATGGAGTACTAGCACTACTGGAAGAGATTGACGAGTTGGGGGAGGACAGCTAGCTGTAGCACGGACTCCCAAGAACTTTTTACATGCATGTTGTAGTTGGCTATTGTGACCTTTGGACGCGGA
Organism: Aegilops sharonensis; assembly: GCA_904067115.1. Taxonomy (NCBI): domain Eukaryota; kingdom Viridiplantae; phylum Streptophyta; class Magnoliopsida; order Poales; family Poaceae; genus Aegilops; species Aegilops sharonensis. The sequence goes on along the minus strand of LR880970.1, from coordinate 3,072,163 downwards.
GCAGCCGCGTGCACCCGGAAGCGGCGCGGGCGACGCTCTCTCGGCCAACGCGCCGCTTCAATGCCGGCGCCAGTGAGAGGTCGCGTCCGTTCTGGCCGGGCATGAATGCGGCATTGACCGTTTCTTGCGGGAAGCATGCGCGGGTGATGAAGAGGGTTCGGGTTGGTCAGGACCGGCCGTGGCAGCGGTCTGGACGTGCGCAAAAAAGAGATGTTGTACGTTAATATTGCTGCGTATATAATTAACAAGGTAAATAATGTGCCAGTTGGACAATTACGATTGGAGATGGATATGGAAATGGAATTTTACGTAAACACGAATATGCATGTCTCTGTCTATGTGTGTGTGCGCGACGACTCTCGCGACCTGGAAGCGGGGGCGTGTATTTGATCGAGTTTTCTTTTTTGGTACGTTAGAAAATCAGTTTGTCTAATTCACATCTAGATGTTATTTAAGGATATCACATCTAAGCTCCCACAAGTATATAATGTAGCAACAAGAAACAAAAAAACTAGGACAAAAAAATAGACCACAAACAGAGTGGACATCAACCTAGATGTGACATAACTATGTCACATCAAGATGTGTCCTAGACAGAACCTTCAAAAATTGTCTGCCAATTTTCGTTTCTTTTTTCCGGGAACGCGCGTATTCTATTTAAAACCACTGCTATGGAGAGATTTTTTTACTCCATTATAGCCTCTTGTTTGATAGAGTTTCTCCCGTCTCGCTCTCTCACCCTCTCCATATCAAAACAAGATGACCGTGTCCACTCCATCTCTTTCCTCACTGGTGGTCACAGATCCGGCCGAATCCCGTCCGCTGCGGGAGGTGAGGAGGTGCCGCGTTGACGTTGTCGCCGTTGGCGACGGAGGGAGCCGATGTGCACCGTCCTCTCGGAGCCGGCGCTGGCATGGACGAAAATCCTCCGCACCCTTGTTCGCTGCCGTCATGTGGGCAGATCCCGCCCGCCCGCCTAAACGACATCTCGCCCACTTGAGGTATAACTTCTTGTACTGGTCCAGCTCCACAGGTCGCTGCGTGTGGGTTTCTTCTATGCGACTACTCCCCAGCTCCCCATGCATAGTAGCTAGGGTTCGTCGGCTGGTCCAACATCACCTACTAGTACTATTATAGAGGAAATGCCACTCGAAAAGTTGTCCTGATTTATGCCTCGGTGGAGGTATACATGTTGTTTCGACAAAGAGTACATGGTGGTTGTGCGGTCATTGTCCATATGGTGGTAGTACTATCACTGGTTAAATGAAGAAATGCTTTTTTTCTCGGGTATCCTGGTTTAGTTCCCATCAAGATATAATTATGATGCTTCTGTTTGTTGGTGTACTTTTCATTAATTCTTATTGACAATTGAGATGTCGTTGCTAACCCTTTTTTATATTTTTGGAAACAGCGATGCGTGTCTCCATACCCGAGCATGTCTTTCTCAATTTTAGTGGAACTGCAAAAAATTGGATGGCCGTTGTTGTTCCGCCTCATTGTCCTCTGCCACGTGGTTCTTCCTTCCTTGAGCTTGATTATTGAGAAGAAACAGACCACAGTGAGGATTTTTCGAACTTCATAGGTGCCTCACCCAAACTTGATGCTAAATGAAAAACAAGTTGTCTTCCATCAGTGCTCTTTGCTTGTTACGCACAAAGATGATATCCTTCTTCAGTTCACCTTGGTTGCGTTGGAGACGCAGTCGTCTTTCACGTTGGTGCAATTTTATCACACAATTGGCTATGAACCAAATGTTTCCTTGAAGAAGGATCGACGTTGGTACTAAGAGCATAAGTTTTGTATTGATTTCTAAGCCTTCTCACAACTTTGTCTCCAGCTCCCTTGTAATTTTATTTGTCCAGCTATTAACTTTGATTTAAAAAATGGTGTGGACTAAAAACCCGGATGGACGTAGTAGCCCGCCATTTTTATTTACTCGGCATATTAGATTTGACTGTAGTAAAACTTTGTAATACTCTCAAACCTTTCCGATAATTGAAATTAAAATTCTTTATTTGTACACACTCTCACACGTTTCCAATAATTTGGCGCATGTGTGGTTGTTCACTTAAGGGAGGGCAGTGTACCACACGTGAAGGACAGGAAGTGCGACCAGGACGCGTGGGCGTGGATCGTTAGTTCATGGAAGTAGTACTAGTTTTCTTCACTTTACATTAAATAAAGAGTTTCGTTTCGTACTTACACAATTTAAAACGATTGTTATGGAGAGAATAAGAAAACCACTCCACTATATATTAGTCGTATACACGAGAGTACTATATGGACGCAGCTTCATTGACTTAGTGCACCTGCCTTTGGATTTATGACAGGTGGGCCCAAAATGTGGCTGGCTCACCTGTCATACAGCCAAAAGCAGGTGCAGTGAAGGCACCGGAGCTCAGTTCGTACTACAGTAGTATATATATAAGTGGGAGCCTCAGCCCTTGTTCGCTAGGGTTTGCACTCTCCACACGCTCGCCGCACTACATATATGTTACACACTGGAGGCTCAACGTTCATTTGCTAGGGTTTGCTATATTCACAGTCTCTCACCCTCTCTTCACCAGATCTAAACAAGAATGCGTTGGCCTCTTGTCTCTCTCTCCCCCCTCACAGCTGGTGAAGGAGGCGTCCGTATCCCGTCGCACCGGGAAGGGGAGGAGGTGCAGCGTTCACTCTATCGCCTTCGGCGAGGGAGGCAATCCACTGTCGGCTGCGTTGTTCTCTTTCAACCAGGCCTGTGCGGGAGGGCCACCGACCCCTTCTTCCTCGCTGCCGTACGTAGTAGGAGGGCCACCGATCCGGCCTCCCGCCGCACGCCTTGCCACATCCTGACGACCCTAAGGTATAAGTTTCTTTGAAACCGTCGTTGCTCTAGCTGCATGTGGATCTTTTTCAATCTGTAGTCGAATCTAGGTCTTTGTTCAAAGAGGAAAGAAGGGTGCGGTGGGCTGGAGCAAGAATCTAGGACGTGGTTCAATGAGGAAAGGAGGGGCGGAAAGTAGTATAGACTGGCTATCCAGCCGCTTTGTAGGTCGAAAAGGGAAAAAGGGGGTAACCCAGTACACACATCTGTAAGGAATCGATATCTTTGTTGAAAAGGGAAAGAAACTGGGGGGTCGGGTAGTTTGTGCAGGACTAGATTTGCTGCCCTCACATAGGAAGAAGGTTCAAAGAGGACAAATATGGGACCAACGCATATATCCTGCTTGGCTAAATACTCTGCATCACCCATTTATACGTGTGGACGCACATGGTGCTGGCATGTCCCATACAACTATTTTGTTGTTGTTAATCTAAGAATGCCGCCGGAAAGTTGAAGCAATGCCACTGTTAAAAGTAAATTACATTTTTTAACGAATGTTGTTTCAAGAGAATGTCTCTGTTAATATGAATCAATGCAACCGTTTGAGAAATGCTACTATCCTACTTTTTTTTCCATCCAAGATAAGTTAGATGCTCCTTTCTGTCACCGTTTGTTTCATCCTCCTTTATCTGCAAGTAATTGTTTCCTTTTTTGCCTCTATTAAAACAGGGGTATCGATTCAACTTGTTGCTATTGCGACATTTTGCTTCGCTACTCGAAACACTTATGTTTTAAAAGTGTTTTGTGTAGTTCAACTTGAATGTCACACCGGTGACTTTGCTTAATTTTGGTGGAACTGCACAAAAGGAGATCGAGATTTGTTTCCAGTCTTCGTGGTGAGTTGTTTCAAATCTTGGTCTCAACCACATGATGTGCAGTGTTCTTTGAGATGTTGTGCTACTTGTTTTGGTACTGTTTTAAATAAATGTTGAATTGAAGCTATTGTATTGCTGTCTTTTCCCATTAAGTAGTGAACAAAAATGGGACCAACCCAGACATGATGCTTGTTGCTTTGTTACAACAAATTCAGCATCACCCCCTTTATAAGCCAGTAATTGATGCCACTCTCAGAATTAACTACTGAATCTTATTTCAAAACTGCAACACTTGTTAGGGATTGGCGGGATTACCATTTTTGTGGCTGCATGTTTCATCCTCCTTTATTAGCCAGTAATTGATTCCTTTTTTGCCTCTGATTAAAGAGGGATATCTATTCAACTTGTTGGTATTGCGACATTTTGCTTCGCTACGCGAAACACTTTGCTTGATTTCAGTGCAACTGCACAAAACAAGATTGGATTTCCTATTCGTGTTGGCAGATTTGTATTTTATCTTGTTCGTCTCATGAAAGGTCAGTACAGGCCTTCATCCACATGATTGTGGAGTGTGCTTTGAGATGTTGTGATACTTGTATTGGTACTTTTTTAAATAAATGTTGAATTGAAGCTATTGTATTGCTGTCTTTTCCCATTAATTAGTGAACAAAAATGGGACCAACCCAGACATGATGCTTGTTGCTTAATTTTACCAGCGACATTAGATTAACGAAAAGCATAAACAGTTCCAGGGGAGAGTGGGCGCAACAACAGTATGTGCTTGCATCTACTTATAAAGGGGGTGATGCAGAGCTCGTTGTAACGAAGCATTAATTAACTACTGAATCTTGGTTCAAAACTGCAACACTTGTTAGGAATGGTACTATCCTGCTTTGTAGTTCTTTCTACATGTTTAACCAAGGTATTGTTAAGATAATGTCTCTGTTAAAATGAATCAGTTGCATTGTTTTAGGAATGGTACTTTTCTGCTTTGTCGTTCTTTATACATGTTGAAACAAGGCATTGTTAAGATAATGTCTCTGTCAATATGAATGAATCACACTGATGGAGAATTGCTACTCTCCTGCTTTGTTTCCCATTAAGATAAAGTAGATCAGTAGATGCTTTTCTTCTGGGAGTACAAGTCATCAACCGTTATTTCTCAGTAATTGTTTCCCTTATACCTATTGTTGCTTACAGGGATATCAAAATTAAATCTCGGTTTTATTCTGACTTCGATTTTAGTTGACACTACTAGGAAAAGGGATATAGATGAAATGGACACTAATGGAGCACCTATCATGTGGTGCGCCACTACTATATAGCAGTGGCGCACCATGTGCAGGTGCGCCATTAGTGTGGAAGACACTGATGGCGCACCAGGCACATGGTGCGCCACTAGTAACAATTTTTTTTATTTTTCCAAACATACTAATGGCGCATCATGGCACGGTGCGCCATTACTAGTGCTAACTAGTAATGGCGCACCGGCCACACAGTGCGCCACTACTGTTGTTTTTTTGTTCTTTTTTTTGCAAAACTACTAATGGCGCACCGTAGCATAGTGCGCCATTACTAGTTTAAACTAGTAATGGCGCACCGTAGCATAGTGCGCCATTACTAGTTTAAACTAGTAATAGCGCACTATGCTACGGTGCGCCATTAGAATATATATATATATATATATATATATATATATATATATATATATATATATATATATATATATATATATATATATATATATATATATATATATATATATATATATATATATATATATATATATATATATATATATATATATATATATATATATATATATATATATATATATATATATATATATATATATATATATATATATATATATATATATATATATATATATATATATATATATATATATATATATATATATATATATATATATATATATATATATATATATATATATATATATATATATATATATATATATATATATATATATATATATATATATATATATATATATATATATATATATATATATATATATATATATATATATATATATATATATATATATATATATATATATATATATATATATATATATATATATATATATATATATATATATATATATATATATATATATATATATATATATATATATATATATATATATATATATATATATATATATATATATATATATATATATATATATATATATATATATATATATATATATATATATATATATATATATATATATATATATTCTAATGGCGCACTATGCTACGGTGCGCCATTAGTAACCATGGTTACTAATGGCGCACCAGCAGCAGGTGCGCCATTAGTAACCATGGTTACTAATGACGCATTTGCAGGTGGTGCGCCATTAGTAACCTAGAACCAACACGATATTTTGGACAGCCCGCCTACCCACTCACTTTCCCCACTTCATTCTCCACCTCCTCCTCCAAGCTTGTCTCGGCTGCCTCCTCCTCCTCACCTCATTTGCACCATAGATTCATCCAAATTAAGTGGTTAAATTACCTTTTTTGATAGGTAAGTAAGGGGGGAAGCTATCTTTATGTTGTTGTCCCTCTCCAACAACGTGCACATGCACTTTTTGTGGCCTAGCTAGATCTATGTATGTTTGTGGTGTTGCATATGTTTGTGGTGTTGCATATATGTTTGTGTTTGCAGGTACCGGTATTTGAAATGCGATAGTTGCCACTATTTTGCAAGAATTTTGATTCATTTTTGTTTCGGCGAGAATTTTGGCACTATGCATTCTTTTTGGTCCTATTTTTAGGGAAAGTCATGCCAAATTTTTTCTTGGTTCTAAAATATCATTTTGCTCTACCGCGTAGGAGACCATGGTCTGCACGATGATCGAAGGCATCGTGAATAGATGCTTCAAAAGAACGAGGCGGAGATAAGATGTCCGTGTCGAAGATGCAAGCTGAAGAGCCTTATTGCGGACCCGTATTCCGGGCAGGTGCAGGACCACATGCTCTTGTGTGGTTTCATGGATGGCTATCGGTGGCAAGGTGATGAAGATGACTATGAAGTCGTCCATGGGGGCCGAGCAAGAAATGAGGAAGGGCAGCAAGACAACCACCGCGGCTCGGGCGGGCGAGAAGACGAAGAATCTCCAGGACATGATCACGACGGTGATGTTGTACACAGTCATCATGTAGAAGATGTCGGACATGATGATGAGGAAGATGCCGGAGCATACCAATGGTATGATCATGAAGAAAAGGTGCCGGTGGAGCAGACGACGATGGACCATCGATGGGCTGGGTGTAGGACCCTCATATTCAAGAGATGCTTCTCAAGCAGACGGATAATGCAAGAGCTGCCGCACGAGAGAAAGCCAAGCTGGATCAACTGGAGATAGACGCGGTTACTTCATTGTATGAAGGATGCAGGCCCGAGGATACCCGTCTGAAAGTAACACTCATGGCTTTGGAGATGAAGGTAAAACACAAAATGACCGACGCATGCTTCGACGAGAACATGTCATTCTGGCACGAACATTTTCCCAAGGGGAACAAGTGCCCGACCAGTTTCGAGGAGGCGAAGAAAATCGTGTGTCCTCTGGATTTACCGCACGTGAAATACCATGTGTGCATGAACAATTGCATCATTTATCGGGACGAGCACTCGGAGTCTACCATATGTCCAGCGTGCGGCGTCACTCGATACAAGAAGAGGAAGAAAGCTCCTCGAAAAGTGGTGTGGTACTTTCCGATCACTCCTCGTCTGCAGCGGTATTTCACGGACCCTAAGGTAGCAAAGCTCCTGCGTTGGCACGCGGATAGGGAGGAGAAGAAGCGAGAAGATGACGCAAATGATCCGGAGATATATAAAAAAGACAAGATGCTGAGTCACCCAAAGGATGCGAGCCAGTGGCAAGCGTTGAACTTCGAACACCCAGAATTTGGGAAGGATCCAAGGAACATCGTGCTGGGCGCGAGCACCGATGGAGTCAATCCATTTGGCAGCCAGAGAAGCACACATAGCACCTGGCCTGTGTTTGTGTGGATGTACAACCTTCCCCCCTAGTTGTGCATGAAGAGGAAGTACATTCACATGAGTATGCTAATTGAAGGGCCGAAATTACCAGGGAACGACATCAATCTGTATCTGGGGCTGCTGAAAGAGGAGCTAGACACGCTATGGAAAATGCCAGCCAATACGTGGGACGCCGCAGAGAAAGAATATTTCTCTATGAGAGCCGCGGTGCACGACTATCTCGGTTACAGATATCTTGCGGGGCAGGTGGTCGACGGATTTTCTGGATGCGTCAGGTGCATGGATGACACAACGTATCGCCAGCTAGATAGAGATCCTGGGTCTTCGAAAACCGTGTTCATGGGACATCGTAGGTGGCTTCACGACGATGACCCGTGGAGGAAACGCAAGGATCTGTTCGATGGTGAAACCGAAGCCCGAAGACGCCCGCGTACGAGGAGCGGCGAGGAAATAAACCAGCTGTTGAAAAATTGGAAAGATTGCCCACTGTCGGGAAAGAAGCAAAAGGCGCCAGAGCCGGGAAAGAAGTGAAAGGCGCCAGAGCCGCTGCTGAAGGTATGGAAAATGAGGTCTGTTTTCTGGGACTTGCCGTACTGGAAGATCCACCGTGTGCCTCACAGCCTTGATGTCATGCATATCACGAAGAACGTGTGCGAGACTCTTCTTGGTACCCTACTCAACATGCCAGAGAGGACCAAAGATGGGCCGAAAGCAAGGGCAGACTTGAAATCAATGGGCATCAGGGAGGAGCTTCACGCTAATGATGATGATGATGATGAGGCGAAGCAGGACACGGAAAGTCGTCGCAAAGGCAAAAAGGCCAAGAAGACCGGAAATGCTTACCACGGATCCGAAGACCAGGGCGCTTGAGCTTATTCTGGCGAAGGAGACTGAAAGCAGTAGCGCGGGGTCGTCTCAGAGCACCCCTGCTTGGGACAGCACTCTAAATAGGGCGCTGAACGTAATGAAAAACAAGGATAAGCTCAGTAAGCCGTCGTCAGCTGGTCGTGTGGCCGGCAAAGGCTTGTCCACAAAATGTTCGTCATACTATACCACTGGTGGGCGAAAGGAGAAAAATACCAGCTCAGAAAGCCAGTCGCGCGAGGTTCATGAACTCAAGGCACAAGTGGCGCGGATTCCGGAGATTGTCCAAGAGCAAGTGCAACAACAACTGGGATCGACGCTCACCGGCATTATGCCTACCTTGATTCACGGGCTGACGACGTGAATTGCGGGTGGCCAACAGTGGCCGCCCCCGATTCCCAGCTTCACGGCCAGCAACTCGCACAACACGCAGGCGGCGCCATTGGTGTCTCCGGCGGTGCCATTGGTGTCTCCGGCGGCGGCGGTATTGGTGTCTCCGACGCCGGCACGGCCGACATTGGAGCTTAATGCACCCGGGTGTACGCCGGCCGGCACCTTGGCAGCAAGCGGCCCCTCCGTCAGTTGCACGCCCGCCGTTGGCGGTGCCTCGACATTAGCCGAGCTCGACGTCATCATCACAGTAACTAATTAAGCCTCTCGGTCGAGGACTTCATCTCCTTTTGCCATTGACTGGGCATCCCTGACGCCCTACATGTTTTCGCAGGGCGCCGCCGACGTTCCGTGCACTCTCCTGCACTTCATGAACGACGAGTTGGTCGATGTCGCCAAGGGCAAAATCGTTCAACCGGGCAACCCTGTGTTCCACGGTAAACCGATGCCACCCACCGTGTATAGGGTTCAACTGGTTCGGGTGCTGCCAGGCTGCAACGAGTTGTTACCTCCGATTCGACCCGCCGGGGCTGACGAAGATGATCTGATGACCCTCAGCGCCTGCCTAAGCTGGCCCCTGCTTTGGACGAAGAGCCAGATTTGTTTTGGGCGGGGGACACCACCCCAAAGACAACACCGCCAGTCGTGCCGGCGCCAAGCCATGGCAAGACCGCCGCAACGCTACCGGACATGTCGGACATCCCTATGGCACAGGATCCAAACATGCATATGGCACAGGATCTGGACGACGATGACAACGATGATGGCCGTACATTTAGCAACGTCGATAAGTACTTTGCCGAACATGGGTACGATGACGAATTCTGCGGGCCTCTTTCTCAAGAACCCAACCCTACAAAAGACGACCGCGGTCTAGCTGGTACGGCGGAGAAACCCAATTGCAACAGGTGTCGTCTGGCGTTCAGTTCTCAGGAGACGCCTCCAGCTGCCGACTTCACCGAGCCTCAGATAGCCGAGGTGCCAAATATTATCAGCCCCAACACACTCAAGAAGGCGGTCTTTGAGCAGAACTCTGTCCCATTACAACAGAAGAAGAAGGGATGGAAAAGAAAGAGTAACAAGGGTGCGAGCCAGCCGGCACCGAGTATGATCCGTGCTTAGGACGGGACACCTTCACCTAAGGATATTTCGAGGAGGGTGCATGTGGCGGGTAGGGCGATGCTACCGACAAATATGCTCAATGCTGCAACCGGTGCTATGCGGAGTCTGCATGACAGTGTTCTTTCTTTGGAAAAGCGGCGTCTCAGAGAGAATGATGTGGCATACCCAGTTTCCATGGCCAAGGTGCCAGAGGGCAAGGGCTTTGTGGATGGCGCCATCGGGGGTACGATCGTCCTGCGGTTTGATGACATCTTTGCTATGTTTAACATTCATCCGCTGCACTACACCTTCGTTCGGTTGTTTTCGCTGAGTATGGAGATGCGGATCATTAGAGACAAGACCCCGGACATCGTGATAGTCGACCCCTTCTACATGCGTGCCAAGAACTTGTGCAGCGCTGGGGACCGGCATGTCGCGAGTTCTTACCTTGAAGGCGTCATTCTGGCAAACCCAGATAAGTATAACTTCCTCGTGCCTTACTTTCCCGAGTAAGTCATCCCCTAACCACCCCGTAACATATGATTTCTTAGATTTCGATCGTTCTTTTTTTTTCTAACATTCCGTGTTCTGTGCAGTGACACACATTGCACACTCATCCTCTTAAGCCCGAAATATTCCATGGCCACGTATTTCGACCCGGACCGTGACTCTAGGATAGACTACACAAATATCAAGAAAGTTCTTAATGATGTTCTCCTCGGCTACGCCAAATCTGGAGGCACCTTCACCAAGACAGTTTGTAGGCGGTACGGCGCGCACGTGTTCGCCCACAATACAAAGTTCTCCTGCGTCAAGCAGCCGCCTGGCAGTCAGAAGGATGCCTACTACGCCCTCCATCACATGCGGGCGATCGTACGGGACCATCATCACCTTCTGCTACCAGATAATCTCAAAGATTGGGCCGCGAGCTTGTCGGGCAATCCAGGATGCGGACATCAGACAAGAATTCTTTCGCATCCAGTCGGAGTTTGTGGAAATTATCCATCGAGAAGTCCTTCGTACCTCGGGGCAGTTCTACCTCAGATATCAACCGTCCAACAGTGAGATAGACACAACGCTACAAATGCAGGCTGACAACACCCGCGATTTCATGACCATCACGACAGACGGTGGCTTCATTGCGATGATGCTCATCATGATGACCGCAGCTCTCTTCTATGTGATGGTAGTTTAGATGATCGATATCGACTTGTAATATGAAGACAAACTCGCTACTCGCGGTCCCGAGACTTGTAATGTTCTATCTATGTTCGGTCTTTTGAATTCGGAGACTAATATGATGAATTGTATTCGGAGAGTAATCTTCTATTGTATTCGATGAATCTGCTGTTGCTCTGTGGTGTTGTCTAAATTCTATCCAATAATATATTTTTTAACCTGTGAAAATATCAAAAAAGAAAAAAAATCCCTAATATTCATACTAGTGGCGCACCACACAAGATACTAATGGTGCAATGTGATAATCACACTAATGGCGCATCACCCACTGGTGCGCCATTAGTATGCCAAAGCACATGGGTACATATGGCCCCCTGGGAGGCATTCTAATGGCGCACTGTGGGCTATACTAACGGCGCACTACGTGGTGCGCCATTAGAACACCAGATACTAATGGCGCACCAGTGGTGCGCCATTAGAATTTAATTCTAATGGCGTGATGCTAGTGGCGCACTAGTAGTGCACCATTAGTAGGCAAAATGGTTGCGCCACTAGCATGCCTTTTCCTAGTAGTGAGAACTGCACAAAAGGAGCCAATGTGTCCAAGGCAAACTGCTACATTACTGGGTCTAGTTGGTCGTTCCACTTTGCAGAAAGAAGCAGTCACTGTTTGCGCTACATTACAGAAGGAATGACCGAGAAGATTTACAGAGTATTATTAGACACCGATGACATGACTAGTATGCAGAGACCATTGGCAATTTAACAACACGTGGAGTGCCCTAGGCAAAAAGTGCCCAAACAAGTACAAGAAGCTACGACGGGACTCCACGATCATAGGCATTACATATTTTGAATGAGAAAATCTTGTCAAAGTTTAATCATTGATGTTAGCAAGAAGACGTTAGTTTAATATATTTGAATTGGAAAACCTTGTCAAAATTTGCTCATTGATGTTAGCCAGAAGACATGCATTTGATATTTTTGAGTGGGACGCCCTTACTATGAGCAGCGTCAAGTGTTTTTTCCTATTCCTGTGTTCAGTGTAGAAGTAAATAGTTACTCTACTGAGATATTCCTGTGTCAAGAGTTTGTTCTGAATATTGTCTATGTAATGCCAGGCCTTGTGTTTGATTGCAAAGTTGAGCTTGGAATGTTGTGGCATGCGGCATCACGAGCTATTCACCGTGCCTCCTGAGAATAATGCTTCATATTGTTTTGCATGTCGATCTAATGCCAGTGACTTGCTTGTTAAGAAGATCATCCTCTTCTGTTGTTTCCGTGCTTAAGAAGTTCATCGTCTGATGTTTCATTCATAGCCTATACGACAAGTCGGGTAGGTTAGACGTGAAACCATATGATCTTCCGACCAACTCATGATATTAGGCCGTGATTGGATCGTCGTTTTCCAACCAAAACCGCTTGTAAAACTGACGCTTGTAAATTAAAGAAGATGGTATCGGGCGAAGGCACTTGGTTGGTCGATTTCGACTAGTAAAATATCGGAAGTACTTCACACACGATAAAAACGCTGAACGACACTTGGACGATTGCTAATCCAGCCGTTAGCTACTGTTTCAGCCTTGCCCATGGATGGCATGATACGCACGTCGTGCATGTATCGTCTAGTAATGTCATCCATATAGCAGTGCTCGTAAAATATACACTGGTCTCTCAAATTACACGCGAAACCCGCCGGTTTTACTTACAGACCTCGGGCCCTCGGTTTCATTACGCCTGTATTTTACGCGTTGTTTCCGATGACGAGTAAATTACACTTGTATGTTAATACAGGTTTGAAATAAACCAGAGCTCCCAAGCACGGCCTTACCATTTCATGCCGTCTCAGTTTCTCGAAGGTGCTCATAGGTGTCCGATGATCCTGGCTTCCTGAATGAGCAGCAGGCACTGTATCAGACCTCCGTAGGGCCCGCGAGGCCCTCTCCGTTGTCCTTCAAGTTGTTGCGCTCGCCGTGGCGCCGAGCATTGTTAACATGGTCAACGATCATGAGGATTCAGGAGATGACTTTATTTTGACTGGATGACACTAGGGGCCCACTAGGGCCATAGCCGTACGTACGCAAGTGCCTCCTTATTATGTACAACTATATTTTTTTTGCTTTCTCCTGGTTTCCTGACATCACGGTCCCACACCATTGTCAACCTATGTAGTCAATATAAACGAGAGATTTGCACGAGGTGCGGCCGACAGCTGGGACCAAGCAGCTCGAGCAGTATTTGTGTTTTTGAGGCGTGAGCACTGCAGAGTTTTTCTTGGCGATGATTACGTTGTTGTTCAGAGGAGAGCAGGGTATTAACTGGGCAGGCTGTGGCCCGTCTAGCCCAGGCCAGATATCCAACCCAGATACTAATTTTTTCAAGATGAAAATGGCTAGCCCAGCTATACGTCTTTTTGAGGAATACCCAGGCAAGGTCAACTTGTTATTCTCCGCCCCGCTGGGCTGCAAATCTTTCCTAGGAGGGATGCATTAGGCTTAACAGGAAAATGGGCTTTAAAAAATAATAAATGGGATGTAATTATAAAAACTAGGC
>LR880970.1:3037892-3050792 GCA_904067115.1 Aegilops sharonensis | reverse complement strand
ATATGTGATGTATGAGATTGATCATGTTCTTGTAATAGGAATCACGACTTGCATGTCGATGAGTATGACAACCGGCAGGAGCCATAGGAGTTGTCTTTATTGTATGACCTGCGTGTCATTAAACAACGCCATGTAATTACTTTACTTTATTGCTAACCGGTAGCCATAGTAGTAGAAGTAATAGTTGGCGAGACAACTTCATGAAGACACGATGATGGAGATCATGATGATGGAGATCATGGTGTCATGCCGGTGACGACGATGATCATGGAGCCCCGAAGATGGAGATCAATGGAGCTATATGATATTGGCCATATCATGTCACTACTATATAATTGCATGTGATGTTTATTATGTTTATGCATCTTGTTTACTTAGAACGACGGTAGTAAATAAGATGATCCCTTACAACAATTTCAAAAGAACGAGGCGGAGATAAGATGTCCGTGTCGAAGATGCAAGCTGAAGAGCCTTATTGCGGACCCGTATTCCGGGCAGGTGCGGGACCACATGCTCTTGTGTGGTTTCATGGATGGCTATCGGTGGCAAGGTGATGAAGATGACTATGAAGTCGTCCATGGGGGCCGGGCAAGAAATGAGGAAGGGCAGCAAGACAACCACCGCGGCTCGGGCGGGCGAGAAGACGAAGAATCTCCAGGACATGATCACGACGGTGATGTTGTACACAGTCATCATGTAGAAGATGCCGGACATGATGATGAGGAAGATGCCGGAGCATACCAATGGTATGATCATGAAGATGAAGGTGCCGGTGGAGCAGACGACGATGGACCATCGATGGGCTGGGTGTAGGACCCTCATATTCAAGAGCTGCTTCTCAAGCAGACGGATAACGCAAGAGCTGCCGCACGAGAGAAAGCCAAGCTGGATCAACTGGAGATAGACGCGGTTACTTCATTGTATGAAGGATGCAGGCCCGAGGATACCCGTCTGAAAGTAACACTCATGGCTTTGGAGATGAAGGTAAAACACAAAATGACCGACGCATGCTTCGACGAGAACATGTCATTCTGGCATGAACATTTTCCCAAGGGGAACAAGTGCCCGACCAGTTTCGAGGAGGCGAAGAAAATCGTGTGTCCTCTGGATTTACCGCACGTGAAATACCATGTGTGCATGAACAATTGCATCATTTATCGGGACGAGCACTCAGAGTCTACCATATGTCCAGCGTGCGGCGTCACTCGATACAAGAAGAGGAAGAAAGCTCCTCGAAAAGTGGTGTGGTACTTTCCGATCACTCCTCGTCTGCAGCGGTATTTCGCGGACCCTAAGGTAGCAAAGCTCCTGCGTTGGCACGCGGATAGGGAGGAGAAGAAGCGAGAAGATGACGCAAATGATCCGGAGATATATAAAAAAGACAAGATGCTGAGTCACCCAAAGGATGCGAGCCAGTGGCAAGCGTTGAACTTCGAACACCCAGAATTTGGGAAGGATCCAAGGAACATCGTGCTGGGCGCAAGCACCGATGGAGTCAATCCATTTGGCAGCCAGAGAAGCACACATAGCACCTGGCCTGTGTTTGTGTGGATGTACAACCTTCCCCCCTGGTTGTGCATGAAGAGGAAGTACATTCACATGAGTATGCTAATTGAAGGGCCGAAATTACCAGGGAACGACATCAATCTGTATCTGGGGCTGCTGAAAGAGGAGCTAGACACGCTATGGAAAATGCCAGCCAATACGTGGGACGCCGAGAGAAAGAATATTTCTCTATGAGAGCCGCGGTGCACGACTATCTCGGTTACAGATATCTTGCGGGGCAGGTGGTCGACGGATTTTCTGGATGCGTCAGGTGCATGGATGACACAACGTATCGCCAGCTAGATAGAGATACCGGGTCTTTGAAAACCGTGTTCATGGGACATTGTAGGTGGCTTCACGACGATGACCCGTGGAGGAAACGCAAGGATCTGTTCGATGGTGAAACCGAAGCCCGAAGACGCCCGCGTACGAGGAGCGGCGAGGAAATAAACCAGCTGTTGAAAAATTGGAAAGATTGCCCACAGTCGGGAAAGAAGCAAAAGGCGCCAGAGCCGGGAAAGAAGCGAAAGGCGCCAGAGCCGCTGCTGAAGGTATGGAAAATGAGGTCTGTTTTCTGGGACTTGCCGTACTGGAAGATCCACCGTGTGCCTCACAGCCTTGATGTCATGCATATCACGAAGAACGTGTGCGAGACTCTTCTTGGTACCCTACTCAACATGCCAGAGAGGACCAAAGATGGGCCGAAAGCAAGGGCAGACTTGAAATCAATGGGCATCAGGGAGGAGCTTCACGCTAATGATGATGATGATGATGAGGCGAAGCAGGACATGGAAAGTCGTCGCAAAGGCAAAAAGGCCAAGAAGACCGGAAATGCTTACCACGGATCCGAAGACGAGGGCGCTTGAGCTTATTCTGGCGAAGGAGACTGAAAGCAGTAGCGAGGGGTCGTCTCAGAGCACCCCTGCTTGGGACAGCACTCTAAATAGGGCGTTGAACGTAATGAAAAACAAGGATAAGCTCAGTAAGCCGTCGTCAGCTGGTCGTGTGGCCGGCAAAGGCTTGTCCACAAAATGTTCGTCATACTATACCACTGGTGGGCGAAAGGAGAAAAATACCAGCTCAGAAAGCCAGTCGCGCGAGGTTCAAGAACTCAAGGCACAAGTGGCGCGGATTCCGGAGATTGTCCAAGAGCAAGTGCAACAACAACTGGGATCGATGCTCACCGGCATTATGCCTACCTTGATTCACGGGCTGACGACGTGAATTGCGGGTGGCCAACAGTGGCCGCCCCCGATTCCCAGCTTCACGGCCAGCAACTCGCACAACACGCAGGCGGCGCCATTGGTGTCTCCGGCGGTGCCATTGGTGTCTCCGGCGGCGGCGGTATTGGTGTCTCCGACGCCGGCACGGCCGACATTGGAGCTTAATGCACCCGGGTGTACGCCGGCCGGCACCTTGGCAGCAAGCGGCCCCTCCGTCAGTTGCACGCCCGCCGTTGGCGGTGCCTCGACATTAGCCGAGCTCGACGTCATCATCACAGTAACTAATTAAGCCTCTCGGCCGAGGACTTCATCTCCTTTTGCCATTGACTGGGCATCTCTGACGCCCTACATGTTTTCGCAGGGCGCCGCCGACGTTCCGTGCACTCTCCTGCACTTCATGAACGACGAGTTGGTCGATGTCGCCAAGGGCAAAATCGTTCAACCGGGCAACCCTGTGTTCCACGGTAAACCGATGCCACCCACCGTGTATAGGGTTCAATTGGTTCGGGTGCTGCCAGGCTGCGACGAGTTGTTACCTCCGATTCGACCCGCCGGGGCTGACGAAGATGATCTGATGACCCTCAGCGCCTGCCTAAGCTGGCCCCTGCTTTGGACGAAGAGCCAGATTTTTTTTGGGCGGGGGACACCACCCCAAAGACAACACCGCCAGTCGTGTCGGCGCCAAGCCATGGCAAGACCGCCGCAACGCTACCGGACATGTCGGACATCCCTATGGCACAGGATCCAAACATGTATATGGCACAGGATCTGGACGACGACGACAACGACGATGGCCGTACATTTAGCAACGTCGATAAGTACTTTGCCGAACATGGGTACGATGACGAATTCTGCGGGCCTCTTTCTCAAGAACCCAACCCTACAAAAGACGACCGCGGTCTAGCTGGTACGGCGGAGAAACCCAATTGCAACAGGTGTCGTCTGGCGTTCAGTTCTCAGGAGACGCCTCCAGCTGCCGACTTCACCGAGCCTCAGATAGCCGAGGTGCCAAATATTATCAGCCCCAACACACTCAAGAAGGCGGTCTTTGAGCAGAACTCTGTCCCATTATAACAGAAGAAGAAGGGATGGAAAAGAAAGAGTAACAAGGGTGCGAGGCAGCCGGCACCGAGTATGATCCGTGCTTAGGACGGGACACCTTCACCTAAGGATATTTCGAGGAGGGTGCATGTGGCGGGTAGGGCGATGCTACCGACAAATATGCTCAATGCTGCAACCGGTGCTATGCGGAGTCTGCATGACAGTGTTCTTTCTTTGGAGAAGCGGCATCTCAGAGAGAATGATGTGGCATACCCAGTTTCCATGGCCAAGGTGCCAGAGGGCAAGGGCTTTGTGGATGGCGCCATTGGGGTACGATCGTCCTGCGGTTTGATGACATCTTTGCTATGTTTAACATTCATCCGCTGCACTACACCTTCGTTCGGCTGTTTTCGCTGAGTATGGAGATGCGGATCATTAGAGACAAGACCCCGGACATCGTGATAGTCGACCCCTTCTACATGCGTGCCAAGAACTTGTGCAGCGCTGGGGACCGGCATGTCGCGAGTTCTTACCTTGAAGGCGTCATTCTGGCAAACCCAGATAAGTATAACTTCCTCGTGCCTTACTTTCCCAGTAAGTCATCCCCTAACCACCCCGTAACATATGATTTCTTAGATTTCGATCGTTCTTTTTTTTTTCTAACATTCCGTGTTCTGTGCAGTGACACACATTGCACACTCGTCCTCTTAAGCCCGAAATATTCCATGGCCACGTATTTCGACCCGGACCGTGACTCCAGGATAGACTACACAAATATCAAGAAAGTTCTTGATGATGTTTTCCTCGGCTACGCCAAATCTGGAGGCACCTTCACCAAGCCAGTTCGTAGGCGGTACGGCGCGCACGTGTTCGCCCACAATACAAAGTTCTCCTGCGTCAAGCAGCCGCCTGGCAGTCAGAAGGATGCCTACTACGCCCTCCATCACATGCGGGCGATCATACGGGACCATCATCACCTTCTGCTACCAGATAATCTCAAAGATTGGGCCGCGAGCTTGTCGGGCAATCTAGGATGCGGACATCAGACAAGAATTCTTTCGCATCCAGTCGGAGTTTGCGGAAATTATCCATCGAGATGTCCTTCGTACCTCGGGGCAGTTCTACCTCAGATATCAACCGTCCAACAGTGAGATAGACACAACGCTACAAATGCAGGCTGACAACACCCGCGATTTCATGACCATCACGACAGACGGTGGCTTCATCCACGCTCCGGTCGCATGAGTCGAGTCGAAAGTAGTGATGCTATGTGTAGTTCTGAAACATTGATTGGCTCATGTTGTAATTAAACTTTAATGAACTTGTATGTCTCTTTGGTTTGGACAGTCGTTCAACTTAGATGTAATTGATGCTATTTATTAGTAGGACCATGAATCGTGCTATTAATGTCTTGCTTTTCTCTTCCGATCCTTTTGTTGCATACTTATATATTGCTTATGTATTGTCTGTTGTTTGGCTTGTGCATAGAGATGCCGTTGTATGTCGTGTACAAGGGTAAGGTTCCCGGAGTCTACGACGACTGGGAGGAGTATCGGAGACAGGTTCACCGTTTCGGCGGTAACAGTTACAAAGGGTACACCACTAGGGCGGAGGCGGAATCTAGATACGCACGCTATCTAGCGGGAGAGAGGAGGGAGCGTTGGAGGAACCAGATGAAGACCAGTTTCATTGCGATGATGCTCATCATGATGACCGCAGCTCTCTTCTATGTGATGGTAGTTTAGATGATCGATATCGACTTGTAATATGAAGACAAACTCGCTACTCGCGGTCCCGAGACTTGTAATGTTCTATCTCTGTTCGGTCTTTTGAATTCGGAGACTAATATGATGAATTGTATTCGGAGAGTAATCTTCTATTGTATTCGATGAATCTGCTGTTGCTCTGTGGTGTTGTCTAAATTCTATCCAATAATATATTTTTTAACCTGTGAAAATATCAGAAAAGAAAAAAAATCCCTAATATTCATACTAGTGGTGCACCACACAAGATACTAATGGCGCACTGTGATAATCACACTAATGGCGCATCACCCACTGGTGCGCCATTAGTATGCCAAAGCACATGGGTACATATGGCCCCCTGGGAGGCATTCTAATGGCGCACTGTGGGCTATACTAACGGCGCACTACGTGGTGCGCCATTAGAACACCAGATACTAATGGCGCACCAGTGGTGCGCCATTAGAATTTAATTCTAATGGCGTGATGCTAGTGGCGCACCAGTAGTGCGCCATTAGTAGGAAAAACGGTTGCGCCACTAGCATGCCTTTTCCTAGTAGTGAGAACTGCACAAAAGGAGCCAATGTGTCCAAGGCAAACTGCTACATTACTGGGTCTAGTTGGTCGTTCCACTTTGCAGAAAGAAGCAGTCACTGTTTGCGCTACATTACAGAAGGAATGACCGAGAAGATTTACAGAGTATTATTAGACACCGACGACATGACTAGTATGCAGAGACCATTGGCAATTTAACAACACGTGGAGTGCCCTGGGCAAAAAGTGCCCAAACAAGTACAAGAAGCTACGAAGGGACTCCACGATCATAGGCATTACATATTTTGAATGAGAAAATCTTGTCAAAGTTTAATCATTGATGTTAGCAAGAAGACGTTAGTTTAATATATTGGAATTGGAAAACCTTGTCAAAATTTGCTCATTGATGTTAGCCAGAAGACATGCATTTGATATTTTTGAGTGGGACGCCCTTGCTATGAGCAGCATAAAGTGTTTTTTCCTATTCCTGTGTTCAGTGTAGAAGTAAATAGTTACTCTGCTGAGATATTCCTGTGTCAAGAGTTTGTTCTGAATATTGTCTATGTAATTGCCAGGCCTTGTGTTTGATTGCAAAGTTGAGCTTGGAATGTTGTGGCATGCGGCATCACGAGCTATTCACCGTGCCTCCTGAGAATAATGCTTCATATTGTTTTGCATGTCGATCTAATGCCAGTGACTTGCTTGTTAAGAAGATCATCCTCTTATGTTGTTTCCGTGCTTAAGAAGTTCATCGTCTGATGTTTCATTCATAGCCTATACGACAAGTCGGGTAGGTTAGATGTGAAACCATATGATCTTCCGACCAACTCATGATATTAGGCCGTGATTGGATCGTCGTTTTCCAACCAAAACCGCTTGTAAAACTGACGCTTGTAAATTAAAGAAGATGGTATCGGGCGAAGGCACTTGGTTGGTCGATTTCGACTAGTAAAATATCGGAAGTACTTCACACACGATAAAAATGCTGAACGACACTCGGACGATTGCTAATCCAGCCGTTAGCTACTGTTTCAGCCTTGCCCATGGATGGCATGATACGCACGTCGTGCATGTATCGTCTAGTAATGTCGTCCATATAGCAGTGCTCGTAAAATATACACTGGTCTCTCAAATTACACGCGAAACCCGCCGGTTTTACTTACAGACCTCGGGCCCTCGGTTTCATTACGCCTGTATTTTACGCGTTGTTTCCGATGACGAGTAAATTACACTTGTATGTTAATACAGGTTTGAAATAAACCAGAGCTCCCAAGCACGGCCTTACCATTTCATGCCGTCTCAGTTTCTCGAAGGTGCTCATAGGTGTCCGATGATCCTGGCTTCCTGAATGAGCAGCAGGCACTGTATCAGACCTCTGTAGGGCCCGCGAGGCCCTCTCCGTTGTGCTTCAAGTTGTTGCGCTCGCCGTGGCGCCGAGCATTGTTAACATGGTCAACGAACATGAGGATTCAGGAGATGACTTTATTTTGACTGGATGACACTAGGGGCCCACTAGGGCCATAGCCGTACGTACGCAAGTGCCTCCTTATTATGTACAACTATATTTTTTTTGCTTTCTCCTGGTTTCCTGACATCACGGTCCCACACCATTGTCAACCTATGTAGTCAATATAAACGAGAGAATTGCACGAGGTGCAGCCGACAGCTGGGACCAAGCAGCTCGAGCAGTATTTGTGTTTTTGAGGCGTGAGCACTGCAGAGTTTTTCTTGGCGATGATTACGTTGTTGTTCAGAGGAGAGCAGGGTATTAACTGGGCAGGCTGTGGCCCGTCTAGCCCAGGCCAGATATCCAACCCAGATACTAATTTTTTCAAGATGAAAATGGCTAGCCCAGCTATACGTCTTTTTGAGGAATACCCAGGCAAGGTCAACTTGTTATTCTCCGCCCCGCTGGGCTGCAAATCTTTCCTAGGAGGGATGCATTAGGCTTAACAGGAAAATGGGCTTTAAAAAATAATAAATGGGATGTAATTATAAAAACTAGGCAGTAACTATAAAAAATGCACCAAACACGAAATTAGTTTATAAAATATTATTTATGGATTTTGAAAATCTTAAATTTTCATTGTTGCGCGCGCAATGTTTCGTTGGATTTTTACGTAATACAAATTTATATTTAATCTGACTTGAAATTTCGGGATAAAAATATTTCGGATCCCATCAAAATGTGGGAAATTTTATTGAATTCTGTCTTCAACGGTTGGTTGAAATTATTAATCGTTGTCCTAGCTAGAAAATGGGTTGTGCTTTTAACAAACTGTAAATGGGCTGTTGTAAATTCCATTAGAATTCAAAAATGGGTTGTACATTCTTACAGAACGCAAATGGGCTATAAGTTCTCTGCCACACACTTGTGGGCCTACTAAGTAACGCGTCCCCTAAAAAATAAGTTGACGCGTATGCAAGGCTTTGTCAACTTATTATAGTCAACACACGGTTCTAGCAGCAGTGGCCGTTGGATGTCTATCCAACGGATGTCGTGCTTCTTATTCAATCTCGGATATTCTTAGCTTCGGCCGCCCAAAAAATGATTCCTCCCCCTGACATCTGGGGCGCACCATTTCGGAGGCTGACCTGTGGGCCTACTAAGTTGGAGCGTACCAAGGGCTTTGTCAACTTAGTCAATATAAACGATTCTAGCTTCAGTGAATGTCCATCCAATGGCCGTAGTGCTTCTTCAACCTCTGGTCTTCTTGGTCCAGCCGCCCAAAGCAGCGCCGGTCGTGCCGCCTGCTCCTGTCTTCCGTGGGCGGCTGTGCTGCCGCGGAGGCCTCACCGCCCCCATACTACTCCCACCGCTGGCCAGGCCATCCCTCCACTCACCCACACCCCCTGTTATTCTGCGGCGACGGCAGCCTCACACCGCAGCCGAACCAGTGAACCCTCGTACTCCCCTCCGCGCGGGCTTCCACTGTTGCGTCTTCCCCGGCTTCGCGTTGTCCCCTTCCTAGGCGTCGCCGTCGTCCATCGCCCTGGTGCTCTCAGCGTAGCATGGTCAACGTGGTCAACGAGCGACTTCCATCGGAAGAGTACTGTACGTGGAGAGGCTGACAGCTGGGTCCACGGCGGCCGCAAGGAAGTGCCTCCTTATTACGCGCAAAATAATTATTCCCCCACCTGACAACAGGGACCCACCGGACGGGCCACCTTATTTCATGAAAAAAACGTATCCCCCCTGACTGTTGGGACCCACCGGACAGGCCACCGTATTTCGCGAAAAAGAAGTTCCCCCCGCTGTCAGCTGGGACCCACCGGAAGTGCCTCTTTATTACGCACAAGAAAATGAATACTCCCCCTGCTAGATGGGACCCACCTTGGTGGGAGGCTGACTTGTGGGCCTACTAAGTTGACGGGGACGGAGGGCTTTGTCGACTTAGTCAATATGAACGATTCTAGCTCCAGTGACCGTACAATGTCCATCCAACGGCCGTAGTGCTTCTTCAACCTCTGGTCTTCTTGCTCCAGCCGCCCAAAGCAGAGCCGGTCGTGCCGCCTGCTCCTGCCTCCCGTGGCCGGCTGTGCTGCCGCGGAGGCCTCACCGCCCTCTACTATTCCCACGCTGGCCAGGCCCTGTGGCGACGGCAGCTTCACACCGCAGCTGAACGACTGAACCCTCATACTCCTCTCCGCGTAGGCATCCACTGTCGCGTCTTCACCGGCTCCGCGTCGTCCCCTTCCTAGGCCTCGCCGTCATCCCCTTCCTGGCTGGGCTCCGGTAATGGAGTTTACCGCTACGGATATCTTCCAGCACTCGCCCTTCGATGACATGCTGAACTTATTAAAGTCTCTCTCTTTGTCAGGAGACTCTTGGCCGAACTATGTCCAGCTTGAGTGGGAAGCAGGCGACGAAGGAATTCTCTGCCCACCCACCACCCACTTCATTGCCACGGTCGATGAATTAACCGACGTGCTTGACTTCGACTCCGAAGACATCGACGGTATGGACGACGATGCAGGAGTAGTACAGGAACCACAGCTCACAGGGCGGTGGACAGCCACTCCTCATACGATATATATATGGTGGACACTCCGAAGGAAACCAATGGCGACGAGGCAACGTAGGATAACCCCTCAAGGAGAAAAACGAAGCATGGGCGTCGTTGGCGCCGCTCCAAGCCCCGCCCCAGCAATACCGACCCCGGAGATGAAAGCAATCCGGATGGTGCCGAAGAGGAATACAACCCTGACCAGCCCGCCTTCGAGCAGGCCGAACATGAAGATGAGCAGGTCAGCCCAGACGAACAGGCGACCGACGGATATCCGGAGGAGGACAACTATATGCCCCCCTCCGAAGACGAGATTATCCTCGGTGACGACGAGATCGACGTGCCTGAGGATCCCGAAGAGCAGGAGCGCTTCAAGCGCCGGCTTATTGCCACTGCGAGGAGCCTGAAGAAGAAGCAGCAACAGCTTCAAGCTGATCAGGACCTGCTCACAGACAGATGGACAAAAGTCCTGGCAGCCGAGGAATATGGACTCGAGCGCCACACGGCTGACCAGCCACCCCGTGGCCGGGATAAAACGGCATACCAGCTCGAATACCAGCCCGCACCCCCGCGCCAGTTTACTACGGCCCGGGGCAATACTCAAAACACCGCAGGACAACCAAGATCGATCTACAGATCGCGGGGGCGCGCCCCAACCAAGGAGGCAACAGGCTTTGCGCACAGAAGGAAACACCCAGGTGGAATCTATTTACGATCGTTATACCTGTTTTATCCATCTATACGCGGCCTGCCCCTGGATAGGACATGTCAAATAGTCCTATTGATCTCCGCTTAATGCATTCATTGTAAACATACGCTTAAAAGTATTATTCATCAATGGGAGATCACATATAGCGTCAGCTTATTATTCTTATTTGAGCATTTTTTCTTACAAATGTTTATTTGATATTGCAACCGTACACCTTGGTACGGTTAGTTTGCCAGGGGCTTCTTATGGCGCCCCGTAATACGGCAAGTAAAGTCCGAACACTTTCAACAGTGCGGCACCCCGAACTTATAGCACTATATGCATCAGCTCCGAATCATGTCTTGGGTCCACAGTTGGGTTAGNGGGGCGCGCCCCAACCAAGGAGGCAACAGGCTTTGCGCACAGAAGGAAACACCCAGGTGGAATCTATTTACGATCGTTATACCTGTTTTATCCATCTATACGCGGCCTGCCCCTGGATAGGACATGTCAAATAGTCCTATTGATCTCCGCTTAATGCATTCATTGTAAACATACGCTTAAAAGTATTATTCATCAATGGGAGATCACATATAGCGTCAGCTTATTATTCTTATTTGAGCATTTTTTCTTACAAATGTTTATTTGATATTGCAACCGTACACCTTGGTACGGTTAGTTTGCCAGGGGCTTCTTATGGCGCCCCGTAATACGGCAAGTAAAGTCCGAACACTTTCAACAGTGCGGCACCCCGAACTTATAGCACTATATGCATTAGCTCCGAATCATGTCTTGGGTCCACAGTTGGGTTAGCCCGGCTCCCTTGTTTTTATTGGAAATATGCCCTAGAGGCAATAATAAATTAGTTATTAGTATATTTCCTTGTTCATGATAATCGTTTATTATCCATGCTATAATTGTATTGAAAGGAAACTCAGATACATGTGTGGGTACATAGACAACACCATGTCCCTAGTAAGCCTCTAGTTGACTAGCTCGTTCTCAATAGATGGTTACGGTTTCCTGACCATGGACATTGGATGTCATTGATAACGGGATCACATCATTAGGAGAATGATGTGATGGACAAGACCCAATCCTAAGCCTAGCACAAAGATCGTAGTTCGTATGCTAAAGCTTTCCTAATGTCAAGTATCATTTCCTTAGACCATGAGATTGTGCAACTCCCGGATACCGTAGGAATGCTTTGGGTGTACCAAACGTCACAACGTAACTGGGTGGCTATAAAGGTCCGCTACAGGTATCTCCGAAAGTGTCTGTTGGGTTGGCACGAATCGAGACTGGGATTTGTCACTCCGTGTAAACGGAGAGGTATCTCTGGGCACACTCGGTAGGACATCATCATAATGTGCACAATGTGACCAAGGGGTTGATCACGGGATGATGTGTTACGGAACGAGTAAAGAGACTTGCCGGAAACGAGATTGAACAAGGTATCAGGATACCGACGATCGAATCTCGGGCAAGTGCAATACCACTAGACAAAGGGAATTGTATACGGGATTGATTGAGTCCTTGGCATCGTGGTTCATCCGATGAGATCATCGTGGAACATGTGGGAGCCAACATGGGTATCCAGATCCCGCTGTTGGTTATTGACCGGAGAACGTCTCGGTCATGTCTGCATGGTTCCCGAACCCGTAGGGTCTACACACTTCAGGTTCGATGACGCTAGGGTTATAAAGGAAGTTCATATGTGGTTACCGAATGTTGTTCGGAGTCCCGGATGAGATCCCGGACGTCACGAGGAGTTCCAGAATGGTCCGGAGGTAAATATTTATATATGGAAAGTTGTTGTTCGGGTTCCGAAAAAAGTTCGGGTTTTTTCGGTATTGTACCGGGAAGCTTCCAGAAGGTTCCGGAGGATTCCGGAGGGGTCCGGAGGTCCGGAAATTGTTCCACCGCGTCCAATACAGTAGCATGGGCTGTAAGGGGGCGCCCTAGCCTTAATGGGCCAGGGGCACCAGCCCTCCCAAGGCCCATGCGCATGGGAAGGGGAAAACCCTAAAGGGGGAGGCCTCCACTTGACTTGGGAGGCACTCCACCCCCCTTGGCCGCCCCCCTTGGATTGGATCTAGGGCTGGCCGCACCCCTTGGGG